>OX578154.1:82121377-82861377 GCA_951213105.1 Amaurobius ferox
CCTGAAATTTGCATATTTTTCTGCCCACTCCATCTTGGTGTCTCATTTTCACTGTCACGTAGTGTATATATATGGATGTCCCAAAAACATTGGCCTCGACATTTTTATTTGTGATTAATCCCTCACCAACTTTGTTTAAGCATATCTCTGGGATTTTTTGTGATAAAATGCTGAAATTTTGTGCATCACCTTATTAGTGTATGGGGCACATTTTCTCATTGGAAATGTTGTTATACGGGACCGTATAAAAATTTAAATTTTGTATTTCTTCAAATTTAATCCCCTGAAAATTTTTTCGATTTCACAAAATTCTGTACCTTTTTTTACTCAACTTTGTAATTTATTATATGTGTCTAAGATCAATGTTTAAGGAATAAAAGCCGAGGTCAATGTTTTTGGAATATATATATATATATATATATATATATATATATATCATACCAGAAAAGTATAAAAATGAAAGACAGCAATATATCAAAGAATGGCTGGGGAGGGGGGTTGTGACCCCCACTCCCCGGTTAAGCCAGCTTTGCGTCTAGACAACACTCCCGGAAGCAAGCCGATATATTGCACAAATATGAATACCGAAGTCTCAAAAAGTTTTAAAAAGGATTTTAAAAAAGGATTTTACAAAACATGAAAGTGTGGAGTACCCAGAAGTCTCGTATTTTAAAAACAGTACTATTAGTTTAACTCTCACAAAACCAAAGGCAATAAGAAACAAACATATAGATTTTAACTACCAAAGTAGATACTGTACCATAACCCAGATGTACCATTCACCATGACGAATCCAGCATCAATCCATCTGCTTGTTATTATCTATTGTATATAAGAGTGTACTCATTCATAACCTGTGTAAAGATGGCTCAGACTCCCTAACGTAATCAACACACGGGAGATTCGGCATCCAAATATATGTGATAGCTATCAGTTACGGTTATACCATAAAATTTGCATATAATGTTACACAGGAAACGTTTCGGAAAACCCTGTGCAATAGCACCATGGAGGAAGTTAATATCGCTATTGTAACGATCATTAACATTACAGTTGATTCTTTTGCTTCGCAAAAGATGGTTCAAAATTATGTTTCTGTACACATTCTTATGTAAGCATGAATACCAAGGAACAATGAAATTTATATTAAATTTAAAATATTTTTCTGTGTGCCTTACGGTGTTTTTACGTGTTGTATAAACATTGGATATGTGCATGGAATGAATCTTACAATCTATATAACAATATAATAAAATTTAAAAAAATTTTAAAGAAATAAAAATAATTTAAAATTGAAAAATTTTATATATAAAAATATAAAAAGTAAAAATAATAAAAAATTAAAAACTTTATAAAACTCAAATACAAAAGTATTAGATAATTGAAAATACTTTCTCAAATGGGGGAACATCGAATAATTGGTATCTGTAGGTGGATGTGATATAGCACTGTTGGTGTATTATTGACTGTTTATAAGATAATAAGTGTCTTAAGTGGAAATATTTATATGTCTATGTTACGACAATCTTTTCCTTTTTTGGATTTTTTTTAGGTCAAAAAAATATCCTTTTCTACTTATGATATGACACAACAAATCAATTTAACGACTGGCAACTTTGTAACAAACGTTACGATGGCCCGGTTGGTCGATCATGGGGGAATTGGCCAATCATCAAATAGTCACCCTTCCTTGAATACTATATAGATATTTTAAACCTATTGTTCCTGCCGTTGAGAAAGCCAAAAAACCTGTAAATTCTTGTGGTCTTGTGAATTCTGGTAATTGTGATCATCCATCATATAATAGCCATTACAAAAATTTCTGTAAATTTTTATACAAAAAATGTACATCTAGTCGTTGTAAATTTTGTCCTATGGTAAACCCATCTCAAATCTGTAATAACCAAAAATATCGTATAATATGCAAGTCTTATAACTGCATATATTGTATAAAATGCAAGATTTGCGGTTTAAAATATATAGGTCAAACTAAAAATCACATTAACGTAAGAATCAACCTGCATAGAAGCCAGATATATAAATTACAAAAAGACCCTTCTTTTGATGCATCTATGGAGATTCGACACTTCCGTGATCATGGTATTGAGGCAATGCAGTTGACTATATTGGATATAGTAGTCCACCTTAAAGAACGCCTTTGGTGGGAGAGTTACTACATTCACCATTTTAACACTCTTTATCCTTATGGTCTTATGTTATACAATAACAATTATAATTTCGAATATATAAAAAAACACGACTCTAATGTCGTAATCAATAATCAGAAACATTGCAACCAAAATGGTAACTTAACACGTAAAAAACGTGGCGGTAGAAAAATAAAATTAAAACTCTCTGACACAATACAGAATCTAATGTTTTTTGCTCGGAAATGTGCTGATAGTGAGACAATACAACATACATGGATTAAAAATTGCATTTATGGAGTCAGAAATAGATTTTTGAGAGATATCTGGGATTTTTGTAATTGTGACGTTTTTAAGGAACTTTTTTCAAAAAACTTTTATATTGCTGCTATTTTCTTGGATTACATTAAATTACGCGCAAATTACTTAAACTTAAATTTAATCAAAAACAAACCTGTTTGTATCAATAAAGAATATCTCATTATTAATTACAAGAATAAAAATTTTGATAAAGTAAATATCTCATATAAATAAATTTCAGGATAAGTTTCCTATTTCTAATACACAAATTAAAATCGCTTATAAATATGCTAAACCTGTATGCAGAAATTTCTATAACTATAACACTGTTTGTAGAAAGGTGATTTACGATCCACAGCATTGTTCCTGTACAGAATATTCCAATTTTATCGACAGTCATCATGGTCACGTTATTTCTGATGATCTTGATCTTTTACAAACATCATCGTTGAAACCTTTCTTCAAACTCGGCACTAAATTTCGTATAGCCGAGTTTCGCTCTATTGGAGGTACAATTACGCAAGATATAGACAGATTCATTTATCGATGTGCAGGGAAATACAGTGTACCCACTTCTATATATAATGAGTGGAAATCAGCTGTATTAAATGCTTTTTTTAAAACATACAATAACATTGGAAGGAGGGAAGTTGTAAAACATTACAATAAAAATGAATTGATGACTTTGCAAAAGAATTTCGTAATTACATACGTTGATAAAGTTACATCAAATTATGCATTTACATGTCAACATCTTTATAATAAATTACTGATTGCATGTTACCAGGATCGTGATGTATATAGCCCTTTACAACTTTCACAGAACGAGATAGAAAACCGTATAAGGGCCTTTTATAAATCTGTGGGTTACACATTGAAGGCTATTAAATTTCCTTATGTTACTTTAATACCAAAACTGCATAAAAATCCTGTGAAATTCCGCCCCATTACTAATGGTTATAAAACTTACTTAACAATAGCAAATTAAAAGCTTCTATCAATCTTAAAAGAAGTTATGATTAAAATAAAAAATAATGGTGTTTATTTTATAAGTAATAGTCTTGAAGTAATAGAAAAAATTAAAACCATATCTGAAGATTTACATTATAAAAGTTATGATTTTAATGATTTGTTCAGTAATATAAATATTAAAGATCTATTTGCCATTTTGATGGAAGTCTACGAAAAATATAATATGCAAAAACATATTACTCTAAGTAAATTTAAATCTTTAGTCAATCTTGTACTTTTTGAAACCGTCTTATACGATGGTACCAATTTCTACAAACAGCTCCATGGTATACCCATGGGAGGTGGGTGTTCCTCCATTCTCGCCGACATTTACCTCAACAAATATGAAGAGGGCACACACATTTTAAACGAATTGCTGTTCATACGTTACGTTGACGATATCCTTTTTGCATGTACAGAAAAAGATTTTATATTGGATTTTATCCAAAATGTTTAACTTTAACCGAAACACCATACAACCCTGATGAAAGTCTGAATTTTCTTGATTTGTCTTTGTACAAACTTCCTGATGGATCAACTGGATTTCGTCTCTACGATAAACGTAGAGATTTTAAATTTAATATAAATTTCATTGTTCCTTGGTATTCATGCTTACATAAGAATGTGTACAGAAACATAATTTTGAACCATCTTTTGCGAAGCAAAAGAATCAACTGTAATGTTAATGATCGTTACTGTGGTGTCGAGATTTGAGATCCTCGCACCACTCGAGTGAAATTATAACTTCTGTAATCTGTTTCTATATTTATGGCATACATATTTATTTATATAATTATTTGCTTTATCCTGTTGAACACCCTCTCGTCAATTCTATGTTTAATATCAAAAAAATATCCCTTTTGCATTTAAAATCAAATCGAATATTCTTAGCCATTTTTAATTTAATAAGTGTTGTGCGATCGTACTCGAGGCTGCTCTTGTTTCGACCGTTATTTTCAGGGTCATCGTTTTCCCAGGCACGCGAATGTGGTGTAGAGGCGGTTGGCTCTGCACGCGGCTGGGATGATGCAATGGCATGCGAATTTTCATATTCACGTGTTTGTGCTGGTGAAGTATGGAGACATCGTGGCGAAGGTTGATTTTCGAACTGTTGGAGTTCGAGACCCTGTCGTCGAGGCTATGAAGGCGTTCCCTGGAAAGTTTTTGAAATAAAGAAAATTTGGATTGGTGGGGCGAGAATTGGCCCCTGGTGCATAAAAATGGCATGTTTGTTGTTTCGGGGCGCACATTCCCTATCTGGCTACCCATGTCACTGGGCTAGTCCGGATCATAATTTTATTATGTTGCCCACCACGGAGTTGGAGACCTGATACCATTCCGGTCTCTGAACTTCGTGGGCATGGGGAGGTGTTGCCGCCGGTCATCGTGGAGGAGCCCGACTACCTGCTGAACATCGACGTTGAAGAACGGATCTGACCCGAGGTCTCTGGGCCGGGTCGAGTTGTTGGACGTCGTGGACAAAATGAAACGGAGCCCTGATCGAGTCTCAGCCACTATGTGCTAAAAGAGAGCCGGTTTTCATGGAACGGCATAGCCGAGGGTTCAAGTGGATGTGGTTTACGATTTCTTCAGCATCTCCGATGTCGGAGGTAAGAGTGTTCTTCGATGGATCAGTTTCCCGTCGGAAGTCATTCACGTAAATTAGAACATACTTTAGATCTTTAATTTGACTTCTCGACTTAATTTAACATCTATTTTATATGAAATAAAATATATTTACTTTTGGTATTTCTAAATTCGAAAGAAAGCTTCGAGTACGGTTGCTCCCATGTTGAGACCATACCTATTGTATTTATGTTAAATGATAAATTTACTTTGGCCACATTTATTACGTTCTGGAAATTGTTTATTTTAACTGGTGGCTATTAATTTGGTATTATGGTTTCCTGAGTCCAGTGCGGAGACTGATATAGATTCAGCTCCTGTATAATGTTGGTAACTCCATAAAAATATAAATTGATTGATTAATAAAGGATGGATTTAGTAAAGATTTAAGGAGTATTTATTTGTGTTTAAATTAGTGTATTTACTTATGTTTCCAGCAGAAGTAGAAGACAATTCAAGGTAAGGGTTTGTCTTATTTTGGTTTGGTGTGTGCAAGTCATCTGTGAGTTTCACTCACAGACGGGTGGAGTTTCGAACCTGGGTTTTACAAAATTTGGAGGAAGTTGGAATTCTCCGGTCGGCCGTGTCGACGGGAAACCGTTACGACATTACAATAGCGATATTAACTTCCTCCATGGTGCTATTGCACAGGGTTTTCCGAAACGTTTCCTGTGTAACATTATATGCAAATTTTATGGTATAACCGTAACTGATAGCTATCACATATATTTGGATGCCGAATCTCCCGTGTGTTGATTACGTTAGGGAGTCTGAGCCATCTTTACACAGGTTATGAATGTCCCGGCCGTCCAAACAGTTACCTTACACCTTTCTGGTAGGTCGGACGGTCTGGGTCTCAACAACAACAACAACAACAGGTTATGAATGAGTACACTCTTATATACAATAGATAATAACAAGCAGATGGATTGATGCTGGATTCGTCATGGTGAATAGTACATCTGGGTTATGGTACAGTATCTACTTTGGTAGTTAAAATCTATATGTTTGTTTCTTATTGCCTTTGGTTTTGTGAAAATTAAACTAATAGTACTGTTTTTAAAATACGAGTCTTCTGGGTACTCCACACTTTCATGTTTTGTAAAATCCTTTTTAAAAAAATTTTTGATACTTCGGTATTCATATTTGTGCAATATATCGGCTTCCGGGAGTGTTGTCTAGACGCAAAGCTGGCTTAACCGGGGAGTGGGGTCACCCCCCCCCCCCCAGCCATTCTTTGATATATTGCTGTCTTTCATTTTTATACTTTTCTGGTATGATATTAAAATCCACATTGTAGTGCAGCATAGCGCCTTATTCGTGTGATTTCAGGAATTTTTAACTTTCATTATTTTATACATATTTATATATATATATATATATATATATATATATATATATATATTGTGAGACCAGGAGGCAATTTATGCAGTTTTGATGTTTACGACAAGGCAAAGAACAGACTTTTAGGCACCGTTTTATGACAGTCTGGTCCCGGAAGGTCATAACCCCAATAAATTCACGTCACAGAAATTGCAGGTTTAGAGCAAAGATCTCATAGGGCCAAGACTAAAACCAAGCTGTAGAGACTCAAGGAACCAATGATGCGAAGATGCGACATCGCACTGAGGAGCCTCCAGTGAAAGCAAGGAGAGCGTATCTAGACCTCAAGCCGAATGATGTGTCTGTCCACAAAGAGAAAAAGTCAACGAATATATATATATATATATATATATATATATATATTGGAATGAGAATTCAAGCAGTATTGTTGATATGTACAATGATTATCCAAAAACGGTGAGAGAGAGTCGTGACTACACAGAATGATAATGCAAATATTTAGAAAGTCGTGTCGTCAGACAGTGTAGTAAATCGTTATTTTATTTATGAAAATGTTTCAGAAAAAGACAAAGCTGACTCCACAGGTCAGAAAAAGAAGCGGCAAAATTCCGATAATGCTGAGCAAATACAGAGGTATGTGCCAGTCTTCGTATATATGTGCCAGTCTTCGTATATATTAGGTCATTTATTAATCTTTGGAATAAGACTCAAACTGCCTGATCTCACACAGGGCTTTTCTTCTCCTTAAGTGTTTGTTAAAATTAATATAATTTTAATCATAACAATAATAGGTGTGAATAAATATTATTTATTTTAAAAGTTTAAAATGTGGAATTTAATGTGCAGTGTTTTATTTAATGATTATGTTATGAAACTCGTGCAAAGAGAGGTAATGGTAGGTTATTGCGGCCACGATAAAAATGTATGAACTATACGATTCACGACCAATATTACTTAAGATTAATAATATAATCCACAAAATAGAATTATATTTATAAAATATATAAACGTCAATTAAATGTTATATATATATATATATATATATATATATATATATATATATATATATACAGGGTATCCCATAAACATTAAGCTCGGCTTTTATTCCTTAAATATTGATCTTAAACATATGTAACAAGCAAGATCAATCATGCTTAAAGCATTGATTATGAAACACTTTCCAACTTCAATGCAATTTTATTTAAACATCTCTAAAATGCAATACATTGATCGGTAATATTTTAAAACTTATCCCAATACTACATTAATTTATTATATTTGAAAACTTAAACCTTCATCGAAAAAAATGAACTTCATTCAAATGACGGCATTGAAATAAAAATTGCCTGTTTTAAACATCTCTAAAATGTGATACATTCCTCGGTAATAGTTTTAGAATTATCATAATACTACGATAATTTATTATATTTGAAAACTTCATCGAAAACAACTGAAATTCATTCAAATGACGTCATAGAAAAAACAACACGCCTGGCTCTCTCTATAAAAGCAGCATTTCAGTCATAAATAATTTCCCATTCATGTCATTCATCACATCACTATAATAATTTATTTTATTTAAAAATTAAGACCATGGAGTTACAAGTAATTAAACTCAATGCTTAAGACTTCATCGAAAAAAATCGTCCAACTCTTTGTAAAATCAATGAATACTTCATTCATATCAGCTATGCAGATTCCATGAACTAAATGATTTTGTGTTAAAGAAATACAGCAATTCTAATGCAACTCATTCTGCATATTTTGCTGTTTACATTTTACATAGGTGAAAAATAGGCTTCGTTGTAGAGATAATCAAATTTGGATGAGAATTTAAACTCAAATATATTGTAATTGAGTTGTTTCAGTATGTAGATGCACAGAATTTAAGCAAAAATAAAGTAGTTTTAGGACGGATACAACACTCAATATGAATTAAAAATAACTTAAAAAATTACGATTTTGAGACAAGATGGATGCCATATATCATTTTGAAGTGGGTCACGTGATCGTTTCATATCATGGTCACGTGATCGCTTCATATAAGAGGTGTTATTATTATTTTAATTTTTATTTAAAAAACTACTGAATATATTTCGCTGAATTTTTTTTTATATATTTTATGGAACAATTTGAATATTACCTAAAAATTTCTAAGCAATTTGTGAATTTTAAATCCGCTTAAAAAATGTTTGAAAAATTAGGTCCCATAGGGCTCAATGTATTTCATTTTTTCATCCCGGGTTCAATCCAAAACTAATTGGGTGATATTATTCATTTATATTCCCATAGGTCCTACAGACCGTCTGAACAACATACTAAAATTTCATTTTGATTAAGTCATTTTTACGGCAGTTATCGTGCTAACGAACAGACAGACAGACAGAATGAACAAATTCATAAACACTTTTCAACTTTGTTGTAAAGTGTTAATAAACAAGAAAGATCAATCATGCATAAGCATTGATTATGAAACACTTTCCAACTGAAATGTAATTTCATTTAAAAATTTCTAAAATGTGATTCATTCAGTGGTAATATCTTTTACATTACACAGTACTACAGTAATTTATTATACTTAAATATTTAAAACTGTATCGAAATATAAATCATCTGATTCTTTATGCAAAATCAATGAATATTTCATTCATATAACTTGTATTCCAGACTCCAGAGCTAAATAATTTTGTGTGAAAAAAATTCAGCAATTCTTATGTAATTCATCTTACAATCACTTGAGATATTTGCATTCTGCATATGTTAAAATTAGGCTTCCTTGAAGAAATAATAAAAGTTTAGGGATCATTTAAAATCACAACTATTGTAATTGCATAGGCACGGAATTTAGATACACAGATAATATATATGTGTATGTGTATGTACTCAAAGTATTGGGATCGTGCCGAAGATCGGAACTCGAATTTTCAAAGGATCTACACGTTTTGGGACTTCTAGAACACGAAAAAACTAGTTTTAGGAAGACGTCTGTGTGTGTAAGGGTGTATCTGTGTATGTGTCTGTGTGGATATTACATCCACTCTAATTGAAAAACTAATGGACCGAATTTCATACAATTTGGTAGGTATGTTTTTTGTGGGAAATCCTGATGTTCATTAGATTATAGTACGATTCGTAATAAAAGAATCTGCCTTCTTTGCGAATTACTTTTATCCACTCTAGCTAAAAACTAATGAACCAAATTTAACAAAATTTGGTGTATAATATTTCAATAACCTACAAGTGATTTATATACCAAATTTAACAAAATTTTGTATATAAATCATTTGTAGGTTATTCTACTACGATTCGGGAAAAAGGAACGGGCTATTTTTGCGAAATGGCCAGCAAAAATCGTTATATATAAAAATAAAAGACTACGTGTGCTCAATTATATCAATTAAATTCCTATTTTATATGTGATTTTTGACAACAAAAAGAATAAGACTAACCCCATTACTCTAGGACTAGCCGTTTTGAGATATTCTAGTTTTTTCGCGTTTTCGCTACGCCACCTTTGACAATAAGTCCAGCTATCAAATGAGAACCAAATTTAAGTTTAACGTGTAAATTCAATGTCATTTAAAATACTTATGTTGTGCAGATAAACTGAAATTATCATTGAATAAATAAAGAGAACGAATATGAGTCTGCAGAGAAAGACATGTGCTGTCCACATCAGAATTTTTAACAATATTACAACAATGATTTATAGAAGTGAACGGGGATTATTTTCAGGCCATTTCGAAAAAAATGTATGATCTATATTTAAAGATCCATCAAATTTTTGTCGAATAAAATATTCAACAAATTTAAGCTGTGTACCAAATTTTAACTCTCTAGGACGTAGGAAAGTGCATTTAAAATGCCATCAATTAAATTTATCATGAAGAGTTATATAAAATTTAAAAAAATGAAAAATTGTTATCTACCAAATTATTTTAAAATATGAAGCCACTCCCATATGCAAAACGTTTAAATAAATGGAGATATATTTATTATATAATATCTCTCTCTTTTCTTTCTGGAAGATATCCCAAAGTCAGAATTTAATTGAATTTGTTTTTTTCCCTATATTAAATAATTTTTTTAATTAAAAAACTACTTAACATATTTTACTGAATTTTTTTTTATATATTCTATGGGATAATGTGAATATTTCCTAAAAATTTCGAAGCAATTCGTGAATTTTAAATTTACTTAAAAAATGTTTGAAAAATTAGGTCCCATAGGGTTCAATGTATTTCATTTTTTCAACCCGGGTTCAATAAAAAACTAATTGGGTGATATTATTTATTTATATTCCCATAGGTCCTACAGACCGTTTGAACAACATACTAAAATTTCATTTTGATAAACTCATTTTTACGGCAGTTATCGTGCTAACGGACAGACAGACAGACAGACAGACAGAATGAACAAAGTCATAAACACTTTTCAACTTTGTTGTAAAGTGTTAAAAAATTGCGTAAAAGAAGGTACAGAATTATATGAAATAGGTAAAAATTTTCAGTGGATTAAATTTGAAAAAATACAAAATTTAAATTTTTACGGTTGGGACAGCAAAGTTCTTTATACAGTGTCATCTAGTTTAGACCGGAACCCAGTGAGGTTGCATAGAGACCGTACCCTCTTTCCCCTAAAACCAAGCTCTCAGAAGTACTTTTGGACCCACAGATTTAACATGCCCGTATTCCGCGTTATCGCGGTGATAGCTTGAGCAGAGCCGGGAATCGAATTCGAGTCCCTCAAGTGCAATCCCCGCGCCTTAATCACTGGGCTATCCCGCCCCAAAGTGCAACAAGACTGAACTTGAATGACCAAATAAGCGCAAGACTATATCGTCCAAACTAAAAATGTGTAAACGGAATAGCCCTTCCAAACTGCAGCTTATCTGGACTCAGTCGTATACGTCCGACAAGTCAGACAAACTGTCGTTTAGCCATTTTCAGTGTATCCGACACAGTCTTGTACTTATTTGGACGTTCAGGCTAAGGCCTGTTGCACTGAAGAAGAACATCCTAATTATTTTTGGAACGTACTTATGCCTTTTTATCTTTAACTGCGCTGCATTTTACGTTGTGAACCAGTTCGTTGTTGATTTGTACAAAATCACGTACTTTACCCATTCAAAATAGTCCTGAAATTCATAAAAAAAAACACTAGAAAGCCAAAATAATCAAATCTAATAAACATTCGATCCATGACACATTAAGCTAGCTCTCAATGCAGATAACAGCATCTATGGACCAGTTTCGCCAGACAATGATCCGTACGTACTGCTATGTGCAAATGGAACACGATCTTAACATTGGGTTCATCCCCTATAGTCGGGTTGTGTATGAGTATGAACTTAACCGTTGCAGACTCGTGCAACCTATGCTTTATATCTATCTCTTTATACTTTTTTCCTCCATAGAGATTCGTAAAATTGTGACACACACCAAGTTTTGGCTGTTCAAAGCTGACCAGCACATAATAAGTGCGAAACCAGTCCATGGACGCTATTACCTGATTGATGTTATTATGTGCGATCTTAACTTTGGGATCTCCCTCTATAGCCGAGTACTGCGCGTACGGAATATCTATGGCAATAGAGGACAAAATGTGATATAATTATGCATAAAAGGAGTTATTTATGGCGCAATAATTACGGCACTTAACAATTTCAATCATTTTTGTGAAAAATATCCAGGAGACAATTTTTGTGTTTATGACATCATTAGCCCCCCCTCCTCCCACAAGGGGGAAAACTACCCTCGAGGGCTACACTGTCAAGTTTGGTATCAATTGGAGATTATTTCAGGCCTTTAAAGTGAAGACTAACACCCTATAATTGCAATCATTTGGACGCACGATAACGATTTTTAAAAAATTTTCCTACAAAATTTGAAAAAAAAAAAATCACAAGCTACTTAAAAAAAATCTGATGTAGGCTTCGTTGGCTTTGTAGGTTTCGTTGTAAAAATGATCAAAGTTGGATGATCATTTAAACTCAAATATATTGTAATTGCGTTGTTTCAGTATGTAGATGCACAAAATTTAAGCAAAAATAAAGCGGTTTTAGGATGGATACAACACTAAATATGATTTAAAATGAACTTTAAAAATCAGAATTTTGATACAAGATGGATACCATATTTTATTTTGAAGTGGGGTCACGTGATTTCCTTATATAATGATCATATGATCTCTTCATATAATGATCACGTGATCTCTTCATATAAAAGGTGTAATTATTATTTTAATTTTTATTTAAAAGACTATTTTATACTTATACTATTTTATATTTATATTTCGCTAAAAAATTTTTTATATATTTTATGGGATAATTTGAATATTTCCCAAAACGTTCGAAGCAATTTGTGAATTTTAAATTCGCTTAAAAAATGTTTAAAAATTAGGTCCCATAGGGCTCAATGTATTTCATTTTTTCAAACCGTGTTCAATCCAAAACTAATTGGGTGACATTATTCATTTATATTCACACAGGTCCAACAGACCGTCTGAACAACATACTTAAATTTCATTTTGATAAAGTCATTTTTACAGCAGTTATCGTGCGAACGGACAGACAGAATGAACAAAGTGATAAACCCTTTTCAACTATGTTGAAAAAGTGTTTAAAAAATGCAGTGAATCTTGTACAAACCTGGATGCAATTTGCCTAATTAATGTCTAAAAAATCAGAAGTGACAAATATGAACTTGAATGGGAGAAGAAGCTATTTCAAAAAGCGGTATGATACTGGTAAAGTCATAAAATCAGTCGATACTTGATACGGAAAATCTCCGTGACACCCTTAACAGTTCAAGGCGATAGCTATGTGTCACTACAGTTGCAGTGCATGAAGCCATGCCGCAATCTTTACTTACTTGCTGCCTTCGTGGATGAAGGCCATTGCCGCCTTCTGCGGTGACGACGCAAAAGTGATCTTGGCCAAACATTTGATAACGAGTCGATAGTAAGCTGCTAGGGTTCGATTCCCAGACTTGGCTAGCAACGCAGCCACCACCAAGCGCAATTTCTGGAAAGGGGGAAAATTCCAAATTAATTAAAGCATTGTTATTCTTGTATAGAGAAGCATATACAAAGGAATTAATTACCTAAAATTGAAAATTTAAATTCGAATTAGTTTAAATGAGAAGAAGGTTTAAAGCCGAAATGTGGCCTGTATTTTGCACTTTCCAAATTCATTTATTCCTGCAGACGATTCTTGCAAGTACTCAAAACCAGCCAATGGACGGGAGTAGTGTATTGGCATGGGAGGTTTTGGATCACCTTTACTCCTGGATCACACAACGGCTACCGTAGTAGGTTTGACGCACCGAGGGTGCTTATCGGTACACGGGGTGTAATAGTGTGGGTAGACTAAATTCGATAAATAATAATGGTAATTCGATGGACTAGACGCGTAGTGGAGGTGTAGGATGAGTATAAGAATAAATGAGGGTTGATGAGGTTAATGTGTGAATGTCATAATTGCATGAGGTGAGTGTTCTTGAGTGCTTAGCAGTGCATGGGGTATGTGATAGCGTGGGTAATGAGGGATAGAGCGAGAATAAGAACAAATGGGTGCTGATTGGGTAAATGGTGGAATATCATTTGATGGAATATTATTCAATTTATGTTTTTAATGTTTCATCCCCTGCCATTTCTTAGAAAATAATGGATTGGTCGAAATATTCTTCAAAAGACCTCATTCATCTATGCGAGACGGAATTTGACACGAAGCTAGTATGCGCTCACAGTATGAGCAAAAATTAAATGATTGTGTTTCAATGTCACGGTGTCATTTGAAGCCTTTCGAAAAATTATTTATAAGGATCATGCTGTGCATGATCCTTCTCTAGATCCCCCTCTTCTTTGCTATTATATTTGTTATATCACAAATTATTTGCCTGGCATCTCTGTACAGGATGTGTGGGTCTTGATAGTTTTCGGTAGTCGCCCTTAACGACCGAACAAACCAGGAATGTCCCCTTGCGCATTCTAAAAATATGTTCATAATCGTTTTACATATGTATGTATATAATACAAAAGAAAGCTATATCTAAATGTACAGTGTTTTTTTTTTTCACTTAAAGTTATTCTGGAAGACAGCATGGCATTGCATGCCTCTTTAAATGTTTTTTATTGGCATGGAGGCAAATTGAATCGATAACGTGGTTCTCTAGCGGAGGTACCACCTTTGACTTTGGAGAGTCCTATATAATAGGATTCTCGGAAGGATTTGAGTTCCATCTGGACCCTTTTACATAAATTTATAGTGAATGGAGTCATCATTAGATTTCTCGTTCTCGCTTGGAAGATCTATGTGAAACTTGGTCGATTTTCTTTTTCCACTTAACATTTCATCCTTTTATACAAACATCTCTCAAATACGATACATTCCCCGGTAATATTTTTTAAATTATCACAATACTACATTAATTTATTGAATTTGAATACTTCATCGAAGTATTCAAATATAATAAATTAATCCAAATAGTATAAATTAATATAATAAATTAATACATCCCATATTGAAAACTTCATCGAAAAAAATGAACTTCATTCAAATGACAGCTTTGAAATATAAATTGCCTGGTTTAAACAACTCTAAAATGCGATACATTCCTCGGTAATATTTTTAAAATTATCATGATACTACAATAATTTATTATATTTGAAAACTTCATCGAAAACAAACAACTTCATTCAAATGACGTCATCGAAATATAAATCGCCTCTATATAAAAGCAGCATTTCATTCATAATCATTTTTCCAATCGTTTCATTCATCACAATACTATAATAATTTATTTTATTTAAAAATTTGAAAAATTGTTTTCTACCATATTTATTTTTAAATGTGAATCCTTTCTCATATATAAAATAATTAAACTCATGGAAAGATATTTATTATATAATATATCTCTTTTTTCTTTCTGGAGGATATAACGAGAGTCAGAATTTAAGTGAATTTGTTTTTCTCCCTATATTAAATAATTTTTATTTAAAAAACTACCTACCATATTTTACTGAAATTTTTTTTATATATTTTATGGGATAATTTGAATATTTCCTAACATTTTCGAAGCAATTTGTGAATTTTAAATTCGCTTCCAAAATGTTTGAAACATTAGGTCCCATAGGATTCAATGTATTTCATTTTTTTAATCCAGGTTCAAAATAAAACTAATCGGGTGATATTAATCATTTATATTTCCATAGGTCCCACAGACCATCTGAAAAACATACTAAAATTTCATTTTGATAAAGCCATTTTTACGGCAGTTATCGTGCTAACGGACAGACAGACAGACAGACAGAATGAACAAAGTCATAAACACTTTCAACTATGTTGTAAAGTGTTGACAAAAAATTATGTAACAATTTTTTGAGTTTTTTTTTTCTCTTTGATTTTACAAATATGTATAACATGACGTGTTATACATTATTACAAATCCTCAAACGTCCGCCAACTACATAAAAAAAAATATATAAAGCATTACGACTTACTATTCTCATCCAGTTATGCATTGGTTAATAGAATGACATCCAGTCAGACACTGACGACAATTTTCCAGTTCTTCCAATGAGGTAGGACACTAGTGCGTCGAATGCAACTGTGAGCCCAGCCAGCATAAACAGTCAAGTTTTTATTTTAAAACAAATATGGGGCTCTGCTTGCATCTGGAACACCACATGCTCGATTAAAAAATAAAATCAAATTCATGTGGATATTTCAATACAATATGCATATTATGCATAAAGGTGACATCGTCAGGTATGGGCTTCATACATAATGCAAACGTGGCAAAGGAATAAATATACGTCGGACACACCAAGTTCGATGATCAGATATCGTTTGACAACAACGTGCCACTCTTTATCCCGCCGATCAAAGATGTCGTGCACTTTCTGTGCACAACACGGAAATATATTTTGGTATGTGATCGACCGTACTCGATCATGCGATCCAAGTGGACATACGGTCGAAGCTCTGAAACATTAATCCTCATTGATAACCGTAACGGCTTATGTGCCACATATGCGGCATATCGCCGAAATATGTCCTATCTTATTGACGTGGGCATACCCTCCAGCTGAAACATAGCCGCGTGCATATTAGGAAGTATATTCACTACTTTTTTCAAAGCGATGACATATAGAGTATTCATATCGAAGCCTGGTCGGATTTCTGAAGCCTTTCCGCCGCACGCACTATGTATGCAAAGCATATTGTTTTCTTTTTAGCATGTAATATATCAAACTTACCCACGGTGGACTGCATCTCTGCTCATGATGTCCGATTAATCCTAGGGACGCTCGGATTGCACGTCTTCTTCATTACTTCCCCATCCGTCGACATCTCATTCAACCAACTTCTATTAAACACACTCCCGCACACAATATACCACGGAAACTCAAACAATATTCCATCATTCACCCAATCAGCGTCCATTTATTCTCATTCTCGCTCTGTCCCTCACAACCCAAGCTATCACATACCCCATGCACCGCTGAGCACTCACGAACACACATCTCATGCAATTACGACATTCACATATTAATCTCATCAACCCTCATCTGTTCTCATTCTCATCCTACACCACCACTCCACGTCTAAAGAATCGAAGGATCAAGTCTTCGTATGTTTTCCATTGCTGGAACGTAGGACGCTATCACACACCCTGTACACCTCTAAGCGCTCAACGGTGCTTCAAAGTGCCTACGACGGCATCCGAAGTAATCCAGGAGTGAAAGTGATCCAAAACCTCGCGTGTTAAAACTACTGGCGGGACATGAACTGAAGATTAAAATACAAAACTCAAACTTCTTGAATTTTAGAGATAACATTTAGATATTTTTAAACGTAATATTTTTTTATCCTTATGAATATTGCAAACATTTATCCGATCGCATGAAAATTTTCCGAGATAGCGTTTAATTCTCTAATTTTACTTTTCACCATTTCTTTCACATATACAAAACTGACAAAAGCCACCGGCGCGATAACATGAAAAAAAAAGGTTTTCCAAACGATGCCTAGACATACAGTGGGTGCAATTTAAGGGTTTTCTAATTTCCTGAAATTTAACGATACGGTTTAGAATATTTAAACACACAATTTTTCATTAGAAGTGGCCTGTGAAAAAATCTCTTGAATCAAATAACAATTGCAGTAATTTCAGTTATTACCCCCCTCCCTCTTCTCCGTCCCCTGTTTTTAGGCCGATCATAAAAGTAATGCAGATCAACGAGAGAGGCGCAGGCGTGTTTAGGCGTGTTTAAGCGCTTATTTAAAGTTTAACACCTCACTCAGCGACCGTACCCCGATTGCATACCGGGCTGTATGCTCTGCTTAGAGAACAACTACTTAGTGTGTGTATGAAATACAACATTCGATGCGTATGCAAAGTACGACACTCGTGCATAATCAGCAAATATAAGAAAACTGCAATTTTTCTATAATGTTTAATAATGATATTTCTTTCTATCCAAGTCTCTATCTAATTGGGACATACGTCTTGTAACTGTATCACATTTCTAGCATTTAGGTGTGCCGCACCCCTTAACACGTAATTATTCAAAAACTTTTATTATGCTTTAAAATTTCTTTAAAGATCTTCCAATCCAACAAATTTTAAGACTGTATGTCAATATATATATATATATATATATATATATATATATATATATTGTGTTCATTCAAAATATCGACTCTTTTAGGGTGCGGTACCCCAAACATAAAAATATTGAAAAACTGTGAGTTTTCCTATAATGTTTACGAACAACTTATCTTTGTACCAAATTTCATACATCTACCTGATTGGGAAATAAGATTTGTAATCACCGCATATTTCGAAAGTTTTATTATGTAGTAACCCCTACTTTGTAAATTTTCGAAAAACTTATTGTGAGGTAATTATCGAAAAATTTACTCAAGCAGTGAATTTCAAGTCCATCTAATCAGTAAGTGTATTCAAAATTTGAACCACAATTTTTTCATGTTAACAAGTTTGACTTTATGAACTTTTAAAATGCTTTGGAGTCCCCCCCCCCCCCTCCTCATTACTTTCGTCTCTTTCGAAGACCAGACGGAGAAAACCGTTCCTATTTTAATGATTGATAAAACAGGTTTTGAGTATATTTTCGTTACTGGTTCCAAATATATCGTAATTTCCTAATTATTGACCACGAATTATCTATTAAAAAAAAAAATTCCAAAATACTTTTGTTAAAATACTTTTGTTAAAATATGTTGTTTTAAAGTAACGATTTTTGATTGACCATCTTGTCACTTATTCAGACAAGGTAAATTTCATCATTTCAGTTCACTACTTTTGAATAATATGAAGAAACAAATAATCGATTTTAACTGTGGATTATATGGCGCTGTGAATTATAAAAAATACTTCGTACAACGCTGCGGATTATACGAAGTATTTTTTTTCTCTCCCTGAAAAATACGGATGCAGATTATAAACCGCAATGAATTATACGCAGAAAATTAAGGTACATATTGCTCTTAGAAAAGTCATATAATTGGGAGGGTAACGCCGGGTATTTCATTCTAGTAATAACTAAAAATTAAAAGTGGTTTCATTGCCTTTAACGCAATAAATGCGCAACTACCCTCTCTGAAAATTACTGGCATTGATAATGCCCCCTGCTAAGGTCTTCACTGCTTAGGGGTATCATCCAGAAGCATGACTGAATTATTTCTATCTCGCTCTGTGCATATGGCGATATGGGAATTAAGAACGCGCGCATTTTGTTCTCAGGCTCTCAAGAGGAACCAAATTTGTTCAACGACGTCACTAAATTTCCTCGGACGTCACAAGATCTTATGTGCACAGCACAATTTAAAATCTTTGCGTAAGTTGTTTACACCTGGATCTTGCCACTTCAATATTAACAAACCATTTTTAACTGTAATAATGCGTGTATTTTGGCAACTCCTCTCAAAGTTTACTCTAGGTAATGAACGAATCTTAATTCCCATTTCGTTAAGCTGACAACTTTTCATTGGTTGCCGGTCTGAGTGTCCAACCGTATATTGAATAACTTTTTCACTGACATTTAATGCTTCAAATTGTTCCCCAATGTCATTACGTGTGTACTGGTTCAAACGTGTAAAATGCCCTCACTGAAGTCTCTTTTGAAAACCAGACGAAGGAAAACACATCCTTACAAGCAACCTTTCCAATGACGTGTTTAGGGTTGCCAGATGCTGAAATTCATAAGTAGGCTGCCAGATTTGGGGTTTTATAACCAATTTGGCGACTGTTCGAAGGTTCGAAAGACACCTCGAAATAATCAATGTTCTACGAGACATGAGAGATCTCTAGAAGTTTCTATAGAGAGTTTATAAAGGGAGTCATCACTCCGTTGGAGAACAGTTGCCGTGATACGAGTTACATTGAACTGTGATATTCGTCAATCTTTCGAGAATAGTAGCTGCTATTTTGTGAAATGAAATAGTCTATGTTTCGAGAATAGTACAGGTTATTTTGTGACATTAGTAGAGCATTTAAGTGATGTTTTACTGTATATTGTTCATGTTTACGCTGTGTTTGTGTGTTAGCTATCCAGGAATTTGGACTCATTCGTGTATCCTGAACGTACACCCACGATGCCAGAGGATACCCTGTAACAGTACTCACGCTTTCAAAATTCTTCCCCATCATCTCATACAAGTGACCGGTCGTGAGGATGGCCTTTCCAGCAACCGACTGCCTCACGTTCTTAATTTCGTTGCTGAGTGCCACTGCTATCTTGGACGTATTAACGTACACCAACTCAGGATGATGCTTGGCCAGACGGATCACCTTCAGCATGGCGTCTTCCTTCTCCGTCCTGTGAATCAAAGGATCTTAAAAGTTGATAAGAAAAAAAGCTTTTCAAATGTTCTGAAATACAGAGATGCAAAATTCCATTTCAAGTTAAATACAGCAGTAGAAAATAGCGAGCATGGGTAACAGCAAATGAGATGAGGGATGCAACAATCATTTAAACCGAGTTTCCTACTTTGCTTTAAACTAGCTGTAAGTTTAAGGACAGTTGATTTTAGAAATATCTCGATGGTTACTCTAAATAAAAAATCATTTTAGTTCTACGATAAAGTACAAATTATATTTAATGACATAAGGTATATTGATATAAACCATTGAGCTCACTTTATATAGTTACGTTAGAAACTTGGCACAGTTCATATATATATACACACTCTATAACAAAAAAAATCGAAGCACCAAGAAGGAGTTGTCTAATTGTGATAAAAATTGGTGGATGTGAAAAACATACATAGAAAAAGAAACGATTAAAATTTCAGAACAATTTCATGATTTAGAGTTTGACCGTATACAAAGGAAGGAAGTCAATAAGGTGTTGATCCACCTCTGGCGTGGATGCAAGATGTCACCCAGCGTGGCGTAGACTGATAAAGTTCACGGATGGTGTCCTGCGAAATGTCTTGCCAAATTGTCTCCAACTGTCGGGCTAAATCGTCAAAATCCCGGGATGGTTGCAATCGCCTTCCCATAACGTCCCAAATGTGCTCTATGGGAGAGAGATCAGACCTAACTGGCCAAGGAAATATTGGGCAGGCTTGAAGATAATTCATAGCAAAACGTGCCGTGTGCGGCCGGGCATTATCTTGTTGAAAAGTAAGTCCGGGTGTCGCAAAAGGAACGGTAACACAACTGGTCTTGGAATGTTGTTTACGTACCGCTGTGCTGTCAGTGTGCCAGAAATGACTATCAAAGGGATCCGGTTATCAAAGGAGATGGCACACCAGACCTTACCCACCTGCAGAGATACACCTGCCCAGATATACACCTGCTGAACGAGAAGTTCCGATGCGCAGGAGCTCCCACTATTTATTCATTGGACACCAAATTTCATTCATTTGTATGTTCGCTCAAAATGCCTTTGCATACAAATTTCATTACAATCGGGCAACTCCTTCTTGGTGCGTCATTTTTTTTTGTTATAGAGTATATATATATATATATATATATATATATATATATATACATAAATTATAAAATATTCTGAACTGTAAAGATACAAGGACTGTAGAGATATTAAATGCAACAGTAGAAAATAGTGAGCATGAGTAACAGCAACTGTGATGCAATAACCATTTAAGTCGATTTATCTACTTTATCTAAAATTATCTGCTATTTTAAAAATAGTTTATTTCAAAACAAGTAAATATAAAAATTGCGTTTTGGGGGTAAGAGCTTTTATTCATAACTTGCCGTAAGAAATATAAAAAAAAAATGGAAACTCAGAATAAAATATCATTTTAGTTCTACGACAAAGCACAATTTATATTGACTTAAGGTATATTGACATGAACTGTTGAGCTCAATTTATACAGTGACATTAGAACTTGACAGTGTTTAACTGTTCATTATCAGGTGTTAAAAAATTTTATTTTTATATATACGTATATATAGGGAGATTAAAAAAAAACATAGGTCCAAACTTTAAGAGGTGGTAGAACACACCAAACCAAGCGTTTTTCGTCATAGTATACCGGATCGGAAATGAAACGTAAAGGTGTTATAGGTCTCTTACTCGTTAAGAAGTGGCTGCTCCGCAAACTTAAAAGCGTCAGTCATTCTGGTTATTTTCTAGTTTCATTCCGATCTGTCGTTTCTTGACTTCTTTTTGAGGGGATATCTCAAGAGTTTCGTCTATGGCACTCCCCTTGAATCTGAACTCGTCGCCAGAATTTCGGCCGCTGCTGTCGAAGTTCGCGACATGCCTGGTCTGTTCGAGAGTGTTCGCCAATCCCTCCACCGCCGCTGTGAGATGTGCATTCAGATTGGAGGTCGCTCTTTTGAGCCATTACTGTAATTATTGTTTATTAAATGTCATTTTATAGTTTTAAAGTCATTCTTGTGTTTTCGTCTCAACTCATGGGTCTTACCATTAAGCGCCCACTGGCGCCTTTAAGTTTCATTTTCGACCCGGTAAACTATGACGAAAAATGCTTAGTTTGGTGTATACTAGCGCCTCGCAAAGTTTGGCTATCTTTTTTTAATCACCCTGCATAGAAGCGTAGTTGAATAGGGTCTTTTTTAACTATCTTACAACAATGACATTTTTGTGGTCCACTTTGCACAAAATGCCGGTTTTGTTTTTCAAGTATCCGAAAAATTTTAATAAATTAAAATGGTATATTAGACTAAGCTATGTACCAAATTTCAGCTCTATGGGACATAGGGAAGTATGTTAAAACAGACAGACAACCATACATCGGTCATGACGAGTTAAATAAAAGGTTTTAAAAAGATGGTATATGCCCTGTTCTCAACCGCTACACGTGCAATCACTACTAAGGATAGACGCCAAAATTGCTCTAGTCAGACCAAAAGATGTGAAAATAAAAATGTATACATTCGCAATCCTAAGCAAAAAAATCGACAATGTCCCTCATCCGATGAAGTTGAAATGGTTTTGCGTATGCAACGTCCTATAAAGTAAAACGCCCATAAATTTCAATAAGTTTATTCTTTGTTTTCAGTCTCATTTGTTTCATTTACAACAAATAATGTCTAAACAAAAACAACTGTATTGTAAAATAATTCCTCCAAATAATAACAAGAAAGACCAATCATGCATAAAGCATTGATTATGAAACACTTCATCGAAAACAAATTAACTTTATTCAAATGACGTCATCGAAATATAAATCGACTCTATATAAAAGCAGCATTTCATCCATAAACATTTTTCGACGTCATCGAAATATAAATCGACTCTATATAAAAGCAGCATTTCATCCATAAACATTTTTCCAATATTTTCATTCATCACAATACTATAATAATTTATTTTATTTAAAAATTTGAAAAATTGTTATCTACCATTACCATATTTATTTTAAAATGTGAAACCTCCCTTATATATAAAATAATTAAACTCTTGGAAAGATATTTATTAAAGAATATATCTATTTTTTCTTTCTGGAGGATATAGCAAGAGTCAGAATTTAATTGAATTTGTTTTTCTCCCTATATTAAATAATTTTTATTTAAAAAACTACCGAACATATTTCACTAAAAAATTTTTTATTTATTTTATGGGATAATTTGAATATTTTCTAAAATTTTCGAAGTAATTTGTGAATTTTAAATCCGCTTAAAAAATGTTTGAAAAATTAGGTCCCATAAGGTTCAATGCATTTCATTTTTTCAACCCGGGTTCAATCCAAAACTAATTGGGTGATATTATTCATTTATATTCCCATAGGTCCAACAGACCGTCTGAACAACATACTAAAATTTCATTTTGATTAAGTCATTTTTACGGCACTTATCGTGCAATTCCAACCAAGTTCAAGTACTTTCCGCTTATAACTATAGAATAAGTAAAATACCAAAAATGAACAGGAAAAGGTTCAATACATTGTAAAACGTTTGCAAGCATGTTACTGAAAGTTACAGCGGAATCAGCTATTCTCAATTGGGAGTAAGGTTCTGATAGTTATGTTAACATACAGGGTCTTTCAAAGGGCCGTAAAAATTTTTAAAATTCATTAAAAATCGAAAAATCATCTCATTGATGTACGATTTGTACCATAAGTATTGTCAGGACGAGGGGGGGGGGGGGTTGAGGTAAAAAAAATTTTGTAGTTTAAAACATCACCTATAGGTGGCGCTTATCCGAATACATCTTCCAGAAGTATGCAAATGAGGCTGTTATAAAAGAGCTATAGTGCTCTAGAGATTCTTCATTTGATTCATTAGTAAACGGTGCAAAGAAAACGTTTTTGCGAGAATGTTAACTTTGATTGAAAAAGCCTTATTAGGGAAGTTGTATCACACGAGCGGAGAATCAGCATCAGATGCTTTGCAAAAATTCCGATTTAGGAAAAATCTAAAGAAAGGAAAAAGTCCTATCACCTGTTCAGGGTTACTTAGGCTTGTCACACGATTTAACACGTATAGTAAGCTATTTTCTTTGTCGTTCCAATGCGTTCAGCGCCATCCATAGGTGATTTTTTAAACTACAACATTTTTTTACGTCAACCCCCCCCCCCCCCCTCCCCCCGTCCTAGCAATACTTATGGTACAAACCGTACCTCAATGCGAAGATTTTTCGATTTTTAATGAATTTTTAAAGTTCATACGGATTTTTGAAAGACCCTCTATATATGTGTGTGTGCGATCATTAGCTGATTATTTCAGAAATGAAGCAGGAATTTTCATGAACGCCTGTAATTGTGGCTTTTCTTATTAGTTTGCCAAAATTATCAACAAAGTAGCTGAAATAAAATGAGCAAATGTTTGCAGAATGTTTTATAGTATACATCTTGGCGCCCTGCCACGTTAATTAATGAAGTGTGCATAAGTTCTTTCGGTGCAGCGGGCTACACCAAAGTATTTCTCGTACAATGAAAATCAAAGTCCTTCAGAGGGGCCGAGGTATAAGGAACCTTCCCTCGTTCTCTTTCGACATTTTACTTTTTCTAGTTATAAGTGGAAAGCGTTGATAACTAAAACAGAATAATTTAGAAAACAAATGATGACCGGATCGGAAACAAACAAGTACAAAAAAGTTGGCGACCTCTGCTGCAGATTTTTACTTTCTAGATATTTGAGAATTTTTTTTATGCTGATCACGCCCAGGGGCGCTGTAATCCTTACCGGGATCCATAGGTTAAAGTAAATCAAAACAAAAAATAAATTGAGCACGAGGCTACTGCATTTATTTTAGTCTAATTTATCTAATCATGTCATCATACTTTCAAATTGTTCCTTAAGTAGTTAGTTAAAATAAATGTCAAAGAATAGTTTCTAATTTAATCTTTGTTCATTCCAATTTTAAAAGTTTAAAATGCCAAAAAAATTGATACCTAATAAAACCCATCCCTGTAGCTCGATTGGGAAAGCCTCGGCTAGTTAGAACGAATAACCGCGGTTCGAACCCCGCTGGGACGGCAAGAGTCTTTCCAATGGATCCAGACCAATTTAACCCTGTAGGTTAGTGCAATGATGCCGGGGGTCTGAAAGTTACCCTAGTACGTCATGCACGAATTCAATGGACTGTAGTATACTGAGAGCCGAATGCATATATAATCGGGATGCCAACGACACGCTGGAAGATAACTTGAATGATAAAAGTAGCATCAGGAGACTAAGCTGAGAAAAAAATTGCAGGAGATGATCAGTCAGATAACCAAATTGCTTGCCAATCTGACATTACAAGGAGGAGAATTCAGCGTCCACTTCGACAATAAAAGGTTACAATTCCGTCCCAGTATTTCAATTAGGAGGACGCCTGCTGGCCAATACGAAAAGCAGCGGTTCGAGCTCTGGCTGGGACATCTAGGTTCTTTAGAACCTTACCGATCTAGTCCGTCCTGGGCCCACCATAAGAAAGCACATGTTTTGGGGATGAAAGGGGGGGGGGGGAGAGAAATTCAAACGAGCAAAAAACAAGTTTTTTGGATCCCCCCAGACATTTATTTTAAAATGCACTAAAAAGTAGAAAACAAAGTAAAAGCATTTTATTCGCTTTTTTTAGTCACTAGGTTTAATATCTCTTATTTTATCACCAAATTATTTTATCACACTTCGCCACTGACGCGATAGGATACAGTATCTATATATAAAACAACCAATACTCATCGATACACAGTACAAGCTTGCCCTTCACTAATACAGTGTAAGCAAGGTTCATTAATACAAGGTTGGGCACTCGTCCCGGCAACCAATCAAAGTTGACAGCTTGACGTCATGGGAATTAAGTTTCGTCATTCGTGATGTCACGATCCAGAGTAAACTTTGAGAGGAGTTGCCAAATCGCAAAATATTTTCGCAATATTACAGTTAAAAATTTGCTTGTTAATTTTGAAGTGACAATATCCAGGCGTAAACAACTTTCGCAAAAATTTTAAATTGTGCTGTGCACACAGAATCCAGTGGCGTTTAAAGAAATTTAGTAACTTCAGTGGAGTCGTGACAGCCATAGTTATCAAGTTCGGTCTCTCTTGAGAGCCCGAGAACAAAAAAAAAATGCACGCGTTCTTAATTACCATGGCGTCATATGCACAGAACCAAATAAAAATAATGAAGTCAGTCATGCCCGGGATAAGCACCCCCGAGTGTAAGTTTACAGCTTACCAAGAACCACCGAACAAGTCCTCGATGGCTTTCTTCATTTCGCTCTCAGCATCAGTCGGGAGGAACGGCGGCATGGATTCGACGACTTTCTCAAATTCTTCTGCCCATGCACATGTTCCTGCTCGGACTGCATAATCTAAGTCTCTCCTGTTAAATTATTACATTTTTAAAAAATCTGATATGAGCAGAGCATGAATTTCCTTACATGATACAACGACTTTACATATTTCAATGGGAAATTACGATGTACAAAACCCACGGCACAATGTTTATAACGTTCAAAGGTATACTAACATTTGGACAATAACATGTAAAAATATTTTGAAATACCCAATTAACTTATATTTCGCGTCCAATATAACTTGGCATTTGTAAATAATGCTAGCATCTGCTATGCAATATACTCCATTATATTAAAATATGTCAATTATTAATTCATCCGTTTGAAGTCATTTCTGCCAATTTGGCGACATTTTTGTCAAGTAGTTGACACCATTTTCAAATCGTCTCTAGGATAGCGATATTTCGCCAAATTAGTCACCAAAGCCTGCTAGAGATCAGCTTCAAAAGGTTTACTCTATTGGAACATGCATTTATTAGATACTGAACATGGGCGTTCCACAAAAGCTTGAAATCAAGACTAGTTCCCAGAAATTTCGGATGTAGATTGTGCCTCAATAAACTATTACCCACAAAAAGCTCACCGGCCACACATTTTACTGCCGCAAGCCTTTGGGTTGGCTGTGTGGTCTGGGCCTTCAACACAAAAAGCTCAAGAACGAAATTTTCCAATGAGTATCTCTTTGTGAATACTGAACATTCAGCCGTTGGATGCGAGATCTCAAGACCCCATTCCATGGTATTCCCATTATGTGGTATTTCACAAAGTTCTATCAAGTTCTAGATATTCCGTTACCAAAGTCGAATATAAAGTTTCGTGAAAATCCATTAATATTTGTGGCAGCCAACGTGTACGCTAGAAAACGTCCACAGACAGACGTGACTCTGAAAATAGTCAAAACGTGTTCAAGAGGTTCTAAAGCATATAATGGCATTAAAATCTCGAAATCGAAATTTTTCGTGAAAACAATACTTTCTCAAGTACTTCGTATGAGTAAGTAAAACTCTGTACATTAAAAAAAAACTTAGATTTATCCCTAGAAAGAAAAGGGCTGTTTTTAAACTGTACACCTTATAAAATATATAAGAGGTTGAATACGACGAATGTTTTTCACTTTTTAACATCTTAAGAGAGCTAAAACCCCTTAAATTAGTTTCTCCGTCAAATACATCAAGGTTATATACCGTATAAGCAATGATACTTATCAGCGGGTCACTTTTTACAGTTCTAGAATTCAGTGTTGGAAATAATCGAGAAATCATCGCAACCAGGACAACTGACAGAGAGGGAGGGGGGGGGGGGAGCAAAATAATGCATGACAGATGGGCCTGAAAGACTTGATGACTTAGGCAGCATAAACAGTTTATGAAAACATCAATAATTTGTGAAATATGGGATAGTAGCAAGCCTTTTTTGCATTCCCATACTATAGAATATAGTATAGAGAAAGTGTTGTTTCCACGAAAATTGTAAATTTCAAGATTTTAATGCCACCATATGTTTTAGGACCTCCTCAACACGTTTTGACTATTTTTAGAGTGCTGTCTGTCGTCTGTCTGCGGTCGATTTCTTGTGTGCGACAACTGCCACAAATATTAATGAATTTCGTGAAATTTCTAGAACTAGAGAGAGTTTGTACTTTCTCGTACGGAGTATTGAGAAAGGATTGTTTTCCCGAAAATTTTCGATTTCGAGATTTTGATGCCAATATATGTTCAAGATCTTTCGAACGCGTTAGGACAATTTTTGGAGTCATGTCCGTCTGTCTGTCTGTGGTCGATTCCTTGTGCACACGCTAGCAGTCACAAATATTAATGGATATTCACGAAACTTTATATCCGGCTTTATTGTAATAACATCTAGAACTAGATTGCCTTTTTTTTTTTTAATTCGAGCGATAAATTTGATTTTTATTCTAAATTTTTTATTTTCTTAACATGGTAACATGGAATAAAACTCGACAACATCCCGCATAAAAGAATTTATTTAAGGCTCAATGATCACGAGACTTGATAGTTTCAATTATTGTTGTAAAAAATCTGATGTAGGCAACACATGACTTTCCTTATATAATGCAATGAATTTACTACTTTTACAGTTTAAAAAAATGTTATTCTTATAGTAGATACTTATATTCTTTCCAAGATATTGAATTTTCTTCAATGAGCTGTCATTTTCATTGATTTAGCGTCATTTTTATCCATTTGGCGAGATTTTTGTTAATTTGGCAACAATTAAAAATGTCGCCAAGTTGGCGATATTCCGCCAAATTTGTCGCCAAATTCTCGCCAAGCGTTATGGACGGAGAAATAAGTTATTCCTACTATTGGATAAATGACTATTGGCGTTCAAATACAAAAGTATTACTCAAAGTAAATTTTTTCATAAATGGAACGAACTTGATCCACGAGAATGATGTCACCCAATTTATCGCAAGGTATTACATATGAAAAGTGAACATGTTTCTCAATAGGAAATATTTTTTTTTATTTTATATGACTTTTTGATAATTTTTTTTTTAAATGTGCAATATCTCGAGAACGGTTCATGTTAGCGTTCTAAAATTTATGTCAATCGTTTTCTAATGAAAAATTACATAAGAAATGTCTATTTGCGTAACTTTATTAGTGGTTTTGATTTTTTGACGATTTTTTCAAAATTTCACTCGAAAATTTAGGAGGTTTCTGAACATTCGATTGCGTAAAAAAACAATAGGCTTCCAGTGTTTATGGATTGTTATTTTTGTACAAAATTTCGTTCGAATCGGTCCATTCATTCGTCAGTTATCGTCTCCACAGGCTCACTGACACACACACACACACACACATACTTTCACACACACACACATACTTTCACACACACACACAGACATCGCTTCAAAAATGTTTGATCCGTGATCAGGAATGCTTGAAACGTACTCTCCCGTCGAAAACTCGAATTCGAATTTTCGACCCCGTCACAATACTTTCCTTATACATTATGTATATAAGGAAAATAAAAATAACTGCGATACAAAAATTTTTTGATCGTGACGTCAATAACCCTATTTGGGGTTAAGTTACCCCCTCTCGATGGGAGGTGGGTTCATTGTCAAGTATGATATCAATCGAAAGATTTTTAAGCCCTTTATAATGAAGGGCTGATGACACGCTATAGTTGTAATCATTCGGTCCCAAGATACTGATTTTTCAAATTTTTTTGCTACTTCCCTGTAAAAACTTTATGGGGGGAGGGAGTTAAAATATACTTTCGCCGAGGGGACACGGCAAGGGTTAAGGCAGACTTTGGTAGTAGGGAGGTCGCATTTGATTCATAAGGATCCGAAAACTTCTGTCGGCGGCACGATCGCAGCAACCAATATTTACCAATAATACGCTACATACCTCCATTGGCATCCTCCCCAGGTAGAAGATGAGTTATGTCTTGTCGAATTTTGACGGAATCCAACATCCATTCCGACTGGCTTCGATGACGATTCCCGGGATTTCCTAGCCAGTTTATCTGATATTTCTGGGTTATTCTCCACACCAACGGGAGCATCGACTGCCTTTTCAAGAACCTTCGAAAGGAATATCAATTCACATATTTTAAATAAATGCAGTGATGCAGATCAGTTAAATCTCGATACAGTCATAACTGCCTTAAACGGAATTTCAGAGGACCGAAAGAATTTTCCGTTTTGAAAAAGTTTTCTTTTCATGAAAGTTATTTCAGGAAAAGCGAAGTTTAACTTTTATCTGGAAATACAGATGGTCCATAATTGCTTGATGGTTCATAATTTTTAAAGTAAGATGTATATCTGACTTTAAAAATTCTGAAATGCGTACTTAGATGCACATGATTAATACTATATTATACCAAAATCTGATGTGGACAACATATGACTTTCCTTATATAATGCAATAAATTCACTCCTTTTACAGTAAAAAAAAATCTGATGTGGGCAGCACATGACTTTCCTTATATAATGAAATGAATTTACTACTTTTACAGTAAAAAAAATAGGTTTTTCTTATAATACATACTTATATTCTTTCCAAAATATTGAATTTTCGACAATTAGTGATCATTTTCATTGATTTAGCGTCATTTTTATCCGTTTGGTGAGATTTTCGTTAATTTGGCAACATTACAAAAAGAAGCCAAGTTGGCCACATTCCACCAAATTCATCGCCAAAATCTTGCCAAGCGTTATGGACGGAGAAATAAGTTATCCTTATAGCAGATAAATGACTATTGGCTTTCAAATACAAAAGTATTACTCAAAGTATCTTTTTTCATGGAACGAGCTAGATCCAAGAGAATGATGTCACCCAATTTATCGCATGATATTACATATGAAAAGTGAACATGTTTCTCAACAGTTAACATATTTTTTTTAATTTATGGGATTTTATTTATAAATATATTTGAAAAATGCGCAATATCTCGAGAACGGTTCATACTAGCGTTCTAAAGTTTATTCCAATCGTTTTCTAAGGAAAAATTACATAAGAGATGTCTATTTGCGTAACTTTATTAAAGGTTTTGATTTTTTGATGATTTTTCCAAAATTTCACTCGAAAATTTAGGGGGGGGTTCTGAACATTCGATTGCGTTTAAAAACAATAGGCTTCCAGTATTTATGGATTGTGATTTTTGTATCAAATTTCATTCGAATCGCTTCATTCATTCGTGAGATATAGTCTCCACAGACTCACTGCCATTGCAGTATTAGCACTTGATATGCGTCGCGTTTTGCGAGCGTTTTTCGCCAAAGCGAAATAGAAGAGTAGTAAAACATGAAGAGGGACCTCTCAAATTGGCTCAGTTTCGCTAATTTGGCTTCCATTTTCTACATTTAAGAATGTATATGTGTTCCCTTTTTAGTCTTTCTTTTTATGAATATATTTGGAAGTTTAAATAAACATTTGAGCAAGTGAGTGGATTAAGTGTATGTGTGGTGTGGAGGGGGGATTATTTATTATATTTTAAGAGTTCCTGTTCATCGTGAGTAAAATGTGTTGCTTGGTGCACTCAGTTTGAGGGATTTCTTTACTTAGACAGCTGTCTCACTTATTGAAGTTGTTTCGCATTTTGTCATTTCTGATGTAGTGTGGTTATATTCTTTGGGAAAGGGGTCGTTTCTGATTTGGAGCAGTTCTGTGCTCTGGCTGATTTGCTGGTAACGAATTTCAATATGTTTGATTTAAAATTAGTTCTTTAAACGTCACGAGTTTCCAATTTTTGGCATACCCGTGACCGATAGGCTATTTTTAGTGACACTTTCAGAAATGTGTTGTTTCGGACATTTAGTTTGAGGGGAATATATTTGGGGGAATATATTGTTTTTATGAATATATTTGGAAGTTTAAATAAACATTTGAGCAAGTGAGTGGATTAAGTGTATGTGTGGTGTGGAGGGGGGATTATTTATTATATTTTAAGAGTTCCTGTTCATCGTGAGTAAAATGTGTTGCTTGGTGCACTCAGTTTGAGGGATTTCTTTACTTAGACAGCTGTCTCACTTATTGAAGTTGTTTCGCATTTTGTCATTTCTGATGTAGTGTGGTTATATTCTTTGGGAAAGGGGTCGTTTCTGATTTGGGGCAGTTCTGTGCTCTGGCTGATTTGCTGGTAACGAATTTCAATATGTTTGATTTAAAATTAGTTCTTTAAACGTCACGAGTTTCCAATTTTTGGCATACCCGTGACCGATAGGCTATTTTTAGTGACACTTTCAGAAATGTGTTGTTTCGGACATTTAGTTTGAGGGGTCATTTGACCTACCCAGCTATTTTACTTTTTCAGCTATTTAACATTAAAAATACCTGAAAATTAAAGAAATTCTAAATATTTGTCTAAAAACTTTAAAATTAAATTTTCAACATTATCCTTTTATCTGACGTCGTTTCCCTCCAAATTTTGCCCCCCCCCCCCCGCTGGTGATGATATTGATCAGATACCCCCTAGGCGTAAATTTTACTTGAGGTGGCCCCAAATATCTTATCTCAGCTTGTAATTAAGCGATTTGGATTATGATGATAGTTACAGTCTCTGAACCCTCTGTACGTGTCATCTGAATATTGTGTCAGCCCCCTGGGCGTAACTTTTAATTTAAGTAGCTCCACAATTTTACATTTCGTTTCCTAATTGAGCGATTTTAGTTCTGCTAGTGGCTATCGTTCCTGCACCATTTGTACATGTCGTGTAAATATGCATCTTTCTTGTGGCCACTCTCTGAGTGTAACTTTTACTTCAGTTGCACCCCCCACGCCCAATTTCCCATCTCACCTTATAATTGAGTGATTTTGATTCTACTACTCGTTGTAGTCTGCACTATCTGTACGTCTCACCTTGATATACATATTTGATGGATATAATATACATCCATTTTTAGAATCAACTCCCTGGGCGTAACTTTTAGTTAAACTAGTCCCCACAATTTTACATCTCCGTTCCTAATTGAGCGATTTTGATTCTGCTGGTGACTATAGTCTCAGCAACATTTGTACATGTCACCAGGATATACATATTTTTGTGTCAACCCCTGAGTGCAGCTTTTAGTTTAACTATCTTACACAAAATTTTACATATCTGTTCCTAATTGAACGGTTTCGGTTCTGATGGTAGTTATAGTCTCAGTAGCATTTGTACATGTCATCTAAATATGCATCTTTAAGGTGACAAACCCCTGAGCTTACTTGATCCCACTCCCACAATTTTCCATCTCGCCTCCTAATCCACCGATTTTGATTTTACTGGCGACTGTAGTCTCTGAACCATCTGTACGTATCACCAGAATGAGCATATTTTCTTAATCAACCTCCTGGGCGTAACTTTTAGTTTAACTAGCCCTCACAATTTTACTTTAATGTAAATTAGGACTATAATGTTTTCACCAGGAGGGATGCGCCCACATGTGTCCAATAATTTATGAACGATCGAGCAAGTGGAAGGTATCTTATTTTACTTAATACATTCTTAATACAGCCGTCTCTATGCCCAAAATACGTATATGTATATACACATACTTTATATATATATATATATATATGGATATATATATATGGATATATATATATATATATATATATATATATATATATATATATATATATATATATATATATATATATATAAAGTATCTCTGTGTGTGTACCATTGCTCTATCTGAAACAGGCATGTGTTTGGGTTAGTTAGAGTTAAATACTCAGACCAGAGGAGGAATTTAATTCTGACTAATCATCGAATTTGGACTGGTGCTGTTCTCTTCTCTTATTGGCATTATGGCCATGAACTTGCTTCTATGCTGATGCTAATATTACTTGAATTTTTTATTATTACATATTTCTAATATATATATATATATATATATATATTGCTAACACATATACAGGGTGTCCCAAAAAGATTGAAATGCGCTTTAATTCTTTACCTGTTGAAGATAAGTGGGCAATGTAAATTGCATAAATGTCGAAAGTAAGGTAGGAAATAAGACTACGTTAATGAAATAGTCCTTCCATTCATTTTCAAAAAGTTACACTTTTTAAATTTTTATACGACCCCGATAGACAAATTGGGTCAATCAGAAAATTTTTATTTTTAATGCAACAAGATCATTAAAAAAGCCGCATATCTGTATCTTTAAAATTGAGAGAGTTATATTTAATTGAAAATTGAACATTGTGAATGGGGACCCTATATCAAATTAGAAATGTAAATTTGTGACATATCACAAAAAAGATCAATGTATGCATATTTTAATTATGTGCCCCAACCGCGTAGTGAGTACCACTGTTTTATATGATCTCTGTCTGTGTAATGCTTTATTTACATAGATGCATTTGTGATAAAAAAAAATGTTGACACATATTAACGTATTTTTGATCTAAACAATTTCCATCGTCAATTTGTTTATGATCCCTATATTTCCTGATGAAACAGCCTTTCACATGGTACGGAAAAGTGGCATAAGTCAGAATTTGCCTTTATCATAATTCCGTTGATTTTAAAGATACAGATATACAGTTTTTTTTAAATGATCTTGTTACATTAAAAATAAAAATTTTCTGATTGACCTAATTTGTCTAAGGGGGTCGTATAAAAATTTAAAAAGTGTAACTTTTTGAAAATGAATGGAAAGATTTCATTAACGTAGTCTTATTTCCTACCTCACTTTCAACATTTTTGCAATTTACATTCCCCACTTATCTCCAACAGGTAAAGAATTAAAGTGCGGTTTAATCTTTTTGGGACACCCTGTATAGGCACAAGTACATAGATGAGCGCCCCCCTCGACATGTTGCTCACGGCCCGCCACTGTCTATCTATAAACGTTATTGCATTGTTTAACACATGAATTTGAAAATAAAGGAATAAGCAAGTCTCTCTAACTCCATTGTTCTGAATTTTTGGGATGTTTTCTCAATATTAACTGTGCTATTTAACTGAATCATGGAGGTGGGTGGTTTCATCTGTAACTCCATAAACTGAATTCCTTCTAGTCTCCTGGCCATGCAATTGCATCTTGTTGTAGCAACGCCGTCGGCATTATAACGCTAAAATTGCGAAAATGACACCAAATTGATGAAATTATAATTAACATACTTTAATATTGTCACGAATATGTAAAGTACTCCACTGTGTTTTGTCTATATCTATTGAAAACAACCGTTACAGGCCAATTAGATCAATGTAGGGTTACCTCGCTTATCGGTGCTTGGGTGCCAGATTTAGCTATCTCTCGCCAACTTGGCTACTTTGGGCAAGTTTTCGAATTTACAAAAATTTTCTCGAAATATCGAATATTCTTAGAGGTACCAGCACTTTCGGGAAATTTTTTGGGAAAAGTAAGTCACCGCTCAGATGGAGATTAATTGACGTGATACGAGCTAGATTGAATTGTGAAATACGTCAGTGTTTTGAAAAGAGTATCTGTGAGACCAGAAATAGATCTCACACCAGTTAATGTGAGACAGCTTTATGTACATTATTTATTGTGTCTGAAACGTCAGACAATACCTTCAGTCTCAATGACGCCAAAGTTTACAGCATGTTGACCCAAAGGTCACATAAGACCATAAATTTAGGGGCGTCAAGACAGTAAGGGTCGAATGACTCTTAAGAAAATGTGAAGTAACGACATTGGATAAAAAGGCTGATCAATGGAGAAGATGCTTGTGGCTTCGCCATGGAGGCGGCCAATAGGAGCAAAAGAGGAGTGTCAGACATGAGGCAAAAAGAACCACAACCTAAGACAGCACGACATTAAGAAACACTACACTTAAGAAAGAACGATAGATATGTAGACTTAAGAATGACATAAGAACGGAGATACAGAACGAGGATACTTACAGAGAACAGACTAAGAGAATGACATAAGTACGAGTGTTCGATATTAACACCTAGCCAGCAGTACAATATGATCGGCGAATTACGTGTGAGCGAATAATACTTCGAGTTAATTCCAAAATGAGCGACATTAAGTATGTGCTGGTGACCTAGTCCAAGACAGCCTTGAAGGTATGTGTTCATCAAATAATATTGCAGTCCTAAATACATTTTAGGCATTTTAACTAATAGTCTCACATTGTCTCTCTCCGGCGCGAAAAAAAGGAATAATTGTTGTAATTAGGTATTTTATGTTGTTAATAAATGATTTATTGTTAAAGTTAAAATGGTGCAATCAATTTAGTATTATGTTTATTAATATTCCTTTACAGAACTCACGCTAAAGGAAATAATTGGTGGATTTTAATAGCGGCAAACAACGCAATGTATAAATTAATAATGAGTTCCACTAATACGAATTTACGGCTATGTCAATAATCTTATTAAATTAATACGTCTAAAAAGCCAACTTTAATTATAATTTTTGAAATGTGCCCCACAGTATCGACTATTTTGTGAATAAGTTAAGCATTTAATTGCTGTTTTATTGTACATGACAGTTGTTTATTGCTTTTGTAAGCTATTTATTGAGCTATTCGCTGTATATTGCTTCTGTTTACGCTTATTAATGCTTTAAAAAGTGTTAGTTATCCAGAAATTTAGACTCATGTTTGTATCTTGAGAGTATACCTACGATTCCAGAGGATACATTGTAACAATATAATGAAATATACTGCTTGACAGATGTTAAGCAAATTTTCCAGTTGTTAAGTTATATTTGCGAGAATAATAAGTTAAAATTAGGTATTTCAAAATAATTTTATATGTTGTGATCCAGAAAAGCGGCCAATGTCACTATGCTTTTCAACGTTAAAAACCTTGTGCTTTGGATCTTGCCCATCATTATTTTACATCGAAAGAAGTAATGTATTTGCATTATGTAAGGAAAGTCATATGCTGATCGCATCAGATTTTTTATTTCATTATATAAGCAGCTTGATTCCTGAATGAAATCAAAATAGATTTATGATTATTCAAATGTCATTTAAAAGTTTGAAGAAATTTCAGCAATCTCTATTAGTTCTATATATTGGATAGAAAAAATTAATAGAGAAAGTTCATATCTATTGGATGTATACGAATGTAAGCATGCTTACGTTCGAACAAATACGTTTATATACAAAAAATACGTTTATATGCTAACATATGTGGGATTTTTAAAACTTTCTGTATGGATGAAAAACAAATTTTTAATATTTATGGAACATAAATTCTCACCTCTTTTAATTTATTTTTCTTGATCAGCCCAGAAACTGTTTTACTGCTCTTTTTAGATTTCGGATGAACGTTTAAAGATAAATCCTTCTTTTTCTGCACAGGTGTTCGTGGCAGTTGTCTGCTCTTCGGCAAAAATGGAGTCTCACTCTCTTCGAACTCGCTGCAATGTGAAATGGAATGCTCTTCTACAGATTCATGAGCATAATTATCGTCTGAAAAGTCTCTGTGTTGTCTTCTTCCATCATCTATAACCGAATACCTTCTTTTCATTTCGCTCAAAACATCTCTGGCCTCAGACAGCTCCTTTTCGTTTTGGTTCATTTCTTCCTTTGGTACAGTTGCTTCAAGCTTGTGCCGTCTGGTTGCATTGCATTCAACATCGCTGTGCTGCTGTTCGCTGAAATTTGTTCCAATATGTCTGCGTGGGACTGTGTGTGGATTTTGCGTAATGTAACCATGGTTAACTTCTGAAAAATACTTTTGGTTAATTCCTCGAGTATTTTTGTATCTTGATAAGGGTGTTTTATGACTCGAAAATGTAGTGGGTATAGGTGTACCAGGAAATTTACTGGAAACGGGCGTAGAAGGAACGTCATTAAAGCCAGGAGTGCAAGGAATATCTTTACGAACGGCCATATAAGGAACTTCGTCAGCAACTGGAGTACATGGAACTTCATACATAATGGGCGTAGATGGAACTTCATATATAACAGGTGTGCATGGAATTTCGTTAGTAACAGTACGTGGAACTTCATATGTAACAGGTGTACATGGTACTTCATTAGTAGCAGGTCTATCAGAGACTAAATTAAAAACGGATGCATACGAAGATATATTAGTAGCCGGAGTATAAGAAACTGCATCAGTACGGGATGTCAACGGAGTTATAGCAACAGGAGTTGATGAGGTATTACTGGAAGGCGTCATGGGAACTATGTTAGTTAAGACACTGGCTGCTTCAAAATTTCTGCTGCTACTTGCAGTCTTAGAATTGTTCATTTGTGTGGAGTGCAACTTTTTCCTGTTTAAATAGGATTTTGGCAATGGCCTCCTGTACTCTTCACCTTCAGACTTATCAACCTCCTCGGTATCATATGGGGTCTGACTATTTTCCACCTTCAATATATTGAAGTTGAAGATATCCTTGTTCATGACATCAACTTGAACGCCATCTTGTTCATAGCACTGAAAAAAAAATTCAGAACCCAGTAAGTATATGTGTGCTGATATTTTAATTACATTGATTAAATTTTATTACGGCCCTTTTACGATCAGGTACTTTTATTGCCTTATTTTATGATCATTTACCGGGCATACCGTGCTGAAGACAGCTGAAAAACTCCAAATTGATCCACGGATATTGACATCGATATACAATGGGTGACCACAATGCTCTGTTTTCTATTTCATTCTGTGTGTATAGGGAGTAACATTAAGTTTTTCTGTTAGTCTTGCATAATAAGAGAAGATGTCTGTCTGTGCATCTTTGTCGTCTGTAGCGTAAAATTGAAACTTTGGATAGCAGCGAAACTGGGTACAGACATACTTCGGGTTTCAGGACGATACGATTCAGCGAGATTTTTTTTTAAATTGAATTTGTTGAAGCGTTAAGAACATTTAAAGTCTAAACTCCGTCGAAATTTCGACTTCAGAATTGGTTTTATTTCGGGCAGACGATTTTCGAAAGCAAAAAATACGACAGCAGGTCTTTGATTAAATGGCAGACATTTTGTCTAGACAAAAAACAGCTCTTTCTAAATAAAGCAGATTCAATTAATCGGTTTCCTAAATTTGCGAATTTAAAAAATTTCGTTCTTTTTACTTTCCTTATATACATAATGTATAAGGAAAGTATTGTGACGGGGTCGAAAATTCGAATTCGAGTTTTCGACGGGAGAGCACGTTTCAAGCATCCCTGATCACGAATCAAACATTTTTAAGGTGATGGCTGTGTGTGTGTGTGTGTGTGTGTGTGAAAGTATGTATGTGTGTGTGTGTGTGTGTGTGTGTGTGTCAGTGAGTCTGTGGAGACGATATCTCACGAACGAATGGAGCGATTCGCATGAAATTTGGTACAAAAATTACAATCCGTGAATACTGAAAGCCTACTGTTTTTAAACGCAATCGAATGTTCAGAACCCCCCTAAATTTTCGAATGAAATTTTGAAAAAATCATCAAAAAATCAAAACCTTTAATATAGTTACGCAAATAGACATTTCTTATGTAATTTTTCCTTAGAAAACGATTGACATAAACCTTAGAACGTTAGTATGAACCGTTCTCGAGGTATTGCACATTTTTCAAATATATTTGTAAAAAAAATCCCATAAATTAAAAAAATATATATTAACTGTTGAGAAACATGTTCACTTTTCATATGTAATATCATGCGATAAATTGGGTGACATCATTCTCGTGGATCTAGCTCGTTCCATTCATAAGAAAAGATACTTTGAGTAATAGATTTGTATTTGAACGCCAATAGTCATTTATCTGCTATAAGAATAACTTATTTCTCCGTTCATAACGCTTGGCGAGGTTTTGGCGACGAATTTGGCGGAATGTCTCCAACTTGGCGACTTTTTTAAATGTTGCCAAATTAACGAAAATCTCGCCAAATAGATAAAAATGACGCTAAATCGATGAAAATGAAGACTAATTAACGAAAATTCAATATCTTGGAAAGAATATAAGTATCTACTATAAGAATAAACTATTTTTTGCTGTAAAAATAGTAAATTCATTGCATTATATAAGGAAAGTCATGTGCTGTCCACACCAGATTTTTTTTATCAGTTTGGTACGATATTATCATTATGAGATATTGTGTTAAAAAGCGACAATATTCTGATAAAAACTCAAGCATTTATTTCTTTCAATTTCACAGTTTTTTCATCTGCGGTTTGATATATCCTAATCCCCGTTGATCTGATTAATATGCAATTCTCACTGGCATACGGGCGCTTATTAACAAAAGCCGCTTGTTAACGAAGCGCCTTGTTAACGAAAGGCTTGTTAACAAAAGCCGCTTGTTAACAAAAGGCTCTTATTAACAAAAAAATACTTGTTAACAAAAGGCGCTTATTAATGAAGCGCCTTGCGTCCGGTTCGCACTTCGGGCCAAATGTGCGGTTCTATTCTTAGTTGCGATTTCAACTATTTTCAGCGCGCTTATTTAAAAAGTATCAAATAAGCATCTTTAGGACATCAATTCCCCACTAGAAGTGAGGCTGTATATCGGAAGGGCACTGGCCTTTATAGCGACCCACCTCACCTAAGTGGTAAAACTAATCTGTGGACTCAACCGGACGAGTTTCGGACATCATGAAGCGGACTCTTCCGGGTGGTGGGGAGGAACTGTGCCTTTGTGGCCTGTTTCCAGACCCGTCGCCGACAAGAGTGTTTCCCGTCGCCGACAAGAGTGAGACTCCTCGCAACCATCTTCGGCCCTCGTCCAGTGAATGGATCCGGTTAGGTTGTCGCTGGGGGAAGGCATAATTATCTTTAAGACATCAATAAGTAAAATACACCTTGTTCGAAGGATAAAGAATACTTGAGCAACGCAAATAAGCACAAATGACACGATAATGCAGCATGCAGCTGTTTCGATGATACGTTAGATCCCTTTCACCAGTCACTCCGAAGTCACTTCGGGTTTATGAGTCGTCTTGCACTGACAAAGGAGATCCAACGTATCCTCGAAATAGCTGTATGTCGCATTATCATTTTATTTGTGCTTATATACGTTGCTCAAGTTTTCCCTTATCTTTAAGACATATCACACCCACGTTCTACAATTAACATGATTGCGCATGGGAAAACGGAGTGCAGGGGTGAATTTGCTTCAAAATAGACGATTTAGAAATTGACTTGTTTTTTGCATCTGCATTGTTTACGTAGCAGACGCTTATCCAGGATCCGGACAACGTCAAATAAATCGCTCTAGTATAAAATAACCAAATCAATAGCAAGTGCATATATATATATATATATATATATACCCAGGGTTGGGGTTCATCCCGGGCATGACTGGCTTCATTTTTTTTTATTTTGACTCTGTGCATATAGTGTCAGGGGAAGTCAGAGCATTTTGTTCTCGGTCTTTCTGAAGAGACCTAGTATCTCTGTTGGGTTGCTTTAGAATTTATGTAATTTGGGGGTTTGAAATTTACTTTTATTTATTTTTCCCTGGCTCAATATTCTCAATTTGGTAATATTTAAATAATATTTATTGGCATTTTCATTTATTCGTTAATTAGAATATTTTTAATCTTCTAAATTAATTTTCTTTATAATATTCTTAATTAAAAATGCTCCATTCCCTAAATTAATATTACTTTTGATTTGTAAATTTATAAAAATGATTATTTATTTGATTCCCCTTAAAATTCCCCTTAATTTGATGTCCCATTTTCCCATTTTGGTTAGAAATTTCATTTGTTCTATAGTTTCCCGTTATTACCATGTTCAGTGCGTTTCAAAAATTTCAGTTGCGGCCATCTTGAAATCTTGGTTTTGCGGGCTTTTTACCGCAATTGACGCGACGCCTAAGCTCTTTTCGCGCCTCTTTGGAATTCGTGAATTATTTTATTTGGTTCGCATATTTCCGGATCGTCTGCTATCGGAGTTTGGAGTTTTAATTTTGGCAATTCTAATTTCGGTAAGCGGATTTTAATTGCTGCCGTTTGTCTAAACTTCTCTCTTTTTCAGCACGTATAAATACGCTCGCGGAATATTTCAGTTAGAGTTTTTTGTTGAAATCCTTCGAGTTTATTTGCGCGAGAAGCGCATCGTTTTACTTTTCTAATGGAACTTACGCGATATTTTCTGTGAAACATTGAGTTCCTCGCGATGTTTTTTTTTTCACTTGTCTCTTTTTAAATGAAAGTTTTATTTGTTTTTATCACCTATTTTTTCGACGTGACTCCTGGAAAAATGAGTTTTTAAGATTTATTACGAGTGCTGCGAGAAAGAAGCATCTGACGATGACGGCTGATTTAAGAAGATCCTTAGCGTTCCAGTAGTAGATGTTTGGACATTATTCTGAATCCTCTGTAGAATAAAGAATTTTGATCCCAAGAATGATCACATGTGAAACTCCGGATATGGAACTTTTCCCCCGTTTTTTTCTTTGCCAGCTATCCTCCACCCTGTTTGATGACCCGGTCCGGTGAATATAGGGGAGACCGAAGTAAGACGACAATGTTAACGAATTTGATTATTTTTTTTTAATTCGTGAAACTTATAATACATATTTTTTGCATTATTAATAAATTATTCATACGTTCCATTATTAATAAAAGAAATTATATCGGATAATCTCCCAAATTAAACCATATGAAAACATATTTTAACATATTGTCAGAAAAAAATTATCTTGCCCCAACACTGGGGCAAGACGACTTTCAATATGGGGGCAAGATGACAACTCGCAAATTTTGACCTAACAAGACTTTTGAGGTATTTAAAGAATAGAGTTTAAAGGTGTACAATCATTAATGAATTATGTTATTAACAAAAGTCACAGATGAATTTCCTTCCTTCGTACCCAGTACAGTTATCATGCCACCAAGCTACGCACTGAGAGTAAGCACAGTATCCAGTCTTCGTCGGGTGGATCAATATAAAGTTCATCACAAGCTTGGCAGTTAATATTCTCGCTCTTTTGATCTGCGCTTACCTCGAAACGCAATTGTTTAGCAATTTTCTCCTTATTTCTCTGTGTTTTCTTTTTATCCATTTTATCCTTTGAATTTTGTTTCTCAAGCAACAAAGTTCTTATTAGTGAACTTCTTAAAACACTGGTTGACATTTTTCTTCTCTTTTTTGTTGACCTTTTAACTTGTAAGGGTTTAAAATTAAATATTGATGGAAGAGGGGAGCATCTTGATCCCGGAATTCGTTCACATTTGGAGTTATCTACACTTTCAGTGTCGCTATCATTAGCACCTAAAGAAATAGGCATGCTTTCCTTTGTGGAAGATGACGAACTTCGTCATCTTGCCCCAAATGACTGAAAGAAACAACATGGCTGGTATACAGTAAACTATGCATCAGATTAAAACTATGATAGATTAGCTAAGTATTTAATACTATAAAGTGTATCCATAAATTATATCAGAATTTTATGACTTATCTTTAAGTAGCTCAAGGTTATTTAGTACAAGTCGAAAATAATTTCATGGTCCTTAATAAAGTTTGACTAAGAATATAAATTGTACATGTAGCAAGAATGGGACCTTCAGCATGCGATTAGTTGTTCTCATACAGGGGATTGTACCTATACTCGTCAAGTGCTGTCACCTAAGAATAAAGTCGTTAAAACTGTTATTCCTCATCTTTCCCAGCTCGCCATCTTACCCCGGTCTTCCCTTTATGATTATTGTTTTTTCTTTAACATTTAATTTCTTAAATTCTCAATATTTGAAATGTATGATTTAAATTTTATTCTTTGAATTTAAAATTCTAAAACTTTAATTCTGAGAGCAATTTTCTAAACCTTCCTAAATTTTATTAGAGCCTGGGAAAATTCTTAATTTTTTTAATTTAATATTTTATTGTTAATATCTTATGGAATAAAAATAGGTTTTTTTAGAGTAAAGTTTTATACAAATTCTTTAATTCTAACTAAACTGATAAAATTCTAAAATTCTAATGTATGTCATAAGTTTAGAATAAACTTGTTAATTCTTCCTGTTCTGTCTGCCTGTGAGCAGAGTTTTTATAATTTGTTCTTTTAATTAATTTGAAGTTTCAATTTAATAAACTAATTTTCTTTAAACTAATTATTATGTCTTCCTTTATCATTTTTAAACACAACATCTCTTTGGACGTTACTGAGGTAGGTGCGCACAGCTCAATTAAAACTCTATGCGTAGGTTGTTTACGTATGGAAATTGCCACTTCAAAATTAACAAACAATTTTGAATTGAAATAATGGCAAAACTTGCTGTGTTTTAACATCTCTCCTGTTCTGTGGAGTCCCAAATAACGAAATGCTACTTAAGGTTCTTTAATATAAGGTTGGGCACTCAGCCTGTCAAACAATGAAATAATGATTAGCTTGACGAAATGGAAATTAAGATTCGTCATTCATGATCTTACGGTCCAGAGTAAACTTTTAGAGGTGTTGCCAAACCACACTCATTATTACAGTTAAAATTAGTTTGTTAATTTTGAAGTGGCAATATCCAGGCGTTAACGATTTGCGCAAAAGATTTTAAATTGCGCTGTGCCCACAGGATCCAGTGAAGTCCAAGAAAATTTAGTGACGCCGTTGGAATAAGATGAGAGCTGAAGTTAACAAATTCGGTCCCCCTTGAGAACCTGAGAACAAAATGCGTGCGTTCTTAATTCCAATGTCATCATATGCCAGAGATAGGTAAAAATAATTAAATCAAACATGACCCAGGATGAAATCCCCTTACTCTCGTTGGCGTCAAGCTGACAACTTTTTAATTGGTTGCTAGGCTCATAGCCCAACCTTATATTAAAGAACCTTGTATATACCTCCAGGCAATCTTTCAAGACTTTTTGGACGGGGGATGGCGAATGGAACTTTAGGGGGATTGGGCAAGTTTTCTATTTGCTCTATATAAATATATCTAAATGCTGTCACAAAAATAGAAATTAAGTTAATATAAAATGTCTCCGGGGGGGGGGGACGAATAATCGTCACCAGAAGGACCCCTCGGATGAATGGCTGAGAAAAACACTGTATACCTCTGATACATAATCAGCTTCAACATCCCTCTCAAAGTGTCTCTGCGTGTTCGATGTGATGTTGTTGTTCCTCAGGATAGCCGCAGTGTCTCCGCCTGCTCTTTCATCTTGAAAGTCACACATGTGGACATCTACTTCACAGTGGGCGATTTCAGGCTGCATGCAAAAATTAGTCAGATGCTTCCTTGGTATGCTGCCATAATTATGATCCCAAGAAACATCTGCATTGTCAAAAGTTATGCCCTATATGGTAACGTGAAACATTTAGTTACTTATATTGCTTGTATTTAAATTGATTTAAATTATTCAAAAATTTTTAGATATAAACGAATCATTTTAAATTCAGATGTCTAAATAATTAAATTCATTTACAATTTTTAATTAAAAAGTATAAACAAACACTTTTTAGATTTCAAAGTTAAAATTATATTTATTCAATTTTTATTTTCCCATTATACATGGTAATGAATAGGGAAAGTATTGGAACCATGTCGCAATCGCAAGTCAAATGATCAGTATTTAATATTGTCATAAATTATGAGCTTATATTTTAACACTTTAAATAAGCGTAACCGCACAAAATTTCATATCTGTACTTTGCGGTGTTGGTTTTACACAAATGGTGTTGGCTTTACACAAATGGTGCTGGTTTTAACAAATTTTATTTTTGCCACTGTACACCAAGTTTCACTCAATAGAGCTAAATAACACAACTCCAAACGATTTATTTTTATTTCCACTCATTATATGTATTAATATCTGGAAAGGGCTAATTAGATTTTTCTAGAAAATCTATTAACTCTAAACAGGAGCAACTTTTAAATCTCACTCTTTTTGCACCCAATTTCGCTCTTGAAAAAGCTAAATAAAACCACTGCAAAACACGCGATTTTCGCTCTTTTTGCACTGGTTTTTGATCTTAAAAGAGCTAAATACAACCACTCCAAAAGGAGAGATTTTCATTCTAAAAAGAACTAATTAAAACCATTCTAAAAGGAATGAGATTACCTCTTTTTGCACTGGTTTTCACTTTTCAAAGAGCTAAATGTCACTCCAAAAGGAAATATTTTTATTCTGAAAAGAACCAATTATAACCACTCTAAAATGAGTGGGTTTCACTCTTTTTGCACTGGTGTTCACTCTTAACGCACTGTTGTTCACTCTTCACGCCCTGGTTTTCACTCTTAAAAGAGATCCACTCCAAAAGGAGCGATTTTTAATATTTTTCACTCTTTACAGAGCGAGGTTTTTTTTTCACTCCGGAGGAGTGAATTTCACTCAAAAAGATAAGTTGCTTCTTCATATAGACCAAAGAAGTGAAAATTAATTTATAATGAGCGAAAGTCACTCATTTGAAATGAGAGTGAAAGATAAAACATAAATCCCTGCTTCCAATTTAATCATTCTCTTGCAAATTATAAATCTGATTAGAAAACTCCGAAAACTTACATTTTGGAAAAATGGATTGTCACCCTCTTCATTTTGGAAAAAGCATCTCTTCTGGAAGACACTACTATTACACGGGGGCAACTTTTTGATTTTCAAATGGGAAAGAAAGTCTTGCTTTGGCTTCACATTCAATTTGGCCGTTTTCGAACAAGCTGTACGTGAGGGTGTTGTCAAGTGCGTCGCCTTCTTTGCCTTCAAAGTGTCCGTCTCCATGTTGCTGTCGACAGCATCGCTCAGACATGGCTTGTGGAAGTATGGATTTTCCGGTGTGATCACCTCCTCCGATACTGTGGATGGCTCAGAATTTTCCAAAAAAGAGTTTTCCATAGCTCTAAATGGTAGAAAATAAAAAGTTACTGTATTATAGTAGTAACGAGCATCAAAGGAGATGTTTCCCACATATGCGCTCATCAGTAATTTTATCGAGTGGGGGGTGGGATGGAAACTCGCGGGAAAGTCGCTGGGTAAATCATGAAATTTCGAGAAATTTCGCAAAAATTTCGCGGCCGAGGATTTACACTAGCATTTCTAAAAGAAGTTGCAAAGCAGAAAACCGTTTAATATCTCGAGAACGGGTGGTGCTAGAGTTCTAACACTTATGCCACTTGCTTTCTGATGAAAAGTTACATATGAAATAATTATTTATTCATCATTATTAGAAAATCTTGATTTTAAGGCTTTTTCCTAACAACAACAAATTTTAAAATTGCTGTTGTTAGGAAAGTCTTCCAAACATTCAATTGTGTTTCAATTCAATAGGGTTCCAGTAATTACTGATTGTAATAAGAGTACCAGATTACGCTTGAAACGCTCTACTCGCTCGTGAGATATCGCATCTGCAGACACACACTAGCATACTTACATACACATACTAATATATATACGCACACACATTCACATACGCACTCACACACACACATATATACACACACATACTAATATACATACACACACTAACTTGCATATGCACACACACGTACATACATACATACATACATACACACACACACACACATACACACACACAAACATATGCACAAACATCCTCTTAAAAACGGTCGATTTGAATTCAGGAAGGGCCGAAACGTGCTTTGCCATCGAAAACTGGAATTCGAATTTTCGATCCAGGCACAATACGTATCAAAGCATTTTCCCAGATTAACTGAAGCCTCGTGTAAGCGAACATCAGTGTTCTACAGTGTTTTTCAGGAAGAATGTCCCAAAAGAATATAAAACCAACGGTTGGTTGTAAAAGCGACGTGAAATCTGAAAAATAATCAGCAAACTGGGGAGAATTTAGTTATGATAGTTGTAACCCCGAAACTGATAATTTCATAAAAAAGCAAAATACAATATTTTATACGGCCAAAGAAGAAATACCAATTGGTAAAATTTTCGTTGGGCTTAATTAGGGTGAGAAAAAAATTTACCTGGTACATTCCGACGAAAAATATGCTGAGATATCTGTCACTGAAATTCTTAACCTATTCCATTTTACCTGAACTGCAAATGTGAATAGTTTACTTCCTATGAAAGTAAATATGGGGGACATACACAAATCTATCTAAAATGCAAAATCCGCTAATTGAAATGTACTACCATTTCATTTTGAATAATTTTTTTTTTTGTTGTTGTTGATCTCTTTTAATTGAACAAAAAATACCTAAAAACAATAATTGGAATATCTCACCAAATTTTTCATCAAAATGTACAGTGTAAATTTCTTTCCCCCAAATTAAGCATGATTAAAATTTAATTTTACTAACGGAATTTTTTTTATTGGTAGGCCGTATAAAAAATAAAATTTTGCATTTTTATCTGCAGATAAATTCTCCTATATTTTAACACTTTACAACAAAGTTGAAAAGTGTTTATGACTTTGTTCATTCTGTCTGTCTGTCTGTCTGTCCGTTTGCACGATAACTGCCGTAAAAATGACTTAATCAAAATGAAATTTTAGTATGTTGTTCAGACGGTCTGTAGCACCTATGGGAATATAAATGAATAATATCACCCAATTAGTTTTGGATTGAACCCGGGTTGAAAAAATGAAATACATTGAGCCCTATGGAACCTAATTTTTCAAACATTTTTTAAGCGGATTTAAAATTCACAAATTGCTTCGAAACTTTTAGGTAATAGTCAAATTGTTCCATAAAACATATAAAAAAAAATTTAACGAAATATATTCAGTAGTTTTTTAAATAAAAATTAAAATATTAATAACACCTCTTATATGAAGCGATCACGTGACCATGATATGAAAAGATCACGTGACCAACTTCAAAATGATACATGGCATCCATCTTGTCTCAAAATCGTGATTTTTAAAGTTCTTTTTAATTCATATTGAGTGTTGTATCCGTCCTAAAATCACTTTATTTTTGCATAAATTCTGTGCATCTACATACTGAAACAACGCAATTACAATTTATTTGAGTTTAAATGCTCATCCAAATTTGATTATTTCTACAACGAAGCCTATTTTTCACCTATGTAAAATGTAAACAGCAAAATATGTAGAATGAGTTGTATTAGAATTGCTGCATTTCTTTAACACAAAATCATTTAGTTCATGGAGTCTGCATAGCTGATATGAATGAAATATTCATTGATTTTACAAACAGGAGGACGATTTTTTTCGATGAAGTTTTACGCATAGAGTTTAATTACGTGTAGCTCCATGGTCTTAATTTTTAAATAAAATAAATTTTTATAGTATTCTGATGAATGACATGAATGGGAAAATGTTATGAATGAAATGCTGTTTTTATAGAGAAATCCAAGCGTGTTATTTTTTCTATGATGTCATTTGAATGAATTTCCGTGGTTTTCGATGAAGTTTTCAAATATAATAAATTATCGTAGTATTATGATAGTTTTAAAAATATTTCCGAGGAAGGTATCGCATTTTAGAGATGTTTAAAGCAGGCAATTTATATTTCAATGCAGTCATTTGAATGAAGTTCATTTTTTTCGATGAAGGTTTAAGTTTTCAAATATAATAAATTAATGTAGTATTGCGATAAGTTTTAAAATATTACCGAGGAATGCATTGCATTTTAGACATGTTTAAATAAAATTGCATTGAAGTTGGAAAGTGTTTCATAATCAATGCTTTAAGCATGATTGATCTTTCTTGTTTTATACTTCATTTCACTTCTACTACCCCGTTGATTTAATATTCCTTTCCAAATCCTCTTCGTGAAATACACTTTGTATATTTAAATCTGAACGTGAGGTACAACCATGGTATGGTTATACCTCCTCATCATTCATTTCGTTGGTCTCCACAAGAGATTGGCAAAATTACTTTACATTGCACGTTTTTCTTTCGACAGTGCACTTTACGACGATTCGATGCTGATGGTGTTATTGAAAACATGAAACCGGTCCAACAATACTGGTTTCTGCATCGAGATTTTAGCTTTAGAAAAAACCTATTGACGGATTTTGTGATGGTCTTTATCAATAGTTTTTGTGTGATTATTCATTTGTGCGATATAATTAAGTGTCTAAATTGAAAATATATTAATACATTCAGAAGTTATCAACAACTGCGTCATTATCCGGTCATAGCGTCTCCAATATATTCAAGTCAGCCTTCTTCTTCTTCAATCCAAACCGTCCGACCTACCCGAAGGTGTAAGGGATCTGTTTGGAAGGCCGGGACAGTGCTACCCAATTTAGACCGGAACCCAGTGGGCGTCCGAACGCCAATGTCTGCAAAGGGGGAATCGAACTGTTTGAGATAGGGTATGTCGAGGTTCTTCGTTTGGGATGGACACTGTCTCATCCTTAAGCAAAAGGTTAAAATGTTCTACTAGACTAAGCTGTGTACCGAATTTCAGCTCTCTAGGACGTAGACATGTATGTTATAGATGCCATCAAATAAGTTGAAACAGATTCACGTCGGTCATGACGAGTTAAATAAAAACTTTTAAAAATAATTAATTAATGCATGGTTCTATAATTGCGTTTAAAATATCTAACGAAATATGAATGTATTTTAAAATATACCAAAATCGTTTAAGATTTGTATTTATACTTTCTCATTGCTTTTCTTTTGAGATTTTGGTGCCAATATATGCTTCAAGACCTCCTGAACACGTTTCGACTATTTTTGGAGTGAATTCTGTCTGTTTATCTGGTATCTGTAGTCGATTTCTTGTGTGCACGATAGCAGTCGCAAATATTAATCGATTTTCACGAAACGTTATATCCGGCTTTGTTATCAAAATATCTAGAACTAGGTAGAATTTTCTATTAATTCGAAATTTTAAATTTTTTTGTAACATGGCAGCAAGGGACGAAATTTAATCATTTATAAAACGGTTTATTTAGGGCTCAATGATCACCACAGACTTTATAGTTTCAATCATTGTTGCGAAAGATAGCCGCTATACAATTTTATTTTGTTCATGACGTCATTATCACCCTTCGGGGGCAAGTTACGCCCACGCTCCTCCCGGGGTACATTGTCAAGTATGATATCAATCGTAAGATTTTTTTCAAGCCCTTTAAAGTGAAGGGTAACACGCTATAATTGTAATCATTTGAATCCACAATACCGATTTTTCAAAATGTTCTTGTAAAATTTGAAAAAAATTAATTCTGGTATGAGAAAGTCGAATTATGCCACACTACAGTTAATTTTTCATATTACTTCGGGATATTTAAATTTATTTGTCTTCCATTGCGAATGTCCATGAATAGTCATGCTAAATGGTATCTAGAACAAAAAAAGCCTTTGACAAATTGTTTCAACAATATTGAAGACCAGCCACCTTCAGTGACCTGCCCTGTCGCTTTTTAAAAAGGTCGCCTTTTGAAAAATTCTGAATTGTCTTCAGTAGCCAGCGTGAGCCGTGTAGCCCTCTAAACGGCCAGATCACGGCAATTATACAAAACTTCTTAAAATCAGAACAATAGAAAAGAAACAGAAAGCAGAAGCAGCTGCTCCGCGCCTGTAACAACCCATTATTCCTTGAAAACCCTAGGGTTTTCCAGTAGCATGTCTTTTTCACAATGTTACTTTTTACTGCACATTTTAATAAAATTTGGCAATCAAAACAAAAAATATGATGCAACATAATAAAAAATCTGATGTGGACAGCACATGACTTTCCTTATATAATGCAATGGATTTAGTACTGTTACAGTAAAAAAAAGGTTATTCTTATAGTAGATACTTATATTTTTTCCAAGATATTGAATTTTCATCAATTAGATTCACTGACACACACACACCCGGCCTTCCATCTTATTGCTCTATGTCTTCGGATGAGTCGGTTGGCCTGGGCTTTCGACACACACACACACAGACATCACCCTAAAAATGTTCGATTCGTGATCAGAAATACTTGAAACGTGCTCTCCCGTCGAAAACTCGAATTCGAATTTTCGACTCTGTCACAATACTTTCCTTATATATTATACTATGTATATAAGGAAAGTAGAAAGAAGTTATATTAAAGCTGCAAATTAAATATAATTTTAAAAAATCTGATGTGGGCAACACATGACTTTCCTTATATAATGTAATGAATTTACTACTTTTGCAGTAAAAAAAATGTTTTTCTTATAGTAGATACTTATATTCTTTCCAAGATATTGAATTTTCGACAGTTAGTCGTCATTTTCATTGATTTAGCGTCATTTTTATCCATTTGGCGAGATATTCTTTAATTTGGCAACATTTAAAAAAGTCGCCAAGTTGGCAACATTCCGCCAATTTTGTCGCCAAAATCTCGCCAAGCGTTATGCACTAAGAAATAAGTTATTCTTACAACAGATAAATGACTATTGGCGTTCAAATACAAAAGTATTATTCAAAGTATCTTTTTTCATGAATGGAACGAGTTAGATCCACGAGAATGATGTCACTCAATTTATCGCATGGTATTACATATGAAAAGTGAACATGTTTCCCAATAGGATTTTTTTTTTCATTTTATATGACTTTTTGATAATTTTTTTGAAAAATGTACAATATCTCGAGAACGGTTCTTGTTAGCGTTCTGAAATTTATGTCAATCGTTTTCTAATGAAAAATTACATAAGAAATGTCTATTTGCGTAACTTTATTAGTGGTTTTGATTTTTTGACGATTTTTTCAAAATTTCATTCGAAAATTTAGGGGGGTTCTGAACATTCGATTGCGTATAAAAACAATAGGCTTCCAGTGTTTACGGATTGTGATTTTTGTACCAAATTTGGTTCGAATCGGTCCATTCGTTCGTCAGTTATCGTCTCCACAGACTCACTGACACACACACACACAGACATCACTTCAAAAATGTCTGATTCGTGATCAGGGATGCTTGAAACGTGCTCTCCCGTCGAAAACTCGAATTCGAATTTTCGACCCCGTCACAATACTTTCCTTATACATTATGTATATAAGGAAAGTAAAAAGAAAACATGTGAGTTTGAATTCAACAAAATAATAATAGGTTTCACTATCGAATTAAAAGCTATTTTCAAAAAATAGTGAGGTAAATTGTAACTAAAATTCACAATTCACCTCACAAAGCTACACATGAAAGCCAAAACATTCCTTAGGAGCCGCCCTAGTCAAAAAGCGTAGAAAGTTTCAAATACTGTCAGTAATATCGGGAGACAAAGCATCTCAAAGAATGACTGTCACAAATTTTGATGCCGTGGCTCTCTATTGAAATGCTCTTTGACTGATATGGCAGTCAATGTGCTCGAAGCTAAGAGGTTTCGGCTTTCTGTCTGTATAAATTTATACTTACAAATCTGTCGTTTCGTCCTCTGAGTACGATTCAAATCCTTCTAAGAAGTCTTCACAGTGCCCCAAAATGCCGATCTCCGTCAGAGTTTGCCGACTGAGTTTATAGTTCCTTAAGAGCACTCTCACTGCTTCAGTTTTGCTGCCATAAGTGGGGCAGTCGCGCATAATGTCCAGCAGTAAGCAAATGCAGTCCCGGCTGTATTTCGAGACATTGCTGTTCTTATCCTCCAATGTCCTTCCAAGATAGCTGCAAAGAGCAACCATGTCCAATTCGTGGTAAGGGAAGCATCTGATCTTTTCCTTCACGAGCAATAAAACTGCTTCCTTTTCGGATGAGTTTTTCGTGTTCAAAAGTTCCCACATGATAGTCATTGGATGAATGTTTCGCATCAGCTTATAAAGAACTCTGTCCGCTTTGCCTTTGATTTTGCTGTTAGCAGATGTCAGAGCCCCTCGAAGTTTCTCGACAATACAGTGGATGTGAGGCGACAAAACAAATCCCATTCTATTTATCACTTCCTTCAGGATGTCGAATCCACTCATCTGTATAAGTCTGTTCGCATCGCCGATGAAGCCAGTTATCACTTTTAAGAAATCTGTGATGTGAGGATCTAAGTCTTCATCAGTCCACATCGTTCGTTTCAAGACGGTTCTAAAACGGCCAACAGCTTTTGCTCTTTCGCAGCTTCTTGTCCTTTCTATCTGATCCAACAGACTAGTATCAAGTATTCCAAAATCTTTATCGAGATTCAAGCATTTTCTCTTCATCTGATAGGACGAGAGTAACGATGTGCAATCCGTTTCATTTAGGGAGAGGAATGAGTCGGATTCTTCAAAAAGAAAAATATCCTTGTATATATGTACAGCTTCTGGACTCACAGAGCTCATCAATTCAAAGAATCTGGCGTCACCAATGGTTTTGTGGATGTTCTTCAGAGCCCGGTACCCTATTCGAATAACTTCAGTGGAATTTCTCTCGTCCAGTTGATTGGCTAGTGAGACAACAAGGTGAGCGAAAAGGCTGTTGCCAATGTCTTGATCAAAAATAATGTTTAGACCAAAGAAACAGGAGATTCTAACTTCGGGGTCTTCATTATTGATTCCAAGGTGAACGAAATTCTCTGTGAAACTGAAAGGAAACAATGAATGCTTTTTAACATCACAGTGAAATATATAGAAGTTTTTCATTTTGATATAAATTTCAATCAAAAGTTCGTGAAAATGAAAATGGACGATATTATTATCTTCATTACTATTTTAATTATATGCCAAATGCATTAAAAATTCTGAAAAAAAATTGGATTTGGCAACTTTAAAGACAAAAGAATAATTATATTTTTAAAATATTCTGAGTCGAACAAAATCTAAAATGTTCGTGTTAGTATTTGATGCCTATTTCAACTGAGTTGGGCCACTGTGAAACTGATATTAGAGACAATACAAAAAAATGTATGCATACTTTTTAATATTTTAATATACCTGAAACATTACATTTAATTATCTTAACCTCACAAAACTACCACTTCATGGTAAAAAAAACTTTCAGCCAACTACACAATAAACAAAAACCTCATTCCAAAAAAGTTATGAAATCTCAAAATGGCTTTCGCCAAGTTTGCGCAAAACCGGAGCTATACTTTAAGGTCTAGATTCCCTGCCGAAAGATTCTAACCCTACTTCAAATCACACGTAGCCCTTTTAGTCGTAGTTATGTATATTAATAAACTACAGACTAATTGATTGAAATCGAAGTGTTCAATGTGTTTATGAAAAATGAAAATACTTTGAAGGCTTATTTCTCCGAACCTAAAAGATGAAAATACACTACCCGACATAGAATATGCAACACCATGAAGCTTTGGCCATATAATTATGGAAATTGCGAGACAAACGCAGCTGGCCGATGTATGCAAATGATCTACAATGAAAGTAGATCACGTGATTAGGGCGTGGGATAAAAGGAATGGAAACAGCAGATAAGTCAAGAGTTGTTACTGTCTGTCACCTACGAAAACCCGTTTTTCGATTTATGTTTTATTTCAGAAGACACATGTCGTTGAAGAGATGCCTAGTCCACGACGCCGAAGTCTATTTCAGCATTCAGATCGTGCGAGAGGATTCATTTTAGGCCTACATACGGCTGCGTGGTCTGCCGGCGTATCACCGCTGAAAGACGCGTAGATGCGTCCACTGTGTAAAGGATTTGAAGATGGATTGAAGAAAGGCATATGAATCGTCGCAGTGCTACAGGTCTATCCAGACGTACGTCAGCACCCGTTGATCCACACATTCGAAGGCATGCGATGGCAGTCCCCACATAAGACGACTGTCGACATTCTGCAGAATTTGCAGTGTACATTGAATGTTCCAATATCAGCCAGAACAGTTTCTCGACGATGGGCCGAAAGTGGCATGCACTCAAACCGTCCTCTACGAAGACTACCATTGACGACAAGACACCGACGTGAGAGATTGCAATGATGCCGGGCCCAAGCCTCATGGACGACTGAATAGGACAAGGTAGTGTTCATCAACGAGTCTCAGTTCTGTTTGTCGAATAACAGTCGCCGTGCGAGAGTCTGGATGCGATGTGGAAACAAATCCAATCCTGCTGCGACTGTTGAATGCCATGCTTACTGCTCGACAACGCGGCATCGTGGTTTGGGGTGCCATCGGCTTCGATAGTCACTCACCTCCGGTCCGTATCAGAGGCACAGTAACGGCACGACGATATGTGGATAAGCAGCTACGGCCGGTTGCACTGCGCTACCTTCAGCGGTTTCAAAAATAATATTTTCCAACAAGATAAAGCGTGACCACACACGGCAATCTACAGGAGATAAACCTTTCAAGGTATCCAGGTGCTTCCTTGACCTATGCTGTCTCCAGATCTCTCACCCATCGAGCATGTATGTGACGTGATTGGCCGTCGTTTGACTGACCTGTCCCTGCCTCAAACAGAGGACTACCTGTGGAGGATAGTTGAAGTCATATTATCCTCCATCCCTCAGGAAACTATCTGCACGCTCATTTCATCTGTTCCTCGAAGGGTTGCTGCTTGTTTCACCTCAAGAGGTGGTCCTACTGCCTACTGATCACCCTATCTATGCCATTACTGTATTACATTATCCTTCTGTTGTTAACATCACTTATTTATATATGCCATTTCTGTCTGTGTGTCCTTTATCATCACACTCTATTCGCTCTTTCATGGTGTTACATCCCCCCCCCAAAAAAAAATATTAAATGTTCGTCGACGTTGAGCTAACAGCTTTTTGATTCATTGCCAAGCCGACAGCCCCAGGGGGTTATTGTCCCCCCCCCCCCCAAGGCATGACTGACATAATTATTTTTACCTGGCTCTGCGCATATGACAACATTGGAATTTTAAGAACACGCGCATTTATTCTTGGGCTCTCAAGAGGGACCGAATTCGTTAACTGCGACTGTCATCTTACTCCAACGACGTCGCTAAACTTCCTCCGACGTGGCTAGATCCTGTGTGCACAACACAATTTAAAATCTTTGAAAACTGTTTACGCCAGGATATCGCCACTTCAAAATTGACAAACTATTTTTAACTGTAATAATGCGTGTGCGCTTTGGCAACTCCCCTCAAAGTTTACTCTGGACCGTGACGACATCACGAATGAGGAATCTTAATTCCCATTACTTCAAGATGACAACTTGAAGAGCCTTGTTGCCGGGCTGAGTGCCCAAGCTCATATCAAAGAAACTTCGTACGTACTTTGAAAGGTTCTTGGTATGGCGAAAGTAGCCTCTGAGGAAGTGTAGTGCTTTGAGCTTTATGTCCTTTTCTTCTTCGCCACGCAAGCACAAGAATACTTTGGGCATGATCGACTTCAGTAAACTGTTGGTCTTGGTCCCCAATCTTGGCACAGTGAAACAAAGAACCTCTAGAGCCAAGTAACGAACTTTCTCCGATGGGTGCGATAGGTGAAGGTCCAGAAACTTAAACACGTTGGATCTATAAAAACAAATGGTTCCAGACTTAAAAAGTTTAATATATCACAAAATTCGGTGATATGTATAAGATAACACAAAAATGGAAAACAATTCACATATTAACAATCTTATATTCTTTAAGTCTACTTGCATCATCATTTGTATCAGAATACACGAAAACTGCAAACAGCTTATATGCATGAAGACACTACTAGTGCCAGCGCCATAAGTTAAAGCTCTTCCTTGACGTGACGTCACATACAGTCAACTATCAGCATTACCACCTCAACTCTACGATCTTGCTACTTGCTATTGAATGAATCTATTAATATTTTAATTTATTTCGTATATCTTGTTTCAATTTCATATATTTTGATTTCAATTTTCGCAATACCAAAAAATCTGATGTGGGCAGCACATGACTTTACATATACAAAGAATTTACTACTTTTACTGTAAAAAAAATAGGTTATTCTTATAGTCGATACTTAAAATTATTTCTAAGATATTGAATTTTAGTCATTTAGTCGTCATTTTTATTGATTTAGCGTCATTTTCATTTATTTAGAGTCATTTTTATCCATTTGGGGAGATTTTTGTTAATTTGGCAACATTTAAAAAAGTCGCCAAGTTGGCGACATTTCGCCAAATTTGTCGCCAAAATCCCGCCAAGCGGAATGGACGGAGAAATAAGTTACATTCTTAGAGCATATAAATGACTATTGGCGTTCAAATACAAAAGTATTACTCAAAATATATTTTCTTATGAATGGAACGAGCTAAATTCACGAGAATGATGTCACCAAATGTATCGCATGATATTACATATGAAAAGTAAACATGTTTCTCAACAGTTAATATTTTCTTTAATTTATGGGATTGTTTGATAAATGTATTTGAAAAATGTACAATATCTCGAGAACGGTTCATGCTAGCATTCTAACGTCTATGTTAATCGATTCCTAGGGGAAAATTACATATGAAATGTCTATTTGCGTAACTTTATTAAAGGTTTTGATATTTTGATGATTTTTTCAAAATTTCACTCGAAAATTTAAGGGGGTTCTAGACATTCGATTGCGTTTCAAAACAATAGGCTTCCAATATTTACAGATTGTAATTTTTGTGCCAAATTTCATTCGAATCGTTTCATTCGTTCGTGAGATATCGTCTACATAGATTCACTGACACACTCACACACACACACACACTTTCACACATACACAGACATCACCTCGAAACGAAAATATTTGATTCGTGATCAGGGATGCTTGAAACGTGCTCTCCCGTCGAAAACTCGAATTCGAATTTTCGACCCCGTCACAATACTTTCCTTATACATTATGTATATAAGGAAAGTAATAAATTGACTGGTTGTAACGTCACCGTCAGCGCGAACAGGTGGATTGTGGTGGCTAATGTTACCAGAATGCGAGTAATTCAAGATTAAAGAGAAGTGTCTCCATGTATATAAAAAAACCCTATATTTTTATAAAAAAAAAATCATATCATATATAATCATATATTGTAAAAACCATATATTTTTATTAACTTTCGCTTGTGAGTTCGTTAAAATACTTTTTTTTAATTCTTTAAAAGTTCCTTTCACATGTTGGCAACAGCGTAATGGCGCCTATGACTGCATTTAGCTTCTCTTTATTTGTATAAACTATTTTGGTTTGATAACATTAAAATACATATCATAGTGCAAATTATCAATCTCCCCCCCCCCCCTCATCCAACTACTACAATCATTTGACATTATAGACTATACTAATAGTACACTATATACAACCATCATCATATGCTACAAAATATTACTATTAAATGTATTGAATCATTACCACCAGTAAATGCAAAGAATCAAAGATTCCATTCATTTAATGGTGATAAAGAAAACTATTAAACCACAAATATAAAATACTAAACTATTAAACCACAACGTTTTAAACTACACATAAAATAATAATCTTATTATCTTACTAGCAGCATACCCGTTCTTCGTACGGAGTATATAATATAAATAAACTTATAATTCGCAATCATGTGCAAATTCTGCAAAAATATTAAATTTATTGTTCCTAAAGAGAAGTTTAAGAATATCTGTTCTCACTATGCAAAATTATCTACACGGGTAAATCTGAAGAATAAAACATCCTGGTCCATTTTGTAAGCAAATTTAAAAAGAAAAAAAAAAGAAATTGAATCAATATATGCAACCCCGTACTACTTATATTGTCGCAGATTAGAAAATATGTCAGTGTGTTAGTAGATTACCCGTATTACAATATGAGTCTCAAAAAGTCTTTGCCAAAATAAAAGAGATGACGTAATAATTTGAAAATATCAATAATCCACGTACTCTTTATACCAGAAGGTCGTAATTGATTCCAATATATGTCAATATGTATCAAAACATATGCCAATATATGCCTGTACTACTTATATTCTCGTAGATTAGAAGATATATTCGTGTATTTGTAGAAGATTACTCGTACAACGTACAATATAGGAGTTTCAACAATTTTTGTCTTAATAAAACAATTGCATAATAGCTTGAAAATATCAGTAATCCCTGAATCAATAATCCCCGAAAATATCAATAATAATAACGTTTAAACCTGAAAACCGTAATTGATATTATCCAGTCAAAAATGCTATAAGAAAAATCAAATCGTTCTTTTCTAAAATATATTTTTATATCCATTTATTTATTATTCAAATCGAAAAAATAATAATTAAAATTAACAGACAGATTTAATTTAATTGCTTTTCTGAGCAACATGATATAATATAGAATCTTTCTCATAAACTGCGAAATTAAATAACCATTTTGATTTCTTTTTACTTTTCATTGTTCAGTAAAAGCTTGTGAAAATAAACCATGCAGATAGATTTCCCATCTAAATCATGCTTCAAACAATTCATGTTGTCAGAAAGTGACTAATTAGCGTAAAAAACCTCCCATCAAACTCAGAGTAAAGTTTTAATTCACTTTCAAACGATTTTCAAGCAATTCATGTTCTTTGAAAGTGACTAATTAGCGCAAAAAATCTCCCATCAAACTCAGAGATAAGTTCGAATTCACTTTCAAACGATTTTCAAGCTTTTTGTTTGGATAAACCACGGAGTTAGAGAGTAGAACGCCTAGGAAAAAGTTTCGTTTTTCATTAATATCTGAACAACCCTTGGACATAGATACTCGAAACTTGGGCTAAATTTATGGGGGGCTATTTCAAGACTATTCACAAAATTTCATAAAATTCGGTTCAGCAGTTCTTCCGTGATGATGAGACAACCAAAAATTTTGTTTTTTACTAATATCTCGAGAACCACTGATTGTAGAAACTCCAAACATAGACTAAATTTTAAGTGGGACTATTTCCAGGCTACCCACAAAATTTCATCAAATTCGGTTCAGCCGTTCTCCCGCGATGACAAGACAAACAGACAGACAAACACACAGACAGGCAGATTTTAATTTTATTTATATAGACTAGCAGCATACCCGTTCTTCGTACGGAGTATATAATATAAAGAAACTTATAATTCGCAATCATGTGTAAATTCTGTTAAAATATTAAATTTATTGCTCCTAAAGAGAAGTTTAAGAATATCTGTTCTCACTACGCAAAATTATCTTCACGGGCAGATCTGAAGAATAAAATAACCTGGCCCTTTTTGTAAGCAAATTTACAAAAAAAAAGGAATTGAATCAATATATGCAACCCCGTACTACTTATATTGTCGCAGATTAGAAAATATGCCAGTGTGTTAGTAGAAGATTACCCGTATTACAATATGAGTCTCAAAAATATTGCCAAATAAAAGAGATGACGTAATAAATTGGAAATATCAATAATCCCCGTAATCTTTATACCAGAAGGCGTAATTGATTCCAATATATGCCAATGTATATCAAAATATATGCCAATATACCTGTACTACTTATATTCTCGTAGATTAGAAGATATAATGCATTTGTAGAAGATTACTCGTACAACGTACTGTATATGAGTTTCAACAATTTTCGTCATAATAAAACAATGGCATGATAACTTGAAAAAATCAATAATCCCTGAATCAACAGTCCTCGGAAATATCAATTATAATAATGTTTAAACCTGAAGACCGTAATTGATATTATCCAGTCAAAAATGCAATGTCAATGACATTTATTTTATATACATATCTTTATTACTCAAATCGGAAAAGATTTAATATAAAACCGTATGCCGCCGTATACGTCAGTGTTTTGAGAATAGTACTTGAATGTCTGTGAATTATCTGAACATTTTATGGCTCTTTCATTATCTACCATTTGTTTAGTGATCTTGTAAGATAATTATCAATTTCATTGTTCCTGGTTACGCTTATTAGTATCTTTAAAAATAAATCCAGATATTTCGACTCATTTTTGTATTCTGACTGTACACCCACGATTCTGAAGAATATGTCGTAATAATATGGTGTGTTCAAAGAAAGACAATTCATCTTACCGACATAGTTTCCTCTCCGAGTATCGCAGTCGCTCGTTCTTGCTCATCAACCGGATGGACAGCCTCCTTAGCCTCATGAGTGTCAATTCGTTGCCATCTCTCGCCTCTTCTGGCAATTTGTCAGTTTCACAGGCAATGACCACTTCACTGAATCGGCCCTAAAAGTAACAATCTAATCAAGAGACCAAACATTAAACTACAGTTGTAGACAGTTGCGCAGAACTACAGTTATAGACAGTTGCGCAGAACTACAGATGTAGACAGTTGCACAGAACTACAGTCGTAGATAGTTGCGCTGAACTACAGTGGCAGACAGTTGCGCTGAACTACAGTTGTAGACAGTTGCACAGTTGTAAACTTAAACTACAGTTATAGAAACGAATGAACCTCGTATTTGACAAGATTTCGAATATTTTAAGAAAATTATACAGTCTAACTCGGTTTTAACCACATACAAGGAACCCTCGAAATTTTGATGCTATAACGGATAAGTCATTTTAATGTTGATACATCTATTATAAATTTCGTAACTGACGTTATTAGTGCATGTAGTAAAGATCGAACACCATCGGAAAGATTATATATATATATATATATAATTTGAATGTCCAATGAAAGAAAAGTGAGAAGCTGTAACTCGAAAAACCTAACTTTCTAACAAGCTTACAAAATATTTTATATATATACATGTATATATATATATATATATATATATATATATATATATCGTAGCATCAGAGTAACTAAAATTGGTACAATTTTATAATTTGGTCGAACACGCAGCATATATCTTAGCATTCTAACAAAAGAAAAATTTCAATTTTATAAGTAATTTTAATTTTTGTAATTTTTTAAGTGATCGCATTCAGTCATCACAAAGGATCTTGAACGCAAAGGATAAAGTACGAAGATTCGATCTTCTACTGGTGGAGTTAAGCCAAGCCTTCCCTCCTCGTTTACTTCTTCTTTGGAGAGCTATCGCATTATTTAAGTAGCGGATGATTACTTATTGGAAATATAAAAATCAAATTGTTTGCGGAAGATATGGCCAATATATGACTTGGTCTAATTATGCTGAGATTGCTGAAATTAAGATATAAATTGTGTCCGCCTGTAAATTTTAACGTAGAATGTAAGATCTCAGCAAGTAATGGGTATCGGCTTTGTGATTTGGAGGGAATGTTGTATTACGGCAGTTGCTCCAATGTACATGGATTACATGCAATTTTCACTGTTATTTATACGAATAAAATTTATTTATTTTGTTATTTTATATAACTACCCTGCTTTAACTCCCAGGCATCCCCGGATGCATTTTCTAGTACAAATTAAAAAAGGAGGGTACATTAAAAAATTACCCTTTTTTTTTCTTTTCTTGTTCAAATTTCGTACCATGTTATTATTTTTAAATATTTCGTAAAATCCATTATTATTTTTTTTTTCAATTGGCAACACTTTAGTAACATCGATGGATGCAAATGGCTTATCTGTGTTAACGTAAACTATATCGATATCATTAACATCCATAGAGTAACTGACATGATCAATTTCTCAATATATTGCATACTACCACCACTGTTCAAAGAATTATCTTTGTTTACCGTAAGAAACAATACTATGATACGCTTAAAATTCGAATAATTCGAATCCAATTTTTGAAAAATTACCAAAACTTCTATCTCGTTTCAGTTTTTGCATACAATTTTATTATAGTGGCATGCTCTTAAGTTATCCGCATGCTCTTAATGCTATAGTAGCATGCTCTTAAGTTTATTAAATTTTCAGCAAAACAATACTTTCTCTACAGGAGAAAAATGTATGTATATAGTGTAGATCAGGGGTGGCCAACCCAAATGACCTTGCGGGCCACTTCGGAAAAACATTACATTCCCGCGGGCCGCATATATATATATATATATATATTATTGCCAATGGCCAGGCACTTGACTCATCGCCATTCGCCCATAATTCGGCCTTATACGTGATCAATTAACTATCCTAGGGACGTTGCCCCAGGCGCACCAGAGGGGGGCGGAACACACTGCGCCCACAACACAACAACCATGCCTTACGTGGAGCTCGAACAAACAACGTGGCGGTCGAGCGATTGCTTTGGTCGAGCGATGCTTTGACCACTCGACCACCACGTCGGTCCGAGGGCCGCATATAAAAATATATATCTTTATATTAGATTTGGACCCATTACAAACATTTATTGGAGTGAAAATTTAAAACAGAATGAATTATTATTATTGTTTTCATTATTTTTCATGTATACAAACATAGATCATATAATAATAATAATGCAATGGTCGAATAATGTTTAATTTATTTAATTAGTGAGATATTTGTTTCTCAACTCTTTCACTTAGTTTTTGTAAGTCGATCTCAATGCGTGTATTTGCACATCGTAATTGATGTTGCAGGTTTTCGTCCGTTAAGTTTGAGCGCGATTTATGTTTGATAAATTTCATTTTCGAAAAAAACGATTCACAGGTGTAAGTTGATCCAAAAGCGCTCACAACTTTTTGTGCCAGATCTCTCAAATTGGAAAATTTTTCTTTTGTGACATAAGTGTTATAAAAATCTATTTTTGATTCTGATGTTTCAAAACTGTGTTTTAATTCATTATTGCATTGTAAATCAATCAGTTCCATTTGGAGATATTCTGGGGCCGACTCGACATCGACATGAAAGGGAGATGAATATATTTCAAATAATTTTTTGTATTTGTCTAAATTAGTGAAACGACTCTCAAAAGTAGCTGCAAGTTTGCTTATTTCTTTTGTGTTTTTGATGTAAATGATACATTTTGAATTTTTTAATTCTTTCATCAATGAAAAGTATTGAACGTTATTATTTTTCAATTGAGATTCAAATAACAGTAATTTCTTCTGAAATGCTTTGATGTGATTAAATGCATCGATTATTAAATTATCTTTTCCTTGTAATGGTGTATTTAATTGATTGAGTTTTTCGATGATATCTACTAAAAAGCATAAATCCAATAACCATTTATCATTTCTTAATTCTGGTACTGGTATTTGCTTGGCATTCATAAACAAGTCAATTTCTTGACGTAACTCATAAAATCGCTGTAAACATCTTCCACGACTCAACCATCTGACATGACTGAAGTATACAACGTCACCATATTCACAATCTAATTCTTTTAGGAACTACTTAAATTGTCGATGCGAAAGTGCATGGGATCGAATATAATTCACTCCTTTTATGACTACTTGCATAACATCGATAATACTTGGGCACATAGATTTTGTTGATGAATCACACAGTGGATTATAATTAAATCATCTCTTTTGCAGCAGTTATTAGTTTTGTTGTTCGATTCTATTTTATCGATCAGTAATTTTATAGCTCCTTTTTCTTTACCGATCATAGCAGGTGCCCCATCAGTTGATATTCCAGAAAGAATTTCCAAACACAAGTTGTTTTCGCATAAACAGTTTTCAACAGCATGGAAGATATCTTCCCCTGCTGTCGTACCTTTCAAACTTATCAAATTTAGCATTTCTTCAGGTACCTGAAATGATTCATTTACTCCACGAACGAATACTACAAGTTGAGCTGTGTCAGAAATGTCTGTATTTTCGTCATATGCTAAGGAAAAATATTTGAAATTTCGAATTCGATCGCGCAGTTTTACGATAATTTCATTTGAAATGTCATTAATTCGACGACACACTGTTTGCCGAGATAGACTTAAGTTTGGAAATAATTTACTTTTATCAGGCAAAATATCCTTTACAACAGCTTCCAAACATACTTTCACAAATTCGCCATCCGAAAATGTTTTCATTTTTTTTGCAATCAAAAATGAAACAGAATAGCTTGTCTTAATAATATTGGATGGTTGCTGTATTGCTGAACCAAACATTTTTTGTTGAGTCTTTAATTGCGATTTAAATTCCCTGAGCTTCGATTGTTTCACTTCTTTATCGAATTTCAAATAATCATTATGTTTTGTTTCGTAATGTCTTTTAACATTGTATTCCTTAAATGGTGTCAATGGTGGCAATGGTGTCTCGGCAAATTAAACACATTAATTTTGTGTTTTGAATGACAAAAAAGTACTTTTCTTCCCATTCCTCGCTATATCTTCTATTTTCGTCTACTATTCCTCTTTTCTTTGCACTCATACTAAAAATAAGAAGGAAATAAAAATATGCTTTTAAATAAAAGAATGTTCACAAAAATTCGTCCAATAATTTTTTACAAAAATGCCAGCCATCGGAAAAATTTCCCCATTTTATAATACGAGTGGGTTAGAACCAAAAGTGAGAAGAAATACATATTTTTTAATTTTTAAATCAACTTCATTTTTATTTTAATGGAATTTATATAACCTGGCTGTTTTTGTTGAAAATATATTAAAATAATTATCCTGCAGTCACAACACACAAAACGAAACCGGAAAACAAATTTTCAATTGACACTCAGAGAGCGTTCGTTCTGTTGTCGACAATCAACAGCGAGCGAAGACGCAACGAGTGGCCGGAGCACTGCTCTACTGCGCATATCTAAGTATGCCTAGCTCTAACAATAAGCAGCCCGATAAAGTTACAGGAATCAAGCGTGATGCTGCGGGGAGTCGCTGCAATGCAATACTGCCCACTTCTAAGTATGTATAAAAACAGAAGCAACGTGTAAAATAGAAACAGTTATGGGATATATTTGTTACAAAACACTATACTAAAAACAAAAATATTGCACAAAATAATTGTATTTTGTAAAGTTGTAATGAATCTCGTGGGCCGCAAAATTATTCAAGGCGGGCCGCATGCGGCCCACGGGCCGCGGGTTGGCCACCCCTGGTGTAGATAGTCACGGCTATTTACTAGAACAACAGAAAGCAGCTGAGCGACCACCCGAAAGATAACTTCACAAATAAAGTTTTCAGTTAATAAGTGGAAATACAATAAAAACGCAACTGTTTACAGCAATTATACAACGTGAATCTCTCGCTAGAAACATTCATCAATACATTTTTAACTTTTGTATGGTTCCCAATCAAAATTGGCAGGTACTTACCTTGTATGTTTCAAAACACGGTCTGGAAAGAGCATATACTGAAATCGGCCCTCTTCATCACTATTGTGGCACACGCATTCACTCTACATTGAGTCAAACGCCTACTTAGCGGTAGCGTTTCGAGGTCCAATTCGTTGAGGGATCGACAGTCTACTTTATTGAGAAATCAACAATCCACTACGTTGAGGGGTCAACAGTCTACCTCGTTAAGGGTAGAAGGGTAACGCCTGTTTGACGATCGCGTCTCGAGGTCCAATTCGTTGAGGGTTCAACAGTTCAATTCGCTGAAAGATCAACAGTCCAATTCGCTGAGGGGTCAATAGTCTACCTCGTTGAGGGGTCAACAGTCTACCTCGTTGAGGGGTCAACAGTCTACCTCGTTGAGGGGTCAACAGTCTACCTCGTTGAGGGGTCAACAGTCCACTTCGTTGAGGGGTCAAAAGTCTACCTCGTTAAGGGTAGACAAGTGACCTCGCAAGGGTAAACAAGTAATCTCGTAAGGGTAGAAGGGTAACGCCTGCTTAATTGTCACATCTCGAGGTCCAATTCGCTGAAGGATCAATAGTCTACTTTGTTGAGGGATCAACAGTCCACTGCGTTGAGGGGTCAACAGTATACCTCGTTGAGGGGTCAACGGTTCACCTCGTTGGGGGTCAGCAGTCTACCTTGTTGAGGGGTCAACAGTAGACTTCGTTGATGGATGTTATAGTTCGGGTTCGATAAACGAAAATTTCGCTCATGTAGAATTTCATAGAGAACTATCAGCGTCACAGGAAGGGTAGTATGAGCGGTGCACCCGGCCTAGGCTCGGTATCAATATAAAGGCGTCTCTATAGGAAAATAGCCGCAGTCAGAATTATTTCAGACTAGACACTAAATAGAATTGCTGCGGTACTGGGAACATAAAAATTAAAAATAATTGAGAAATATTTGAATTTCCTAGCGAGAAAACTACCCTGTATAATGCAGCCAGTCGTGGAGGATCATTATCATACCATGCTCTGACCTATTAATGCCTTTACTGGCTGCTACTCAAATTATATTGAGCTTTGCTACAAAACAGATTTATCATTAAGTAAATTAATCAAGCTTTTTATTTTAGCATGGTCAAATTCAACCTTTCTTAGATCCCCAAGAAAAACTGGGGTTCGGCTAAATCCAAGAGACCGGTACGGTCGGTTTTTTTTTATCTCGCCAAGTCGGCGATAAGCGGAGTGCTGTGTTGCGACCTTGGTAACCCTTTAACTCTTCGTACATCGTAACCATGGTAACCTTGCGAGTTGATAACTCTGGCAACTGTCTCAATTTGTGTTATTCTAAGCTCATTTGTGAATTCTTCTGCAGACCTTAATTAGATATTTTGGAACAAGATTTAAATACAAGTATTGGTAAAATTTCTTTGATTTCTTTTGAGTGTGCTAAATGGCTGTGAAGAGTGAAAGATTTAGTATTGTTCTTTTTGATCGTTTGATTGATAGTGGTAAAATGAATGAGATTAAATGGTGTATGAATCAGGGGTTGATTGCAAGTGGGTAATGCAATTGTGTGAGCGGAATGATAGTACGGAAGAGTTTAATGGTTATACGTGGGCTTGCCGTGTTTTTGGAGCAAATGCACATTACGTGAAGAGGAGTATAAGGAATCATACGTGATTTGAGTATTCTAGATTGAGTGTGATGGAGATGTTGAAGCGCGGACGTAATATGAAAACCACTCAATGAGCTATGGAACACTTGTTGCACAAATAAATGTTGTTACATGCGATCTCCGACAGCCAGCGAACCGGATACTGTGATTTTTTAGCGGGCGAGCTTAGCGATGTTAGCCCGCGAAGCGGGCATAAATCCATGTTCTAATTGCTACATCACTCTATGAGTCACAGAACACCTGTTGCACAAGCAGCTGTTGCTATATGTAACCTCCGACAGCCAGCGGGACCGGATTCTGTGATGTTTTTTAGCGGGCGAGCGTAGCGAGGTTAGCTGGCGAAGCGGGCGTAGATCTATGTTCTAATTGCTACATTACTCTATGAGCCACAGAACACCTGTTGCACAAGCAGCTGTTGCTACGTGCTACCTCCGACATCCAGCGGGACCGGATTCTGTGATGTATTTTAGAGGGGCAAGGTAGCTCGCGAAGCGGGCGTAGATCCATGTTTTAATTGCTACATTACTCCATGAGCCACAGAACACCTGTTGCACAAAGAGTTGTTGCTATGTGCGACCTCCGACAGCCAGAGGGACCGGATTCTGGGATATTTTTTAGCGAGCGAGCGTAGCGAGGTTAGCTCGCGAAGAGAGCGAGATCCATGCTCTAATTGATACATCACTCTGTGAGCCACAGAACACCAGTTGCACAAACAGCTGTTGCTACGTGCGACCTTCGACAGCCAGCGGCACCGGATTCTGTGATGTTTTTTCAGCTGGAGAGCGTAGCAAGGTTAGCTCGCGAAGCGGGCGTAGATCCATGTTCTAATTGCTACATCACTCTATGAGCCACAAAACACCTGTTGCACAAATAGCTGTTGCTACGTGCGACCTCCGACATATACATTAAATTACCATATATACATACGTATATATACATATACACAACATATACATTACTTTAGAAACTCACATTCGTTTAACTTCTAATTTTAGTAGGATATATCTAAATTTATCTTCTTTGATGGATATTTTTAATTAACCGGAAAATAAAATATTAACTGTCATTAAAATATATACACAAGTTTTTTTTTTTTACTAAACATCGTTATATAGCTTTTCCCTCACTCGCTATATACATTGCAGAATTTGCTAGTAAATGTATACATCTTTAGAACGCTACTTAGTGACTATGGTAAAAATGAGTAGTAGTGTATATTTACTTAAAATGCACATTAGCAAATGAAATCTTTAAATATATATTGTTATTAAATATTCTAAATAACTAATGTTTATCATAAAGATAAATTCGATGTTTAATGGGTTTAATTTCAATATTTATTTGACATCATATTCAGTTTACCATTATGCACTATAGTTAAAATAATGCCCCTTTGCACTTACGTTTCCGCGCATTCTACTACGCAGGTTGTTTATTTACGTTCGTGCTCATGCTCTTTAAAAACATAGAACGTCGTAAGAGAATTGGAGCCAAAGAAGTCGCCAAATTAGAGACGGTGCCGATCTTTGGAATAATGCCTTAGGTTCTGCTCCATATGCGCATATGAATTAGGAAGGATGTGACATTAGCTACATATTACAACATTATATTTGAATCAAATTTTGTCCACAATAATCACTCATAAAAACTTACCGAGGATGCAGAGGGGGTATCTTCTGCCCCCCAGCCATCCTTACCAATTATTTGATCCATTTTGGATATTAAAACTGATAGATATACGTAACTTATAATTGCAAAACAAATCTAATAAATCAGTGGTGATAGTTACAGCGTATTTTAAACGATTATCATAAGTGATGCCATTATTAAAAACTATCTTTTATAACCGTGAACTATCATCATCGGAATAAATCATGGAGGTATAAGTAAAGAGTTGAAACTTCATAAAACGCCAATATCGTTTGAGACAATCATTCCGGTGGTGTTGAGATAAGATAAATAGTCCTGCATTGTATGCATTTCTATGGCGAAATGCCTAAAATATTTATTTAAACTGTCAATTTTGTAAAAAATAAATTATTACCGCAATGCAAAGTAAAACTGAAACAATAAAGAATATTCCTACGTATTCAAAATAATTTTACCTTTAAATTTATTTTTATCTCACCTTCATTTCTATCTTATTCTGTACTCTATTTTACGACTATGAAAAAATACTGGTTAATTATACTCATAATTAGGGATTTAAAAATAATCAATAATACATATCCTAAATACTACGCCTTTCTGTTGTATCAACTAATAATAGCAGATACGTTAGTAACACTAGTGACACCTAGATATAATTTTTATAAGCATTATAGCATTTTCAAGCGTTTCATCCACAGAAATTTTATCTCCTTCTTTCTAACTCCATGAATCAGAGAGTACGTACCATTTATGAAAAGGTAACTCCATGATTCGTACTCTCTATCTATCCATACGTATACAGAGTTCCTAGGAAAGTGCTTGAACGCCAAAAGTTTACAAAAAAACGTTCATAAGTGTGCTCGTTAAATCTAGTTATAGTAAAGGGGCCATGCCCAATCAAAATATCTGATGTGGCCAGCACATGACTTTCCGTATATAATGCAATTAATTTGCAATTAATTGATCTCTTTCACAGTTTATTTCACTAATAATTCATTAAATGGAGTTTAACTTCACTAAATAACACGCATAAATCATTGAAATTACGCTGCATTTATACTTATAATTCAGTTTTCGTTTGGTAACTGGGCGTATTTTCAAAACCGGCGAAGCTAAAATGCGAAAACACTTGAATATCTCAAGAACGGCTAGTCCTAGAGTAATGAGGTTGATCTCATTCTTTTCATCATCAAACATTACTTATAAAATAAGCATTTAATTAATGCAGTTGAAGAATTTTTTATTTTAGATTTTAATAATTTTTGCGGTCCATATTGCAGAAAAAGGTGTGTGCTTTTCCCCGAATTATACCAAAATCTTGCCATCACCAGAGTAATCAACACGTGACTTATTTACTAAATTTTATAAAATTTGGTCGATTAGTTTTTGAGCTAGAGTGGATACAAGCGATTTTTGGGGGCATTTCGCAAAAAAAAAAAAAAAAAAAAAAAAAAGGGCAAGTTCTCTTTTCCTAAATAGTACCAAAATCTAATCAGCACCAGGGTAACTCATAAGTGACTTAGATATAAAATTTTATGAAATTTTGTCCATTAGCTTTTGAGTTGGAGTGGATACATACATTGCACAGACGTCACGCTAAAAATAGTTTTTTCGTGTTCTAGGGATCCCAAAACGTGTAGATCTGCCGAAAACTCGAGTTGCGATTTTCGACACGATTCCAATACCTTCCCTATACATGTATTGCAGGGAAAGTAAAATAATGTATAATATCCACAGAACAATGTTTTAACGTTGAATTGTACATTTGGCGATTTTCCGGATGACAAAATGTAAAACTGTTTCGAAATATCCAATTAACTTATATTTCGCGCAAACTCTAAATTGACAATTATCAACATTGATAGCAACCGCAATAAGCAATAAAGTCCATATATTAAAATAGTTTAATAATTAATTCAGCATGTTGGCTTCATTTTCGTTAATTTAGAGTCATTTTTGCAATTTTGACTATATTTTCGTCAATCTGGGGCGACAGGTCGCCAAATTCGTCAAATTTATCTCATAGCTTTACACACAGACGAAGAGAAGACTTTTTTTTTATATATATAAATGATTTTTTTTTATATATATATAACGAATTAGTAGACATAAAATGCAAAACTATTACTGAAATTTCTTCTCTCATGAATGGAACGAACTTGTTTCTCAAGAGTGATGTTAACACACGCGTTGCATAATATTACATGAAAAGTGAACATATTTCACGATTCAAATTTTATGTAATATTTTTGATAAATTTATCAGAGAAACGCGTAATGTCTTAGCTGTTCATGCTAGCCTTCTAAGATTTGTGTTATTCGTTTTCTAATGAAATATTACATAAAAATAATAATTTGGTTAACATTATCAAAGGTTCATCGATCTTTGTTTGTTGCCAAGTTCATTTCCTCACATTTCAATTTATCGCCGCCTATACTCGCGGCAAGGCTGACTTGAAGGGGTGGGACAGCCCAGCTATTAGCGGATTACACACGAACGACAAATGTTCGATTCCCAGCTCTGTCCAAATATTAAATTTGTGGGCCCAAAAGTCCTTGCGGGAGGTTGGTGCTAGGAGAAGTAAGATACGGTCCCTTTGGATGAAGCCCTCACTGTGTTCCGGTCTAAATTGGGTGGCATTTCCCGGTCGACCAAACAGATACTTTTCACCTTCGTGTAGGTCGGTTGATCTGGATCAAAAAAGAATTTCGCCAAATTAATAAAAATTTTCGTTGATAAAAATGACAATAAATCAATGAAAATGACGACTCATGGATGGAAATTCAATATCTTTAGCGGGATGTCGCTAACTTGGCGACTTTTTTGATATTGAAAAATTAACGAAAGTGTCTCAAAATTGATAAAAATATCGCCAAATTGATGAAGAAAATGACGCTAAATGGGAGATAATGTTTTGCAAATTTTTAATTCCGTCATATGACGGGCATACCTTGTAGTATACTATTAGAAAACTCTTCCCCCCATTTGTCTGCAACATTTGACGATACATTTGACGAACTTGTGAATAATCTAATGACATATCGCCAACTTATCAATATTTATCCCCAGATTGACGAACATATCATCAAATTAGTAATAATGACGCCAGTTTAATGAAAATAACGCCTAATTAATGAATTTATTATTTACATATTACTTTCCTTATATACATAATGTATAAGGAAAGTATTGTGACGGGGTCGAAAATTCGAATTCGAGTTTTCGACGTGAGAGCATATTTCAAGCATCCCTGATCACGAATCAAACATTTTTGAAGTGATGTCTGTGTGTGTGTGTGTGTGTGTGTGTGTGAAAGTATGTGTATGTGTGTGTGTGTCAGTGAGTCTGTGGAGACGATAACTGATGAACGAATGGACCGATTCAAACCAAATTATCAAAAAAATTATCAAAAAGTCATATAAAATAAAAAAAAAAATATTTCCAATTGAGAAACATGTTCACTTTTCATATGTAATACCATACGATAAATTGGGTGACATCATTCTCGTGGATCTTGCTCGTTCCATTCATGAAAAAAGATACTTTGAGTAATACGTTTGTATTTGAACGCCAATAGTCATTTGTCTGCTGTAAGAATAACTTATTTCTTAGTCCATAACGCTTGGCGAGATTTTGGCGACGAATTTGGCGGAATTTCGCCAACTTGGCGATTTTTGAAATGTTGCCAAATTAACGAAAATTTCGCCAAATGGATGAAAATGACGCTAAATCAACGAAAATGACGACTCATTGCCAAAAATTCAATATCTTGGAAAGAATATAAGTATCTACTATAAGAAAAACCTATTTTTTTTACTGTAAAAGTAGTAAATTCATTACATTATATAAGGAAAGTCATGTGTTGCCCACATCAGGTTTTTTTAATATATGGACTATATTGCTTATTGAGGATGAAAAAAATATTGAAAAATATTAATTTAGAGTTGCGCGAAATATAAGTTAATTGGGTACGAAAAAGTTTTGCATGTTGTCATCCGGAAAAGTCACAAATGTGCAATTCAACGTTAAATACAGTGTGTCATGGATCTTATACATCCATTTCGAGAATAAGAGCTTGCAATTTCGTCCTCAGTAATTCAACGATAAAGAGTTTCCTGGCCAGTTCGTAGATCCAGGTTTTATTCCCAACAAGGTTCTTTACAACCTTATACATAATTTTTTCACTGTGATAGAAGTAAATGCATTGCATTATATAAGAAAAGTTACGTGCTGCCCACATCAATTTTTTTTTTGTTGCATAATCATGTTGAAAAATTATTTTGGTTTTGCACGTGACGAAAAAACTAAAAAGGCGTAATAGATGAGACACACAAATTAAGACATCTTTCGAAAATATTTTTCTGCCGTGAATTGAGGTTAAATCCTCAGGCGCAGTGGGAGAAATTTGTGCCGTTAAAATAATTTTAAGTCTCGAACCAGGTTTTAGTAACTTCATCCAGAAAAGCAAACAATAAATTATTCCTAAACTGGGCTTTAAATTCCGCACTTTATAAGATCTCATTTTTACTTTCCTTATATACATAATGTATAAGGAAAGTATTGTGACGGGGTCGAAAATTCGAATTCGAGGTTTCGACGGGAGAGCACGTTTCAAGCATCCCTGATCACGAATCAAACATTTTTGAAGTGATGTCTGTGTGTGTGTGTGTGTGAAAGTATGTGTGTGTGTGTGTGAAAGTATGTGTGTGTGTGTGTCAGTGAGTCTGTGGAGACGATAACTGACGAACGAATGGACCGATTCGAAACAAATTTGGTACAAAAATCACAATCCGTAGACACTGGAAGCCTATTGTTTTTATACTTAATCGATTGTTCAGAACCCCCTAAATTTTCGAATGAAATTTTGAAAAAATCGTCAAAAAATCAAAGCCACTAATAAAGTTACGCAAATAGACATTTCTTATGTAATTTTTTATTAGAAAACGATTGACATAAATTTTAGAACGCTAACATGAACCGTTCTCGAGATATTGCACATTTCTCAAAAAAATTATCAAGAAATCATATAAAATAAAATAAAAATATTTCCTATTGAGAAACATGTTCATTTTTCATATGTAATACCATGCGATAAATTGGATGACATCATTCTCGTGGATCTAGCTCGTTTCATTCATAAAAAAAGATACTTTGAGCAATACTTTTGTATTTGAACGCCAATAGTCATTTATCTGCTGTAAGAATAACTTATTTCTTTGTCCATAATGCTTGGCGCGATTTTGGCGACGAATTGGGCGGAATGTCGCCAACTTGGCGACTTTTTGAAATGTTGCCAAAGTAGCGAAAATATCGCCAAATGGATAAAAATGACGCTAAATCAATGAAAATGACGACTAATTGTGGAAAATTCAATATCTTGGAAAGAATATTAGTATCTACTATAAGAAAAACTTATTTATTTTACTGTAAAAGTAGTAAATTCATTACATTATATAAGGAAAGTCATGTGCTGCCCACATCAGATTTTTTATAGTAGTGATCGTAATAACCAGTTTCAAATCATGAAATTGGGGTGTGAAATACCAATTATAAATGCTACTACATTTTCCGATCCTAAGTTTTATTTTCCTCTGTCATTTGATGAGCTATATAGCCAGAACAGTTTTTTTACTATACACAAAGTAGTATAATTAATTAACTACTTAGGGCAAAGTTGTATAATTAATTAACTACGCAATTATTCAGGGGTCCATGTCTTTATCTCACCAACATTTCGTATAATTTTTTTAAATAGCTTTTATTAGTGTCACCTGGGGTAATTCCTGGTCACATTTCGTTTTTATAATAATATAACGTTTCATTAAATTGTAAAAAATAATAAAGACACTTCGAACCCTTTACTTTGCAATGTATGATTTGATTATTTAAGTTGGAATATATTACGAATTTTTTTTTTCGAACCTACTAGTTAAATTTCGACAAGGCAACATTAGCCTTAATTGTTACACATTCTGCAAAGATCTTCGTCACCCATAAAGTTTTTTTTTTATTTTTCTATCTTTTATTATTTCAACTATAAACTACCACAGCTACTAAAACTACATTGAAACATTTTACAGGAGTATACCAAACTATGCCTAATATGTGTGGGAGTAATTCTTGGTCACTGGGGTAATTCCTAGTCAGTGCTGTTTAACAGTATTTATACTTGACATTTTATCTTTTATTACCTAAAGCCAGTCGTTATACAACTTTTTTTAACCATAACTGCAAAGTTATTCGCAAAATATGCAATATCTCGAGAATAGTTCATGCTCGCGTTCTAAAATTTGTATCAATCGTTTTCTAATGAAAAATTACATAAGAAATGATTATTTTCATAACTTTATCGAAAGTTTTGATTTTTTTATGATTTTTTTTCAAAATTTCACTCAAAAATTTGGAAGGGTTCTGAACATTCACTTGCGTTTAAAAACAATAGGATTCCAGTATTCACGGATTGTGATTTTTGTACCAAATTTCATTCGAATCGCTCCATTCGTTCGTGAGATATCGTTTCCACAGACTCACTGACACACACACATACTTTCACACACACACACACACTTACACGCATACACAGACATCACCTCAAAAACGTTTGATTCGTGTTCAAGGTTTGCTTTAAACGTGCTCTCCCGACGAAAACTCGAATTGGAATTTTCTACCCGTCACAATACTTTTCTTATACATTATACTATGTATATAAGGAAAGTAATAATAAGATGTCGCCAGCCATCAGTTGATGATAAAATTTTATTACAATATCAAGGTCGTTGTGCATGGTACATATATTTTTTAATTTCGAACACTGGCATTTCTTTACTATTTTTGCATTATTTATTCTTCGAATGATGACAGACAGCATTTAACAATTATTTTAAATGAGTTGCTAGATAAAAGGAGCAATATGCAACATAAAATATTATCGCCAATGAATAAGCATTTTACAAAGTTAAAAAAAAAAAATCTGATGTGGGCAACATATGACTTTCCTTATATAGTGCAAAGAATTTACTTCTTTAATGATGAAAAAGTTATGAAAAAATCCCTGGCACAGTGTTTGTAACGTTAAATTGTACATATAGCGCTTTTCCGGATGACAACATGTAAAACTATTTCGTACCCCATTAACTTATATATTTTACGCAACTCTAAATTAACAATTATCAATATTGATATAATCCGCAATAAGCAATATAATCCATATATTTAAATATTTTAATAATAAATTCATCAATTAGGAGTCATTTTCATTAACTACCATCATTTTTGCAATTTTGACGATATTTTCGTCAATGGGAGGCTAAATATCGCCAAGTTGACGATATTTAGAAGAGCATTTCTTATACAGGGTGTATATAAACTGTTTTGACAAAATAAGAGGGGCGAAAGTACCCATCAAGTCGGAGAATATTTAATTTGATACCTAGAGTCGTATTCCACTCTAAGTGTCAGAAAAGAGTAACTTCGAAACACGTCCAACAAGCACAAGTCGCCACTTCGGACGACAAAGCTGTCGTGCCGGTGAAGTATCACATTTCCAAAACAACACCGTCACTTCTAGTCATCCGACACTTCTTGAATGCCACATATTCCTGACGGTGGATTGCACGTAGTGGACCTGTGGCTTGGCCTCCACGCTCACCGCATTTTTTCTAGGGGTACATAAAATTATTGGTGTACGAGAAGCCTGTAAACTCCGTAGAAAACTTCGTCGCGAGAATCGTTGTTGCAGCGGACAGGATTAAGGCTCCTTTATATAGAGGAGCTCTAGACAGGAGGAGAGGAGCTCTAGACAGGATAAACACGACACCAGGTGTCTTCGAAAGGGTGCGCCAGTCGTTCATTCGCCATTGTGAAGTGTGCAACAGCAGCCTTGGCCGTCACTTTGAGCATCTACTTTGAGTCTTTCTCTAGTGTAAATAAATAGGATTGTGCAATTATGATTACGTTAATACTCCTTATTTTCACTATTGAAAGTTCAACTTTACGCTTTTTTGACACTTAGAGTGGAATACGACCATTCCATTGTAAATATTGTTCGTCTTGATGGGTACTATCATTCCTATTATTTCGTCAAAACAGTTTATATACACACTGTATAATAAAAGGTATGCCCATCATGTGACGGAATTAAAAATTTGCGAAACATTGCATCCCATTTGGCGACATTTTTATCGATTTGGCAACATTTTTATTAATTTGGAAATATTTTTATCAATTTGGCAACATTTTTATGAATTTGATAACATTTATATCAATTTAGCAACAGTTTTGCCAATTTGGAAACATTTTTAAGAAGTCGCCATGTTGGCGATATGTCACCAAAATTCATCGTCAGAATTCCGTCAAGCGTTACAGAGTGAAAAATAGGTTATTCTTATGTTCTTTCTAAAATAATGAATTTTCATCAATTAATTGTCATTTTCATTAATTTAAAGTCATTCTTTTCAATTTGGCGACATTTTTATCAATTTAGCGACATTTAAAAAACTTGCCAAGTTGGCGACATTCTGCCAAATTCGTCGCCAAAACTTCGTCAAGCATTATGGTCGAAGAAATATGTTCTTAAAGTAGATAAACGACTAATGGCGTCCAAATACAAAATTATTACCCAAAGTATCTTCTCTTACAATAGATTTTTATATTCTTTCAAGATATTGAATTTTCATCAATTAGTCTTCATTTTCATTGATTTAGGATCATTTTTATCAATTTAGTGACATTTTTATCAAATTGGCAATATTTTCGTCATTTTGGCAACATTTAAAAAACTCGCCAAGTTGGCTATATTCCGCCAAATTCGTCGCAAAGTTTCGCCAAGCATTGTGGATGCAGAAATAGGTTATTCTTATAGTAGATAAACGACTAATTGCCTCAAACTAGAATGTTATTCCTCAAAGTGTCTTCTCTCGTGAATGGAACACGCTAGATCTACGAGAATTATGATAATAAATTTATCGCATAATATTACACATGAAAAGTGAACAGATTTCACAATAGTTAATACTTTTTATGAATTTTATGTGATTTTTTGATAATTTTTTTGTAAAATGTGCAATATCTCAAGAACGATTCATACTAGCGATCTAATGTTTGTACCAATCGTTTTCTAATGAAAAACTATATAAGAATTTATTATTTACGTAACTTTGTTAAATGTTTTAATTTTCAATGATTTTTCAAAATTTAATTTCAAAATTTAGGCGAGTTCTGAACATTCAATTACGTGTGAAAACAATAGGCTTCCAGTATTCACTGATTGTGATTTTTGTACCAAATTTTGTTCAAATCGCTCCATTCGTTCGTGAGATATAGTATCCATAGACTCAATCACACACACACACGCGCGCGCGTAATTACGCACACCACACAGACATCACCTCATAAACGTCTGAGTCGTGTTCAGGGATGCTTGAAACGTGCTATCCAGTCGAAAACGCGAATTCGAATTTTCGACCCCCGCCACAATACTTCCCTTATACATTATACTATGTATATAAGGAACTTTCCTTATACATTATACTATGTATATAAGGGACTTTCCTTATACACATAGTATGGGAAGTATGGTGACGGGGTCGAAAATTCGAATTCGAGTTTTCGTCGGGAGAGCACGTTTCAAACATCCTTGAACTCGAATCAGACGTTTTTGAGATGATGTGTCTGTGTGTGTTGAAGACCCACACCACGCGACTTGCCCGACGGCAGCTGGCCCTTGCAGCAACTGTTTGAGTGGCCGGACATGTGCCTGTGTGCGTGTGAAAGTATGTGTTTGTGTGTGTGTCAGTGAGTCTATGGAGACGATATCTCACGAACGAATCAAGCGATCCGAACAAAATTTGGTACAAAAATCACAATCAGTGAATACATGAAGTCTATTGTACTTACATGCAATCGAATGTTCAGAACCCTCTTAAATTTTGAAATGAAATTTATAAAAATTCATCAAAAAATTAAAATATTCAAGAAAGTTACGTAAATAATCAATTCTTATGTAATTTTTCATTAGAATACGATTGACATTAACTTTAGAAGGCTAGCTTGAACCGTTCTCGAGAAATTGCACAATTTTCAAATAAATTTATCAAAAAATCACATAAAATAAAAAAAAATATTAACTATTATGAAATCTGTTCACTTTTACTATGCTTACATTATGCGATAAATTTATTATCATCATTCTCGTAGATCTAGCTCTTTCCATTCACGAGAGAAGACACTTTGGGTAATAGCTTTGTAATTTGACGCCATTAGTCTTTTTTCTACAATAAGACTAATCTATTTCTCCATAAACAATGCTTTGCGAAATTCCGGCGGCGAATTTGACGCAATGTCGCCAACTTGGTGAGTTTTTTAAATGTTGCCAAATTGAAATAAATATTGCCAAATTGAAATAAATATTGCCAAACTGATAAAAATGACGCTAAATCAATGAAAATGAAGACTAATTGATGAAAATCCAATATCTTGGAAAGAATAAGAATCTACTGCAAGGGAAGATACTTTGGGTAAGAGTTTTGTATTTGGACGCCATTAGTCGTTTATCTGCTATTGCTATAAGAATAACCTATTTCTCCGACCATAATGCTTGGCGAAATTTTAACGACAAATTTGGCGGAATATCGCCAACTTGGCGAATTTTTTAAATATCGCCAAAATGATTAAAATGTCGCCTAATTGATAAAAATGTCGTCAAATTGATAAGAATAACGCTAAATCAAGAAAAATGACAACTAATTGATTAAAATTTAGTATTTTGGAAAGAATATAAGATTCTACCATAAGACTCCGTCTGTAACGCTTGGCAAAATTCTGGTGACGAATTTTAGCAGCATATCACCAACTTCGCAACTTTTTTAAATGTTGCCAAATTGACGAAACTGTTGCCAAATGAATAAAAATGTTATCAAATTGATGAAAATAACGCCAAATGGGATGCAATATTTTACAAATTTTTAATTCGGTCATATGATGGGCATATCTTTTATTATATAAGAAATGATCTTCTAAATATCGTCAACTTGGCGATTTTTGGCCCCACATTGACAAAAATATCGTCAAAATTGCAAAAATGACGCCAAGTTAATGAAAATGGATTCTAATTCATGAATTTATTATTAAAATATTTAAATAAATGGACTATATTGCTTATTGAGGATGCTATCAATATTGATAATTGTTAATGTAGAGATTGTGACAGCAGTCGACTCTACTCCTGCCAAAGACATCGATCGAAGATGCTAGGAATCAGTACCCGAATTATAAGTTCGGAGTGGAAGCTAGCTTTTGCTCTAACCTTATAATGTCGGTCTTGTAAGCACTGGGTCCCGAGTTCGGGTCTAGCTCAGAACTAGCAACATCAATCCCTACAAGTTGTTAAAAATATAATTGAGTACGAAATATTTTTAGATGTTGTCATCCAGATGTACAATTTACCGCGCCAAATGTACAATTTAGTGTTACAAACACTTTGCCGTGGATCTTTTCATCACTTCTTCACCGTTAAAGTAGTAAATTCATTGCATTATATAAGGAAAGTCATGTGATGCCCACATCAAACATTTTCTTAATTCTGCTGAGGGACGAGTCCACCCCATGTGGCATAGCTTCTGACAAGTTTTCAAGTCGTTTGAAATAATTCTTAAAATGTTCATATGATCCGTGAGAGACTGATATAGATCTATCTGGACATGTTTTTTTAAACCTAGTTTCTCTTTTTAAAGTGTTTGAGACGTGCGGTAGAAATGGTTTCCAATCTTATTTCACACTAGTCGCCTTTGACGACCAGCCTGTTCACTACCCTTGAAAATTCTGACCGTGGCAAACTCGCTGGCGCGACCTACCAGAAAGGTGTAAGGTAACTATTTGGACGGCCAGGAAGTGCCACCCAATTTAGGTGGAACCCAGTGGGGGAGGCATCCACAGGAACCGTACCCTCCTTCCTCTACCACCAACCTCTCGGAAGGACTTATGGACCCACATGTTTAACGTCAACGTACTCCGTGTGAACACGGGCCTACCGAGTGCAATTCCCGCGTGCTAACCACTGGGCTACCGCGCCCTCCGCGACAATCTCCAGAACTTTATTTTTATCCATCCAATTTAGACCGGAACCCAGTAGATGAGGCATCCACAGGGACCGTACCCTCCTTCCCCTACCACCAACCTCTCGGAAGGACTTACGGACCCACATGTTAAACGTGATCGTACTCCGCGTGAACGCGGCAGCAGTTTTGGCAGTGGCGGGAATCGAACCCGGGCCTACAGAGTGCAATTCCCGCGCGCAAACTTCCTGCACGCTAATTTAAATTTTAAAATGACCATATGCTAAGCTCTTAATTCCATCATCCTCGTTCCATCGTTTAAAATATCCATAAAATTAAAATATCCATTTAAAAAATCCATATCGTTCCATCATTTAAAATATAAATATAATAATTTCTACAATACATAAGCTAAGCTCTTAATTCATTTAAAACCGGAAGCGCGATCTCCATGGAAACGGAAAGCAAACACTAATTCGGTTTTTAATTGTCCCACCCATCGCTATGCATATTCAAAACCGTGACGCTGACGTGCATGTTCCGAAAACGTACCCGCTATACTCCCTGCTGTGAGGCCTATTCTTCGCTATTGGCTAAGTTAAATGACATCATGGGCGGAGCCTTGTATACACTTTGAAATTTGACAGTTTAAGACAATATCTGTCGTCTTCGAGATTATACGTGTTTACATTTTCCTTATATACATTTCGTTATGCATTTTACTTCATACACACATATTTATTTGCTTTTGACATGATTTTAAACTAAAGAATTAAATAAAATATATTATTATTATTACTACTTGATCAATGATGAAAATGCTTCATTTACGGGAAAAAATTATATAAAGCATACAGTTTAAAATGCTTGTGTTATATGTATTATGTTTATTAAAGGCACCTAATGCCCATTTTATATTGTATTCCGTACGTGTATCGCAACTTTTTTAATCCTATTTTCATTGATGACTTATAGCACATGACGCAATTTGTTTTATTTTATTAATGTTTTAACTACAAAAAAGCAAGTTACCTATCCAAAACAAAATATATAACCGTTTAAATGTAGGTTACCATAACCTTTTTTGAAGTCGGTTTTAAATATTTATGCAAGTTTGTAAACAAAACTATGTGTTTGATTTAAAAGAAAAAGCCATACAATGGAATATTTTGGGCAAAAAATGTGGGAATTTTCTTAAAAAATAAATCTAAAATTAATAAAAAAGCAGGCTTACAATGTAATCCTGGGGAAAATATTTAGTATAGAGGGTGGGTAATCATCCATCCCACTCTATATACCCAGTGATGTGCTAATAATTTTGTATGCTAAAAATTTTTAATAACTGATATGCTTCGAAAATTATATATATCAATTGTTTGCTGTTCCCATTAAATTCTAAACAAATAGATATGCATATTGGTTTCTTTACCATTTGAATAGGTGTGAGCAATGCTAATGCTATGCCACTGTCACTAACCGAAAGAAAACAAAGTGGCAAAACCAAAAGAATGACATACCTATATTTTTATAGAACTGCGTCAATGGATTTACAATTAAAGTACACCTTCTGGATTTTGGGGAAATTTTTACACACATTAACGATTAGTACGATCACGTTAAACATGTGGGTCCGTAAGTCCTTCCGAGAGGTTGGTGGTAGGGGAAGGAGGGTACGGTCCCTGTGGATGCCTCCCCCACTGGGTTCCGGTCTAAATTGGGTGGCACTTCCCGACCGTCCAAACAGTTACCTTACACCTTTCTGGTAGGTCGGACGGTCTGGGTTTCAACAACAACAACGCATTAACGATTACAATATGATTTGTGTCTTGATTTAGTGTAATTAAAAAAAAAATTCGAATAGATTTTTTCCTGTAATTGGGAGGAGGAGGGGGGGGGGGGGGGGTATCTTTCATCTTTAACCAGGTAAGTCCATCAGTCACAACCAGTGCATACTTTTAAATATATAAGTCAATTTCTTGGCATTCTTTATTAAACTTTTATTTACTTCAAACATTTTCAATGTAACAACTGATACTTGAACATTGAAAATTTTGACAATCAGTATGTACATACTGACTCTAGTTCTCCTTTAATGCTCGCTCCTTGTTTCTATGTGAATAAAAGATATCAATAGATCAAAATAAATAAACTGCTGCTTTTGAGAATATAAATTTGTAATACTTTCTTAAAGAATCTGATTTGTCACCTAATTTTTTTATGCCTGCTTTCTTTACAGAAGTATTAAAAAGTTATATACCAATAGAATAGATGCTATGGATTTGAATTGATATCACCAGAAATAAACAAGTTGGTTGAGATTTGCACTCTAACTTAGTGTGTTACCTGAAGAATTTGACTTTCAGCGGAATGGCTTTTTTTTTACATTAATTGAAATTTCATGTTAACTACTTTATATGTAACAAATAAATATATAATAGAATATATAATAGGCACTGATAGTGCCTAGCCTGCAGTTCGTGCTAACTGATATTTCACATAAAGTGGTTTCAACTTTTCTTAGACAGCAAAACCCTCATATAATTCCATATTTTAACATCAGAACATTCTAAATTGATATTTTGTCTCTATGATAACCATCTACGTAATATATGTACACGTAATAGGTGAATGGAAACAAATATGAGTAAATAGATACAGCTTTCCGAGTACATTCAAGTTAGTTTTAAATGCTTGAAATATAGCTAAAATACTTATTCATCAAAGACGTCATGTGAAATATATTAGCTGCAGCCCCAATTTCAACTTCAAAAATAGATCTGCTATTTATCTTGCTCATATTTGTTTCTCCAGTCATAATATTTTTTGTGAAAATAGCTTGATAAAACTGTTTTGCTCTTACAGTTTTGCATCATTCTAATATATCAATTTGTGAATAGGATATAATGGAGAAGACACTCCTATTGCAGATACTAGCATCCATGGACTAGTTTCTCACTTATTATATGCTCGTCATCATGAAATAAATCAAATTTGCAGTGGTAGCATGAAAGTTAGCATGCACCACAATTTTATAGAACTTCTATGGGAACTAACAATTTCAGTTCTTCCACGTGGCCGACTCAAAATTCATATACAATTTAGCTCAGGCCACATGAAGCTGCAAAGGCAAAGTTTATAAACACAAGGCCCATCTAGGCATTCTAAAAAATATGGGTGATATTTCTATTACAGATACCATCGAGGCATTCTAAAAAATATGGGTGATATTTCTATTACAGATACCAGCATGAGCATTCTTGGACTGGTTTCATGCTTATTATACATTCGTCAATATAGAATATCTGATATCTATAATGGTAACAAGAAACTTAATGTAGATCCAGGTATGGGTCATTGTGGCAATTATCCCCCCCCCCCTTTTTTCAGATATATGTGTCATTTTTTGTGATTCTGTAGATTCACGTATAAAAGTTTATTGCAATGTCATAAATCCCAAAATGATATAAAATTCATTTTATCAAGCTAGTTTGCTTCATTTTATAATTAATCAAAAAATATTTGTTAGTTTCGATAACTATTTACTGATATACTACAAAAACAAATGTTCAATAAAAGAAACATGTCGAAGTAAATCCCTTTTTATTTCTGCCTGAATCTGCCCTTGTAATGTACTAACTGTAAACATTGCAGCTACCTTTTAAATTTGGTTAACTGTACTCACGATTCATTGAATGATGATCAATTTACAAGGACCTAATTAACCTTCAGCTTTCTATAAGAAATTTGGATTGGCTAGACATGGATTAACATAAACACTATGTAATAAAAATTATAATGTTTTAAATTTGATTAAATAGGTACTAGTCAATTAGGTTCAATTGATTTATAATTTTTAAAGATAGTGTTCACCGGATGAACTAAAATATGTTTTTTAGGTAATGCATATGGTTATCTTATTTGTACTGATTTTTCCCCATCAGTAGTACAGATAATAGAATTTTGATGCATAAAAGTAAATTCCTGCCTTAGAGTAAAGATAAAAATAAATTTCAAAAGTAAATAAAAACATCCCATTTAATTAACTAATATCTATGTATTGCAATTGTAACTGTAGACGAAGAAATTGAAAAGCAGATTTAGTTTTAGCTAGAATCATTGTACTATTTGAAATAAATTGTATATATAGCTTGATTCAGTACTATCTTATTATAGTGGCTCCCATAAATCCGATTGAGCCAAGGTCGCAGTTAAGCTTTCGCCAAGGTTTTCGTTAACGAAAAAGCAATATAACAATAATATAAACACATGCTGTTTCTTTGGTGAGATTTTACAACCTACGTTTGGTGAGATTTTACAACCTACCTTGGCGATAAATCTCTGACGCTTGGTGATTCATCCTCAGGGGCCGCTATAATAAGGAAGTACCCTTGATTCTTTAAAATTATAGAAATATATTTAAGAAATATTTTTTGCCTCTACACACCAATAGTATTACCAAGTAGAGAAATCATATTCCCTAGAAACCCATTTAAGTTCAGAGAAATGATATTTAGTGAAATGGGAAGCAAACTGTTTGGTTACCAATTCACCCCCCCCCCCCCTTCCTCTTCCTCAAAAAAGAATTGGCTGGGGACACTACGCTACTGTTACACACATAATACTAATGTTAAAGGAAAATATTGTAATAGGATCAAATATTTGAACTATCAATGAATTTACATGTTTTTGTTTTAAATATTCTTATTTTCGAATTGAATGCTTTTGAGATAAGCATGTGTACGTTTGTAATCACCGATATCTCACAAATGATCCAAAAGTTAGTACTAATTTTCTACTACTCAATTGAATGTATCTTCAGGTAATGAAATATGGATAGTTATATTTTAATTTCAATATTTGTATAAAATTCATAATTTGTTGTCAAATCAAAACAAATTTTAATTTTATTTATAAAAATGTTTCAAATATTTTGTTAAATCTTATATAGTCTAATTTTCCATTCTAATTAGTGAATATTAACTTTAAAATATTTGAAATACAGTACATACATCATTTATAGCATTTCTACATAGCTCGTCAAACATTCCTATCCAGTGGCATTAATTTCAATTACATATTTTCACAGGTATAAGCTTTACTTCACTGGTCCCTGGAGTAGTGTATAAACAGTGCTTTACTATAGTTGAAAATATGCATTTTCTATTTAACAGTACAATCTGTTTGAACAACTTTAACTGCATAATAATATTGCATAATATTACCTAATTTCAATTTATAACGTGTTTATGAAGGAGTTTATCCAACAGATATTTTAAATCAACTTACTGAATGCTGTTTTTGAAAATAATAGACAGTAGTTACTAATTTAATTTTATATGAAGATGGATTTGATATCCCAGAATGCATGAATAGATGCAAATTGACTTACCTAGTTAATACTGGTGTTATCTGATTTATCCTGATGTAATGAGATATCATGAAGCTGAAAATACATATACCAGTTAAAAATTTGACTAGTTATCACTGCGTCCAACCGATGCTAAAGTATTTCGTTAAGATTAGATTGTAATATATTATCTAAATCGAATTATAGTTGTTGAAGTAATAAAGATATTGAAATTAATATTTGTTTCAAATAAATAATTTTGGATTTAGAAATTAATAGTATTTTGACTAAATGTTTCAAACTGAAATTATTCAAAAGATTGAAAAATAAAACTTCAGGTTTTATATTTCAGATGTGTTATACAGAATAGCAAGTGTAAAGAGGTTTAAATTCAAAATGTTCTGAAAAATTTGAAGGATGTATCAATACATGCCTTTTAAATTTGAATATCAAAATTTTGTATATTCAAAATTCAAAGTGTAGGATAATACACATGTAATTGTTATTAAACATTTCCAAAGTTTAAATATTGGTTGTTAAAATTTAAACATAATTTGAAATAAACATGTTTAAGAGTTAAAATGTCCGTCGAAATCAGGAGGTCATAAGAAACAACAACAAAGTTAAAATGTAAATAATTTTAACTCGAACACCAGATGAATTCTAAACACACAATAAATGTATATTATGTTAGTGTGAACTGCGAAGAATGATAGCATTTGAAACCATAATCTTGCATAATAGCTTACTGGCTGTTAAAAATTTGGCAGCTGACTACTGGGTACAGATCAAACTTCAAAGTATTTCATAAACACTAGATAATGGCCATTAGTGTTTGCTTTCTTCAGAATGTTACTTAATATCAATAAAATCTCAAAATCAACACCCATGCAATTGAAATAAAACTTCATATATATATGCTATTTAAATTACAACTTGGTATATACATATAGAATATATATTAATTTTATTAGTAATTTCATTAATTTGTATAACATCTTTACACTCTTATACTATCCCGGTCGTCCATTTTGTTGCTCCAAGTCCTCTGGACGAGCCGGACGGCCTGGGGCTTTCACACTCTTATACTATCCGGCCGTCCAAATAGTTGCTCTTAGTCCTTTGGACGAGTCGGACGGTCTGGGTCTTCAACACTCTTATACTATTCTCCCGTCCATCCATTTTGTTGCTCTTAGTCCATGGACGAGTCGGATGGTCTGGGTTTTCGACACTCTTATACTATAACACACTACTGTGATAAACAAACAAATGAACTATGAATCAGATTAAAAAATATATTGCTGTCTTCTACACAAACTTAATTAGCCTAGAACGAAATAAATGAAAGTTTCTCCTTTAATTTAACCGATACAACAATTAAAACATCTGACCACTTAAGTTATTTAAATAGGCCAGGTGAAATATTGCAGTAAAAGTTTTGATATATTCATATTTGGTCGGCGATTTTCTATCTAAAATTAGGTACTATAAAAAATAAGTTAGAAAATCATTCAATCGGATTATTACAGATGTATAAGGTATAACGTTCCAGTGTCGGCATTTTACTCGCAAAAATTGCAATAAATATATCATATACTACTTACCTACATTTAAGACATTTTTGTTGTTTTACGAACGTGTATATATATCTCCGTATATTGTCACACAACGTTATACCTTTGCACTATTTCTTTCTATCATAATTTTCTTCCCGATTTAATAACAAACCTTTTTTTCCATGTATAATCTCGAAGGCGATAACTTCAAAGCAAGGTTACTATACTTCAAAGTGTATACTAGGTTCCGCCCATGACGTCATTTAACTTAGCCAATAGCGGAGAATCGGTCTGTAAATACTAAAGTGTATGCCAGAGGTGTAAAGGAAAAGCAGTGAGCTAGCTCCCTCTTGCGCGGGGACCTTTAGTTCTCCGGTGGGTGTGGGGCATACGCGAAGTACCAACACCCTCTATATTCATTGAATATAGAGGGTGTTGGAAGTACTGAGCAACGAGAAAAAAGTGTGGAACGAGCTGCAGACAAAGAAAATCTGCCAAGCTGTTTCCTTCTTTTTTCCAATTTTTTACATGCTATTTATACTTTTTATATTTATATCGTGTATAGTATTTTTAGCTGCTTTGCGCATAAATGCTATAACACTTCAATATCCTTAATAACTTCCAATTTCCATCTTATATATTTTATATATATATATATATATATATATATATATATATTATGTATATATATATATATATGATTTAAAGTGAGAATTTATAAAGTAGAATTTTAGAAACAAACAAAGAACCATTTGGAAACTAAGTTCTGTACTTTTAAAGTAGAAAATGTTTAGCATTAATAGAAGTCTGTTTACTGTAACGATTTGCTCAAATATTACCTATATCTCATTAACAAAATATTATCTATAGATATAATTTATGTTTTAGGATAAAAAAAGTACCGAAAAATTAATTAAAAATAATTTGCAATGACAATTTGAAAAAGAAAGCTCAAATAGTCGTAACAAAATTTGAAAATAAATGGGCAAGAAAAGAAAGTGTTGCAGAATCTTAATCCACGCATTTTGAAACTGTATATTTTAGAGATTTAAAAATATGTAGACTAAGATTCTTAAAAAAGAAAGTTGTGTATAACAATGAACAAACTACCACAATGGCACACTTTTACAATTTTCTGGGACTGTTACAATGCGCCATTCTAGCGCGAACGTACCAAATCTGGCTCTCATTTGTAGCAGCGAAGGGACATATACTGGCCATGCTTTTCAGATCACCAAACAATGGGAAGGCTACCTCTAGTGATTCTAGCTCTTTGTTTGTGCCCCTTCTTTTTTTTTTTTTTTATGGGGGTTAGAGCTCCATCTCGGCCCTTTTTGCAGATAGGGGGAAATTTAAACAGAAAGATAGTAAAATTTAGTACAAAAATATTTGTTACATAACAAAAAACGGAAAGGGACCGGGCAGTTTCACTTCCCCCCCCCCCCCCAAAAAAAAATCGAAACATGAAACAACTGAGTATTTAGACAATGCAACATTATGTGAATGCATGCATAACAGACATCGCCATCAAATTTACATATTGTTGCCTTGCTTGCCAAATTTTCTGAGCAAATCAGACAATAATGGATATAATTGTACACTAAAATGAAATAAATGTTATAGTAACAGGACCTGCAATTTTCAGGTTCACCCTGATTCTGGATGTTACAGTAATCTATTATTAGACTCAGGGAATCGAGGTTGGGATGCCAAAGGAAAAGGGGTATAACAGACCGGTGATTAAAACTCAAGGATTGCACAGGGACAGAGGATCCAATTTGATTCTCGTCTTTTTCCAAACTATCAGAGTGTTTACATGGAGTACAGGCACGTTAAATCTCTGGGTCCAAAAGTCCTTCTGAGAGGTTGGTGGCAGGGGAAGGAAGGTACAGTTCTTGTGGATGTTGCACACACTGGGATCTGGTTTAAATTGGGTGGCACTGTCCTGGGTGTCAAAATAGATGCCTTACACCCTTAGGTAAATTGAACTGGGAAATATTAAACACCTTAATCTCTTCTCCATATGACGATGAGAAAATTTTCACAGTTTGCAATCCGATTATAAATCATGAATGAGAAAAAAATTTTCCTACTTTTATTGTAATATCTGAGCTGTGATATCTGTAAGAAAATTAAGCACATTGCTACAAATTTAAGCAGTTTTAATGTCCTTAAAAATCAAAATCAGAAATTAAACAGTTTTTAAGAACTTTTAAGGACCGCTAACAACTTGATATACTCAGAATAGTAAATTTTATAAATTCAACAGATCAAAAATTTCAAATTATCGAAATTTGTCCATATATCGCACTTAGTGATTGCAATACCGAATACCGGTATTTCTTGCTATTTTGTAATTTCGTAAAACTGGTATTTGCCAAGGTAAAATACCGGTATTTTCGGTATTAGCTATAATAAATATTTTTTTTATTAAAGGGTTTAATTTAACTTATTAGGCATCTATTGTTATTTGAAATACGTATATAAATAAATATATTTAAAAATACGTATTTTATACGTAATTTTAAAAATACATATAAAAATTGTAAAATAAAATACTCCTTGCATAGGCATAGTTAATTGCCAGCATTAACTATAACTTAAAATTTAATATTCTAAACTATCTAATGATATGAATTACTAGACGAGATGGTATTCTAAACTAACATCTCCGAGCACAGGGGCAGTTCTCTGAAGCTCCTATTGGTTCTCTGAAGCTCCTTAGCAATCACTGAAAGATCAGGACACTCCACTGCCTGAGGAATTATACAGTGCATTGAAAATTCGTATAGAGGAAAGGCATAGTGAACTAGAAAATATTTTAAGAGATTTACATAATTATAACGACTTGAAAAGAAAACGAAAATGAAGATAAGAAACTAGAAAGGTCAAATTTAATTGAGTTCGTCGTAAATTGCCACAAAAACATTTATGAAAAGCAAACACATACCTATCTAGAGGAATTCATTGAAGATGATGTTAATATTGGAAAAGAATTGTATCTCGAGAAGAAATTAGAATTAGCCACAAACAATAATACAAAAGTAATGCAAAAAATAGATTTATCCAAAACCGTCAGACGAGAGACCGAGTTGTTAGAAGATCAGGCAAATATTTAGAGGAAGTATATAGCTTATTATTAACAGTACCACCAACCAGCTTGGATGCAAAAAGCGCATTTTCCACTGCAAGTAATTTGTGCACAAAAATACGTTCCAGGCTTAATGACAGTTCAATAGATGCATTATGGTTTTTTTTTTCTATTAATAAATATTATATAATAGACTACACAACAAGATTTTTATGTGATATCTACTTTTCTTAACAATAATACTATATATTTTGTTCCTTTATTGTATTGTAATACTGTAAATATTTTTTATTTCTAATGTTACAAATTATTATTTTACTGCTCTTATTAATAATATTTTATTACAACATTTGTTCCTTTATTTTATATTTGTACATAACAAAATTGTTTATATTTTTATAGTTTATGCATTTTTTGTATAAAACTAATAAATACGGCAAAGACACAATTGTGTTTTTGTACCTTTTTTGAAAAATTCCTAATACCGGTATTCCAGTATAACGTTTAAAAAATACCGAATACCGGTATTGTATTTTTGGTCCGGTATTGCAATCACTAATCGCATTCTATGACCATTTATGAAATGCTCAAGGGTAATTTCAAATAGACTGAATTTTTGCATTACTGGCTGAATCTAAATTAGAACCCAATGAATATATGGCGACTTGACTGCATAAAAAAAAGTAACACTCAGTACAACACAATTATTGAATACACAGAATTTATTTACAATCATCATTTAGTTATAAAAATGTTACAATATTAAATATGACTATTTACATATGTGAATATCAAGATCAATGCATCTTTGTATACAAAAAATTAAGTTACAACAAGTAAAACAAATCTGCTTATACACCGGTGGTTCTTAACCAATGATTCTTACTTTTACCAAAACTTATTTGGTAACTCTTTATTACCAAATCTTATTCTTTATTCTTTGGTCAAAAAATTCTGCAATGGCAGATATTTCCTGCAATAATTTTTCCTAATAATAAAAATCATATACAAGAACTCTATATCGGAGCACCAATCAACAAAAGAATGGCAAGAAAGTTTGTGAACCCCAAAAGGTTCAGAACCACTGGTCTATACAATAAATGACTTTTTATAATTAGCTAGCAAATTTAGCTAGAGCATTTGCAATACTTGATAGCAATCAATTTGCAGATTTAACATTCTTGAATACTATACATTCTTGTTTATTCTATTTCAAACCAATCATTTAACACTTAATTTTTATAAAATTAGATGTGTTTCCAGGTGTGAAATAAATGACCACATGAATAAATCAGAAATTTATAAGAATGGCAAATAATGAATTTATTCTTTATTAGTCTAAATATATATTACCCACTTCATAGTGAAACTCGCTGTATTTTAGAATCAAGAATATTCAACCAGTCTCTGTTTAGAAACTATTAAACATATATGCGCTTCCACAATATGATTAAAGAGTGTCATCGATACCAATAAACTACAGTTTGCATGCGATCACAGTTTATTTATTTTTCTAAAGTTATATTTTTTACATAAACAGAAAATTTTAATTTAGCTTTTAAAATGCAGTTGGTTTTTTTTGTTGGGGGGGGGGGGGGGGGGGGGGATTTATTTTATTATTATTTTTTAATTAGTTTTTTTTTTTTTTTATATTATTTTATTCTCTAACTTTCATACAACAAATCCAAGTTACATTTGATATTTGTAGCACCCATAGATTGAGCTCTGAATTTTGATAAGTTACTTAATCTGTATGTGTATGTATATATATATTCATACAAAATATCTAATCAAGTTGAATTTAATATTCCTAGCACCCATAGATTGAGCTCTGAATTTTGTTAAATTACTTAATCTGTCAGTAAAAATCACAGCTGGTTGTATGTGTGTGTGTATATATATATATATAAATATATACTATACAGGGTGCATACCTGCCAAATTTTACGCATTATGCGTAAAATTTATGCATTTTAACTGCGCTTTACGCATATATTGCTATATTTTACGCATTTCCGCATTTATTTGAATTTTTTAACATTACTAGAAAATCAATCTAAGGCGAAATTCTTCGGCTTTTTTTGTTTGAATTTTATTAATTAACCAGACATGGTATAATTCCTCGGAAACACCGATTTTCCGCTTTTTTAGCACCGATTTCTACCATTCCCAGGATCATAGCAAATCCATAATAAAATGCAGTTGTAATGCCAATCAAATTAACGGAGATTTACGGCCGTGTGTAATGTAAATTAAGATCTCGATCACTTATTTTATAAAAGTAATAAATATACCTCTTCAAAGGTTGTCTAATTCAGCATAAATCGCTAAAATGTTATTTTGTTCATTAATTTCTCATAAACACTGCGATTGAGCAATTCAGTTTGTTCTCATGAATCGCCGAGAGTACAATAGTATCTTTTTCCATCCATCTGAATCTTCTAAATATTGAATTTTTCATTGACTAAACTAGCTTATGTTCATATTCCAATTAATTATTATGGTTAATTTCTTAATTATTTTCGCACAAACAGTGCGATTGCGCAATTCAGTTACTTCGCGTGAATTGCTGAGAGTGCGTTAGTACCTTTTTCCATCCATCTCCATCACTTAAATGTTGCATATTAGATGGACTATACTAGCTTATTTTCATATTATGGCTAATTATTAAGGTTAATTTTTGTAATTATATTTGCATAACACAAATTTTTCTATTTTGAAAAAAGGGTATAAACTCTGAAGGGATATTTTCCAAAAAGTGGTATTAAAGCAATGATTTTGGCAAATAAAAGGGAAACCATTTTTGCAAGAATATAATTCAGTGCAATATATATATATATATATAGTATATATATTAAAGATCAATATTTGTTACGCTCTTTAGTGAAAACCTGTGTTTTACCAAACATAAATATTTGTTTTCATTATAAAGTAATTTTCACCAGATAAAACCTTTATATATTTTTTGTTTTATAATGTATGGTCCTGACATTTTATAAAATTGTTGTCCTGAATTTTCATATTCTACCAGTACTATGCCTGATATTTAATACAGGTACTTGTACATAGTTAAATTCATTAGAAATGTCGTTTGCACATGTAGTTTAACAAAAATCATAAATGTCATTCATGCAAAATTTTACACATTCCAATTTTCCCAGGTTGGCAAGTATGAGGGTGTTAAAAAACATTGGCCGTGGCTTTTATTCCTTAAATGCTGATCTTAGACATATATAATAAATTATTAACTTGCATAAGAAAGGTACAGAATTTTATGAAATCGATTAAAATTTTCAAGGGAATTAAATTTTAAGAAATACAAAATTTAAATTTTTATACGGCCCCGTACAAGAACATTTCCACTGAGTAAAATGTGTCCCATACACTAATAAGGTGATGTACAAAATTTCAGCATTTTATCATAAAAAGTCCCAGAGATATGAAAAGGCAAAAATGCTGACTTAAGCCACTTTTCGATACATCGACATGGGTTCTCAGAGGGGAAAAATCATGTACGCAGATCGCATTTCAGGGGTCATACACAAATTATGAAAGAAAGCAATAATTACATAAATAATAATTTTGCTATTTATTGGTACAAAAGTATCTACACTGTTGTTGTTGTTGAGACCCAGACCGTCCGACCTACCGGAAAGGTGTAAGGCAACCGTATCTACACTGTTGTTGTTGTTGAGACCCAGACCGTCCGACCTACCAGAAAGGTGTAAGGTAACTGTTTGGATGGCCGGGAAGTGCCACCCAATTTAGACCGGAACCCAGTGGGGGAGGCATCCACAGGGACCGTACCCTCCTTGCTCTACCACCAACCTCTCGGAAGGACTTACGGACCCACATGTTTAACGTGATCGTACTCCGCGTGAACACAACGGCAGTTTTGGCAGCGGCTGGAATCGAACCCGGGCCTACCGAGTGCAACTCCAGCGCGCTAACCAATGGGCTACCGCGCCCCGTATCAAAATGTTTTTCATCCATGCCAAAGATCCATTAAAGATAAGAGGCAGATATTATTTGCCTATGATGCATTTCTGCATTGCATCATTTGCACTCTTGCTGTAAACATTTACATTTTAATTTGTGATTAACCCCTCACCAACTTTGTTTAAACATATATATTTCTGGGACTTTTTAAGATAAAATGCTGAAATTTCTTACATCACCTTATTAGTGTATGGGGGTACATTTTACTCATTGGAAATGTTTTTTGTATGGGGGCCATATAAAAATTTAAAATTTGTATTTTTTCAAATTTAATCCCTGAAAATTTTTATCAATTTCATAAAATTCTGTACCTTTTTTTACTCAACTTTGTAATTTATTATATGTCTAAGATCAATATTTCTCTACTTATTATAAAACAGAGTATGTGTTTGACGGGGAACCCTTCTGGGGCGATCCACTCCTCAAAGGGATAGGCAAACCAATGGTTTGTCCATAACGAATTATAGTGAGTTTATATTGAAAAGTAAGAAATACAAAATTTAAATTTTTATACAGGCCCCTGTACAAAAACATTTCCAATGTGAGTTTATATTTGAAAATATATATGTACAATACATCATGTTGCTAAGAAACAGAATTAAACTCAATGAGTTATTACACCAACAAATATTTTCCGATTTAAATAATAAAGAAATATATTTATAAATACATTTTTTTGGAATTACATTTTTCATTGGATCATATCATTACGGCCTTTTGGTTTAACAAGTTTAGATTATTGATATTTTCAAATTCTTACACAATTTGTTTTATTTTGGAGAAACATTTTAAAATCCATATATTGTAGTACGGATACATCTTCTAATATATGGGTATAATCTTCTAATCTATGAAAATATAAATGATTACGTCCGTCTGTCCCTGTAACGCTTGGCGAGAGATTTGGCGGGCTTTTTTTTTTAATGTTGCGAAATTGAGAAAAATATTGTCGAATCACTAAAAATATTGCCAAATTGATAAAAATGATGCCAAATTAATGAAATTAGTTTTGTTTTGAAAGGGGATAGTATTGTAATGTTTCGGTAGTTTTCGACTGTCAATTCATCCTACTTGACAACAAATTTGGTGACCTTTTAAAATGTGGCCAAATTGCTCAAATATCATCAAATGAACAAAAATATCACCAAATCGATAAAACTGTTGTCAACTTGATAAAAATGACACCAAATCAATGAAATTAATTGCGTTTTGAAAGATGATAGTATTTTAATGATGTTTCGGTAGTGTTTGTCTTAGTCCAACTGTCACACTTTCTGACAAATTTGGCAACTTTTTGAAATTCTGTCAAATTAATGAAAATGTGGCCAAATTGATAAAATGATACTAAATTAATGAAAATGATTCCTAATTTATGAAAATTCAATATTTTACAAAATTAAGTTCAATTTCCTTGATAATCCCCATCGCTTTGTGAGAATTAAATAATAGTGTTTGCAAATGTGTTTACAAACGGAACAGGATGGGGTTTTTTTCTTCAGATCTGCCTGTGAAGATAATTTTGTATAGCGAAAACAGAGATTCTTATAAATCTTTTAAGGAAAATTAAATTAAATGTTTTAATAAAATATTTAGAATAACAAAGTGATTTAAAGTATTATAGGAATATGCACATAATTCAAGTTTTAATTTCTTTCTATTATATATTCCGTGCGAAAAACAGGTAAGGAATAAAAGCCGACGTGGTTGTTGAGTGGTCAAGGCAAGCATTTCCGTAGAAATCGCTCGACCGCCACGTTGTGGGTTCGAACCCCACGTAAGGCATAGATGTTTGTGTTGTGGGCGCAATGTGATCTGCCCCTCTCTGGTGCGCCTAGGGCAACGTCAATGGATGGCTAAATGGTTCACACTCTGGCCGCTGTAATAAAGGCAAATGACAAAGGTCAAAGTGCCTGGCCATTTGAAAAAAAAATAAAAGCCGGGGTCAATGTTTTTGGGACACCCTGTATGTATAAGATAAATATATGAATTAAAGTAGAATATATATATATATATATATACTATATATAATTCCTAGGGAAGTCGTTAAACACCCCAATGACATTATAAGAAAGTCCATGAACATAAACGTTAGGTCTAACAAAGTTACTATAAATAATCAGATAAAAATGGATCGGATAAAAATCGGATAATATGATCGGATAAAAATGATTGCAGCCTTCTACTGGAGAATTTAAAAAGTTAGAAAAATGAACTCAGCAACAAAGCAATATAGATGAAAAAATCCAATTACAAAGTTATAAAGAATTGTCTAATGAGGCTGATCAATGATAAAGCTGTTATAAAAAGCATCAATTGAAAAAATATAGTTATTGGCAAATTGGTGGTATATTTAGGAATGCAAAAATAAACAACACTTGCATAATCAGAAGTCTAATATACAGGCTGTTCAAAATGCCCTCCATCTGCAACAATGTACATTTTAATTCAAAAAACAATATTACAGAGAACTTTGATACACATTGCTGGTCCGGCCACACAGATAGCTACAATAAGCCTTAGGGTTGGTCATGTGGTCTGGGTTTTCGACACATTGCTGGTGTCACTGTGTTAATTTAATGACCCTATTGCTACCACTGTTTGACAAATATTTATTGCTTTCTGTATATATGTTTCATTTGTTCTTGGTGTCGATTTCTACTAAGACAGAGCCCTACAACTTTGTAATTGATTTTTTCATCTATCTCGCTCTGCTGCTGAGTTCGCTTTCCTAGCTTTTTTAATTTGCTAGAAGTGCTACAATCACTTTTATTTAATCGGGCATGAGCACATTACTAGAGGTAGACCTAATACGTACAATCATAGACTTTTCTTAACAAAGTTATTAAGGTACTGAAGAACTTTTCCATAAACTCTGTATATGTTCATGCACTAATGGTGTTAAAACTTTCCAGCAAACTCTGTGGTACGAAAGTTGGTTACAGGGAATATCTATGCTATAAACATAATTGCTAATTTTACATACTGTTAAGTACACCATTTATGCACTATGATTCTATTAAATATATGGTGTCGAAAGCCCTGACCATCCGACTCGTCCGAGGACTTAGAGTAGCAAGGTGGATGGCCGGTCACTATGATTCTATTAAATATATGGTGTGGAAGGATGGGGTTAATATTATTATAATTACAAGTAGCTCCCCCCTCAAAAAAAAAAAAAATTCACAAAATTAATTTACGGTATGTTGAATTAAAAGGTCCTTGATCAACAACTTCGTAAAATACAACTGCTAATCTAACCTTAAAGACCTTGCAGAAAGAAAAAGAAAAAATAATAATAATAAATAAATAAAGCTCCTACTTTATAAAGTAGAACAGAACCGAGACAGATGAGATTCACATAGAACTGAAAATTAGATTAAGATGGTCCAACCAAAGTATATCAAAAATTTGGTGCATGAAGGTTCCTCATACACAAAAATTGTTTATAACATTACATAATCTAAAATTTCTACTTTTAATTTTTACTTTCCTACAATAGATGGCAATGTATAGGGAAAGTATTGGAATCGTGTTATAAACCACAACTCGTTTTTGATGGATCTACATGTTTTGAGCACTCTAAGCCCAGAAAAACTATTTTTAGCATGACGTTTGTGTTTGTCTGTACAATGTATGTATCCACTCTAGTTGAAATACTAATCGACCAAATTTCATAAAATTTGGTAGATAAGTCACTTGTGAGTTACCCTGATGCTGATTAGATTTTGCTAATATGATTTGGAAAAAAAGAACTATACTTTTTTTACAAAATGACCCACAAAACACATCAAAATCTAAGCCAAAAGACTACATATGCTCAAAACAATTAACTGCTTGTTTTGTTGTAATTTTTGATGATAAAGAATGAGATCAAGCCCATAACTCTTGAACTTACCGCACACAAGGTATTTAAATTTTTTCACATTTTTTGCAATGTCGCCTTTGAAAATACATCCACTTACCAAATGAAAACTAAAATTGAATTACAGCTGCAAATTCAATGTCATTTCAAAGAGTTATCTGTGTTATTTTGTGCAATTAAACTCAATGAATTCTGAAAGAGAAAATAAATTTGAGTTCGTAGGAAAAGTCATGTACTGCCCACATCAGATTTTTTTTATATAACTTCTACTATCTTAGATGGGAGGATGACTGAATATTTTAGTCCACTCAGCATTTCCAGTTTCTTTTTTTTTTTTTTTCACTTATAGTATTATTGACCATTTGCATGTACATCACAATGTGACAGAGTTTGTTTACACAGCCATATTGGGAAGCATAACCACTGATATGGCAATGGATCCAACAGTGATATCGTATCAGGTAAAGCATAAATGCACACCTTTGAAAAAGACATATTGAAAAATTGTACACATGCTGAGCACCCGACCACCCAAAGTGCCGGTCATGTCCACGGTCTGGGTCTTCTACATGCTGTGAACACAACATTATATAATTATTGTATTCCTCAAAAGAAAAAGAAAGAAGAAAAAAAAATCTGCAGCACATTACTTTCTCTGCAGACCCATATTCACATTCTCTTTATTTCCTCAATTCATTAAATTGAGTTTAATTGCACAAAATAACACTAAATTTGAATTTTTAATTAAATTCTTATTTGGTACTTGGACATTTTTCCAAAGGCGGCATAACAAAAATGTGAAAAATCTCAAATATCTCGAGAACGGTTAGTCCTAGAGTAATGGAGTTGGTCTTATTTTTGCTAGTCAAAATCACATATAAAATAAGCATTTAATTGATACATTTGAGCATAATTGGTCTTTTTTTTTTTTAGATTTTGGCGATTTTTGCAGGTCATTTCGTAAAAAAATCTTAGTTGTTCTTTTCTGAATTGTATCAAAATCTAATCAGCATCAGAGTATCCCACAAGTAACTTATCTACCAAATTTTGTGAAATTTGGTCAATTAGTATTTCAGCTAGAGTGGATACATGTGAATTTTGAGGACCATTTCACAAAACAGGCGGATTCTTTTTTACCAAATTGTAACAAAAACTAATAAGTACCAAGGTCATACCCAAGTGACTTACCTATCAAATTTTATAAAATTCGATCCATTAGTGTTTGAGTTAGAGTGGATACATACATTTCACAAACAGACACAGACGTCATTCTAAAAATAGTTTTTCATATTCTAGAGGTTCCAAAACATGTAGATCCATCGAAAGCTCGAGTTGCGAATTTCGGCATGATTCCAATACTTTCCTTATACATTACCATGTACTGCAGGGAAAGTAAAAAATGCAATTGCAATAGCAGAAACTTTGAACAGCAAGAAATGTATGCTCTTACATAGGACTGAAAAGCAAAGTTGACATCCAATGAAGGTATGACAGATAGAATATTTACCGCTTATGATGTCGCATGCAAAAAGTAAATTGTAGTTAAAGGAGCGTAAAAAATTGTGGAAAAGCCAGTATGATCCGAAATGTTTTACTCATTGGCCAGTAGCAAGATGCAAGCTGGCTATAAATTAGCCTTAGTAAAAACAAACAATAAAAAAGACTATTCTGACAAGCTTGAATCATTTTATTAATGATGTATTTACTGCAAATGATCAAATTCACAAAAAAAAACTTTTCCCCATTACCTAATATTTGATTTATTAAAATAAAGCTTTAAGACTTCGAATAAAAAGTAAATTTCTACCCATAAGGGCATAAAGCATGCCATTTAAATTTAACTGGTCAATTTTTACTTTACCATATATGTAAAGAGAGTGTTGTGATGTTGTAAAAAATATAGTTTTTGGATTTAGATGGATTCACACAATTTGAGCATTATATGAATAAAACATTTTTTCATACATGTTTGTACCAGCCTTTCTGTGGGCATAACTCTCAAACAAATTGAATGAAATTTGGTAGAATTCAAAACGATAAACATAAGAAATCTATTAATTTGCATAGTACAGAAAAAAAGTCCTAAACTGCTTGTTATAAACAAATTATATAGAAACAATTGAAAGAATTTTATTTTTTATATGTAATTCGCTATTTAAATGCAAATGACATCATTTAGAAAAACTAACATACACTGTTCTTAAGATATTGCACATTTTCAACTAAACTGGGAAAAAAAAAATCATAAAAAAATAAATATGTTCACTATTAACAAATAAGTAAATGATTTGAAAGTATTCTTAATCAAAAATAAATGGACACTGTGTTTTAATTGTTATTGCAAACCATTCTCAAGAAAAATAAACATTTCATTTTTCCACTAGCAACTTACACATGTAAGAAACCTTCAAAATGTGACTTCGAAAAGTTTTATTATTTTTCAAATTAGCTACTTAAGATAAATGCATAAAATTTTCAGACATATTAAAACCTATATATTTCATCATAGAAAAATGTTCAAAAAGGTAAAATATTAAAATTTATATACTTTGTAAGATTTGTTAATAAAAATTATGCTTCATTTCTATATTTATATATATATATATATATATTTCATTGCATGCAGGTAATCTATTTTGACAGATATCAATTTAAATAATTATTATATTTAAACAAGAATCTCATCAGTGCTATATTTGTGTCCAGAATTTTCCCTATTTCCATTTTTAGTGCTTTAATTAGAAAATTGAGTACAAAGAACCATTTTTACTTTCCTTATATACATAATGTATAAAGAAAGTATTGTGATGGGGTCAAAAATTCTAATTCAAGTTTTTAATGGGAGAGCACATTTTAAACATCCCAGAACACGAATCAAACGTTTCTGAGATTATTTCTGTGTGTGTGTCACTGGGTCTGTGGAAACGATATCTCACAAACCAATAGAGTGATTCAAACGGAATTCGGTACAAAAATTATAATCCATAAATACTGAAAGCCTGTTATTTTTATAAGCAATCTAAGGTTCAGAACCCTCCTAAATTTTCAAGTGAAATTTTGAAAAAATCATCAAAAATTCAAAACCTTATGCTAATAGTCATTTCTTATGTAAGTTTTTAATAGAAAACGATTGACACAAACTTTAGAATGCTAGCATGAACCGTTCTCGAAATATTGCACATTTTTCAAATAAATTTATCAAAAAATCATATAAAATAAAAATATTAACTATTGTGAAATATGTTCACTTTTCATATGTAATATCATACGATAAATGGTGACATTCTTGTGGATCTAGCTTGTTCCATTAATTAGAAAAGTTACTTGGGTAATACTTTTGTATTTGGATGCAAATAGTCATTTATCTGCTATAAGAATAACTCATTTCTCTATGTATAACACTTGGCAAGATTCTGGTGGAATGTCGCCAAATTGATAAAAATAACACTAAATCAATGAAAATGATGACTATATAATGGAAGTTGAAAGAACATAAAAGTTGACTATAAGAATAACTCATTTCTCCATCCGTCCATCCGTAACACTTGGCGAGAAATTTAGTGGGACGTCGCGAACTTAGCAACTATTTTAAATGTTACCAAAGTGACAAAAATGTCGCCAAATTGATAAAAATGACACCAAATGGGAAGTAATGCTTCGCAAATTTTGATTCCTGTCATATGACGGGCATACCTTTTAGTATATAAAAATACTATTCTTTCTGTTTGTCTGCAACACTTCGTGATGCATTTGATGAACTTGGCGAATAAGTACTGCCAACTTGGTGATAATTCGCCCCAGATTGACAAAAATATCGTCAAAATTGCAAAAATGATGCTAAATTAATGAAAATCACATTTTAATTGATCAATTAATTATTAAAATATTTTAATATATGGACTATATTGCTAATTGGGGATGCTATCAATATTGATAATTGTTTATTTAGTATTGCATGAAATATCAGTTAATTGGGTACTTTGAAATAGTTTTACATGTTGTCATCCGGAAAATCACCAATCATTCAACGATAAAACACAGTACCATGGATACATTAATTTTTTACTATAAAAGTAGTAAATTCATTGCATTATATAAGGAAAGTCCACACATATGCTACCCACATTATATTTTTAACATTATAACAATATAAACAATATTTATTTTAGAAACTAAAACAAAGCTAAAGCATCATTATGCTATTCTGAATGTTTAAGTAGGTTTTATGAATTTGTAGTTTCAATAGATTTATTCTATAAATCAGTTACATCTGTATCTAACTGAAAGTATATGGGAACGGCAGCTGGTTAGTTAAACTACTGTGTTTCTGAAAATTTATTTTTTCTTAGGCATTTTTCTTCATTGGAATTGAAGCAATTCTTACAGAAATTACAATAAATCCCTTTTAAATTTTACAATAACCTTGGTACAATTTTATATGTTTTTCTTTCTTTTTACTTTCCCTGCAATACATGGTAATGTATAGGGAAAGTATTGGAATCATGTCGAAAATCGCAACTCGAGTTTTTGACGGATCTACACGTTTCAAGACCTCTGGAATACGAAAAAACCATTTTTAGCGTAACGTCTGTCTGTCTGTCTGTGCAGATTTTGTATCCACTCTAACTAAAAAACTGATTGACCGAATTTCATAAAATTTGGTAAGTCACTTGTGGGCGAGTCTGGAGCTGATTAGTTTTGGATACGATTCGGGATAAAAGAACCCGCCTTTTTTGGCGAAATGGCCCGCAAAAGCTTGTATCCACTCTAGCTGAAAAACTAATGGATCGAATTTCACAAAATTTGGTAGATAAGTCACTTGTGAGTAACCCTGGTGCTGATTAGATTTTGGTAGGATTCAGAAAAAAATAATTTGCCTTTTTTTGCAAAATGGCCCTCAAAAATCGCAAAAATCTAAAATAAAAAACTACGTATAATCAAATATATCCATTAAATGCTTGCTTAATACGTAATTTTTAACGAAGAAAAGAATAAGACCAACTCCATTACACTAGGACTAGCTTCTCGAGATATTTTAGTTCTTTTGTATTTTCTCTACGGCCCCTTTGAAAATAAGTCCAGTTATCAAATGAGCACGAAAATTGAATTAAAAGTGAATCAAATTTAATTAAAATAAAGAAAACGTAGATATAAGTCTGCAGGGAAAGTCATGTGCTGCCCACATCAGATTTTTTTTTAATTAGCAATAAAAAAATTAAGTTTGCAATGCCCCAAAAGCAGTTGCAGCAAAATATTTTTTACAACTTCACCTATGCATTTTAAAACTTACAATGAATTCTTGCAATGTTGTATTTCTAATTTGGAAATAATACATTTTGTAAGACCAAATAGCTTCATTTGTGTGTGTGTGTATTCAAGAGTGATACTTCAATGTAGAAATTTCTCAATTTCTACTCTTTTTATGCTAATATAAATTTTATGAAAAGTCTGAAACTCTTTTATGCAAATATCATTCAAATGTCTAAAGTAGCATAGTTTACATTCAAATAATACCATTTGTATCCTACCCCATTTTAGAGCTTTCTTTACCAAAAAATATACCACAACTTATTATAACCAGGCTTGCATTACCAATTGTGAATTATCAACATGTTGCAAAATTTTACATAAGCATTTATATCCTATTATCAAATGCTAAAGGGTAAATCTAAAATGGCAAACAAAAAATAATATATGATTAATTTACAAACATTTCTTTTGTGACCATAACTGCCTCAAAGTGTTGCATAATTTGAAAAGTTTACAAAATGTACTACCTATTCAAGTGCTAATTTTGTTGATTAGACATATAAGTCAATTTGACTAAGATCTCCTACGTTGACTATAAAATGAAGAAAGGATGATTTCCAACACCGATATCTATAATACATAGTGACAAATAACAATGCAGTTTTTTAAAAATAATTTACTATATACATTGCATACATTAATGGAAATACTACCCTATATGATCAAACTGTACAAAATGTGGGTTAAAGTTCCCTTAACAAAAGCTCTTTGAAAAGGTTGGTCAAAATTAAAATCATTTGACATATTATTTACATATCAACTAATTAATTTGCATAATTTCTCATAAAACACTTGAGATACAATCATCAGATATAACATAACATGTAGTTTTTTCACACTTGACTAAATGTGAAGCTGAAAAATAAATATAAAAGAATTAAACCAATGTAGTAAATACAAATAAATATTAAAATATAAGTAAGCATTTAATGCCTTAAGAGGATGTTCACCCTCCAACTGCTTATTTCATTTTTCCCATGTTAACTTTTGTAAACTAGTTCCTAACCTCTAGCTTGTTTATATTTTAGGACTTTTCCCTGCAGTTTTTTGCTAAATATAGATACTAAAAGAAACGAAAGATTTATGCTTTAAAAAAGTGGAAAAATAATTAGAAGTATTTTTTATATTTATCAAAAAGTAACATGTTCAATTTACAAAAAATTAGAAAGCCTTCTATTTATTTTATTGATATTTTTAAAAATATTAATTACTTTTATTTTTTTACTTTATATACTTTAATTCCAATTACGATAGACAAAACTGAAGTTTACTTTCACTATAAGATTTGTTCACATTCTTCATCATGATACAATTAAAGATTATTTATTACTTTACTTTATATACTTTATTTCCAATTATGGTAGTCAAAACTGAAGTTTAATCTCACCTATAAAATTTGTTCACATTCTTCATCATGATACAATTAAAGATAGAGAGTGGACTAAATTTTCTTACATGCATGCCCTGCCAGATATGTAAATAATACATGCCCGATTGGAATTTTCATATGCCATGAGCATCTTAGGCAATAAATTTTTCGAACCGTGGTTGCAGCACCCATCATCGAATGCTTTAAAGCAGGGGTCGGCAACCAATGGTTTGGGGGCCAAAAATTATCTGGTCTGTATGTCAAGAAAATAATTTTCTTAGATTTCCAATACAGTACTTATACTAACTAGTTATAAAGAAGTCTCATTTAAAACAATGTATTAGTGATTTAATAGCTATAAGCAACTTTCCACTCTATTCTATTGGAACCCTAGTGAATTTTCTTAATCATCAGTTGCTGTCTTCCTGGAGACAGACACAGTTGTCTGCCACAAGGCTGCTTCAGAATTCGAAATGCTTATACAAATACCTTAACACCACTTAAGTAGTAGGCTATTATAGGATCAGGCATTACTGCTGGCCCACAAGAGGAAAAGATTGCTAACCCCTGGTTTAAAGAGAAAACTCGTGTTTTCTCGCAATTACTGCATCAATCATTATAAAGAGAAAGCTCGTGTTTTCTCGCAATTACTGCATCAATCATTACTTTAACTAAATCTGAATCTAAATTGACTCACTATTTAAAAACTGTGAGTCAAATATGACTCATTTTCTTTTCTTTGTCTTTCACGTGAGTTTTCAATGTCTAGTTATTTTATACCTATATTTAAAAAATGCAAGAGTTATAGTACGATAACTTTGATAAGTTAAAAATGTTCATCACTTAAAAATTTTTAATTTATCGCACTGTTGCTTAGGGTATAAATATGTGCAGTATATATGAGAAAGACATCAGCCTTTTCTTCTATTATTATTATTTAAAATTACAAATGTTAAAAAGTAGCAAAAAATTATGCGCAAATTTGAAAGTCGTAGAAAATTAAATTAATACCAGTAACATTTGTAATTATTTTAAGCTTTTCTATCAGATCATTTGATATGCTATTGTATCGCATTTCTACCAAAGAGCAAGATCCAGCATTATACAGAATTCATGTTTACTTGCAACTGCCACATCAATCAATACTTTTATAACTGCAGTAATTTGCTATTTAAAAACTGAGTCAAATATGACTCACAAATTCACCAATGCAATTTTTTTTTCTTTATCATTCACACGAGTTTTAATCATCTAGCTATTTCATACCTATGTTTAACAAATACGATAATTATAGTACAATAACTTTAATAGAAGTTAAGATTGTTGATTACATATATTCTTTAAGCTGTATTCTGAAACAATTCTAGTAGAAAAGTTCAAAAAATAATATTTAAAATTGGCTACATCTGTGCATCCACATATGCACTATAAGCCAGTATGTGCTTATTGCCTGCACTGACCACATGCTTGCTCAGTAAAAAAACAATAATTAAAAAAATATTGAAATGTTTCCCTAGGTACTTTGTACCATTGTCACACACAACGCAAATCAAACTTTTCCTATTTGAAATAGATGAAAGAAGTTATGATGTTTCACATCCATCTATCAGAAATAACAGAATTACTCACTAACAATTAAGGCCATAGATTAAACTTTTCTTTAGTATGTATCAGTTAAGTTGAAAAATAAAGAAAGTTGAAAGCAAAGAAAAAAAACTGTTTTCCATGCCTTAACAGATCAAATGACCAGCAGGATTACATAACATATTTTATCAACAACAGTTATTTCCTTTGACAAATTGGTTTCATAATACAGTGAAACCCCGATTTTACGTCCCCCGAATCTACGTTTTTCCCGCATTTTACGTTTTTTTCATCAGTCCCCATCAGGGGGGGGGGGGCTTACCCTTCTCCACGTTTTCAGATAAGCCTTTCAGTTGCTGTTTAGCATGCGGTGGTCGCATTTCTAACCTTTTTGTGCCAAAATGACTAGTAAAAAACGCAAAAACTTTTCTGCTGCTGAGAAAGCCGAAATTGTTAAACAATTTGATGAATTTCTCAGAATCAAATAGAGTTCGCTCAATCGCAAGGAATTCCCGTGACAACCCTGCAATCCATACTACAGAAAAAAGAATGCATTGAAAAAAACATCGAGAAAGTGGGTGAGAAAAATTGCAAAAAACGGAAAACATTGAAAAAATCGCCGTACGACGAGCTGGAAGGTATCTTAGTAAAGTGGTTGAAAGAAGCTTGTGCCGCGAATGTACCTATAAATGACACGATAATAAGAGAATACCCCTTCTCCACGTTTTCAGATAAGCCTTTCAGTTGCTGTTTAGCATGCGGTGGTCGCATTTCTAACCTTTTTGTGCCAAAATGACGAGTAAAAAACGCGAAAACTTTACTGTTGCTGAGAAAGGCGAAATTGTTAAACAATTTGATGAATTTCTCGGAATCAAATAGCGTTCGCTCAATCGCAAGGAATTCCCGTGACAACCCTGCAATCCATACTACAGAAAAAAGAATGCATTGAAAAAAACATAGAGAAAGTGGGTGAGAAAAATTGCAAAAAACGGAAAACATTGAAAAAATCGCCGTACGACGAGCTGGAAGGTATCTTAGTAAAGTGGTTGAAAGAAGCTCGTGCCGCGAATGTACCTATAAATGGCACGATAATAAGAGAAAAAGCTCTAGAAATCGCCGATAGGCTTGGTGGTTTGAAAGACTTCACAGCTTCAAATGGCTGGATTGACAGAATGAAAAAAAGACATAATCTTGTGTATAGATCACTTTCGGGAGAATCATCAAGTGTAGATGAAGCTACAATAGAAGAATGGAAGAAAAATCTACCAAATTTGACCAAAGGATACATGCCAAAGGACGTATTCAATACGGACGAGACCGGACTTTTCTTTAACCTCCTACTGGATAAAAGTTACGTTGCTAAAGGAGACTCCTGCCATGGAGGGCAGATGTCTAAATTGCGCCTTACGGTTTTACTGTGCTGTAATTCTGATGGAAGTGAGAAGCTGACGCCTCTTGTTGTTGGAAAGTCGCGCAAACCATGATGCTTCAAAAATGTTAGAAGTTTTCCGATAAAGTACGAAGCAAAAAAAAAAAGAGTGGATAACCCAAGCCCTTTTCGAAGACTTTTTGCGCAAACTAAACAAACAAATGAAGTTGCAAAATTGTAAAATAATTTTGTTCATTGATCAATGCACTGCACATCCGAATTTGCAGCTGTCTAATGTGCGTGTCGTATTTTTTCCTGCAAATTGTACAAGCAAATTGCAGCCTTGTGATCTCGGCATTATTCGATCTTTCAAGGTTTATTACAGAAAGCAACTTCTCCGGAAAGCTGTAGCTGAACTAGAAAATGGAAACCTAAATGACGCCTGCAAACTAAAGTTAAGTGTTCTAGAGTCTATGCATTTTATTTCTGCGTCATGGAGAAACGTTACACAACAGTGCATTTCCCATTGTTTTGAAGAAAGCGGAATCGTAGCGTCTAATGAACCGGGAACAGATGAAGAATCAGCTGCGGTGGTCTCGGAGGAGGACAACGAAACACTTTTCTATGACTTCGGCGATTACACCCCGGAAAACTTAGCAACATGCGAAGCTGAAAGAGCTACTGCTCCATCCATAGACGACCTTATGGACTTTTCGTCTGCCGATGAATATGAACAAGAACAACCGGAAACACAGCCCGTCCCTTCTTTCAGTATTGCATTGAAGAGCTTACAAATAGTGAAAGACTATTTTCTTTCTTATAAAGACCAGGAAAAAAACGTGCAAAGTATTTCAATCCTAGAAGATGCTGCATTCACTTTGAACTCAATGATTAAAAAACAATGCACTGTTACGGACTATTTTCAACCTAAACGCCAGGATTCGTAACTAAATATGTTAAAATGATCTTAAAGTGGTATGTATAATAATGTTCTTTTCGTAAAATATACATATTATACCTTTTGAAAGAGTCATCTTTACTACCTTTAGTTTTTTTCTATTTGATTTTTGCATTCTATGTATTTCTCGTATTTTACATTTTTCCGCATTTTACGTTTTTTTCACCCAGTCCCTTGAGAAACGTAAAATCGGGGTTTCACTGTATTTATCTTTTTAAAAAAAGGCAATTTTTGAAATTTGCACAAATTTTAAGCTACTTGTATAATCATACAATGTAGCCGTAATTCTTTCATTATACAATTATTTCATACAAATTTCACTGGTCATTCCATTGCCAGCTCCATGCTAATGAGTAGTAATGTCTGTAAAGCCATGGTCTACGAACTAAATTGACTGATTTTCTCAAGTTCTTATTATTACAATAATTTCCATATAGAATAGCAAACTATGATCAGATGAAGTTATATTATAATTTAACTCTATGAATTAAATCATAATTTGCCCACTATGAACTGTAGCATGCTTGCAAAATTAATTAACAGCAAGAAAACAGATCATGTATGACATACACACATTCTACCATTTATGTCTGTGTCACACTAATGGAGGAACTTGCAGCTAATGGACACTTTCTAGCAGTCACTGTTTAAAAGTCAATTAAAATAAATGCCATTAATGTTTTCAAAACAGAAAAAAAAATTTTAATCCTTTACAAACTACCCACGAAGTAAGGCTACACCAGCATTTCAAATTAAATAACAATCACATTAACCACTTTCGGAAATTACATTCAATTTATAAACACATCCAAAAACCACCTTTGGCTTTTCACAAAAGGCAATAACAGTTACAACTGGAACTTGTGTTCAATGTCAGAACTAAATCAGCTATAGCAAATCCTGATGATAAATAATACAAAAATCGCCTTATTTCTTTGCAAAAAGGAACCAATTTAAATATTTTTTGAGATGATTCTAACCAATTATTTGCAAATATTTTCAATTCGACTGAATTTTTCAAAACTCTAAATAGCTCAAGAGTCTTTTATAGAAATAGTGTTTTCATTTAACATCAACAGCAATTTTTGGAAGTACAAATAAGCTAAGAAAATACAAGATATAGATAAAACATAGGTAGATAGTTGTGCACACAATATAGATATACAGGGTGTCCCAAAAAGATTGAAATGCGCTTTAATTCTTTACCTGTTGGAGATAAGTAGGTAATGTAAATTGCAAAAATGTTGAAAGTAAGGTAGGAAATAAGACTACGTTAATGAAATAGTTCTTCCATTAATTTTCAAAAAGTTACACTTTCTAAATTTTTATACGGCCCCTTTAAACAAATTTGGTCAATCAGAAAATTTTTATTTTTAATGCAACAAGATCATTAAAAAAACTGCATATCTATATCTTTAAAATTAAGTGAGTTATATTTAATTGAAAATTGCGAATGGGGACCATATATCAAATTAGAAATGTATATTTGTGGCATATCACAAAAGATAAAATTGGATGATAATACATAGGAGACATTTTTACGAATTCGCGGAAGGCTAATGATGCAATCACGGATTCTTAAGTACTTTTCACACTGAAACATGCCAATAAAAATTTTTGATCTAAACAATTTCCATTATCAATTTGTTTATGATCCCCATATTCACTGATGAAACAATCTTTCACATAGTACGGAAAAATGGCATAAGTCAGATTTTTTCCTTTATCATAATTCAGTTGATTTTAAAGATACAGATATGCGTATTTTTTTTTAATGATCTTGTTGCATTAATAATAAAAATTTTCTGATTGACCAAATTTTTCTAAGGGTGACGTATAAAAATTTAAAAAGTGTTACTTTTTGAAAATTAATTGGAGGACTATTTCACTAACGTAGTCTTATTTCCTATCTTACTTTCAACATTTTTGCAATTTCATTATCCACTTATCTCCAACAGGTAAAGAATTAAAGCGTGTTTCAATTTTTTGGGGATACCCTGTATAGCAATATATACATGTAAAACAAAAACCCTGGTAAAAAAACTACAAAGTATTCACATTTCATATTATTCTTACAATCAAAATTCTCTTTAAAATATTGGATAAAGAAAATGGATTAATGAAAATGTGCTAAATTTTGTGATATTTGACAATATACACATTCATATATACATTGTGCAACATATCTTTTTAATAAAATTAAAAAAACATACCTAATTTATTCCCATTCATTGATGCATATCCACAAGAACAGTACCATGGTTGCGGTAGAAGAATATTTCTATGATAAAGAGGCATATCAAGGTTAGACTGGGCTGCTTTCTTCCCAAACAGAACATATGCTCGGTGTTGAGCAAATGCTTTTTGACAGTAAGTTGTGTATCTTTGACGTTTACAATCATCACAAGAATATATTTTTCTGAAAATATTGCAAATTCAGTCAATAAATAATCACAAAAGCATGTTAAATAAATAATCATTCTTTAAAACAAAGTACATTACACAACTTTCAAGATCTTTGTTTTTAAATTATTTACACTTCTTGACTTTAAATTTTCTAAATATGGTACAGCTAGTAAAGCTTTGTGCTACAATTTGTTTGATAAAATCAAATAAGGTTCTTAATTTAAACAATTTCTAATACAAAATCTGAATTATTCTTTTATAATATCTTTAATAAGAAACATTTAAAGATTATTTCTTATTGTTAGAGATGTAAAAATGGCAACTAGATGTATCCATCTGGCACCTAGAGTTAAAAGTATTGGTGTCAAATGATGGCCAACTTTAAATTCAAATTTCTAACATTGCTTCTAAACTATATAAAAGATAGATATAGACAGTAAGTGATAAAAATATTCAGTAGAAAATCCAGTTTCTAGATTAACAATTAAGTTTAGGAACGCTCTTATAGTTTTCGAGGAATCGCATTGTGAAATTCAAGAAGAATGAAAATTTCCTTCTTTTCAAGTTTGTTATATATTAAATACTAAAAGTGCTAGCTATAAACTATAAGACTTATAGCATCCCTTTGAAAGCCCTACATAGATATATAATTGGAGTTCGAATCAAGTTCTTAGTTTTCAAAATAAGGTGGTTCTAATTTCGATAGTTCAATATTTTGAACTATTTTGAAAAGGGGGTTAATTTAGACCTTTTATAATATTTTCAACTGTTTTGCAAATGTCTAAACAAGATAAACAACTCACACATAAAAAATCAGCAGTGGCTTCAGTACAATGAAGTCAAAATCGTTTTGCACAAATACCATTTTGTAAAATTAAGCTCAACTTTTGTGAAAAAAAAAAAAAAAAAAGAACTCTATATAAAATATGATTATATACACTTATAAGGCTTTTAAAGAACTACAAATTCTTATTGTTTAGAGCTATCACTTTTACTTTTAAGATATAAGCATTACAAACTTAAAAAATGTAAAATTTTCATACTTTTTCAACTTGACAAGACAATTACTCAAAAACTATAAGAACTTTTTAAAAAAATAAATATAGATTTAGAAACTAAATGTTTTCATAATGTTGTCACTTACTATTTATATATCTATCTTTTATAGTTTCGAAGATATTTTGAGTGCAAATATGAAAAATGAAAAAAAAAATTGTTCAGGCAGATACTTGAGGCATTTTACAAAACTATAACTCGATCCAAAATCCAATTATATACACATGTAGGGCTTTCAAAGAGCTACAAATTCTTGTTTATTGTTCAAATATAGTTATTTCAAGTTTTGAGATATAAGCATTACAAACTTAAAAAATGGTAAATGGAAAATCTACTTCAACTTCACAAGATGATTACTCGACAACTACAAGAGCTTTTTTTAGTAATAAATATAGATTTTAATATTTAATTTTCTAGTACATATTGTTGTCGTTTACTAGTTATATCTATCTTTTATAGTTTACTATATATTTTAAGTGAATGTTCGGGGGGGGGGGGGGGGGGGGGGGGGGGGCTCGCTCAGAGAGATACTTTTTTTAACTAACTATTTTTCTATTTTTACTAAGCTTTTTAAAATAAAGTTAATTATTGAAATTATTTTTACATATTCATAATCTGGACCCTATTTCCGACACAAGAAGAAAAATTTACATTTTTATCTATTAAGTTCGGTGATATAAACATCCAAAATGTTTACATTTAACGTAATGCTTTGTTTTACAGCCAGAGAAACCCCAACCATAAATGTTATTCACATCAAAAGATGTTATTCATGCAAAACCATTTCGGCTCCATTGGACTGGAGCTACTGCCAATATTTTATCAATTGAAGTTATGTCAATTTTCATTTAATAGTCATGTAGTGTTGATCATTCAATTTTATCATGGAAAGTTTGATGCCTCAACAGTATGTGTTAAGTTACTGTAATAAAAACTTATCAAAATCAATTGCTTATTGAGCAAACACAAAGAAAATTACATGAACCTCCTCATTCTCCTGAAAAAATGGTTCCAGATTTTGTTTTCTTTAGCGGTACTTAAAAATAAAGGTTTATGCAAACAAGCCAACCACAACTGAACAGCTGAAGAAATTCCACATATAAAACAAGAAATATGTAAAAATGTTATGAAAAATGTTGCTGAAAAAGCATACATTTACACAGCAGGCACAGGTGTCCATTTGGAAAATTTTATGTTGCACACATAATGGGAAAGATTAAATAAAAGAACTCACATTCCTGCTCCATCCATCAGTGTGGAATGAACCACAAAGTTCTGAGGAATACTTAATTTTGTTCTTATGCTTTGTTAGGATGTTTTATCCTTTCTGTTTTGAGTGTCTCACCATTATGGATGAGAATTGATTCAGTGGACAAAAATTGATTCAGTGGACAAAGGAAGGGGGGGGGGGGATTCTTAATGGAGATTTTGAAAAGTGAAAAGGAAAAAATCAACTCATTTTTTTTTAATGTGCTTACAAAGGACGAATACTTATAACTTATGTAAGAAGCTGAAAAAGTTGAAAAGAAAATACTCCTGCAACTGAAAAAAATGAAAATATAAATATATATGATAGATTTGTATTAAAGGTAATTAAAACAAAAATTTTGATGCTCTTTCTCAAAAATCACGAATGTTTTTTTTCTCTTACATAAAAATTGCAAATTTTAGCACTATTTCATAAAAAGAGCTTCACTTCAATTCGTACATCATATCATTAAATCCTTGAACATTTTACCTGATTACTTGTGATTGTTCGCACAAGCAAAAAAAAAAAAAACTTTCAACTGTTGGAAGGCAGGAAAAAGAAGGAAATAAAGGAAAGTAGGAATTATTTTTTAAAAAGTAGAAAAAAGATGGAACATTGAGATCTCTGTCTATGGAAACCAAGAAGTCAACCATAAAGTACAGCCAATTTAAAGTTAAAAGAAAACTAAGCTCAGATTGTAAGACGCTGAATTGGCAAAGTTGAAATTCACAGAATTGAGTAATAGGTGGCATTCATAATAACTTAAAGCAATTTTTTTTTCTGCTAGTGCATGGCCTTGTGAAGGTAGGACATTTCTCAAGATGTGTTGTTTTGTATTTAAAAGGCCGGTTGGCTGACTTATAATGGGTTCCTGTTACAATACTTTTTTGAAGTCATATCCAAATTAATAAAGATATGAGAATGCAAATAAAAATAATCTGCAGCATTGCTCTATTTGAAAATCCTTAACACCTCTTATCTCAGAATGATGTTTTTCAAGATATGATGTTTTGCCACCAGAAGGCTGTGCAGTTATCTTTAAGCATGAAACCAGTTCACCAATGCTATTCGCTGTACTGAGAGGGTTATTTCATGTTTGAGGAAAAAACCCTTATTGTCAGATTCTGTACAGATACTGATGGGTTACAGTTAGTTAATGATTAATGATATTTAATAAAATATTCTGCACCGCACATGAAACATGCATAGGTACGCCACTGGCATAAAGCATATGTGTGTCTAAATTATATGGTTCTGTTCTATTCTTTAGTGAAGATTCGATAAAGAATAATAAATTTTGAATTTTGAACAATTTATAATTTGGGAGACAAAGAAATACATCAAAACAACTTACATAAAATGATCTTGCCAAACAAATTCTTTGCATTCCATGCAATGAAACTTTATATCCGATTCTTCTGGTGTCATGCTTTGAATACCTGATACTTCTATTTTGACTGTTCTCTTCTCCTTTGTATTAAATGCTCTTCTGTGTGTATAGCATTTCTCGGAATATCTTTTTCTGACAAGCTGAGATTTATTGACTACAAGTTTGATGGGCGAAAGATAGTTTGACAAATCCATTCTTTTCTCAGGTACAGAAATAGCATCAGATAAATTATAGATACTAGATGAAGATGTAGAAGATGAATCTTCACTTTGGAGTGTTACAGAAGGTAAAGGTGTTACAGACTTTTCCAGAATAATTCCAGAAAATGAAGGTGCTAAAGACTTCTCCAGACTAGTTCCAGAAGTTGAAGATGCTAAACACTTTTCCAAATTAGTTTCAGACGATGAAGGTGTTAAACTTTTTTCCAGATTATTTCCAGGAGATGAAGATGCTAAACTCTTTTCGGGATAAGTTTCAGATGAAGATACTAACATCTTTTCCAGAACAGTTCCAGATGATGAAGGTGTTAAACTTTTTTCCGGATTAGTTCTAGGCGATGAAGATGCTAAACTCTTTTCCGGATAAGTTTTAGATGAAGATACTAACATCTTTTCCAGAATAGTTCCAGAAGATGAAGATTCTAAAGAATTTTCTGGATTTTTTCCAGACTTCTCAGAGTTTGTAACTAATTTAACTATTTCTACTTCATCATTGACATCATCATCATCATCATCATCTAATATAACTTCCACTTTTATTTTTTTAGCTGGATTAGAATCCTCAATAATTGTAATATCATCATCATTATCATCATCATCATCATCATTATCATCATCATCATTATCATCACCATCTGTAAAGAAAGGATTAATTAATTTTTCTTTTAAACAGATGTGTCTTAATTAAGCTGAATATATTTGAAGAATGAGTTTCCACTCACCTTTCACATATATTCATATTTTTATATACATTTGTCTAATTAGTAATATAAAAGTAAACTTTTATGAGATTTCATTTGCAAGTTGTTCTTTTAGTATTTTTCTTAATTTTACCAGGGCTCATGCCCATTTTTCAAAATGAAATTCCCCGAGTTTTACAGGTTTTCCCTGTTGTCGTCATCAAAATTCCAGGTAGAGTACTATTTTAATGCCAATTTCAAAAAATAATTTTAGATATAACTAATATTTACCATGAATACATGAAAGTGTGTGTGTGGTGTGTGTGTGTGGGGGGGGGGGGGGGGGGGGGGGATTCAAAATAACTCAAAATTTTATATATTTGTATACAATTTTATCTGCATATACAGTACAACCCTGAAAATTTGGACTTTGCCAATTTCAGATTTTAGAATTTTCAGGATTATGCAGTCTGTTTAAAATTCAAACTTAATATCAACTAAATAAACTGTAAAACATTTAGTAAAAATAATGACAAAAAGTGAAATTAATCCATTAAAAAATATTATTTAATACAAAAAAAAAAAAAAAATGGAACAAAAGAAATTATAAAAAAAAATATGTAAATATACAAGAAATTAAAAAAAAATAAGGTTTAATTAAGTTGTAAATTTAAGATTAAAATAAGGAACATAAAGTGAATTGTATAATTGTGCTGTTTACACAAAAATAATTAAAAAATTAAGTTTAATAATTAATCAGAATATAAAAATAAGCTAGTTTAGTCAATCTAATATGCAATATTTAGAACAGTGTTCTTCAACCTGTGTTCCGCGGAACCCTAGGGTTCCACTCAAACGCTTTAGGGGTTCCGCGAGTCGATACTACAATTCGTTGTTTTTGTTTTGTTTTTCTTTGTTTTCAATTTCATATGACATATATATGTATAATACAAATACTTTATATGAAATATTTATCTTCTTGTTTGAATTAATGCAAATTTATATCTTATATAAAGTTTTTATAACAAAGGCAGATATGCACCTTGTTCATAACATGTAATACGTAATATGACACATCCCCCCTAAAATCAAATCTGGGTGTGCTACTGAACGAAGGGTTCCATAAAAAAAATATCTCAAAAAAAGGGTTCCGCGAGATGACAAAGGTTGAAGAACACTGATTTAGAAGATGGAGATAGATGGAAAAAGATACTAATCGACTCTCGGCGATTTACGAGAACATAAACTGAATTGTGCAATTGCACTGTTTAAGTGCAAATTATAAAATTAACCGTTCAGCGATTTATGCGAAATTTAAGAACTTTTACGAAGTACATTCATGGTGATTTCATTGGCATTACCGTGCAAGCAGCCGTAAATCCCTGTTGTCACGTTAATTTGATTGGCAGTACAGTGCATGCGACCGTAAATCTCTGCTGTCACGTTAATTTGATTGGCATTAACGTCCATCTGGCCATAAATCCCCGTTGTTACATTGATTTGGTTGAAATTACTGAGAATGTGGCCGTAAATTTACATTGGCTTTCACAGAAGACAATTTTCCATACGAAACTATGCAAATTCCATAATCCACAGTATGAGGAAGTTTCCCGTCGAAACTATGGAGAATTTGTAATAATATTTTTTTGAGTAGGTCGGCAAGTTGAAAAATTCCCTGACTTTTCCAGAATTCTGAACAAAAAATCAATTTTCCCTGCAATTTCCCAGACATTTTAGCCCACTTTCAAATTCCCTGTAAATTTCTGGTTTTCCCGATTTCCAGAGTGTGCACGAACCCTGTTTTACATAATAAAATATGTTTGTGGGATTTTCTTTGTGTGTATGTTGACTGCAGCACAAAATAAAACATCAGACAACAGAGGAATTTGCTACAGAGGTAGGTGCTTCAGATTCTCGTAAAATGAGCTTGGCAATATTTTTAAAATTTAAATAAGTTTAAAAGTAATGAACTTTCAAAGTAAAAAAGAGGCCATTTTCTGCCATTTCATAAAACTTATTTACTCAGACAATTCTGGCTGAATACCAGAACTTTTCTTTCACAGGTACTATGCAAAGGATACCTCACACTTTTGCCCAGATAGAACAGGTGTACAAAATATCATAGCCATACAACATAAGCAGACAGACAGACATCTTCCTTTATTATTATTGATTTTAATATCCTTTACACATATCTAGAATTTCAAACTATGAATTTCTTAAACTGACTTCAAGGAATTACCATTATTCTCCATAGAAAATTTCATAAAAATCTCAAATTTTTAATAATTTGTGTTTAAATTATTCGAATTAAAAACAATTCTATCTATTTCTAGTCTTTTATATAATTCAGGGCTCACACTCAATATTCAGGTCAATTCTAGGGACTTTAAGTTACTTTCAGGTAAAAACAAAATCTGATGTGCGCAAAACATGACGAAGGACTTTTCTTGCTTCACAGAAAAAAAAAAAAGATTTATATGGCACAATGTGTTTAACATAGAATTGTACATTTGGTGCTTTTTAGATCGCAATATGTGAGACTATTTCGAAATATCCAATTAACTTGCATTTCATGCAATTCTAAGTTGGCAATTATCCAATATTTATTACATGTGCATAAGTAATATAGTCCATATATTGAAATATTTTAATAATTCATCAATTTAGCATCACTTTCATTAATTTACCACAATTTTTAAAGTGTCAATATTTTCGTTAACTTGGAACCATTAAAAAAAAACCCGCCAAGTTGGCAAGAGTTCACCAAATTAGTTGCTACGTTCGCCAAATTTATCGTCAAGCATTACATTCTTTCTGTTGTCATACATCAAATGTGTGACCTCGGATGGAAGCAAGACTTGTGAATTCATATTTGCCTTGTTAAAATAAAAACTAACGATTGACATAAACTCCATGTATTTAATGGGTCCATGGGGTAAATTGAGATACAAACTACACAACAAGCTGAGTAAAAAGTAAATTTTTGTACACCGATCAATTTGTTGCATTACAACACTAAAAAATAATTTCATGATTGTACGAAAACTTTTTTAGCAGTTGGCAACAGAAGTTCAAACTTTTCATTATTAAATTATCCTAATAGATTTTCAGTTACATTTTATAAAAATATTTACTTGTTAATATAGTTTCTACTTTAAAATGCATAGTAGAAAAGCTATAATGAACATACTGAAAAATCCTAAAAATTTACACAAATTATTCAAAATAAATTTTATATACCCATATTACAGACACTTAAGAATCTAAGATTAAAAAGAGGACTTTTAGGCACCAAATATGAGTCTTGTAAAATGTATCAATACATTAAATATCATAGCAAAACAAGTATTCATTTTTAAGTTATCAAGTCCACACAGATAGTCATCTTTACAAAAATTTAAAATGTGCCCAAGATGTTTAAAATGAACATTTAAATCAAAATCTCATATTCAAAATTTTTCAGATAAACACTCTTAGTCACAAATACCACCTGTAGGAAGTAGAATAGAAAATTCGATAATTTTTTTTTTTTTTTAATCAAATGGCCAGGCACTTGACTCTCATCATTCGCCTATACATCGGCCAGAACGTGAACCATTTAGCCATCCTAGGACATTGCCCCAGGTGCACCAGAGGGGGGAGCGGAACACACTGCGTCCAACAACACAACATCCATGCATTACGTGGGACTTGAACCCACAACACCGCGGTCGAACGATTGCTTGAAAACGTTCGCCTTAACCACTCGACCACCGCATCGGACATTGCCCCAGGCGCACCAGAGAGGGGAGCGGAACACACTGCGCCCAACAACACAACATCCATGCTTTACGTGGGACTTGAACCCACAATGCGGCAGTCGAACGATTGCTTGGAAACGCTCACCTTGACTGCTCGACCACAGAGTCTGCGAAAATTTGATAATAGCAAGTAACCGTCTCTATCACAGGTTTTTTTGTAAAATGCAATTTTGTAATATATATATATATATATATATATATATATATATATATATATATATATGGGAGATGAGAATTGGGGAGGGAAGAAACACAGTTAGTAAATTTCAGAACATGTTTTTGGTTAAAACAGAATGGGGAGGGTGGCCTATTAGTTGTTTCATTTAATTACTAAACTACATTGTTTAACCCTTTCGGACGATTGGCACGCCCGCGTGTCGGCTGCGAACTTGCGTTCAAGGACAGACGGCACGCACTCATGACGGAGGAAACTTTACCGTAAACGGAGAGTGGCACGCATGCGTGCCATTACGTGGAACATTTTAATTTGTCTACTAGATGGAGTTAAATGTCCGTGGAACTAACTTCAATGTATTTTGCAGATGCATGACCTTGGCATAAGGAGGATCCAATGAATTATTTCTCCATTTGGAGCGGTGAAACATGATTTTGTAATATAAACAAACAGAGCAATTCTCGCAGCATCAACAATTTTATAACTGAGTTTCGGGTTTTGTTTTTATTTCTGCGTTATGATTTCGTTGGTGAATCATAGGAATATAAGAGAGTATTTTTTTTTTGTTTGGATTTTAGAGGCAGTGAAATTATTCGTTTATTTCAGATAAAAGAATGGGAGCAACTAATGAGTATTTTATATTCAGATTTGTATGAAAAGTATACATCAAATACAAAATAAATATTTTTTTTTATTCCTGAAAAAAGTAGATTTCTGTGTTGAATAGGTGATTTTTAGTGAATTTTTTTCGAGAGTTAGACTTAGCGCAAAAAATTTGCCGCCCTTTGGGAACAGTTCAGAAGCGAAGCGCTCCGTCTTTTGGGCCGCGGCAGCTCCAGAATGCCGCCGTCGCGAAAGGGTTAATCGACCTGTGGCAAATGTCGCTCTTTAGGCCTATTGGCAGATATACAGATGTTATTGGCACTTATTGTGTACGATACAAACATGAAATAATAGAAGAATAAGATGTTTCAAAACAGCTTCAGTATAAAGAACCTTAGTGCAATCTGTCATTTTTCTGGCAATCAAAAATAGCGCAAAAAAGATAGTGTTTGAAAAGTCATAACAAATGCCATATTAGGCTAGGTGTGTAATGAATTAAAAATATACATAAGTAAAATTCAAAAATGCATAAAAAACATAAATATCATACAAAAATGAAAGATAGCACATGTAAACATTGTAAAATGGTCATTTGGTATCAAAAATGCCTTAAAAACGTAAATATCATACAAAAACAAAAGATAGCACATGTCAACACTGTAAAAGTGGATAAAATGTAGAACCAGAAAATTTACATAGGAATGGTCATTCTCTGTCGAAGGCCGCAATGTGGAAACAGCCATTTGTGCAACAATTGATCCATAGCAATTTGAACATGACCTACACCAGCCCACTAAAGAAACATCACAGAATCCGACACCGCTGGTTGTCGGAGGTCGCATGCAGCAACAGCTGTTTATGCAACAAGTGTTCCACGACTCACAGAGCATAGGCTTTCATCCACTGTGTGGACATAACACGAAAATCATAAAATTGAAGCAACTCTCTCATTCCCCAAAGTTGGTCTTCCACGTGAAAAATTAAACTTCAAATTACCCGCTAAAACGCCCTGAGACTTAGCTACAACATTGCTAACAGAAAGCATATAAGAAGCCATGCTTAAATCAAAATCTAAATACATTACAATATTTAGTTACATTTAATACATTTAGTTTAATGAAATCCAAAGCAATCATCACAACTGTCCACAATGCAGATTGTAGAAAGAACTAGAATAGAAGCTCGGAACTAACAGAAGGCTTGACAGAAAAACGGGATTGCCACATAGTGCAAAGGGATTACCATATTTCGCAATTTATCACTCCAAAAATCTCACCAAATCCAAAATCATTATACCAAAGCCGATATTTCTTGCAGAAAATAATAATACATAATACATGCAGACATAATTAACAATAAAGACATAAATATTTGATACACTAAATTATACACAAAAAATACTAAAATTTAGATTTCACAGGAAATTAGCATACAAAAATTTCAGTATTATTATGTAAATATAAGATTACCTGGTAGGTATTTTTTTAATATATGGTCAGGAAGCCTCTCAAGAACAACTTTAACTTCAGTTAGAACTGGAGGATATGTATTGGATTGAGCCTATGACAGAAAAAAATTACATTACTAACTGCAATAAATGTGGATATTGAAAAACATTCTAAAATGTTACAACTAAACATGGCTTTTTAAAAACAACTGCTTCTATTGAATCCAATACACTTATCACTTTCTAAACATGTTTCTTGATTACTTTATATTCCATATTCTATCATTTATAAAGGAAATAGAAAGAATTTGATGTAATTTTCTAGATCAGCCTTAATATTTGCTAGCCCACACTTCAAAACCAACTAGAGGCCCATTTATATAGGGCAGTGCTTCTCAACCTCTGTGAGACAACGGCCCGGTAAATTATTTTTTTGACGAGGGCTTGGCTCCCACACATTTACTTGTAAATACCTTTCTAATTCTTATTTTAATTTAACACATTAAATTAACATAAGCTATAATAATTAACATGGCATAATCATAAAGTGTATTGATGCATTTATGTATATATGGTGTTGCATGTTGACAAATATAAAATTGCATTTAAATATGTTATCAATGACTGGACTCATGGAATAATGTAGCATATTGTAATTTCCTCAAACTAAACGTCATTAAATTAATTTGTGCTGATTTTCATTGACATATCCCATTCCAAATCAAATTGACCTAAACTAATTTACAGATGCTGATTTAAAAAAAAAAAATTGCATTTAGAGAGAAAAATATTTATTAATTGTAATTCACCATAGAAGTCAGCTGAGCAGTCACTCATATTGAAATTTAAATGGGGCTTGATCACTGACATTTGCTGTACTGATGTTTTTTAGGTGTTCAGGTTCTGAGCTTTTTGGCACATTCATGAATATTATTATCCTTAGACTATGTCCACTATGAAATATTTATTCATAAAAAATGCTTATGAAAACTAAAATGACAAATTCCAAGACCATCTCTCGCAGACCGGTATAATTGATGCCATGACCTGGTACCATGGCCCTGGCATCAATTATACCGGGCTGAAGACCAGCGGTTGAGAAACACTGATATAGAGCATTTTCAAATACTGATCAGGATTATAACTTCTCAATCATTAGTGCTACACACATATTTCAAATTATAATATTGTTAAGAATCACAAGTTTGTGTAAAATATTTTCAAAACTAGGGAGGTATTTGCATAAAAATATGAAATCTAACTTTTTATACTTTTTTTTTTTTTTTTTAATAAACATATGTCCAATTACTCAAAACATGTTTACAAACTTTAATAACTAGTTGAATACCCATTGAAAATCAATATTGTCACAATAAACAGATCTTGAACAGTATACATAGTGAAAATTCAAAATTTAAAATTTAATTGTGAAAATTTAAATGTTTCTTATTTTGTTATTAAATTATTAGAATTATGGAATGTCTCATCAGCTTTATCACTACCTACCTTTTAACTATATCATTTGAACTAAATTTCAAGTTTCTATCTTAATTATTGACCAATGTACCTAATAATTCCTTGTTATTGACTAGTGTATAAGTAGCAAATCCTGATCTAGAAAGTAAGTAATTTAGAAATGCATATTACATCTTATATCTGATGCTTAGATCTTCTAATACGAATTACAACCTACAACATTCCTACTTTTATAACCATCAAGAACAAATTCAAGATTTTTATCAGTTGCTCATATTCAGTTTACAATTTTATATGTATGTTAAATCTGGGGACTTGATCTGAAGCAGCGGATAATTCTTTCATAAATGTCAAACAAGCTTTTGCCCTAGTAACTCTTCTGTTGTTGAAGAGTTACTAGGGCAAAAGCTTGGCAAAAGCTGACCCAGACCGTCCGACCTACCAAAAAGGTGTAAGGTAACTGTTTGGACGGCCGGGAAGAGCCACCCAATTTAGACAGGAACCCAGTGGAGGAGGCATGCCAATCACCTTCATATCGACTAAACTAATTGGCCAAAATATAACAGAAAATATTTTGCCATATATTCAATAATCAAACATTTCAAATACATGCTAGACGGTCACAAATATACAATATATATTGATAAAAAACCATTAATTTATGCTTTCAAACAAAAAGGGGATAAATGTAGTCCAAGACAATTACATCACCTGGATTTCATATCTCAGTATTCAAAAGATATTAGACATGTGAGCTGTTCAAACAACACAGCGGCTGACACTCTTTTCTATATCGAAATAGGTACAATTATATCTGCAACCATACTAGATTTAGGTAAAATGGCAGAAGCACAAAATAATGATCCTGAAATAAAACATTTTTAGAAAAAAAAAAAAAACATGGAAAGTTCTATAATTAAAACTGAACATCACATTAACCCTTTTGCAAATAGTTTCATATACTGCAACAACTCAACAGGATCACATCGATATTTTGTACCAAAGACATATTGAAATGCAATCTTTGATTATTTTCATTAACTTGCTCATACCAGTATAAAAGCTACAACATAGCAAATATCAGACTGATATAGTATATGGTCTCGTACAGTGTTAGAAATTAAAAATTTGAACTAGGCGTCATTCAACGCCTATAGGTTCTGACTCTAGGTGCCAAATAGACACGGCTAGTTGCCATTTTTACATCTCTAACAATAACAACTATTTTTTAAATGCCCATTTTTGTTAAAGATATAAAAAATAATAATTCAGATTCTTATATTAAAAATTGTTCTAAATTTTCTTAAAATTTAAAATAAACTGAAAAAGGAACTCAAGAAAAAATAAATAAATAAAATTGCTAATTTGTTTTAACTTGGCAAAAAGGACATAAAAAAACAACAAATTAAAAAAAAAACTTCTATTTAACAATTTTCAATTATGGTCATCTTATCTTGTACAGTCATTTCCCCAATACCCCCTTCATTTCATGCTTGAAAATTAATTTTCCTGAGTTAAAACAGCAATTAATATAAAAGTTTTAGTTGATGAAAACAAATTGCGAGAATGGAAAATACATGATAATAAAAGGGGATAAACCGATAATCACGTATAAATGCACATTTTTGTGACATATCCATATAATCTTTCTCATATTACTTACAAATATAAGAATTAAACACATTCAAAATTAAAATATTATAAGGGAATCTTGAGCGAAATTTAGTCACTTTTTGTCGTCAATTTTGTCAAAATATGGAATTTCATTTTAAAATCTGTTTACTATATTCATCTTAAAAGTTTAAAAAAAAGGGGGGGGGGGAGGAATTTGCATATTTGTCCGGAAATCGGCAGTCAATGCAAATATCGGAGCTTCACGAAAAAATGCAGAGTTGGCAGCTAGGGTTCTGTATTTGCAAATCAATAATAAGTTTTTGTTTTATAGTTGCTACTCTTTTTCTTGTCACTTTGACAAAATATAAATCATACCCTTGAAACTCATCTACACCCTTTGGGTGAGCTAGACAGTCTGGGTAATAATAATAAAAAAGTATAAATCACATTAATTTCAGGGATTGATATAAAAAATGCATAGATGCCAACCTACCAGAAAAAAAGAAACATATTGCATGAGGAAAAATCGCGCACTAATACCGTTTTTCCCCATACTGCTGCAAAATAGCCTTCTATTTCATTAATAATACGTTTGAAGAATAGTTTTTCTATATAATATACAAAATAATTACAAACATTTTAAACGATGCAAACAAATTGTAACAGTGGAAAAATACTTTCAAAATAAAACGAAATATAGAGAGGATCGTGCACAAATGCCGTTTATCGCGATACTGCTGCAAAATAGCCTTTCATGTCATTAAAAATATGTTTGAAAAATAGTTTTTCTGTATAATATAGTATATACGAAATAATTACAAACGTTTTAGACGATGTAAACAGATTGCAGAAGTGGAAAAGTATTTTCACAATAAAATGAAATATAAAGAAGATCGCGGACAAATGCCGTTTATCGCGGTACCCGGTACTCGTGCAATATAGCTCTTCATTTCTTTAATAATACGTCTGCAAAATAGTTTTCTTGTAATAACAAAAAATAATCATAAAAATTTTAGTAGATGCAAATGTGTTTCTCCCACATTAATTAGAAACAGACGCAATCACGTGGAAACGGATTTTTAGATGAAAAAACGGGAAAACATCTTAAAATTCCTGACTTTGTTTCTCATTTCGTTACCTACTTCCGATTTCATGACTTGTGCAGATCTTGTGCTTACTCTTATGCAGATCTGCATACAATAAAATATAAATGTTATGGAAAAGAAAAATCAGACTACTGTGGATCCAAATCAGATTCCTGGAACAAGACTGAAAAAACGGAACAAGTACATAAAAATCTGAACACTTGGCGGCTATAAAAACATCATTTACAATGTCTGATAACAAAATATTAGCTAACCAAATTTGCAAGTCGCTGGAACAATTCAATCTGGAATGCAGTGTGTTCTATAATAGTTAGTAAGCTATTAGAATGTAAAGACTGCAGGATCACCGGATCACCCCCTTTTCTTCCACATGGGGGAATAAAGGGGAGGGGAGCAATAGAAACGCATTAAATACCCGGAGTCTCGGACATCGGAATGTCTGAGGATAAAACAACCAAATAAATTCTTCAGAAGTGCAATTTCAGGTCTTGAAGGGTGGGGGTGAGTTGAAGTACAATAAAGATCCCAATGTTTCCTTCCCTAAATAGACAGAGGGGTATTTTACTGTCTGAGTACCACCTGCAGATTTATCACTGTGGGCGTGTATAAAATACGGCTTCTTTTTCGACTACTGTCCAGTCTTCTACTAGGGATCCTAATTGAGTTAAAGGGAAAGGGAAGAGTGATATTTAACAATAGCATTGTTAGGCGTCAAATTTGACGACCAGATTGAAGAATCTGATCGTCAAATTGAAATTTCTAGTCGCAAATTACGACTAACGACTGCTAATTTTGAACACTGGTCTGGTATAAAGAAATTGATAAGGAACTGATTAAAACATTGCATCCAATGTCAATATTAAACAAGATCAATCATACATAAAGCATTAATTATGAAACACTTTCCAACTTCAATGCAATTTTATATAAACATCTCTAAAATGCGATACATTCCTTAATAATATTTTAAAAATTATCACAATACTACATTAATTTATTATATTTGAAAATTTAAAACTTCATTGAAAAAAATAAACTCTATGAGCTAAATAATCGCAAACTCCATGAGCTAAATAATTTTGCATTAAAGAAATGCAGCAATTCTTATACAACACATTCTATATCTTTTGGTATTTACATTCTCCATAAGTGAAAATTAGGCTTCGTTGTAGAAATAACCAAAGTTTGATGTTCATTTAAACTCAAATATATTGTAATTGCGTTGTTTCAGTATGTAGATGCACAGAACTTAAGCAAAAATAAAGCAGTTTTAGAATGGATACAACACTAAATGTGAATTAAAAAGAACTTTAAAAATCAGGATTTTGACATAAGATGGATGCCATATTTTATTTTGAAGAGGGTCACGTGATCTCTTCATATAATGGTTACGTGATCTCTTCATATAAAGGGTGTAATTATTATTTTAATTTTTATTTAAAAAACTACTGAATACATTTTGCTGAAATGGTTTTTATATATTTTATGTGACAATTTGAATATTTCCTAAAACTTTCGAAGCAATTTGTGAATTTTAAATTCGCTTAAAAAATGTTTGAAAAATTAGGTCCCATAGGGTTCAATGTATTTCATTTCTTCAACCCCGGTTCAATCCAAAACTTATTGGGTGATATTATTCATTTATATTCCCATAGGTCCCATAGACCGTCTGAACAACATACTAAAATTTCATTTTGATAAAGTCATTTTTACGCCAGTTATCATGCTAACGGACAGACAGAATGAACAAAGTCATAAGGACTTTTCAACTAAGTTGTAAAGTGTTAAAAAAGCTTTAAGACAGTCTCCAACATCTGTACATAGTCAACATAAAACATCTGTCCATACGAATTTAAAGACTTAGAGTCATATTTTTTTTCCATGTAGACATGGTACATAAACCTGTGATGTAACCTTATACTGGATCACACAAAGTGATCTCCAGGGCTGATAAAACTTTTGTTATTGATCATAAAAAATCCATATCTGTAAACCATATCAAACTAGCATTCAGTTTGAAAGATCAATCTGATCTGAAGAGGCCAAACACCATTCCAGTAACAGAAAAACTCATTCAAAAGAATCATCATATGCACCTGATTGCACGACTCCTGACAATATTCAATGAATTTGTTCCAGCAGTAAGGCATGATTTTCAGATAGACTTATAACGGATATATAACAAGAAAATTTTTTTCTTGAATTGTACACTTATCCTTTAAACCGTGCTTTACATATGACGTTTCCATTCCAATTTGTAAGCAGTTGTTTATTCCTTCACTGGAGGGAATACTCTGTAGTGATTCATTCCTTCATAAATACAAACTCAAAGTATTCAATCATAAATGCAAACTCAAAACATTCAATCATAAATGCAAACTCAAAGCATTTATTTAAAATGTGTGGCCGTATCAAACTCGGTTATGATGTTCAACAAACTACAGCTGGAGAACAAAATGTCTCAAATTCAAATTAATACAAAAATTCTCGATGCAAAAAGCTATGGACTGAATTCCTGGTACACATATAATGTCAATGAAACTAGAGAACAAAATTGTCTCTGTTCATAAAGTGTTCTTTTAATACTTTAATTCACATTCTATGGTGCCCAAAATGCATTATCTATCAAAGACAAGAATTATATTTTTCAACCCCCTATAATTACTTTTCCTATACATATACTATGTAATGGCCATGCTGTCGATTACCATTGCGACATTACCATTGCGGGGGGGAATTCTAACAATGTCAAAATTAAAAATTGTGCTGTACTAATCGTAATGTATATTACTGTGTGTCTTTTCCAAAACAATGATCTTTGGAATTTAAGAATTTATAAATAAAATAAAATTTTTGAAATGAACAGTCAAAATAAAATCTAGCAAATAGAAACTCCATTTGGCGAATAGGTTGGCATAAGTAATCAAAAATGCAGAGCTACCCCTACTATGTATTGTAGAGGAAGTAAAAGTAAATGTCTATTAACAACGTAATATGTGACCTATCTGCTTTGCTTTGTTAGTCTAGGTTGACATATTTCCCTGAAGAAACAGATACACTATGCACCCGAAACCACAATAATTTTGTGCCTATCTAATACAAAGTTCCATTTCAAATAGTAAATGTTATAATATTAATGTAATACTTACATTAGGCCTATAGAAAACAGATGGAAATAATCCAACACCTATGAAAATAGATTATAAATAAATACTTAAACTTTGAAGCAATATTAGTTGTAACAATAAACTGAAGGGAAAAAATGCAATTTAAATTAAAGAAAAAATCTTTGTATAAGAATATTAACATGGTCTACATGATAGATAATAACTCATTTCATGATATTGCATATAAAATAAGAAAATGTTGACTTAATTTTCACACAATGCAGTTTATTATTTTCTAATGTGCTACATTCTTTAGCAATTTAATGTATATTAAAAGAAAATTATGCACAGTTTCCAGTTTTTTTTTTTTTTTTTCAGATTTTTAACAAATTATTTAACAGAGGCTATAACAAATTTTCCATTAGTTGTTTTGCAATTATTACATAAAAATAACTGCATTTTTAGACCCTGCTTATTTAACATTTCAAGATGCTTAATATTGATTTAGGTAAATTTTAAATATAAAAGAGCTATTGGAAATACTATAGTAGGAATACTGCCATATTAGGAAACACTGCAGTAAAGTATTACACAAAATCAGTGTCATAATAGGATTGTCATCCAAATAAACATAAAATAACATAAAATTCTCAGATGTTTGCTGATTTTCTTATAGGTTTAAAAAGATCTCAGATCAGTTAAAAGAAAAAAAAAAGATCATGGCAATTGAATCTAGTACAGTAGAGCACTATTAGTATGCTTCTCATTTATACATTGTTTACTATTATCATCCAACCACTAAAACATCAACTTTTTGGAAAATAAACTTCTGACGTCTTTCTTTCTGCACATAAAATGGAAGCCAAGTACATGAGGTACATAATGCACTTGGTTGCAGGGACAAAAAGGCATGAATTTGGTTGTTGTGTGAATTTGGTTAGGAGCAATAAGTCATTTTCATAATTGTCATAAAGAATGTTTACCCTAAGCACAGTAGTTTGGAGTAAGTTTAAATAACATTTTCGGAGAACATTTGCCTCAAGCATAATTTAGCATGTCAAAGAGAGCAATAGCAAGCTCTCTTTTAGATCTATGCGGACTGCAAACTTTTCTTCCGTGTTCAAAGAAGTAATATATTACATAGCACTGAAATGAAAAATAATGATTATATATGTTTCAGTTTTGCATTTAAATGTGATAAAATACATGTAATCAACATAAAATTGCTTCCAAAAATGTGCATCTTAAACTACTATAATGAGACTGGGGAAGTGAAGTCATCCTCAGAGGTATAAAGAAACAAAATTTGATGAACTTCAAATTGAGCTCGGGGTTAGCGTTTTTTGACAGTTTTACTATCCTGAACTGAGCTTGGGGTTAGTTTTTTTTATAGTTTTGCTATCCCAAACTGAGCTTAGGATTAGTGTTTCTTACAGTTTTACTATCCCGAACTGAGTTCAGGGGGTAGCAGTTTCGGGTATTTTTGTTTCTCCGACAAATACTTACGTGTTAAACATTTAATTTTTAATACTAAAATATTTTGATTATATGACTGAATTTATTTAACTGACAGTTTCATACATTGTTTCCTTCCTTTCAGACTCCAAGTCTTAGGTAAACCCAAAGAAAGTTGAAATTCAAGAATTATTTCTTCAATTGAGAGAGAGACATAGTTCTGAAAAACATGTATTCTTTCCCTATATTCCCTTCATTAGAACACCTTCATCAAATGTAAAGGAAATTCATAAATTAAATAACATACAAAATGTTTTGATTGTAACTCAAGCAAAAGTACTATGGCAACAATTAATTACTTGAGCAAAACTAAAAACAATTATACTTTTCTTAATCATGTTTGTAGAATACATAGTGGTGTTTTTCATAAATATAAGAACACTAGAAAATGTACCCGGCATTGCTCGAGATTTAAAGCAGGGATTGAATGAATTAATTCATTACATTTCTTAAGACAACAGGGCTGATACTGGATAAATGAATCCCTGCTGTAAATTATAGACGATGCTGGTTACAAAGTAAATTTTAAATAATTTGACTTTTATGGGATTTTGCAAAAACCTGACAACTAGTTTTGGTTTATTATCTTGGTTTCTCAATTCGACTTTTTTTTTTATTCGGGTGCCAGCCTCTTCCTTAACCCTCAATATGATGCCAATGAAGAAAAAATATTTGTTCTTATTTACAGAAATTTAGTTTTAAAGATGACAATACATTTATTTTCTAAACAAATTAAAAAAATTAAAAAAGACATCATTAAAAAAACAATTATACACTTTCTAATGGCATAAATATTTGATGAGGTATGCAGAATAAACTAATTCAAATTCAATCTGAAAGAACATGCAAAATATCAAGAAATTTTTGGAACCGAAAACATTTATCCATTTAACACTTTTACACTATAAAAATTCGAAGTATGACATTTTCTTCTTAAAAAAAAAAAACGGCACCACCAGTAAAAGTTAAACAATTGAAAAATTTGCAGAGTCGTACAAAAGCAAAAGTTAGGGCCCAATTACGGACAGCAACTGGGGGATTCACTAGGGGGATTTCCCAGTAGGCCGGCCACATTGGATTTAAATTTTGTCCAATGTGTACAATGGACTGAAGTTGAATGGGCCAATCATGCCTCTTTTAAGCTGTATGTAAAATAAAAAAAAGTTTTAATTTTAGAAGCATGCAATAGATGGTGCTACTAATCAAAATTTACCACTATATCCAAATAGGATTAAAATGTTTTAACTTTTAAGCTAATTTGAATTTTTTTTTTAATTTGATGAGGTTTTCCTTTTGAGAGTTGAAGTACCTCTGAACCAAATATAATCGCTCTGTGTTGCTTAGGTTTTCCATTACAGATAACACAGACAGAAATATTCTTTTATTACTATAGATATAATAGAAAAATCAAAACTGAAACCGTATATAAAGGTATATAATATAACACCATTGACATAACTTCAAATATTGAAAGTTTGTGGCACACCTTGACCAAATTTTGTGGCACACCTGGTCACATAAGCATATAAGCAGTACTTTACTGTTAATCAAAGTTGTTAACTTTTATATCAGGATTTCGAAGCAAATAAAATGCTATTTAGGAGTAGGCACACAAGGTGTGCATCTTAATGGAACATTTAAACAAAAGTATATTCTGTTTTATATCTCCAATTCATTAATTTTATTATCAATTTACAAATATACTGTACATCAATATACCACACAAATTTAAAAGAAAAAAAATCAAAAATATATATTGAAGTTTAAAAAAAAAGAAATATATCCTATAACACAATTCCAAGTAACTGAATATTTTAATATTTAAAGGTACTATTATATGAAGCAATTCCTTTCAGCCAGGCAGTCTTTCAGGCCTTTTTTGGCCTTGGGGGGGGGGGGGGGGGGGGGCAATGTTCCCCCGGATGTGTGTCTGAAAGAAACATTGCTTCCAGCAATCTGAAAGTCATCATACATTATTTCAATAAGAAAACTTGCCATGGAATTGCTGCAATTTTTTATGCACAGTAAGGAAAATTGATCAATTTGTGAAAGCAATGCTATCAGATGACTACAAAACTTAACATCACACCATTCCACCTTTAATTGTGACTATGCATGTCATGCTAAAGTGAACAGTGGATATGAAATTACAAGTCCGTGTACTTTTATCTAATTACATGCATATTTGGTACATTAAAGATTACAATTATACTATAAAGACACTTATAAATACTTTATGGAGGGAAATTAATGAGATTTCAGCTTTATATGGCTTGATGCTAAAAGTGCTAAATACAAATAAGTGGCAAAGTCTTGGCAACCCTATGATCAGTTGTTCAATAGGGGGGCCGAAAAACAGAATTAAAGGATGGAATTGCTTAAGTTCAGGCAGCAAAAATTGCTACATATAATAGCACCTTTAGAAATGGAATATATTTGCAATTATAAAAAAATTTTGCTTCGTGTAATTATAGTTCAAATGTAAATTTAGTTATTTTACAGGTTAACCCAAAACCAGTAAGGTATGGAAAGTATAATTTATCAAATATTTTAATAACTTATTTAATCTGAATTGATAATTTGCAAGAGTGATATAAATAAAAGTACCTGCCAACCTTAAAACTCTACAAATCAAGCCACTTTTCTCGATTCTTTTAAGTGCAAATAGTTTCTTTTTAATTTGCCTATTTTCTATGAAATAATATTTTAAAACAGAAATAAACACAATCTCACTGATTACAGAAATATATAATTTGAGAAATGGGAAAGAGGCAACATTTGTAATAAAGTTGCTACAAGTGCATTAAAAATTTTCTAATATAACTAAAATCAGGAGAGAAGGAGAAAGGGTAAAAGATCAAGCATGTGTCTCCTGCTTAAATTGAGAGTTGGCAGGTCTGTAAGGGATAAAAATTAAAAAAGAAACCAATTTCTAAAAAAAACTTCAAATTCTAATTAAAAAATATGAATTACAAATGATAAATATTACCTTTGCATTCTGTATAAAATATATCTCGAAAGATGCTTCGAAATGAAACTACAGGAGATCTTCCATATCGTTCTCTCCATACCAACTCATCTAAATATGATTGCAAGAGTTCCGCACTCATAAACTGTACTTTCATTGTGCCAAACATCTTCTTCATATGATTTTGAAGATAACTTGAAATTGTCAAAGTATGGTAGTGTTTATTGGTCATATCTGTAATTGATTTGTCAGAAAAGACAAGATTAACTCTTTCTTCCATGCAATACTGACCAAAATATTTGTTTGAATTAACAATGACAGTACTATCTTTGAGAAGCCAAGATATTAGCGTCTTACGAATCTCATCAATATGAAGTTTTGAATTAACAGAAAAAGCTTTGTATCGAGAAAACTTGGATTCTCGCTCCAATGCACCAAGAATAAAACAGTTTGCAAATTTAACTAAGGCAACTTCAATAAGATGTCTTGGGCCCCCAATCTTGCAACTGGGTCTTTTGATGGCTTCAGAGCAGATGCTTTGCAACTTCCTATGCACACAAATAATCTTAAATTCATTGAGTGGAATTGATTTAATAACTGTCTTGTAATCTGACTGCACAGCCCAATGATAAACTATTGCAAAAACAACGCCAAGTCTAAATCCAAAGTTGGCAAAAAAAGATGGCCTTTTGAATTCATTTTCGAATTTGCAACTGAAATAAAAAGAAATTTTCAATTAAAAGTATGTAAATTCAGAAATAATAACTAAACATAGAGACTAAGAGGAATAGTGGAGAAAAACCAGAAGATGCCTATCCAGAAGTACTAGAGGATGGAGACAATCCTGAGACTTTCCTCATAAAACAAGCGTGCATTCTATCTTTGAGCCAAATTATGAACATTCTTAAAAAATTCTTTTCTGCATTCACATCTATACAACATATGCAGTATACCAACCAAATTTAGTCCAAATTGCTTCAACAGCCTTTGGAATTAAAGCTTATTATACATATATATTCTGCTGACCTTTTTTCTACATCCATATAAGGACAATACAGGGTGTCCCAAAAAGATTGAAACAAGCTTTAATTCTTTACCTGTTGGAAATACGTGGGCAATGTAAATTGCAAAAATATTGAAAGTAAGGTAGGAAATAAGACTACATTAATGAAATAACCCTCCCATTAATTTTCAAAAAGTTACACTTTTTAAATTTTTATATGACCCCTTAGACAAATATGGTCAATCAGAAAATTTTTATTTTTAATGCAACAAGATTATTTTTAAAAAAACGACATACCTGTATCTTTAAAATTGAGAGTGATATTTAATCGAAAATTGAACATTGTAAATGAAGATCATATATCAAATTAGAAATGCAAATTTGTGATATATCATATTATGACATATCATATTAAAATACATCATTTTATGACATATCATATTACTGGTTTATATGATCTCTGTCTGTGTAATGCTTTATTTAGATGCATTTTTGATAAAAAAATTTGATACATATTAATGTATTTTTGATCTAAACAATTTCCATCGGCAATTTGTTTATGATTCCTATTTTCACTGATGAAACGGCCTTTCACATGGTACGGAAAAGTGGCATAAGTCATATTTTTTCCTTTATCATAATTCAGTTGATTTTAAAGATACAGATATGCGGGGTTTTTTTTAATGATCTTGTTGCATTAAAAATGAAAAAAAAAAATTCTGAACCAAATTTGTCTAAGGGGGTCACATAAAAATATGTAACTTTTTGAAAATTAATGGGAGGACTATTTCATTAACTTAGTCTTATTTCCAACCTTACTTTCAACATTTTTGCAATTTACATTGTCCACTTATCTCCAACAGGTAAAGAATTAAAGAGTGTTTCAATCTTTTTGGGACACCCTGTATATACATTTTGCTGACCTTTTTATCTACATCCACATCTGGACAATATACACAGTATACCACACTAATTTCACCCAAATTACTTCAATGGTTTTTGAGATTATGAAGGGCTGATTTTATAGCAAAACTATATGCATTTTTTTAAAAAAAATCAATTTCTGCCTTCATATCTACACAATGTATGAAGCTTATCACTCAAATTTGACCCAAATTGTTTCAGTAGTTTTTGATATTACAAAGGGCCAACGATTTAGAACCTAACCACCTACCCACAGACTGACAAAAATTATTTCTGGTATCTAGGGACTCCAGATACATTTACAGTGAAAATTTGATTTGTAATTATATCAAGATCACGATACTTTTCTTAAATTACATCAATTAAGTAGAAAGTTTTCTTAATCTACTACTAAACGCATATCTATCAAGAAAAGTGGTACAAGTCACAATTACCATCACCATACTTTCCTCTAGCTCTCAAGAGAAAAAGTAAAAAGATAATCATTCTTATCTGGACACAATTAACAACTTTTAAAAATCCTTTACATCTCCACCACTCAACCACAAAAACACATTCCCACCACTGGGTCCCTGACCACTTAACTTTAGACCACAAGAATAGAATGGCAGGGCAACTGCTGGCTTCTAGTGGTTATTTGGATTTGCAAATTGATGAAAATCTGAACAATTCTCTCTGGCTTTCCTCCACTATTCTTTGATTATTTTCATTGAAATTTTCATTTAAAATTTACAACTTTTATATTTTTAGAGATTAAAAGTCTTATTGTTATTCCACATTGATACTGTGTAGTATATCATACGAGTTCTTAAAATAATAATGACAAATTTCAAGTAACAAAATTTTCAAAATACTAAGAACTGTTGCTCTTTGTTCACCACTCTCACCAACTCCTGTTTCCGATGTGTACGCATTAGATTTCAAACCAATAAATGGTTGAAATTTGAATAATCCAAATGGTACTTTTCATAATTTAAATTAAAAAAGCATATATAAAGCAAGAAATATATCCACTAACTAGTTTTGAAACACTGTGTTTCATGTTATAACATATATTTTGTAAATTTCTATTTATCTTTATTTTTAATTATCAAAACACAGACTTAATAACATTCTTAAAAATTTAGTTTTTGTATTAATTTTTAACTGATTTCATTACTTTTATTTTCATTAAATTTTAATTCAATTTGTTACTTTTTTAAGGGAAAAAACAACAAAAATTAAAATAAATTAAAATGTTATCAAGTGTTTTTACTGCCATTTTTCCCACCTTTGGGCTATGACATCATCCCTGGCATGAAAGTTGACCTTACTTCGCATCAGAAGCGCTGCTCATGTTACTAGAACAACCCTAAAGCCTGTTGCCACAACCCATATTGATTTGTTTGCAAGAATTGCTGCAAAACTTCAATTTGAAATCTGGATTGCAAAAATAACTATATGCAAATATGCAAAGTAGTCAATATACTTATTTTTCTGCCTAATTTAATTTTAATCAATTACTTTTTCTGTGCTATAATTTTTAATTACTTTTCCAAGGAGTAACTTTTAACTTAGTTTAGTTAATATTGGTAATAACTTCCCAAGTCTGCCAAAATGTATAATAATGTTTTATTTATTTTATAAATTAAAAAAAAAAATAAAGTTTTGTTCTGGTTTATTCTTAAATAATTTAAATATTAAAACATATCTTGAAAACAGCTCAATGGATTTGCATACATTTTTCACTGGTTTATTAAATTTAATATGGAGTTTAATATTTAAAACTTAAAAAAATTACCAATTTTGTACCACCTTAACACACGCAAAAATTCTAAAATATGCTTCTAAGTTAAATATCTCCTAAAATACACCATCTAATTCGGTAAAACTTGTTTCAAGTAATGAGACTAGATCTGGGGAGTGTTTTAATATGCTTTAATCCTCTCCTTCCCTCCTCACTCCACTCCACAAAACAACAAAAATTAAAATGCCTGTTTATCAGTCTGCAATGACAAGTTACACTTAACTTAATGACCATTAAAAATGGTTCAACCTATTTACATACTTTTATCACTGTTGTGTTATACTTAATAGAGCTCAATTTTGGTTAAAATATTACAAATTCTGTACCACACTAATTTTATCTCAGTATTATCTCAGGCAACACCAAGTATTTTTGTAAGAAGTTAAATAACTAAAGATATGTATAGTCAGCACTCAATATATTTTAAAATTTGAAGAGAAAAATAAAATTTGAGTTATAGAAAATGTATAATAAAAAAAAACAGTGCATCTAATTAAAAGAATGTACACAGTAAGTAAATAGCATTTAAATATAATTGGCTAACTCTACTAGGAGAGGATCACACTAATTCTGAATTTTTTATTGACATTGGTAGATGAATCTTTTGAATATGTATTAGTCTTTATATGTATCTTTCCCAACCATGCAAAAAATTATGCAATACCTATTGGTGAGTTGCAGTGTCTGGGATCTTTAGTCTTTATATGTATGCACTATACAAGTGTATAACTTGAATTGATTTTATGTACAAAAACATGTATTCAAACAAATTTTAACAGTTCTAAAAAAAAAAAATTCCGATTTCCAATTAAATTGCTAAGATTTTCAAAAGCAATTTTGTCTGGATTTGATAAATGTTTGTACAATGTTCACTGAAGATTGTAGTACTTCTTTAGACCAGTAGTCAGCAACATTTTTGCACATGAAGGCCGCATTCAATATTTCAATTTTCGAGGAGGCAATTTACCGCAATTAACTGCTGTATATGAAAGATGAAGAGGGAGATATGGAAAATGTTAGAAAACTAAATATATCATAGAGGATTACATTACAGATGTAAAGTTGCTTTGTTTATATTTAGAGAAAACATTTATTTCCTTACAGAATTTAAAGTATGAAAGATATTTGATCTGCAATTTGATTGAATGATTTCTGACTTAAAATTCAGTAAAAGAACGACATTAAAATGCAATGGAACTTATTTACAAAAAATCGCTAGAATACAAAATTTGTGCTGAAATCATTCAAAAAATGGTAATTTTATAATCTAAAATGAAAAAAAAAAAGATAGTTATTTTTCGAGGAGGACCGCAATTAACTGCTGCATATGAAAGATGAAGAGGGAGATGTTGTTGTTGTTGAAACCCAGACCGTCCGACCTACCAGAAAGGTGTAAGGTAACTGTTTGGACGGTCGGGAAGTGCCACCCAATTTAGACCGGAACCCAGTGGGGGAGGCATCCACAGGGACCGTACCCTCCTTCCCCTACCACCAACCTCTCGGAAGGACTTTCGGACCCACATGTTTAACGTGATCGTACTCCGCATGAACACGGCGGCAGTTTTGGCAGTGGCTGGAATCGAACCCGGGCCTACCGAGTGCAACTCCAGCGCGCTAACCAGTGGGCTACCGCGCCCGAAGAGGGAGATGTGGAAAATGTTAGTAAACTAAATATATCATAGAGGATTACATTACAGATGTAAAGATGTTTCGTTTATGTTTAGAGAAAACATTTATTTCCTTACAGAATTTAAAGTATGAAAGATATTTGATCTGCAATTTGATTGAATGATTTCTGACTTAAAATTCAGTAAAAGAACGACATTAAAATGCAATGGAACTTATTTACAAAAAATCACTAGAATACAGAATTTGTGCTGAAATCATTCAAAAAATGGTAATTTTATAATCTAAAATGAAAAAAAAGAAAAAGATAGTTATTTTTTACCACATATTTACATTATTTATTTTTTATTTATACACCAGCCATATAGCTGAGAGACATAAGGCAAGTATTTCCTCATGCTCTCTCGACTGCCAGGTTGTGAGTTCAAATAGTGCCACATGTGAATATGGATGCTATGGCGTCTGTTTAAGATGTAGCATGTTGTGTACTCATATTTGCACGAACTAAAATGCATAGTCTTTGGGAGTTCGTGTTATCGAAATTCCACTGTAATACAAAAAGTAAATAAATACATTATTATCCTATATAAAATCTTCTCACAATTGCTTACTTTATTTGAGTACACACCCAACTAACACCATCAGGAAATTTTGGGTTCACTGTCATTTTCGCTTTCCCACTGCAGATATAACACTTGCTTTCATTACTTATAAAGTTGTTCTTCACAAGCCATCCAACTGGAGTGGTTAAAAATCCTTCACTTTTCAATTTCTGACCTACATGTTTATATAAATACAAATCATTAAGTTTCCATACACCAATATTTAAAATAAAATTACTTCTAACAAAATAAATTTCATCAGTAACAGTATAATCAGTGGATTAAAAGTATAAACTAATTTTAGAGGTAAAAAGTAGTTCTTCAAATTGGAAAATAAAGCAACCACACTACAATAGATAAAAAGATGTTTGCTAATAAACAGTTGCAATCGCGTGACCTAGGAAGATATAGCATACACCTAACAAACACTTGTGACAACTGCCATTTTTTCCCGCCACTTAAAGATAATGATAAAACTAATTTAATGTAATAAACAAGAAAGATCAATCATGCATAAAGCATTGATTATGAAACACTTTCCAACTGAAATGCAATTGTATTTAAACATCTTTAAAATGCGATACATTCAGTGCTAATATATTTTTAAAAATCTGATGTGGGCAACACATGACTTTCCTTATATAATGCAATGAATTTGCTACTTTTACAGTTTAAAAAAATGTTATTCCTATAGTAGATACTCATATTCTTTCCAAGATATTGAATTTTCTTCAATTAGTCGCCATTTTCATTTATTTAGCGTCATTTTTACCAATTTGGTGAGATTTTTGTTAATTTGGCAACAATTAAAAATGTCGCCAAGTTGGCGACATTCCGCCAAATTCGTCGCCAAAATCTCGCCAAGCGTTATGGAGGGAGAAATAAGTTATTCTTACAGCAGATAAATGACTATTGGTGTTCAAATACAAAAGTATTACTCAAAGCATCTCTTTTCATGAATGGAATGAGCTAGATCCACGAGAATGATGTCACCCAATTTATCGTATGGTATTACATATGAAAAGTGAACATGTTTCTCAATAGGAAATATTTTTTTTTATTTTATAGAACTTTTTGATAATTTTTTTAAAAAATGTGCAATATCTCGAGAACGGTTCATGTTAGCATTCTAAAATTTATGTCGATCGTTTTCTAATGAAAAATTACATAAGAAATGTCTATTTGCATAACTTTATTAGCGGTTTTGATTTTTTGACGATTTTTCCAAAATTTCACTCGAAAATTTAGGGGAGTTCTGAACATTCGATTGCGTATAAAAACAATAGGCTTCCAGTGTTTATGGATTGTAATTTCTGTACCAAATTTCATTCGAATCAGTCCATTCGTTCGTCAGTTATTGTCTCCACAGACTCACTGACTGACACACACACACACACACACAGACAGACATCACTTCAAAAATGTTCGATTCGTAATCAGGGATGCTTGAAACGTGCTCTCCCGTCGAAAACTCGAATTTGAATTTTTGAACCCAGTCACAATACTTTCCTTATACATTATGTATATAAGGAAAGTAATTATCACAGTACTACAGTAATTTATTACATTTGAAAACTTAAAACTTCATCGAAAAAAATGAACTTTATTCAAATGATGTCATCGAAATATAAATCGTCTGGCTCTCTAAATAAAAGTAATGAATATTTCATTCATATCACTTTTATTCCAGATTCCAGAGCCAAATAATTTTGAGTGAAAAAAATTCAACAATTCTTATACAACTCATATTACAATCATTTGTTTACATTCTTAATCCATTAAAATTAGGCTTCGTTGTAGAAATAATCAACGTTTAATGATCATTTAAACTCAAAAATATTGTAATTGTGTTGGAACAGAATATAGATGCACAAAAAATATGCAAAAATAAAGCAGTTTTAATACTGATGCAACACTAAATATAAATGTAAAATAACTTTAAAAATCCAGTTTTTTACACTGGGAAATAAAGATGGATATCATATTTTATTTTGAAGTGGATCATGTAATCTCTTCATATAATATGGGTGTAATTATTATTTTAATTTTTATTTAAAAAACTGCTGAACATATTTACTGAATTTTTATATATATATATATATATATATATATATTATGGGATAGTTTAAATATTTCCTAAAATTTTCGAAGCAATTTGTGAATTTTAACTTCACTTAAATGTTTGAAATATTAGGTCCCATAGGGTTCAGTGTATTTCACTCTTCAACCCAAGTTCAATCCAAAACTAATTGGGTGATATGATTCATTTACATTCCTATATCTTCCACAGACCGTCTTAACAGCATACTAAAACTTCATTTTGAAAAAATTATTTTTTCGAAAGTTATTGTACGAACGAACAGAAACAGAATGAACAAAGTCATAAACACTTTTCAACTATGTTGGAAAGTATTATAAATGGGGATATCACAATAAAAGACTTCCAATGGAAAAATACAAACATATCTTGCAGAACCACAAATATTTTAGCAAAACATAAAAATTCCATCAAAATGTTTTGAAGCAGTGGTTACAAGCCATAATTATTAGATGCAGTCCCACAATAAGGGTGCCGGAGTCAAGCAAAATGATTGCCGAGAGTTGGTGAGCAATAGCAAGCAGAACAGAGCTCCCTTGATAGCTGAGAAAAGTGTGGTCATAGATACACAGCCACACACATTTTAACAGTGTAGACTAAGCATATATCTATTTTTTATAAAGGGGTCATTTAATAATTACATTTTGCTAGGTCTAATAGTCATATAGCCATTGCATTTTGTTAGGAGTTCATGTGCATGAAGTGTTTAATAATATTGTTTGGAAAGAGTAAGTTGCCCGAGTATATTCGATAATTTTGTGAGTGCTAGCACAGCTGTACTGCAGGTGGGCACTCAGTAGTAGATTATTTCTGGTTAATCTGTGACAGAGACTGAGGGTTTAAAAATTTATCTGCAGCTTGCACATTGAGCTTAGCCACTGTATTTTATGGGTTGTTTTCAAAATAGGTCATTTTTTATGGGGGTTTTATTTATTTATTTATTTTTTTTTAATATCATGTTTTACATACTTGTGTTTATTATTTTAATAAATATTTAAACTACATTTATTAAAATGAAAAGTAAATTAACATTTAATTAAAATAGTGAACATGTAAGTATGGATAGATAAACATATATGAAATTTTAATTTATACTCCCAAAATGACTATATTTGTAAGTATTCTCATTGTTTTAATTAGGTTATTAAGAAAATAATCTTTCTATAATGTTTGAGAAATTGTTTGAAATGTTAGGGAAATATTCAAAAGATTCACAAATAAATATAAAACATTACTTTTTTCTGAAAATATTGCAAGCAAAAATTCACAGAAATATTTTTATTTTTTATGGACAGCATTTTTGACATACATTATATTTACTATCTTCTCATTTTGTTATTTATCAAATTTTTAAAACTTATTTCTGGTGTTTTTCTTAACTTTTTCCACTTTAAATTTTATCTTTAGGTCACTGTTACTTTAGTTCATTTTTTCTATTTCTTAAAAGTTTTCTAAATTTACAGATTAGTTTATTTATTTTTAGTTCATTTTCTGAATATTTTAAACACTTAAAATATTCAAAAGTTATCAAAATTATGATTTATTAGCAATCATAATTATGATCCCTAATTATTTTCCAACCTTGTTTAAAATGTTTGTCATCATATGACTGATCATCTGTTTCCATGAAGCAAGGGGAGATTGTGTCGTAAAGAATGGGAACAAAGGAATAAATGATAGGGGGGAATACAAAGGAAATAAAGATTTCATCACAAATGGTGCAATAATTTAGTGTACGTTATGTAGGTTATCTGGGGATGGGATAGTGGAATAGCATTTGTTCTGCAAATATAGTTTGGCACCTTTTTTTTTAATTTGTCAGCAGAGGTTAAAAATAAATTTGGGATATGCATTGCACATTACCCTACTCTCTGCTATGGGAAGCAGGCATGTAGAAGGGATTTTTTTTTTACTTTTCTTCATACACCCTGTCATATAACACACTGAACATTCATTCAATTTAATGCTTATGAACTCTAACAAAATTGAATTAGTTCATCAATGCTGACTGCTGAACAGGAAACATGATTTTACAATTGGGAGAGTAGACAATTCTAATAATATTTTAATACTAGAGTAGGAAAACATGGGGAAAAAAATCTTTATTACCTAAATGCAAAGCTTGAGATTGGAGAGCCTCTAAATAAGTTGATTCCTCACTGAAAGTAATTGTGATGGATAATAAATCTTGAGAAGAAATGTGCATAGATTCTCTTGTATGGGGAGGTGGGGCAAGACTGGCATTATCAAGTACAAACACACTAATCGGGTGTTTGGACTTTTTAGAAACACGTTCCTCTTTCCGTGCTGTAAGTTCAACAGCATATGCCTTAGAAGTAGAAGGAACAGAAACAGTTGCTGCTTTGGAAGTCTGGACTCTCAAGGTAGTTTGAGCAACACATGTTGAAATGGCCTATAATAATATATAATAAAAAAAATAATAATTTATGAAGGTTTCTTTATATAGTACAGTATTGATAACCTTAATTTTCCAGATATATCTTGCCAACAAAATTTAATCAAAATCCAGATACATTTTTTAAATATTCAGACGATTAAACAAGTTTCCTAGGAAAGTCCCATAATCATACCAATAACTTTACCTGGAAATGTACATGAATGTACACATTAGTTCTAAGTAAAATAAAGAGATCATGCCCGATCGAATAAAAGTATTTGCAGCAGTCCTAGCAGAGAGTTTACAAAGTTTCGATAACAAACCCATACCTGCCAACCTCATAAGGGTTCATACTCAATTTTGAAAACAAAAATTAAGGAGTTTTTAATGGCATATCAAAAAATTTTAAGGAGTTTATAGATTACATGCTCAAACCCTCTACTTTATATCAGCATTATTTTCCAAAAAAGAAATATGTTCCAAAAAAATTAATTAATGCCTGTGCAGCTTAAATTACACATTTCTTTAAATAACAGCAATATACAATCAAGTACTATATAATAATAACATAAATAACAGATAAAACAAAGATTTATATCAGTTTTGTAGCAGATAAATCTGAGTTTAGTATCAGTTTTATAGCAGACCAATGCACAATTCGAATGATTTGTAGCAGGGGAAATTCATTCAAAGCCTTTTTTTAATATGAATTTACATATATAAAAATTTTTGCACAAGAATAAACAAATGCTCACAATATTTTTATTAATTAATTTTCATTTCTTTTTATTTCTTGTTTAACATGTTATCAATTAAAAAAATATATCTGTATAACATACACTGAACTAACTGATTGGGTGATATATTAAACCTTTACTCCCATTTCTCCCCTTCCTTGTTTTGACTTAACTCAAACAGTAAACACTTTGTGAAATAATACTCACTAATGAGGAACTTTAGGGAATTCTGGTCTGAATAATTATATTTGGAAATATTGGTTTTAGAGCAAAAATTCTTCGAGAGTTCAAATTTCCAGAACTTTTTACTCTAAAGAATAATTGAACAAAAGTTTACCTTTGTAAAGTAAAAGGATCTTATAGTGATTTATCAAAAGGAAAGTGCACTGCACTAGTCAACAATCTTCCAGTCTTTTTCTACTTGGGGATTTGCAATTTCAAAATGTCAGTCATTTGTTTCCTCGGTTTTTTTTTTGCATTTCAGAGTTGGAACAGCAAAAATTTAAGGAAATTTTAAGGAGATTTTGGCAAAATTAAGGGGTTTTAAGGGCCTTTAAAAATAAAATATGAATTTAAGAAGCTCTCAAGGAGTTTTTAATGACCATGCAAACTGTCATAGTATGAAATATCTTTAAAATTTCGATGAAAAGTCTAAAAAAAATGTAAAACATGATTGAAAAATAGTAATATATATGAACTTCATAATGAAAACATACAATTAACAGAATTTTAAATAAATACAAATTTTTATTTAACCTGTACACAAATTAATTTGAACATCATTACTTGTTATGATAGCTTGAACAGTAATCAACTGGGCATCAATATTTTGCAAGACTAACAAGAAAGACATCACCACACTTCTTCCACAAAATGTATTAAAGAACTAATAATGAGTACCTCTTTAAATATCAATGAAATTAAATTTTTGAAAGAAATTTACCAAAATTTGCAAAAAATAACTGGTAGATTGTAAAATCATAAGATAACTTGTAAATTCATACATTTTATGGAAACATCATAAAAGATGGCATGTACGCAAACTTGAAAATAAAGCGAGATAGACTAACTGTTAATTACAAAATTAAAGATGATTGTCTAATGAGCAGGAATCAATAATAAAACTGTTACAAAAGGAGTTTATTTGACACCATATGGTATTGGTGAATTGCTGTCATATTCAGTAATGCTGCAGTAAACAACACTTTTATGCACAGTGTACAAGAACCTAATGTACAACCTATTCAAAATGCACTCCATCAGTAATAATGCTCATTTGAATTCCAAAAAAAATATTTCCACACTAGCTATATCCCTGTTTCGGTCGCGGTAGCCCGGTGGTTTGCGTGCTGGATTTGCACGCTGCCACAACTGCCGCCGTGTTCATGCGGAGTACGATCAAGTTAAACATGTGGGTCAGTAAACCCTTCGGAGTGGTTGGTGGTAGGGGAAGGAGGATACGGTCCCTGTGGATGCGTCCCCCACTGGGTTCCGGTCTAAATTGGGTGGCACTTCCGGGCCATCCAAACAATTACCTTACACCTTTCTGGTAAGTCAGACGGTCTGGGTCTCAACAACAACAACACTAGCTATATCCCCGGCCACACAAATAGCTACTGTAAGCCTTCGGGTCAGTCATGTGGTCTGGGTCTTCCACACTAACTATATCCGTGCAGGCACTCAAGGCATCTGTGAAATTTTTTATTACAATAACAATTTAATTGGCTCTAAGATCTGCATTTCTTGTTTGGCCGAGACTATTTTCAATGCTTTCTTCGGCCTGTCAAAGTCTATCAGCTTCATTTTTTAATGCTTTTTTATTTCTTTCTATAGCTCCATCAACAGATTCATTGACACTCATATGCATTATGGCAAATAACTAACCTGGCATCTGAGAACTCTTTCGAAATCAATTAGAAACACTAAATCATTTTGGCTTTAATGAGTAAAAAAAAAGAGTTATTTTAAAATATTTGTTTAGCTTGTTGCTATTCGGAAAGTATTTAGAAAACTTCATATAAAGCAGTATATCATCATTTTCCTCTCTGACACCATGCATCAAACAATATAATTTAACTAATAAGATGTGTTATTTTAAATGTTATTGAGTATGAGTAAACTCGTTGCCATACAGAAAACAATAATTCAGTCCTTTTTTCACACAATGTACCTAAGCGTTTCGTTCGTTCATTCCTAGTGCCCATTCCTACTAATTAAACAATAGCTTCTTTTGTCTATCTTGCTTTATTGTTAAATTCATTATCTTAACTTTTTAAATTCTCAATTAGGGGCACTTCAATTATCTTTTATTCGATTGGACATGGTCACTTTACTAAAGATAGATGTAGCAGGTACACTCATGATCCCTTCCCTAGGATTCCTGTATAAAAATAAAGATTTTCCGCACATCTGTTTGCAGTATGATAGAATAATTTCAAGTGCCTAAATGGCAGTTTAACCTTTTGCTTACGGATGGGACAGTGTCAACCCCAAACGAAGAACTTCCCAAAAAGACAGGTATTTTACATACCCTATCGTAAACAGTTCAACCTCCCTTTAAGGTATTGGCGTCCAAAAACACACTTTTTCTTCCCAGTAATAAATCTGAGCTTTCTTTTAACTTTTTGCTTATTTCCATGGATGCCAAAGCCTGCAAAGGGGGATCGAACTGTTTGCGATAAGATATGTCAAATACCTGTCTTTTTGAGAGGTTCCTCGTATGGGATTGACGCTGTCCCATCCGTAAGCAAAAGGTTAAGAAGATATTTATTAGATGGACGCCAATGTCTACAAAGGAGGATCGAACTGTTTGGGATAGGGTAGTCAAATACTTGTATTTTTTAGAGGTTCTTTGTTTGGGATTGACACTATTCCACCCATAAGCAAAAGGTTAAACAGCCACTTAGGCACTTGAAATTATTCTATAATACTGCAAACAGATGTGCAGAAAATCTTTATTTTTATACGGCAGACCTGCCAACCTCTCAGAGACAGAAAGCGTAACACAACGCACGCGATAATGTACGCGCGGTATATTATCAGCTATGTAAATTCTTGATAATCAGCTGTAGGGATTTTTTCCCCCTACATCAAAATTCTATTAAAAAACCAATTAAATTATTACAATCCACAGCAAACATTTTTATGTTGTTAATTTTTAAATTAAACATTTAAAATTAAATAAAAATATTAATTCTTTAATAAAATGCATCAATATAAAACAATTAGAAAACTATAATGCACATCATGGATTTTTGATTTTTATTAAAAAGAAAGGTAAGGACACAATTTTCGCACATTACAACAACATTAATAAATCTAACTTTTATTTAAACCAACATATGTGGCTGACTTTGCCTTTTTTAAAAAAATAATAAGAGAAATCCCCCATTAAATCGAAACAGAAATTTTATAAGTTAATCAAGCTAAAGAAGCTTATAAATATTTCCTCAAAACTTTAATAAAATATTAAAAAATTCAGTAAACTTCCGTTAATACGGCGTGAAATTCCACGAATTTTCCTTGCTGTCTGTATCAAAATTCTAGGTACTGCATACTGCTATTTTTAATGCCAATTTTAAAAAATAACTTTAGATTTAATTGATACCGTGAATATATAACAGTGTAAAAAAGCCATTCAAAATAACTTGAAATGTTTTATACAATTTTGGTTACATAAACAGTACAACTTGGAAAGGCCAGTCCGGACTTTACCGATTCTGGAATTTTCCGAATTATTGAATTTGGTTTTTTTCTATTTTCAAATTTCATAAGAAAATTTTTAAAAATCTGTATCATTGTTCGAAATGATCCAAATTATAGCATGTTACCCTCCATTTTGAAGGGTTTGAAAACATATTTTGATTGATACCAAGTTTGATAATGTTCCCTTGTGCCTCCCCCCCCCCCCCCCCCCCCCCCCCCCGAGGGGACATATAGCGTCACGAACACAAAAATTGTATTACGGCTATTTTTCACTATAATTACTGAAACTATTAAATCGCAATCAATTGAGCCATGCATAACCTCTTTTATGCATGGTTATGTTAAATTTTGTCCTATACTGCCATGTTAAGAAAATAAAAATTTTGAAGTTTTGTTCAAATTAAAAAAAAAATTCTATTTAGTTCTAGATTTTTCGTTAACAAAGCCGAATATAAAGTTTCGTGAAAATCCATTATTATTTGTAGCAGCTATCATGTATACGGGAGATAGACCACAGATGAACATCACTCCAAAAATAGTCCAAACGTGTTCAGGAGGTCTTAAAACATATGTTGACATCAAAATCTCGAAATCGAAAATTTTCGTGAAAACAATATTTTCTCAATTCTACGCATGAGAAAAAAACAAACAAACAGACGTTTAATTTATTTTCTAGCATCCGTTATATAATTATTCCGTACGTCGTTATATAATCAGTTCCGCTGAAAAGGGAAAACTTATAAATAAAAAACGAAAAATAGAGCAGCAGATTAAATAAATAACATCTGTTATAAAATAAAATACCACTCCCCAATGAATTTTCTAAAATACGATGAGTCATTAGAATGCAGCTGATGTCGACCCCTTTGAAAGTTCAATGTGTTAATGACCTTGTTGCTCCGAGCTTTGCAATAAACAAAAGAGCAAAATACGCGGCAAATTTCAAGCTGGAAGACGCTCCGCTCTAACGAGGTGCTTCTTGATTACATCATTGGAAAATGATAAACCAAACAAAAACAATCACTGCAAATGCTTTCTTTCGTCTTCCCGCTCACTGTGAGTCCTACGGATAAAAAATAAAGTGATTGAAACGTTCCACCAATTTCTACGTAAACTTTTAAGTCATAAAAATTGGTTTTAGCTTAAAATTTGGTTTTGGTTCTTTATAAACTAGTTTTGTACTTTTTATTTATTTTTCGGTTCACCAAGTTGAAAATTCCCTTTCTTCAGAATGTTGAATAAAAAACAGATTTTCTCTGACATTTTAGTCCACTTTTAAATTCCCAGTTACCAGAGTGCACACGAACGAACTCTGTGCATGTTTGGCTCCCCTGTGTCTACCACACTCCAGAAAGGAAGCATTGGCTCCTTTTTTCCTACATAGATCTTCTTAAATAATAAAAGGCAATGTCTGTGTGTGTGTGTGTGTGTCTGTGTGTCTGTCTTATACACTATACGTTTCGCGACCGCGCGTCGGAGAGCTACGAAATTTGGCAATCGGAGACCTGGGGGGGAGGGAAGGGGACACGTGAAAACCGATTTTCAAAATTCTGATTATTTTTTTATTTATTTAATGTTTTATGCGATTTCGACCCTTTTTTGCCCTTTTTGCTCTTTTTTCTCCACGATCCAGACGTCGTAGAAAAAAACAACTCACACCATCGGAAAGAGCAGACAATTGCGAGTAAAAATATATCAATTTCAAATCTCCATTTCGATTTCTAATATTTTTTAAAGATTTTAAAACAAAAGTCACTTTTGGCTCAAAAAAACGATTTTTGGTTTTTAAATTCTCGCATAGTAAAAAGTACTCATAATTTCGACTAATAATTTACATTTTTAGAAAGCTGAAATATCTGGCATTCTTACAAGTCTAATCTGGTCCAGAAATAATGAAAATTGCCTTCAGGATCGCAATTTTAAAGACGTCATGATTTTAAATTTCTCGGCGTTCCGTTCGCTTCTCCCCCGCTGAAGCAGGGAAGGTGGTGGGTGGGGACGTCAAGGTGGAGGTGACGTCACGGTTCTGTATATGCATAGCGATGGGTGGGACAATAAGAAACCGAATTAGTTTTTACTTTCCGTTTCCCGCGCTTCCGATTTTAAATGAAATAAGAGCTTAACATATGCACTGTAGAAATTATTATATTTATATTTTAAATAATGGAACGATATGGATTTTTTAAATGGATATTTTAATTTTATGGATATTTTAAATGATGGAACGATGGATATTTTAATTTTTTGGATATTTTAAATGATGGAACGATGGATATTTTAATTTTATGGATATTTTAAATGATGGAACGATGGATATTTAAATTTTATGGATATTTTAAATGATGGAACAATGGAATGAGGATGATGGAATTAAGAGCTTAGAGAGCATATGGTCATTTTAAATTGTAAATTAGCGCGCGGGAAGTTAGCAGTAGGCCCGGGTACGATTCCCGCCACTGGCAAAACTGCCGAAGTGTTCACGCGGAATACGATCACGTTAAACATGTGGGCCCGTAAGTCCTTCCGAGAGGTTGGTGGTAGGGAAAGGAGGGTACGGTCCCTGTGGATGCCTCCTTCACAGGGTTCCCGTCTAAATTGGGTGAATATAAAGAAAGTTGCGGAGGGCGAGGCAGCCCAGTGGTTAGCGCTCAGGAATTGCACTCGGTAGGCCCGGGTTCGATTCCCGCCACTTCCAAAACTGCCGCCGTGTTCACGCGGAGTACGATCACGATAAACATGTGGGTCCGGAAGTCCTTCCGAGAGGTTGGTGGTAGGGGAAGGAGGGTACGGTCCCTGTGGATGCCTCCCTCACAGGGTTCCCGTCTAAATTGGGTGAATATAAAGAAAGTTGCGGAGGGCGAGGCAGCCCAGTGGTTAGCGCTCAGGAATTGCACTCGGTAGGCCCGGGTTCGATTCCCGCCACTTCCAAAACTGCCGCCGTGTTCACGCGGAGTACGATCACGATAAACATGTGGGTCCGGAAGTCCTTCCGAGAGGTTGGTGGTAGGGGAAGGAGGGTACGGTCCCTGTGGATGCCTCCCTCACAGGGTTCCCGTCTAAATTGGGTGAATATAAAGAAAGTTGCGGAGGGCGAGGCAGCCCAGTGGTTAGCGCTCAGGAATTGCACTCGGTAGGCCCGGGTTCGATTCCCGCCACTTCCAAAACTGCCGCCGTGTTCACGCGGAGTACGATCACGATAAACATTTGGGTCCGGAAGTCCTTCCGAGAGGTTGGTGGTAGGGGAAGGAGGGTACGGTCCCTGTGGATGCCTCTCCCACTGGGTTCCGTTCTAAATTGGGTAAATAAAAAGAATGTTATGGAGATAGTCGCTGGGGGCGAAGAAGCCCAGTGGTTAGCGCGCGGGAATTGCACTCAGTAGGCCCGGGTTCGATTCCCAAAATTTCCGCCGTGTTTACGCGGAGTACGATCACGTTAAACATGTGGGTCTGTAAGTCCTTCCGAGAGGTTGGTGGTAGGGGAAGAAGGGTACGGTCCCTGTGGATGCTTCTCCCACTTGGTTCCGGTCTAAATTGGGTGAATAAAAAGAAAGTTATGAAGAATATCGCGGAGGGTGAAGTACCCCAGTGGTTAGTGAGCGGGATTTGCACTTGGTAGGCCCGGGTTCGATTCCCAAAATTGCCGAATAAAAATAAAGTTATGGAGATTGTCGCGGATGGCACGGTAGCCCAGTGGTTAGCGCGCGGGAATTTCACTCGGTAGGCCCGGGTTCGATTCCCGCCATTGCCAAAACTGCAGCCGTGTTCACGCGGAGTACGATCACGTTAAACGTGTGGGACTGCAAGTCCTTCCGAGAGGTTTGTGGTAGGGGAAGGAGGGTACGGTCTCTATGGATGCCTCCCCCATTGGGTTCCGGTCTAAATTGTGTGGCACTTCCTGGCCTTCCAAGCAGTTACCTTACACCTTTCTGGTAGGTCGCGCCAACGAGTTTGCCACGGTCAGAATTTTCAAGGGTAGCGAACAGGCTGGTCGCCAAAGGCGGCTAGTTCAAAATAAATAATCGAAGGTGAGTTTTTCTTTTTTCTATTCAATACAACGGTCCCTATCACATGTCAAGTACTGGCCGACTCCAGGCACCGGGAGAGCAGGTTGTAGGTAGTAGTGTCTTAGTCCGAACAACCACACAGTTGATAAAAACTTGAGATGTCTGAAAAGAAAGAAATCTAATCCTCTAATTTTGTTGGTAGATTACACAGTTGTGAGAAATTTCTGATTCAATCCTTTCTCTCCGTTCCGAGAATTACGGAGAAGAATTACGTTTTCCGGTATTTTCATGAAATGGCGCAGTGTTGGCGCAAAATCAGTTAAAATTTGCTTTTTGTATCAGAATGGGGCAGTTCGGCGCAGCAATCATATCACTGGGCATTGCTATGAAGCAAGGTTAAAATGCCTAACATGACTTTAGAATGTTTGTTACTGTGTTTAAAGACAAAACATCACGTGCTCCCTCCGCGCATGAGTTTTTTGCAGATAACGGGAATAGTCCAGGTCTTCGCCAAAACTCCCGCACAAAAATTGACAAAAACTAGTCCCAATGTTAAATGCTGCCGGTTTTTGGTCAATGTCGCAGAAACCAGCTCAGTTGGGCGAAAATACCATTGAACTAAGCAAAAGCTGAAAGTAGCCCAAAATTTGCAACCCGCACGGCATTCAGAAAAATTTTCCTCCAGCCAAAACTAGCTCAATCGAGCGGGAAAATCGCGAAACTGGCAATACTGCAAATACGCGTCTACATTCCAGCGCCGACCAATCAGTAGCTTTAAATATGACGAGAAAAAATGGGAAAGCCGAATGAGTCCGGAACAGAAAAGGAGACTGGATTGGTCTATTAGTTGCCGGTGTATTTTTGTTTATTTCCAATAGAAAACCAAAGACAGGGGAATTTGTTAGAAATCAAAAGCCTCTCGAAATTCCCTACTTCGGTCTGAAATAGGGAAAAACGTATTTTTTTTTTTTAAATCGTACTTTTGGTGGCAAAATCGTATTATCGTACTGCTCGGGATTTATCGTACTAAATACGATTAAATCGTAACAGTTGGCAGGTCTGATACGGGAATCTTAGGGAAGGGATCATGAGTGTACCTACTAGATCTATCTTTAGTAAAGTGACCATGTCCAATCGAATAAAAGATAATTGAAGTGCCCCTAATAGAGAATTTAAAAAGTTAAGATAATGAATTTAACAATAAAGCAAGATAGATAAAAGAAGCTATTGCTTAATTAGTAGGAATAGGCACTAGGAATGAACGAACGACGTGCTTAGGTACATTGTGCAAAAAAAGGATTGAATTATTGTTTGCTGTATGACAACGAGTTTAGTCATACTCAATAACATTTAAAATAACACATTTTATTAGTTAAATTATATTGTTTGATGCATGGTGTCGGAAAGGAAAATGATGATATACTGCTTTATATGAAGTTTTCTAAACACTTGCCGAATAGCAACAAGTTAAACAAATACTTTAAAATAACTTTTTTTTTTTACATATTAAAGTCAAAATGATTTAGTGTTTCTAATTGATTTCGAGAGAGTTCTCAGATGCCAAGTTAGTTATTTGTCATAATGCACATGAGCATCAATGAATCTGTTGGTGGATCTATAGAAAGAAATGAGAAAGCACTAAAAAATGAAGCTGATAGACTTTGACAGGCCAAAGAAAGCATTGAAAATAGTCTCCACCAAACAAGAAATGCAAAACTTAGAACCAATTAAATTGTTATTGTAATCAAAATTTTCACAGATCCCTTGAGTGCATGAATGGATATAGCTAGTATGGAAATATTGTTTTTGGAATGCAAATGAGCATTATTACTGATAGAGCGCATTTTGAATAGGTTGTATATTATATTCTTGTACACTGTGCATATAAGTGTTGTTTATTTGAGCATTACTGAATATGGCAGCAATTCACCAATAGCATATGGTGTCAAATAAATGCCTTCTGTAACAGTTTTGTTATTGATTCCTGCTCATTAGACAATGCTCTTTGATTTTGTAATTAATATTTTGTCTATCTCATTTTATTGTCAAGTTTGCGTACTTGCCATCTTTTATGATGTTTCCATAAAATGTATGAATTTACAATTTATCTTATGATTTTACAATCTACCAGTTATTTTTTGCAAATTTTGGTAAATTTCTTTCAAAAATTTAATTTCATTGATATTTAAAGAAGTACTCATTATTATTAGTTCTTTAATGCATTCTGTGGAAGAAGTGTGGTGATGTCTTTCCCGTTAGCCTTGCATATCCACCAATGGATCTCAGTACCTCCATCACGATTGTAGCGAGTCACCAGTTCTATTTTAAATTCATGGTCGGTGTTACATGGCAAATATGTAACATTGTGAGTTGTGGAGGGATTGCAATCGATAAAGATGGTCCCTGTGTTACTTCCGCAATATATATATGATTCCCTAGGAAAACACCTGCAAAAGGGTGAAGAAACAAAGCTTCTTCAAAAAATAGACAGAGAAGTCTCAGTTTCAGAGGGGCCCACAGCAGGGCACTTTGGGGAGAGCTGACCCCTTGACCATTTTCTGGTCGCACGTGCGCCCGAGTACGTGGGAATTTTGGCCCAGATGTCACACATTAATTCTGGGGTGCTAACCAACCCTCTGTGATGACAGCACCCAAGTGCTGGATGTAACCCTTTAATATCCAATGAAAATACCAAGAGCTACAGTAGGGGAGCCATTAACAATCTGGGGCTTAATTGTGTATGAGGTGACATTTTTTGGATGTTCGAGAGAGAGTCAGATTTAGAGAAAAGAAGCGGGAGTTGATTTTCTAATTTTGGAGATAAGAGTCTCCTAAAAATGACTGCAGAGATGATGGGCATCCGATGATTCCTTGCCCAAGTACTCTGCAACCGATGACTGTCCAACGAAGTATCGAAGGTACGCAATGCATGTCCTTTACATTCAGTTTGGTGACACTATGTCACTACTCTCTCTCTCGACATCTACTAGATTCTAAACTTGAGGAAATTAATCAGTGTGTAAATTGTTTTAATTATATTTTGATAACTTGAGGAAATTAATCAGTGTGTAAATTGTTTTAATTATATTTTGATAAACTTGAGGAAATTAATCAGTGTGTAAATTGTTTTAATTATATTTCGATAAACTTGAGGAAATTAATCAGTGTGTAAATTGTTTTAATTATATTTCGATAAACTTGAGGAGATTAATCAGTGTGTAAATTGTTTTAATTATATTTTGATAAACTTGAGAAATTAATCAGTGTGTAAATTGTTTGAATTATATTTTGATAGATACATAAAGTTATTACTAGTGTAACTTTAACTGGAATTTTAATGAAGGAATTTAATTATATTTCCCAAATATGGATAATTACGAGAAGCGTGCGTATGGCACGGAGCAATTATTGTTATAATGAGAATAGACGAAAATGTCAATGTGAGTATGAGATGGGAAATAATTATGATTTAGTGAGGGTATTAATTAAATATGTTCTTATTATTTTAATTTCTTTTGTAAATAAATGTGTTATTGTTTTAAGTTTGATTCGCTGTCCTCATTTCTAATTAATATCTTATTTGATTGATTATATGTATTTTATTCGCCACGGCCAATGTCGGAGATGACTTTAATGGGAGAGAATAATAATGATTTTTGCATTCTGACCGAACATGTGGTAGAAATCCACGCATCAGTCGGTAGTGATGTCGATGGTTTTGGTCACCTCCATTCTTTACTGACATCATGGAAAGAGCGAATCTGAGTGTGGTTTTTCAGAAGGTGAATCTTCCGAACAGCAGATGAGAGTTTTTATGCTATGAAAAAACTGATAACAAGAACGTTGTTTTACAATGTGCTGGATGAAGGAAATATGTTAGGCTTTATGTTTTGTTCACTAAACACTGGATAAACAGTATTTTCAAGAAGCTTATGCCAAAAGTTTTCCATTTTTTCTGGAAATCCAAAAAGGGTGTAAAATTTGCATTTTACTCTATGTGTAATTGGGATGTAAACATTTTGCATAGTTGCCAAAGCCTCACATGTAAATATGCAAAAACACAAAAATTATACCCACAATCTGAATGCGAACAAGAAGATAGCCAACTTTTTGAAAATAGTGATGCTCAGTGGAATACTGTCCAAGCTATCATAACAAGTAATGATGTTTAAATTAATTTGTGTACAGGTTAACCAAAAAATTTGTATTCATTTAAAATTTTGTTAATTGTAAGCTTTCATTAAGTTCATATATATTACTATTTTTCAATCATGTTAAACATTTTTTTTTTAGACTTTTCATCGAAATTTTAAAGATTTTTCATTCTATGCCGGTTTGCATGGTCATTAAAAACTCCTTAAGAATACCTTAAATTCACATTTTGTTTTTAAGAGCCCTTAAAACCCCTTAATTTTGACAAAATCTCCTTAAAAATTCTTTAAAATTTTGCCGTTCCAACTCTAAAATGCAAAAAGAAATCGAAGAAACAAACGACTGATATTTTGAAATTGGAAATGTGAGGACTATTATCAATATATTAGAGATTACTATCGTTTTTGTTTATTTTTTAATTTTTTTTGCCTCAAATTCGAACTTTATTAGCGGGATCAAAATTAGAAAAAGAAGCAAAACACTCCCTTTCACCTTTTCTAAAAAAAAAAAAAAAAAAAAAGTAAAGTAGAAAAAGACTGGGAAATTGTTGACTAGTGCAGTGTATTTCCCTTTTAATAAATGACTATAAGATCCTTTTACTTTACAAAGGTAAAGTTTTGTTCAATAATTCTTTGTTTGGTGTTAATTTGGAGTAAAAAGTTCTGGAAATTTGAACTCTAAGAATTTTTGCTCTAAAACCAATATTTCCAAATATAATTATTCGACTAGAATTCCCTAAAGTTCCTCATTAGTGAGCATTATTTCACCAAGTGTTTTTACTGTTTGAGTTAAGTCAAAACAAGGAAGGGGAGAAATGGGAGTAAAGGTTTAATATATCACCCAATCAGTTAGTTCAGTGTATATTATACAGATATATTTTAATTGATAATATGTTAAACAAGAAATGAAAAAAAATGAAAATTAATTAATAAAAATATTGTGAGCATTTGTTTATTCTTCTGCAAAAATTTTTATATATGTATATTCATAATAAAAAAAGGCTTTGAATGAATTTCCTCTGCTACAAATCATTCGAATTGTGCATTGGTCTGCTATAAAACTGATACTAAACTCAGATTTATCTGCTATAAAACTGATACGAATCTTAGTTTTATCTGCTATTTATGTTATTATTATATAGTACTTGATTGTATATTGCTATTATTTAAAGAAATTTGTAATTTAAGCAGCTGCACAGGCATTAATTAATTTTTCTGAAACATATTTCTTTTTTGGAAAATAATGCTGATATAAAGTAGAGGGTTTGAGCATGTAATCTATAAACTCCTTAAAATTTTTTGATATGCCATTACAAACTCCTTAATTTTTGTTTTCAAAATTGAGTACGAACCCTTATGAGGTTGGCAGGTATGGGTTTGTTATTCAAACTTTGTCAATTCTCTGCTAGGAGAGCTGCAAACACTTTTATTCGATCAGGCATGATCACTTTATTTTACTTAGACCTAATGTGTACATTCATGGACATTTTCTTATAAAGTTATTGGGATGATTATGTCGTCCAAAAACAGACTATTTATCACGCCCAAAACAGACAGATTATTACGCCCCAAAACAGATTTTTTCTTTCCAGTGATAAATCTAATCTTTCTCTTAACCTTTTGCTTACGTACATGGATGCCAATGCCTGCAAAGGGGGATCGAACTGTTTGGGATAGGGTATATCAAATATCTGTCTTTTTGAGAAGTTCTTCATTTGGGATTGACGCTGTCCCATCCGTAAGCAAAAAGTTAAGAAGATATTTATTAGACAGACACCAATGTCTGCAAAGGGGGATCGAACTGTTTGGGATAGGGTCTGTCAAATATCTGTCTTTTTTAGAGGTTCTTCGTTTGGGATTAACGCTGTCCCAGCCGTAAGCAAAAGGTTAATTAATGTTGCTATAAAAATATCCTTTCATTTCATTTCATTAAGGATATACTTAAAGCAATTTCTCATATAAAATGCAAATTAAACATTTTAATGGATGCAAAAATTTAAAATATTTTCACAATAAAACATAATATACCCAAGATCGTGTACAAATGCAGATTTCACTGATATTGCCAAATAGTTTTATATAAATTACTTATCTAACACACAGGACATTTTTAAACAAAAGCAAAAAGAGATATTTATATTTTTTTTTCTTGAAGATCAGCAGAAAATAAAGAAAAAATTATTTCCAGAAAAAATCCAGTGAATTATTGCAATTAGGATTTAGTGTTAGAAGTCAATCAAATGCGGGCTTAAATAGTGTCTCACCAATTTCCTTTTCTTCGGCAAAAAAGAACTCAAATTTAATTAAAGAATCAATTTAAATTCTCTTTTTATATTAGAAATCTAAATTTTAAGGCACTGAATTTGCTTCTACAAGAATGTACAATATTCTTAAGTTCTGTCAAAGAAATGTGTACATTACACACAAATAAAAATAAATATTAGATCTTTGAACACAATCATAATGGAATCACAACTTCTTTACAATGCAATTTTCATTAGATTTCTTTATTCCAAGACAATATATTCTGAGACTGCAGTTCAATTTACAGTAAAAAATACTGCAAATTTTAAAATCCAGAAGAAAGTAGTTTCCAGCTCAAAATACCTTTAGGAAAAATTACGATAAGCCATCAGCAATTTAACTAACTTCTATCATATTAGTTTTTATAAACAAATGATGCTATGCTGTAAAATAATAGGTAAGCACAATGCACATTCATAGTGCATTTATAAGATTATTTAATATTTGAGTTAATTATTTGAAACATTCTATATATAGTTTTATATGCTTCTACAATTGGTTTCAAATACATCTAACAATTTAATAACTAGTATATAAACCTTGGAAACTTTCAACAATCAGTATACAGATACTAACTGGTGCATATTGGCTCTAGTTCACTTTTGATCTGATCCATATTAGAGGTAAGCACAAGTCAAATTATAAACTATAACTAGGCACAAAAGTACCACTAAAAATCCAATCTAGCATGATTAGCATTTTTTAATGTGTCAAAACACTAAATTCATATTTCTTTGCTCCTCAAAAATAAGCTAAACTTAGCACCTTTGACGATCAACACAGTGATTTTTTTAAATAAAAAGTTGCCTTTTGAAAAATTCTAATATGTTTTCTAAAGGTCACATATCCAGCCATTATATATACAGATCAAGGTGTCCGTCCCTCTCTCTCTCAGTAAGTTCCTACATATAATAATAACCTGCAGTCTTTTAATAACACTCAAAACATAGACACACACACCCTCTCCGTAGTGCACTCTATTCATCTTATATAATAAACAATGTTTGGCTTTCTGTTTGTGTGTGTGTGTTTTGTTGCAGTGGAAAATCTAAGCTTTTGTCAGCCATGAAAAAAAGGTAGGAAATCAGTGTCCTAACCAATTGCACCCCAAATGTGTCATCCTCTTCTTAAATCAATCATTACTTAATATTTTACACAAAAAAAATTTAACTACCTCTTTAACTCCATCACTGATGTTCTCTGGAACATGATAACTAGAAGAAGCTAAAATGAAAATATGACTACAGTAAGTAAAGTTCAGAATATATTTACTAAAAACATGCATGCAAATATAAAGAATAAAATATGCAGTTATAAATTTAGTTTACATATTACTTATTATGCATCAGAAAACATTTGAACAGATATTTTTCACATTGCATGAAAAACTGTGTAAAGTTACAGTAAAAATATAGTAAGTAAAGTTCAAAATATATTTACTAAAAACATGCATGCAAATAGAGACTTATAGAATAAAATATGCAGTTATAAATTTAGTTTATATATTACTAATTATACATCAGAAAACATTTGAACAGATATTTTTCAAATTGCATGAAAAACAGGGTAACAATCATTACACAGATTTTTTTTTCTCCCTGCAAATACACAGTATAATAGATATTGCAACACATAAATAACCATTTGTTTTGATTTGTCTGAAAATTTAAGTATTGACCTTCTTGTAATATAATGAATACAAGAAAGTCATGGTGACATATGTTAATAATTAATACTTTGTAGCAATCCCACAGAAACGATAACTAATATATAAACCCTGGGAAATTATAATTTAGTTTCATGCCCTTCTATCGAACAAATGCTTTTTGAAAAACAAATTTCTGAAGAATAATTAAGTTGCCTAAAAAAACTAGAACCTGTGTTCACATGGAATACAACCAGCTAACAAACTCTGTGACAGGACAGATAATTAATTGGCCTTCATGAGGCTGGATACTCATTGACTTTTGTTCAATACTTTTTTGAAATTAAAATAATAAAATTAAACTTTTTACCAACTTTTCTCCCCAATGAATATGAAAATAGAAAAATTTGCTTTTTCTCTCTCTTAATCACGAATGTGTTGTATTTTGATCCTGTGCAAATAAATGTAAAAAGCAGACAAATGTTTATTTGTCATAATTGAAATTCTCAACAAGATCCTGAGAATTTACTTAAATGATGTTACTTTTCTCACCAAGTGATCAGGATGGGGGGGGGGAGGGGGGGGGGATGTCCTATGTAAAATGGAAAACAATAAAAATTAAGGTGATTTCAATAAGAAGTTTTCACTCACCAAACTATAAAACCTGTTGGCCAATCAACTATAAATTCTGATTTCCGTTTTTTGCTAAACAACCTTTTCATAATTTTCTAATTTGCTAAGGATTTTTAATTTATCCCCTAACTTTAAATTTTATTTTTATTATAATTTACTTCATTTTAAACAACCAATGGTTTTCATCCAAATAAGAGTCTCCACTCATTTCACTCACTCACACACACACACACTAAAAAAATTAGATTCAGATATAACAAATTCAGCTAGTTTATGAAATAGAAATTTCAAACTATCAAATATATATCTACAAAATAATATAAAAATAAATTAATTCTAAATAATAAAACTAATATAAGAATGTAATTTTAATCATTGCATAATAAACTTTAAAATCAAAGGCAATCAAAAATAGGTTTAAAAGTCTTTTAATAAAATCTCCTTTCCTCGATGTACAAAAAATTACACAGCCAAAGCACTTTTGGGCATCATCATGCCCTTCATAATGGCAAAGTCACCATGCCCTTTATTAATAAAATCTCCTTTCCTCGATGTACAAAAATTACATGGCCAAAGCGCTTTCGGACATCACCATGCCCTTCATCAGTGGCGAAGTAACGATGCTCTTCATCAGCTGCTGAAGGGCATAGTGATACCCAAAAGTGCTTTGGCCGTGTAATTTTTTGTACATCGAAGAAAGGAGATTTTATTAAAGGACTTTTAAACCTATTTTTGGTTGTCTTTGATTTTAAAGTTTAATTAAAGTTGAAGTGTATAACCATTTTATTTATTTGCATAATAATTTAAAATTTTCACATACTTTTCGATCCAATTTCATAAGGTCCCCAACGAACTTGAAATGTGACATCTTGCTGATAAAACTAGAAGATAAAAGTCAAATAAAATATGGAAAATGATAATTGCATTTCAGTGTTATATGTATATTTTCTAGGAGTCAAACTTTTATAAAAAAAAAAAATCACATTTTCAGAAAGCTTTAGAAGTGTTGAAAATTCTGTAAAACATGAAATAATGCATTTTCTTTTGTACGCCGACAGCAAATTTCTTAAATATCATAAATTGATGCATATATAATTGTTATTTTAAAAAAATCATTTATTATTTTACGCTAACTATCACTGGTTAGTGATGTGCGTATCGATACATGACTTTTTAATACATCAATGTTTAGTATCCATGAACTTATATGCAATACTTATTGGGTATTGATACAGTAACTTTCAACATGTATTGTATCAACTATTTTTCTGATTTTTTTATCTTAATTTCTATTCAAAAGATATTTTTTTTATTATAATTTTAGGAAAATTATAAATAATAATTTTTTTTATAATGATAAAAGCAATTCAACAGATTATTATTATTTTGTATTGGAGGTTTTATTTTTGCCAAAAATATTTTTGACAATATAACTGCCTATTCTAAAAACTCAGAAAACAAACGATAAGAAAATAACTGTATATCAAAAGAGCAGGATTAACTCTTTACTATCTGAGTTGTATAATAAATTTCTGATCTGCTAGCTAAATACAACTCTAGCATCGAAGTCCAACCTATCAGGATAAACAAATGCAGACATGAACTGGAAAAAAACTAAAATGTCTATAAGCAGACGTGGACAGCAATAGGTTAAATACAGTGATATTTTGTCTTTAATTAAATTACTGTATAAATTTCAACAAAAAAGAGTATGCATTAATATTAATTATGCAATGTACACATTATTACATTTCTATATTATTAGAAATTTTGTTATTTCCTGTTTGATAAATGGAAATATTCTGCATTTATAGTAGTTTTATTAATCTACTGATGTGATTGTATTCATCATGCTATCAAAATATATTATTTATCTTACCTTTCATATCATTTTCTCATAGTTTGTTAAAATAAAAATTATAAATTTGTTTCTAATTTAATCTTTTTATATTGTAATTTTAAAATTATAAAACACAAGTTTCAGAAAATGTAACTATCCTGATCATAATATTGATAATGTCAATAAGATATAGTGTTGATACAATGAGGAGTGATACTGATAACTCTTATGGGAAAATGTTGTTAAATCCTGTGAAAAATGTTAAAATCACAAAAGAATTTCTTTTAAAAACACTTTAAACTCAACATCTTGAATTTATTCTGATTCCCCCCCCCCCCCCCAAGTATTTTTAAGAGAAACATAATAAAAAAATTGTGAAGCCTTGAAAATAAAGGATTTTTTTTCTTTTTTTTTTAATTGCATATTCATTTATATTTTATGAAGGCATTATGAAACTTTAGGTAGTCTCTTAATGCTTTCATAAAATTTCAAAGTAAATTCTAATTTTTTTAGCATTTATAATAAAATAAAAATTTAAAAACCCTTACATAACGATCACTTGTAATTTCTCCAAGAACTGCTTCAGTATAAACTAAAAAGCAAAAAAACATATTAAAACATAAATACATATTAAAATATCAATTTTAATAAAACTACTTGAATATTTACATATTGAAATTTTATAAAGATACACAAAATAAGTTACTGAATTTGAATGAAATATATATGAATGATATACTGAATTTGAGTGAAAGAGTGTACTGAATCATCGAATGGTTTACAAGCAACAGTAAAAAGTAACTGATGGAAATTAAATCTTATATCTTTTGAACATATATCCTAACTATTACTGTAACATATATTCTAACCATTGTTCTTCACAACTGTGTTTACCAATGACTCCAAGATAAGGACTTTCGTTTGGAAGTCCACACCAAGTTTTACTCTCAATAACTATCCCTTACTATAAATGTTCATGGCAAACATGTACATGAATATCTTAACAAAATATGGCTGCATGTGCCTTCGATGGCAGAAAATCTAAGCTTCAGACAGCCACAAAATTAGGTACAGAGTTAGCTGAACTCCCAATACGACAGACCCCAAGTTTATTCTCCATATTCAAATGAGTTTAAAATTAAACTTTTAAAGCCATATATTAGTCAAAAATACTTCCTTTTTCATCATTTTATTGATCAGATGATGAGCAATAATCAATAGAACATTTGGAGGCTTATAAATCTTCAACTATGTTTATAAATAAAAGGATTCCAATATTCACAGATTGATATAATTATACTAAATTTAATTCGAAATTATCCATTTATCTGTGAGATAACACAAAAATTATGACGGAAACACAGACAGACATTACTTTATAATAACGTTCAATTCAAATTCAGATATTATCAAAATATACAAATCTGTTGAAAACTAGAATTAGATTTTTTAACCCCATCAAAATACTACCCATACACATTATACCATGTATGCAAAGAAAGTAATAATTAAGGAAATTACATTTCTCGGCACTTGAAACAGTGCTTTTTAAGCAGATAAACTTGAACTTCATGTTTACTTTAACAATTATAGTATAACTTCTTTAAATACATATGTATATCAAATAAACACTTAAAAGCGGCTGCAATAATAACATAAAAACTTCGCAAATACAGTATACATACAAAAATAAACTGATCTACTAGTTTTAAAAGCAAATAATGACTTTATTTTAGGACCAACAAAAATCGCGACCTTACTTACAGACCACTTCGACTTGCTGACTTGACAATTTGAAATGGGTATGTGAGGTCATGCTTCCTCTTGGTCCTGAAAAAGAAGGCTGCTATATGGCTTTAAAACTAGCAGACCAGTTTATTTTTATATTTATGCTGTATTTAAGAAGTTTTCATTTATTGTGCAAATGTATAGTTTCACAATGCATTACTGGTATATATACTTTACACATACTGTCTTATGGGATCTATCCTGATGATCCTTCTACATTGTCTTTCACCACATAGACACTAACTAAAAGACACCATTGGTTTGGAGATGCATCACGATTTTGGGAGACATTAAAAAGTGTAAAAATATGCATCATACAATCAATGAAATTCCCAAAGAAACATATCTTAATTTTTGGTAGACTTTTATGATATGCAAATAGAATTTTTTATGGAGATTTAAAAAAAAAAATTTAGTAAAATATAGAATATTTTAAGAATGGTTCATATTAGTGTATGGGGGCCATTTGTTTTTTAGTGGAAAATATTATACATAAAATGATTGTTTATTTAGCATTATTGGCAGCAAATACTTATGATTTCAAAAATAAGATCTCACAGAAAATCAATACGATTTGAAATTCATAATTCAGTAATTGCACCAAATTACAATGAAATGCTAAATTCTTTTGAGATATCATATCCACAGACAAACTTTACATTAAAAACATTCAATTAAAGTTAAAGGACACTTAAAAGGAAATTTTAATTAAACGAATTTGAATTTTTTGACCCTGTTACAATACTTTTCCTTTGCATTCTATGTATACAGGGAAATTAAAAATGCCATAATTCATTTCAAAACATAATCCATAAAATTGTAAATCATTTAAAAATTAATATCAGGGATTAAACTTTGCCAAACACACTATTCAAAAGTACTTTCAGAGACCTTGCCCATTTTTCATTTAAAAATTAAGCACTATTTAAGAATTTTTTAGACTATGAAAAATAAAGACTATTGCTAAAAAATGGATTACATTTATAGATTATGTTCTTTAAGGATCACAAACACTCCATTAATAAAATAAAATTATTACATTTAACTCTGGAAAAAGTATGGAAGTTTCTTGTAAACCTGACAAATGTATTTTTTCAAGGATGGTATAGTATAACAAATCTGTAAACTTTGAAGTATAATAATGATAATTCGCAAAAACAACTTACATGTGTCATTCCATCGACTTATTTCATTCAAAATATTCCAAAATGCAGATTCTTCAATTCGTCCGTACCGCTCTCTCCATTCCACTTCACTCAAATACCCTTGAACAAGGTCCAGGGTCAACTGATCATGGTTGAGGTTCTGGAACAACGAAAGCATAGTTTTTCCAAGATACTTTGACGCATTTAATATATGCCTCCCAGAACTCAGAACATTCGTTACAGCGGGATCAGCACCAAGCTTCAAAATGCCAGGCAAAAACTCTTCAGATATACCTTTCCATGTTATTATAGTCCCTGAAGTAATCCAAGTCTCTAAAACTTTAATATGTTTTATCGTACTACATGCTTGTTCAGTAGTAAGAGTTTGAAGACGGCTCATTTTATGTTTTCGATCATATGCACACAAAACAAAGAACTTCCCCAGTTTAACAACAGACACCTCAACTGTAATATTATCTCTTGCAGACTTGCCCATGACACAATATTTATTAACATACTCTCCACAAGCTTGCTGTAGTGCAACGAAATAATTATATATATCGTCATCTGAAATAGGCACATCTTTTTTTATGACCCACAAAGGAGATTTACAAGCCCAGTGGTAAGTTAATAACAAAAGTTCTTCCAAACTAAGTGATGGAAAGCGTTCGAAAAATTTTGGTCTTTTGATAGCAGAGACTAAACTACACCTAAAACATAAAATGCAATATTTAGTTTAGAAACAAATTTAAAATTAAACTACACTTCAAAGATAAAATGCAACATTTAGTTTAGAAACAAATTTAAAATATCAACAATTTGTTGTTATCAACCAAAATCAAATTATGATTGATACATCACAGGGATGTCATAGGAAGGATGACATGAAATTAGTTGCTTTAGCAGCCACATGAACTAAAAATAGCAGGGTCATTCCATGTCAATTCAAGAAAGGCATCTCACCCAGCCCCTTGTATTTTTCTGAAATTTTATACAAAATTACATAGTACAAACCCACCCCCTTAGATTTTTCCCAATTTTTTTTTTTCAAAGCTACATATAACAGAGTTATAATACCATGTAAAATTTTTTATTCCATGCATTAGTTTTTTTAGCAATAAATTTTTAAAGAAATGGAGACTTCACTTGGTGCTTCTTTGCGGATGCATGAAATGAAAACCTTATTTGACAAAACCCTTTCTTGCTCTACACCTAATTATCAGAAACACCTAATTTCTTCTATGGATATTCTAGAAAATATGCTTATAATCAAACAATATGCATTTTGATAACATTTTAATTAAAATCCTGTTATTTTTGCCTCAAAGTTGAAACATATATATATATATATATAGATAATAATAGAAGTTTGAAAATCCAATGAACGAAAAGTTAGAAGATGTAACACGATAAACCTAACTTTTAAAACACCCACAGAATAAAATATAATACAGCAAACATCATTTTATTTATGAGCTGCATTTGCGCAATAAATTAAATGTATTTTGCATTTTCAATCCATTTACTTAATAACTTTAAATTCTTTATTTAATAATATTTGCATAGTATCCTTCATATTTTAGTAAGCTATAGTATCTATATATATATATATATATATATATATATTTTTTTTTAATTGCAGCAAAAACGATATTTTTCAAGATCAGCTAGCTCTATATTTAAATTTCCTGATAATTTTCTTTTTACATGTTTGTTATATAGCAACCTTCTTACCATAAAAAAATTAGAGAAGTATTTCTTGGAAAATGTGAGGAAAAATTATTTTTTGTGCAAAATATAAAAATTTTACTTGGCTGCATTTTCATAAGTCAAGAATAAATATAATTTACCTATTTAATAATTTATGTATAATTAACTGAATTAATTAATTTACTAAAATTTAACAAATTTTATATATTATATTATTGATTATTATCAGTTCTATAGAAATAATTAAAATACAAAAAAAATATTTTTAAATATTCCTCGTGACTATATTGATAACTAAATTGCATAATTTTAAACCATATAAAAGCTTAATTAAATATGTTTTAGTACTTTTAAAGAAACACATTTCTTTTTCTTTTCTTCTGAAAATGTGAGATTATTCCCCCAAAGTATAGGAAAAGTTTAGAACAAAGAAAAAAAATGTGTTACCCTTCCAGAAACTAAGATATTCCCCTGCAGCAATAAATAATGTTAACTTAACTTCAAGGTCATGACTACAGTCCAATAAGAAAATAATTTTCCTCTAGGGGCTTCTTTGTAGACTCCAAGGCTATTAATGTAGTTAAGAATGTGCAGTTTCCCTCTTTCAATATAATTTTCTTGCTAGCTAAAAGTATTCATGCATGTGTTATCTCATTCTTTTTTAAATAATGGCCTCATGCAGTTTTCAGTGTACAATAAATATAAATTTTTCAAAATTATATCATAAAAATCTGAAGGACATTTTTGAATTATCTTGTAATGATCAGCAGCTTCTTGTGTAGGGAACATATGATAGCGTACACCAATGTAACTGCGTCTTCACCATGAACAGAAATTTCGAAAAGGGTTTCCTATGCATCCAGAAAAAGTGCTGTGATCTTTTTAATTTTCCACAAGAATGATATGAAATCAAAACTAAATGCATTACATTAATTACAACTTGCAAAAAAAAAAAAAAAGAATGTTTATTTTCGTTACAAAAAATCTATAGTACATGCCAAAGAAAGAGAAAAAAGAAAAGAATGTAAAACAAATATAAATGAAGTCTGACATTGGTAATTCTTCTAAATCTACTACTGAAAAGTATGAAGGATGCTCCAGTTATATACAGGAAGTGTGTAATGAAGAGAAGCATGGTACTGAAGCACAAAATTGTGTTCAGCTACCCCTGCTTTAAAATCTAAACTCATTTTTGTGTATGTAGAACGATAGAAATTTGTACAATTTCAAGCACAATATTCAAAGTTCAGTCCAACGATGAAACGGTTAAGAAAACAGAAATATATGTTAATCAGTTAAAGATTTTAAATCACCAAAATAGCCAGGCCAAAATAACCAAAGCCAGGCAAGTTATCATGAAAAAATTCAGTTATTAGCCTTGGCTCCATTATCTTAGATAAGGAAGAAAGTCGGTGAAACTATTGAAGTGACTGATTGGGAAGTTCACCAGTCCTGTAAATTGTTAAAAAGGGAATTTTACCTTTATCAAACTCCAGAAAAGGAAAATAAATTTTACAAGAGATTATATAATGCTGATGCGTCCACAAAGTAAGTTTCCCACTCGTCCCACAGCTAGCAAACCTTATATTGCGCGAAACGACTGCACGTACGTGATAGAGCAATGGCGTAGCATGGCGCATGCACTAACGGTAGGTACTTCCTGCAATCTCACAGTAGCATCGTTGCAGCTGTTGAAGATGGAGGCTCTTATTCCAACTCCCGCCGACTGTGAAGTGCGGTCAGTGATAGCCTAGTGCGGTCACTGATAAAGTTTTTGAATGCACAGAGCATAGCGTAGCGCCGATCGAAATTCATCGTCAGCTGTGCCGGGTGGGCTTAACGTCATGAGCAAGCAGATGGTGCGTCGCTAGTGCAAAGAATTTTCAGCAGGTCGACAAAGTGTGCATGACGAGAAACGCAGAGGGAGGCCATCCATCATTACGGACGACCTTGTGGAGTTTGTGCGGGAACGCATTATGGAGAATCGTCGTTTCACAATTACGGAACTCGGGAGTCATTTCCGCGCTTCTTCTTGGAAAATTTAAAAATTTGAATTTGAAGATAGCAAAGTACGCACTGGCATAGAGTCAATAAGTGTTGGCTGGGTCATGAAAGCACACAAGTCCAGTTTTAAAGAAAAGCTTCATTCACTTTATTTTGTGAAAACATAACTCGGCATATTACACGTACCTGGTAATTTTCCATGCCGTAAAACATCAAAATATACTATGTACAAAAAGTTTGTAGTTGTAAATGACTAGACAGAGATTCCTTGAAGCATTGGTAGTAATTAACTATACTACCTCTATCACTTGCATGTATTTGCAGCCACCATTGAAGGTATCACACTTGGCAAAGGGAAACCAAAGGATAGAACATCAAAAAGTATTTAAAGAGACTTCCGAATGTTTGTAAGTAAATTTAACGTTCAATACACGCTGGTCTGAACTGACCACATCTGCATCCGTTTCGACTTAAAAACCATCGTCAAACGATATCCTGCAGTGCTTCTGTCAAAAACATTTCTGTCCGCCTGCATCAGACTATCAGTGTCTAATCGATCTATTGATCTAACTGATCTAACTGCTTCAAGAAACCTCTGCCCTATATATCCGAGAATGGACAGCTCCGGAAACGCCCCCGGATATGCAAATCAGATGCATACGCATTGAGAACTGATTTGCATGAAACCTCATGTTGAAAAACGTCACGGTTCACGCCGGTGAACGGGAAGAGTCGTTCATATTAAATTTGCATAAACGCCCGTTCACGGGAACGTGAATCGCGATGTATTGATTTTTTTCCAACAATCGGCCCCCTCATGCAAATCCTTAAGTCTCAATGCATATGCAAAAGAAAACTTACTCTGAGAAACCAAGGTATATCAATAAACACCAAGGCCCCCAGTATCCTATCAAACATATAATGAAGGAAAAATTTAAAGTATTATATCATTATTAAATTTAAAATAAAATGCATAAGTACTTATAGCATCTGAAAAACAGTTAAGTATTGTCGACAATATTGTAACAACAACATTTCACATCAAGTAGAAATTTATATACAACACAACTTCAATGCTTAAGTATTAGCATTCAAAAATTTAAATTTTAGTTTAAGTTTAATTATAAGTATCCAAAATTTAAGTATAAGCATATTATCATATTAAACAAGTCAACTTTAAAAGATTAAGATTTTGTATAAGCATAGAATTTAAGTTTACTTTAAATTTGAGTATAAACACTATAATTCAAAAAGCTTAAAAAATTTTAGTCTATTAATACAATACAAGTATACATAATTAATACTATTAGACTGCATTGATATACCAAATATTTAAAAAATACATGATGCAAGTAATTAGATAATAAAATTCCTCTATCAAAACTTTCAACACATACTTTTTACTAAGTTGAAAAATACAAAATTTTATACACATAAGCTACTATTTAGCATTATGCGGGTAATGGAAAATGGATGTATATACAAAGGTGTAAAGTGAAAAAGATTCAATATCACAAAAATTTATACTCAAGATATACTATCTTATATCAATGAGGTTTAAGATAAACAATAATGTATATATATGACATCTTTAAAAATTCCGAAGTTGTAAATTCAATTTAGTATTTAAAATTTTCTTTAGACTAAACATTTAATCTCAAAAAGTTTGATTTAGTTTTTTAAAAATTTTATTACAAAATTTAAGTATTATTTCTTTAGTCATTGGTTTAGTAAAGTGATCTGCTATGTTATCTTTACTATTTACAAATTTAACATTAAAAGATTCATTGACTATTAAATTTCTTAGGAAATGATATCTCACATCAATATGCTTAGTTCTATTGTTTTCAATTGGAGAGTTAGAAAAATTAATGGCTGCTTGGTTGTCGCTAAAAATAACACTGTTACTTTTATTAAAGCTTAACCCAAGTAAATGACATTCTTCAATTATGTTTTGTACCCATACCATTTCCTTAGCGGCTTCAGTTAGTGATACGTATTCAGCTTCCATGGTTGATAAGCTGACACACTTATGTTTAAAGGTACGCCAAGAAATAGGTACATTGTCAATAAAGAGTATCATGCCTCCAAGTGAAACACGGTCATCTCGGTTTGCAGCAAAGTCAGAATCTGAGTAACAATTCAATTTTAACTCATGAATGTTAGATAAATTCAACATATAATTTTTAGTCTTTTCAACATATCCTAAAAGTCTTAACAATGCATCCCAATGCTTAATTCCAGGGTTTTCTTGAAATTGAGATAATATATTGATGGCGTAACAAATATCAGGTCTACTCCTACTAGATATAAAAGCCAAACACCCAATTAAGCTCCTGTAAGGAAAACTTTGCATTTGCTTTATTTCTTCACTTGTCTTTGGACAATCTATTTTACTTAGAATATTCCCTTTAGAAATGGGAAGTGAAGTAACTGGATATTTATATTGTTGAAACATTTGACATACTTTATCTATATACTGACTTTGATGTATAAAAAATTTATTGTAGCACTCTTTAAATTCCACGCCTAACAGTTTTCTAATTTTTCCTAATATCTTGATATCAAATTCTATGCTAAGTAATGAAACAATGTGGTCTATGTCCCTTTGATACTTTGAGAAGAGAATTATGTCATCCACATAGACTAGCATAAGAACTTTGCTATTGTAAATATAGGCACAATTACACCATTGAAGTTTTAAAAAATTTAATTCTTTTAATTTGGTGTCAAGTTCATTAAACCATTCTCTCCCACTTTGATGAAGACCATAAATGGCTTTCTTCAACAAACAAACATAATCAGGCTGTTCCTGATTGACATAACCTTGAGGCTGTTTCATATATACCTTTTGACTCAATTTAGCACAGAGATAGGCAGATTTGATATCTAACTGGAAATGCATCCATCCAAGCATGCATACGAAAATTGAGAAGAATGCTCTAATTAAGTTGAAGTTAACAATAGGGCTAAAAACTTCATCGTATGATTCTCCCTTTTTCTGACCATACCCCTGGGCTACCAAACGAGCTTTAAATCTCTTGATTTTCCCATTCTCGTCTTTCTTAATAGTGTAGACCCATCTATTGCCTATATGCTTTTGTGAGGTGGATGCAGGAACTAGTTCCCAGACACCCCTCTCTTGCATTACGGCCATTTCTTCATCCACAGCTTTACACCATTTTTCGGACTGGGAAGATTTAATAGCAGCGTTGTACCCTTTTGGTATATTTATTTCAATATTGCTTGCTTCTGGTCTGCCTCTGACCCTTTTAAGACCTTTATTTTCCCGAAAATTAAACAGTTGCTGATCAAATTGTATATTCCTTTTATCACAATATTTCTTAACATCATTGTGCGACCTCAGCCTTTTATTATCTCCTTGAGCGTAATAATACACATCGGTTCTACTCCCATTGGGTCTTGGAACCGTCTTTCGCTGCCAAGCAATATCCGAGCAAGGAGTCATACTGGAGTCAGCAGGAGAGTCCGTTTCCTCACTGGATTCAGACGAATCGTCACCAGTGTCTTCACTCTCTCCTGCCCCCCCATCAGACTGTCCTCTCAGATATTCCCCGTCGGAGTATTCTGAAAGGTTATCTCTTGATATCCCTAAGGAGATATTTCTAGGACAAATTGGGTCCAGGATGCCTTCCACTACATCACCCTCATCAAACCTCACATTGCAGGTCTCAATTGTTTGTTTCTCCCCTGACAAAAATATCCTATATCCTTTAGTTTTAGTAGCATAGCCTACCATCACCCCTTTGTAGCTTTCATGTCTAACTTTTTTCTGAGCTGACTGGGTTTGCCTACATATGCTCTACAACAAAAGGTTCTAAGATGTTTGACTGAAGGTTTCCTACCACTGTAGAGTTCATGTGGAGTTTTAGTCTTAAATTTGTGACATATTCGATTTTTAGTGTATGTAAAACACAATATTGCTTCCGCCCAGAATCTGTCATGCAATTTGCTGTCGTTCAACATGGCTCTAACACAGTCAAATGCGGTTAAGTTGAATCGCTCTGATACTCCATTTTGCTGTGGGGTATACGTGTTAGTCCTCTCAGCCTTAATACCGATATCCCTCAGGTAATTTTTGAACTTATCATGGCAGAATTCCATCCCATTATCCGTCCGGATACATAGAATTTTAGTACCTAATTGCCTTTCCTCTCTGGCCTGAAACTCTTTAAAATGTGAAAATGACTTCTGTTTCATAAGGTAAACAAAAACTTTTCTACTATAATCATCTGTTATAGTTAAGATATACTTATTCCCACCATATGATGCTGTGGGTAAGGGACCACACACATCCATGTGTAACAATTGTAATGGTTTAGTGGACCTTATCCTACCGGTGGGTTTATATGATACTCTCCTAGACTTAGCCAATTTACAAGATTTACAATTTAACTTTTTGTATTTAAGCCTAGGAAGTCCGTTTACAGCAGAAACTTTGCTGGTTTGGAGGAGATATTCAGCGTTTATGTGGCAATATCGTTTATGCCAAAGACAGTTTGTACTATTAAGTTCAGTTACTGAACTGCTAGGCTTAGATATTAAACTATCCACATTTCTATTCCGCTTAGTTTTTGTTTTGTCAGATTTAAATTTAGTTTCTTTAAGATTAGGTGCTATTTTTACTTTGTCTATTTTTCTGGAAGCACTAGGATCCCTATCCTTGGATTTCTTATCCTTTTTGTGTTTCTTGTCTCCATCTCGATCCCTATCTTTAGATTGACGGTTTTCTACGTTATGTTGTTCCAGGGTACTATACTTAGGTTTTAAAAAATATAACCCATCCTTTCTTTTTGCATAAAAGAATTTCTCCCCTTTGGGTGTAAAAAACCATAGAACCCCATTAGCTCCATTAAAACTAAAATTTTGTTCCTCAAGAACAGATGCAGCTAATAAATTTCTCCTAAGTTTAGGAGAATACATAACATTTTCCAATTTGATAATACTTTGTTTATCCTTAAATTGGACATACATTTCCACCGTCCCGATAGCCTCAACTGGACTTTCGACATCCCCTACTGCTAGCGACATTGAAGTGCCTTTCACTCATCAAATTTGGAAAATAACTTAATGTTATTACAGAAATGTCGCGTAGCAGCAGTGTCTACTACCCAGCTGAGTCTATCGCTAGGATCAAATACAGTATTAGCCTCAATCTGTGGAGACCCAAGAAATTCCACAATACTAGATCCATTATTTCTAGGGCAATTAACTTTAGTATGACCTAGTTTGTTACACTTAAAACACTTAATTTTACTTTTAGAAATATTTACATTATGACTAGAAGTATTTACATTAGACACATTATGAGATACATTTGGAAATTTAAGTTTAGACACTTTTACTCTATTTACAAATTTCTTAGAAGTAAGATATGCAGAATTTAGACTCACAGTTTTGGAAAAGTCACTTGCTTGTTGACGAAGCCGGCTCTCCTCAGCTGATAGCTCTGCTTGTATTTTGCTGAGCTTGAAGTCCGAGTCATTCCATCTATATATCAATTGAACGATGCCACGGAATTCTTCCGGAAGGTACCAAATCGACTGGAATGAAACATATAGGTCTTCAATGGGGTGTTTCTCGTCTTTAAGCCTCGTCACAGCCTTCCGCAGTCTTGAGCAAAAAATGTCAACAGACTCATCTTGCTCCGGCCGAATGTCAAAGAACTCGTCTTGTAGACGCACTAGGTTGGCTCGGGAAGGCGCTTGAAAATGTTCTTTCAAGGTATTCCATGCTTGACTAGGTTCGTCGGTGACGTTTATCAACTCCTTGTATTCCGAGGATAAGCTTTGATAAATTATGGCGAGCGCTCGGTCTTTCCTTCGATAAAAATCATCGTAGTCGCGTCGACTCGCGGTCGCGTCTTCTTCGATAGGCTTCAAACTTCCATCTACGTGTCCGAAACATCCTTCTCCTTTGAGGACGAATGAGATGTCGGTACACCAGGTGATGTAGTTGTCCCGCGTCAGCAACTCCGTTCTACTTGCCTCCATGGCCACTCGTAGATTTGAAGAAGCAGAAGTAAAAGTTTTTTGTACACTGTTTACGTTTACACTGTTGCGTTTCGTTGTTCACACGAACTTCAAAATGGTGCCAGGTGCGGCCCCCATCTGAACACTGGAACTATTTCTTTAAAATACTTGCACTTATGATTCTATTGGGCGTTAAACTGGCCCGTAACCGTTTCTCTTGGAAAATTTAAAAATTTGAATTTGAAGATAGCAAAGTACGCACTGGCATAGAGTCAATAAGTGTTGGCTGGGTCATGAAAGCACACAAGTCCAGTTTTAAAGAAAAACTTCGTTCACTTTATTTTGTGAAAACATAACTCGGCATATTACACGTACCTGGTAATTTTCCATGCCGTAAAACATCAAAATATACTATGTACAAAAAGTTTGTAGTTGTAAATGACTAGACAGAGATTCCTTGAAGCATTGGTAGTAATTAACTATACTACCTCTATCACTTGCATGTATTTGCAGCCACCATTGAAGGTATCACACTTGGCAAAGGGAAACCAAAGGATAGAACATCAAAAAGTATTTAAAGAGACTTCCGAACGTTTGTAAGTAAATTTAACGTTCAATACACGCTGGTCTGAACTGACCACATCTGCATCCGTTTCGACTTAAAAACCGTCGTCAAACGATATCCCGCAGCGCTTCTGTCAAAAACATTTCCGTCCGCCTGCATCAGACTATCAGTGTCTAATCGATCTATCGATCTAACTGATCTAACTGCTTCAAGAAACGTCTGCCCTATATATCCGAGAATGGACAGCTCCGGAAACGCCCCCGGATATGCAAATCAGATGCGTACGCATTGAGAACTGATTTGCATGAAACCTCATGTTGATAAACATTACGGTTCACGCCGGTGAACGGGAAGAGTCGTTCATATTAAATTTGCATAAACGTCCGTTCACGGGAACGTGAATCGCGGTGTATTGATTTTTTCCAACACTTCTCATCATGCACACTTTGTCAATCTGCTGAAATTTCTCTGCACCAGCGACGCACCATCTGCTTGCTCATGACGTTAGGCCCACCCGGCACAGCTGACAATGAATTTTGATCGGCGCTACGCTATGCTCTGTGCATTCAAAAACTTTATCACTGACCGCACTTCACAGTCGGCGGGAGTTGGAATAAGAGCCTCCAACTTCAACAGCTGCAACGATGCTATTGTGAGAACGCAGGAAGTACTGTTAGTGCATGCGCCATGCTACGCCATTGCTCTATCACGTACGTGCACTCGTTTTGCACAATATAAGGTTTGCTAGCTGTGGGACGAGTGGGAAACTTACTTTGTGGACGCGCCTCGTATATAAAGCAACAATATCAAATGTTAGTGATAAATTAGAATTTGTGACTTTAAAAGATCATTTTATTGCACAGGGTTTCTTTTATCTATCAATAGTGACTTTCATAATCCTTAGTCAAAAACACATTTTTTTTAAAGGGGGGGGGGGGAGAGAATCAACCAATATTGACCATTCACAATTTCTATTTATTCATAGAACAAACTCGAATTTTTTTCTGATTCCAAATATCCGAGCAAAAATCTCTTAAAACAATTATTTATTTAAATATCAAGAAAAGAAAAATCACAAACACAAAACGCCCCATGATTGGATGTGACGTCATATTCCCAGTTCGACCTGAGATGCAAGATTCTATTGTTTTTGTCTTGAGATATTTGCAGGGTAGTTGGAGTTTAATTTTGTGTACAATTGAATTTTTGCATTTGGACTTGGTCTGCTTGAATTCAGATCATTTGCTGATTATTTTATTTTATTGAAAACATGAATCCTAGTTTTGATCCTAGTTTATGAAGGAGAATCAGACAATTTGTCTAAGATCAATTTTACTGTGATGTCGCTCTATTTCAGAAACAATAAATATTTTATGATGGCTAAAACTCGAGGTGTAAATTTGATACCCTTTTCTTGACGGTTTATTATTATTATTATTATGTGAATAACATCTACGTTTGGGGGTATTTGTGGTGGAAATCAAAGCATTACGAAAATTGCAAACACTTTGGACGCCAATTTCTCCGAACCTAATAGATAAAAATGTACATATTTTTTTCTTGTTTTGTTGGTCCAGATTATGAATATATAAAATAATTTTCATACTTTAAAACTTTTTAGAAAACACTTAAAGCTTCTGTCCGAGCGAGTGATTTTTTAATTTTTCTTACTTTCACTCAAACTTCAAAAGATAGACATAAATAGTAAGCGAGAAAAATATGTATTAGCAAATTTAGTTTCTGCATCTAATTTTTGAGGGGAAAAAAAGCTAATTTATTAAACCTTACTGACTTAGTTTCCGAGTAATCGTCTTGTCAAGTTGAAGATTGAAAATGTTTCGTTTTACAAGTTTGTAATACTTATATCTCAAAAACTAAAAATGCTAGCTATGAACAATAAGCAAGAATTTGTAGCTCTTTTAAAGTCTTGCAAGTGTATATAATTGGGTTTTGGATCGAGTGATTATAATTTCAATAGTTTAGTTTTTAACCTCGATTTTCCAATAGCTGGGAATACTGCTATATTTAAAATATCACGATTACTGCAGCTCAGTGTCTTTACTTACTCCTTGGTGAAATATGGGTGCACAAGCATGAGATATTTTTTGTTTAAAAAAATTAGAAGGTTAAATAAAATTGGGAATTCTAAAGATGTTTAATGATTGGTGAGGTTTGAAAATAATACATGGAAATATACATAATCAAGTACGTAATTATGTGCCGCCAGACCAGTTTATAAATTAACTTGAATGTAAAATCTAGTCAGATATAGTGTTAAGTTTAATATATAAACCGCAAAGCAAGTTAATAAAAAAATTCCATATTTGAGAAAATTGTATATCTAGAATTGGAGTGTCCAGATGAAATTGGAACGAAAACTAAAAGTGCTAGATAAATATAAACAGTTTGCAAGTAATTTGTAGCACTTTGAAAGCCTGTAAATGAAACAAATGAGAAAAAAAAATCGAACAAATTGAATGTTACTGAAGTTTTATTTTACAAAATATTATATATGCAAAAACCATATCGGCTCCATCAAACTAACGATCCACACCTGTTTTTTTTTTTTTGTAATGTACTCCATAATTTTTTGAGTGCAAATAGTCTTTTATAGTTACGTTTGTTATACAGTAAATTTAAATCAAAAGTTTAGATTGAGAGGTGTATTTTTTCTGGGAATTAAAAATAATATTTATGTATTTATGTTTATATGTATATATATTTTTATGCATATATTGTTTATTATATTTATAGGATTTGTGAGGATTCTAAATATAATAATTATTAATTTATTTTTAAATTAAAAGCAGTTTTAAATTGTTTCTTATAATATCATATTTTAAAAACCTATAATAAACAGTAAATCATTTATGATTCTGAATAGATGACGCAATTTTAAATTATTTTCCATTTAATTTCTATTCCTTTTGTGCAATGTTTCAAATTTGTGATTTATTTTTTTTTTAGATAAAATCTATTTTATAACTTTTTAAAAGCACATATACTTAATGAAAATACTAAATTGCAATGCTGACTGTAGTATACTGGTATAAAAATGTTTCATGCACAGAATTTTTTATATTCTCTAAATTAACTGCAAACATCACACACTAAACCGGGTACAAAGTCAATAATCCACTTTGAACCTGACTTTAAATTCATCCGTAATAGCAAAACTAAAAATAGAGTGCCGAACCAGTACTGGACACCCTTAAGGATTTTCAAAGTTTATTAAATGATAAAGAAATGACTTCTCATAAAAAGGCTTTGAAAATTGGATTATACAGTCACTAATTTATTATCATAACGTACGTAACGAACACTCTTTAATGACAGTGGTGAATTTTGTTTACAATCTGGCTTCCTGCATATACTATTTTTTACAAAAAATATCATTTTGTGGAGCAAATATAAATATTTTGTCAGATAATGTAAAACTAGTAGTCGAGCACATTGGAGCGTTACAATACTTATAAACTATTCGGCAGTTTATTACGCAAGAAACGATTATAATTATCGAAAATTTCTGAATGTAAATAAACTTATTCACCAATTCTCGAAGACGCGAGCTGCGGAAGAGCCTTGTAACGTCACATTTCGTGTGCGCCAAATTGGGTCGTTTTCCAGCGACAGTCAGAAAGGTGAACTTTGACTGCTAATTAAACATGAAATATAGCTTGGAGAATAAAAATTTTTATAGTTTTGTTCGTTTTACAACATTTCAAATCGAATAAAAAAATAAAAAAAGAGAGACCGGAATTGTCCATTGTGGAAATTATTTTGCATAAAGTTTAAATGCTTAAGTTTTTTATTTTTAGGCTAACTTTTCAATTTTATTTTTATTCAATTTTATTTAATTAAACATTTTTTCCCACATTGCCATACATTATAATAAAAAACACTCACTGACAATTTTGAGGGGGTTTTATTCATTTTTTTTTTTTTTTTCATTTCAAAAAAAAATTATTACAATTTAACTTTTTTGTATATTTTTTATAATTATGAACAAATTTCATGGCCTTGTAGAAAATTATATAGTAATTCTGGCTAACCAAAAATGAATTTTAGTTGCTTAGTTAATGGGATAATTAATTGCCCAATACAACTGAATTTGATTTTGAATTGCTATGTTTACCTATATCAAAAAGCAGAACTTAAACCACCACCTATGAAACAGTGACCATAAAAGCCTATTAATGTAATGTTACTAAAAAATAATTTAATTCAATTTTTAAATTATCAGTAAGAAATATTAAAATTAAGTAACTTTTTTTCCCCCTAAAATGCAATAAAACATTTCTTCAAATCAAGAATATCATTCTTTCTTATATGTATAAATAAATAAAATGTTCTTTCTTATCATTTTAATATTTAATATTTACGCTGTCTTACACATATGATATTTAGCTATCGATTTTATAGGAGGAATGAATACAAGGAAATATTTATCTTTTTTTTTATTTACTGCATTGATAATTAAACTGCCATATTTTGATCATATATCTTATATATCTGTCTTATATATCTGTCTTATATATCTGTATATAAAATTTTATAGCTATTTAAAACCAATAACAAAAAAATTGTTTACTGTTGTTGGTTTAAGTAGCTATATGCAGGGTGCCCCAAAAAGATTGAAACACACTTTTATTTTTTACCTGTTGGAGATAAGTGGGCAATGTAAATTGCAAGAATGTTGAAAGTAAGGTGGGAAATAAGACTACATTAATGAAATAGTCCTCTCATTAATTTTCAAAAAGTTACACTTTTTAAATTTTTATACGACCCCTCCCCCTTAGATAAATTTGGTCAATCAGAAATTTTTTTATTTTAATCATCGAGGTGAGATATAAGTAGAGAGACTTACGGCAACCTTTTCTTGACCACTGAACTAAGTCACATGACTTATGCACTCCCCTACGCGCATATTTTCTCGCGCACCTCTCCTTCCATTGTAATTGCATTACGTTTTCAAAAGCGAGAAGTCCTGTCGCACGTTTGGGTTTAATTTTCAGCAAAATATGGTAATGTCCTGCGCTGCATATGGATGTACTTCAAAGTTCATCAAAGGTGGAGACACTACGTTTCACAGGTAAGTCATTTTCATTCATTTTAAAACATATTTTATATAAAATAACGAGTTAATTGGCAAGTGCGACCATGACGTACTATAATAAAAGTAGATTTTCTGGCTTTGTAAATAATGTATAGCCTCGTAATAATTTTTAAAATAAAATATTTTATATATATTTCCGTACTTCCATAAACTGAACCTCTATAAATGCTTAAAATTAGAAGAAAAAAAATAAAATGAACGTGAACTTTTAATAGGCCTAGTTTTCTCTTTTGGCGATATTTTTCTACGCCAAATTGGATTGTTTACTAATTCATGCTCTTTTCTCCTGACAATGTTTTTATGCCATATAATGCTATGAAATGATTAATAACGCCCAAGAAAATTTATATAAATATCACTAAGTAACTAAAGATTTCTGGAATTAAGTATCGGAATTATTATTCACTCGGTGAAAATATGTATTTAATTATAATAAAATTATAAAATGGCAATGTTATAGTTTTTTTATCTTGAACATTGAAAATATGTTAATATTTTTAAATATACATTCTTAAGTTTTAATATATTACTTAAAAGTAAAATGATTAGTTAGGTTCGCTATACTTCAGAAATCTAATGTTTTCTACATTGTAGAATACATCAGTAGAAAACCATGTATTATACATTAAATGTAGAACACATATTTTACTTTGCTCAATTTTAGTGGCCAGGAACTTTTTTAACATTTGTATTGCATTAATTTTAATTTTTAAAGGATGGCATTTTCCAAAACATTTTTAGCAAGTAAACTGGTGAAAAATTGGTCTTGCATTTCCTTTTTTGTATCTCTTTAAAAACATTTTTGAATGTGTGTAGTCTAAATTGCTTTCTGATTCTGTTAAACTTCTTTTGTTATAATTAATTGCTTCTTTATTTTATGTATGCAGATTACTAGTTATATATGAATTGGACATATAATAAAGAAAGTTTATAGCCTATTGTTTGTATTTTCTTTTATATTTATTTAATAATGTATCTATAAGGGAATCAATTGCAAAAGGAAACCAATTTAATATTAAAACCATGCGCACGGATATGCACAACCTTACAATCATAAAAATTGTCGGGGAAAATTTTAATTTCAGTAACTGATAACACTGTGTCCAAATATCTTTAAAAACATTTTTTTGGGGGGGGGGGGGGGGGGGGGGGGGGGCAAGGAATATAAAGTAGCTGTTGCATAATTTGGAAATAATATTCAAGATTTTGAATAGTTATCGAGAATTGTATATTGCTCAGCTATATTTCTAAATTTGAGAACTGAAAAATATTTTAAAATGTATATTCCTGCCCAACCCGTTCTCTGCATTTGACAGGGTGTTATGAACTAATAAAGCTATTTTATTAAGAAGTTGCAAGTTAATGTCTTGCAAGCAGCATTTTGATTTATTATAATAACACTGTGTCCAAATATCTTTAAAAACATTTTTTTTTCTTTGGGGGGGTCAAGGAATATAAAGTAACTGCTGCATAATTTGGAAATAATATTCAAGATTTTGAATAGTTATCTAGAATTGTATATTGCTCAGCTATATTTCTAAATTTGAGAACTGAAAAATATTTTAAAATGTATATTCCTGCCCAACCCGTTCTCTGCATTTGACAGGGTGTTATGAACTAATAAAGCTATTTTATTAAGAAGTTGCAAGTTAATGTCTTGCAAGCAGCATTTTGATTTATTATAATAACAGTGTCCAAATGTCTTTAAAAACATTTTTTTTCTTTTCTTTTTTTTTTTCGGGGGGGGGGGGGGGGGGGGCAAGGAGTATAAAATAGCTGTTGCATAATTTGGAAATAATATTCAAGATTTTGAATAGTTTCCTAGAATTGTATATTGCTCAGCTATATTTCTAAATTTGAGAACTGAAAAATATTTTAAAATGTATATTCCTGCCCAACCCGTTCTCTGCATTTGATAGGGTGTTATGAACTAATAAAGCTATTTTATTAAGAAGTTGCAAGTTAATGTCTTGCAAGCAGCATTTTGATTTATTATAAATAACACTATGTCCAAATATCTTTAAAAACATTTTTTTTTAGGGGGGAGGGGGGGGTCAAGGAATATAAAGTAGCTGTTGCATAATTTGGGAATAATATTCAAGATTTTGAATAGTTATATAGAATTGTATATTGCTCAGCTATATTTCTAAATTTGAAAATTGGCATTGAGGCAATTTTGCACTTCGTTTATAAAAAAACTAAAAAAAAAGTATTTTGTTAAACATACACGTTTACAGAAGTAAAAGATTAATTTTAGTGGCACTTTTATAATACTAAATGGTATGGTAGCTCTGTAAATGTATACTTATAAAATCTCAAAGTTTATACAGGTTTTTTATTCATTATTAAAATGTTGATGCATTATTATTAAACATCAACAACCTTAAATAATATAATTAATGTTTTTTTCGAAATTAAGGGCAATTTCACTGATGATTTTATTAATTGAATTGAAAACAAGTAAAAACAAACAAAAAACAACTTTTCAAATACACCCTTTTATTAGTTGTATGTAACTTAAATATATGAAGGACAACACCATACAAAATGTTTGCTCCGGTTCCCGAGTTTTTCCTTAGAATAACATTAAGTTATTCTTCAGTGCATTACTCTTAACAGTTCCTGTACGGGCTCGGATGGTAAGGTTCAAAATCCAATGAATTAAAATATACCATGAAAGATAATCATGCCAAATATGATATGATCTTTCTAGATACAACGGATCTCGAGTTATTCCCACATAATGAGTATATATCTATGGCGGGCCCAGGATGGGCTAGCCCGATAAGACTCAAAATACAAGAAATCAATATATACCGTAAAAGACAACGAAATACTAAATTTGGACCTTCTAACTAGGAAATTAAAATATATCACAAAAGACAACGACATGCCAAATTTCATGCTAGTGTGATTAATGGAACTTGATTAGTTAAAACCTAAACAATATGCATTTTGAAATACATCAGACGTATTTAGCACTGTTTTACTCCAGTACAAAAAAATTATTTTATAGCGCCAAGCGCGGCAACAAGTCGCCAAATCTGCGAGTGTTCGACCCTAAGTCACGTGATACATACAGTGGTCACGTTTTCAATCTCTTCTGAATAGCAATGCGCAGTCTACTTATATCTCTGGTCGAAGATTTTAATGCAACAAGATCATTAAAAAAAAACTGCATATCTGTATCTTTAAAATCAACTAAATTATGATAAAGGAAAAAATCTGGCTTATGCCACTTTTCCATATCATGTGAAAAGCTGTCTCATCAGTGCAAATAGGGATCATAAACAAATTGACTATGGAAATTGCTTAGATTGAAAATACGTTAATAAGTGTCAAAATTTTTTATTGGCATGTCTCAATGTGAAAAGTACTTAAGAATCCGTGATTGCATCGTGAGCCTACGCAGAATTCGCAAAAATGTATCTTATGTATTATCATCCAGTTTTATCTTTTTTGTGATATGTCACAAATTTACATTTCTAATTTGATATATGATCCCCATTCACAATGTTCAATTAAATATAACTCATTCAATTTTAAATATACAGATATGCGTTTTTCTTACATGATCTTGTTGCATTAAAAATAAAAATTTTCTGATTGACCAAATTTGTCTAAGGGGGGTCGCATAAAAATTAAAAATATGTAACTTTTTGAAAAGTAATGGGAGGACTATTTCATTAACGTAGTCTTATTTCCTACCTTACTTTAAATATATTTGCAATTTACATTGCCCACTTATCTCCAACAGGTAAAGAATTAAAGCGTGTTTCAATCTTTTGGGGACACTCTCTCTCTGTGTGTGTGTGTGTGTGTGTGTGTGTGTGTGTGTATGTATATATATATACAGTAATCTCTCGTTAAGATGGACAGTCAAAGGCCAATATTTATTGTACTAAGCGAGAGTTCATTATAGCAGGAGTCCATAAATCTGGTGTAAAATAGTAATGAAATAGTAAAATGGTAATGAAAGTTTATTATCCTCAATTTTATGTAACATCATACTAGGTACATTGAAAAATATAACCTTAAAAGGAAAAAAAAAGGCAGAAAATATTAATCAAAAGATTTTAATATGTATAAATTATTAAAAATATGAAAAAATATTAACATTCAATGCTGAAATAAAAGACAGTTCTACATATTACTATTTTTAAAATGAAGTAATCTTTATTTGTTTCTTCTGAGTAAACAATATTTTTTTATTGTTTACCCAGAACAATATTTTTTATGTCATTCTCAATTTTAGTCAATTTAATCAATTGTAGTTTAGAAGTATGTTCTGCAGAACGTCTTCTACTGATTGTAAAATTAAATAAATTTTGTCTATCTTAACGAATGAATGAATGTATTAAGTAATATTTATAACATGCAACGTCTCATAGATAGACGTTAACCGGGGAAACCGTATTTGTACGTAATAACAAGAAATCCATCTTAAAGGGATCCGTCTTAACGAGAGTCCACTGTATGTGTATATATATATATATATATATATATATATATATATATATATATATATATATAAATATATATATATATATATATATATATATATATATATAAATATATATATATATATAAGAATGATCGAAACAGGGTAGTTCAGTTATAAATACAGAAAATTAAAAGTACTGCTATGTATTTATAACTGCATTCCTCCAGTAAAATTGATATAACTCAATAATAATTTTTTAAATGTTATGATTTTAATATATAAACTAATGTAATTAATTATTAATAAATTATTTATGAGGTCAATCATTTTTACTGTTGACTTAATGAAAATACAGCCATATTACATCTTACTGGGGAGGGGGGGGGGGGGGGGTGGATCTCACATTTTTCAAAAAACACCTCTCTAATATATTTATGATAAGAAGGTTACTGTATAAAGAACATGTTAAAAAGTTATCAGGAAATTTATATATGGAGCTCATCTTGGAAAAAAAAATTGTTTTTGCTGAAATTAGAAAAGAAAAATTTTTTTACATTTTTCAAAAAATAGAGACAAAAAATAGCAAAGTTTCAAATAAAATGTTATCAAAATGCTACTGTTTGACAATAAACATATATTCTAGAATATAAAATAAAAAATTATGTTTTTCTGACAATTAGGTGCAGAGCAAGAAAGGATTTTATCAAACACAAGACTTTCATTTCATGCATCCGTAGAGCAGCACCTAGTGAATTCTCCATTTCTTTGAAAATTTATTGCTAAAAAACTAATGCATGAAATCAACTAAATTTTTGTATGGTATTATAACTCTGTTATATATAGCTTTGAAAAAAAAATGAGAAAAATCTAAAGGAGTGGGTGATATTTTCACTTTTTTTTCTTTTTTTGTTGAATTGACATGGAATGCAGCCATTTTAGCAACATAAATTTTTAAAAAAATCTGATATGGGCAGCATATGACTTTCCTTATATAATGCAATGAATTTACTACTTTTACAATAAAAAAAAATAGATTATTTTTATGGTAGTTATTTATATTCTTTCCAAGATATTGAATTTTCATCAATGAGTCGTCATCATTGATTTAGCGTCATTTTTATCCATTTGACGAGTTTTTCATTAATTGTATATTTTACATGATATTGTGTATTTTACATGCTTCGAAAATGCTTGAAGTAGTTTCATAGTTATAATTTTGGGGAAAACGAAGAATTGAAAAATAATTGATTCTCTAAAAATGTTGAAAAAAGTTGCAACATACAGTGGTTAGAGATGAAATATTGTTTCACATACTGCCATTTCCATGTTAACAGAACTGTAAAATATGTACCATTTTTATGCTTAATTTGAAATGGATCTTGATATTAAAAACTTTTATTAAAGTATGTAGGAATAACATTTAGTAATCACTAGCCATTTTGCCTGCACAAAATGTGGATGGAAATAGCTAGTTTATATACAAGGCAGGATGAAATGGTTCGGAGACTGTGCTGATATCTCTAACCCTGATTGGAGGAGAGGGGAACTATTTTACCGTGGCATAGAGCAGGCTTCCGGAAATTGCCCGTCCTCGCCGGGTTAAAATTCGGCGAGGACGACCAATTTTCGGAAGTTGTCGTCCTCTCGGACGGCCTTGAGATTAGATATTCCGCAAAAAAGAAAAAAAAAATTTGTCATCGTAAGATTGTGGCGAAAGCCGCCCTTTCCCGTGCCATGAATGAAAATTAAAATGTCGTCACCTACAAATCTCCCTAGTGTGCATTATCAATGCCTTCTTTCTAGGTGAGCCGTCAGATCTGAATTGTAACCACAGGCGTTAGTTATTTTTTCTCCCCTCATCCTCCACCCAGTACATCCGATGATCACACGAAAATGCGATATCGCACTCACGATCAAAGTGACATGTTCTCTTCTCCTTAAGGTGTACATGTGCGGAATTTTCGGATTTTCACAAGACCGACAATACCAATGCTTAAACCCGGACCACGCCCGAAGAAATTTATAAATGTAGAATGAACTCGGCCTGAAGATAACTGTGTCTCAGCAGACCTGAAATGATTTGTATTCAAATATGTTAAAAATAAATTTGTCAAAATTTTGTACGGAGAATTTAGTTTGTTTTCTTAAACATTTATCTTTACGTAGCTGAAATAAAAGCAATAAGTTCATGCATTCAATTTAAATCCATTTTAAAAATTTTCAGAAGAAATATGTTCGGCCCGGTCGTAACGGACGTTTAAAAAAAAAAAAAGACTCAACCCTTCCGAAACAATAGAAAACTCAAGTCCAGCTCGGGCCTAAGCCCAAATCCCCAGTTAACTCTTTAAAACCCAAACTATAAAATTTTCATTTGCTGTAATAGACGGTAGTAAGTAACAAGTTTGAATTTTTGGAATGGATTCTTCTAGTTTCAGCCAGAAGTGTTTTATTTTCTTCCCCACTTTGGTTTCAACTTTAAAACTAAAACGTTTAAAATCTATTCATGGCATTTGTTCCAGTTGTTTGACAACTGAAGTTAAAGTATGAAACATCTATTCAGTCCAAGAAGATTTTAATCTTGATTGACTACATTCCCTAGAAATTAAGAGTACCGATGAGGTTTAAACTGTTTAGAGACAAGAGGATTTATATGATTATTTATTTACCACGCCTTCAAGTTACCAAACATTGAAAAAAGGAGCGATTCCTTACATATCTTACCCCTTTGCCCCCACCCATAGATCGGAATTCCGCCGTTCCGATCCATTATCGGAGACTCCGCGTCGCCGACTTTCATCACGGCGGTTAAGCGGTGTGGCGGTGGTGTATGAATATGCAGTTATCACACTTCATCCTGAGGCAGGTGGTTCTAATTTATTATTGTTACGCGATGTATTTAAGCACATATATTAAGGAATATAAAGTGAAAAAAAAATTCTTAGGAGGACGGGTAAAAAATTTCAATAGCCGTCCTCGCGGGCGGGCTAGATTTTGCCGATTTCCCGAAGCCTGGCATAGAGGCACATGTGTCGTATCGCATGTATGTTCGATTCGACAGTTTGAGAATCGCGGCTTGGAAATCTCTTCTTTTCAATGCCTGCATTGTGTTAAGCCTTGTCCAGATTCATTTACGAGTGAAAGTCTAGTTTCGTTCGAGAATGTGAATTTAATGTTCTGCTGTTGTTTTTTCGCGGCGCCTGCCTCGTCTGTGGGAAGTTTTCGAAAAGCGAAACTTCTCCTCTGGTCGGCAGCCAATGGGATAGCTTCTTGGCTGTTGTCGGGCAGTTGCGGCCGTGTTCGGGGGCTTTTTGGAGAAGAACTTGGAGAAGTTCGGATGTAAGTTTTCGGAGGAGAAAACGGAACAAAGAGAGTAGGGCCGGTGGCCCCATATTGCTGTGGATTATTGATTTTCCCAAAATCTAATCCGGGATGATGCCCGAGGAAGAAATGCACCGGGATCTGAAATTTTATTCAAAATTTAATGCTTTATTTTTCTGTTTTAGGTTGTGATTTTGACCGTTGTCCGAAAATCCGGGCGTGGCTGCTTGATCGGTTGATCGGTGAATGCTGATGTCGTATACTTCAGTTAGGATATAATTTTTCGGAAATGTCCTTCAGCCATGTTTTTAAAGTTAAGATCGGATGTTCTGAAACTATGAGGATTTGGTTTATCAACAGAACTGTAAGGTAAAATTACTAAAATTCTATTCATGAACAGTAGAACTTGAATCATCATTCTAAGACTGGTATAAATTTAAAGCTTATAAACTAACGTTTCTTAATTGGATTTCATATTGTAAGAATATTGATAATTGTCTATATAGAAATTTAATTTGATAAAGATTCTAAAGAGTGTGATTGATATAATGTTAACTGAATGTTAATTTACTTTGCATAAAGTTCTCTAGTGAAAGAGATTGTATTTACCGAAGGTATTATTGTGAAATGGATATTGAATATAAAATTTGTTTGGAATATATATATATAAAATTTAAATGGCTTACTTAAGAATAAATATGAATATTTGGTTTAATGAGTTAAATTATTTGCACACCCTGAATTCTGTCTTTTATTCTTCTACCCATCTGTGGACTAATGTCTCCAGACCGTAAGTACTCCTGGGTTACATGCGGGTATATATATATGAATTATATGTGAGTATTATAAGTGAATTATGTGTGATTATACTGTGACGCCATGTACTGGACTGCATATCTTCGATTCTTCTGTGCATATCGGTCGTGGGATCGGTTTCGGTTTCACTTTCGTTCGACTCCCCGCCGATTTGACTCCGGAGCCGAATCCACCGCCGATGTGACTCTGTCGTCGGGAAGGGTTCTGATGCGACACTGATCTCGTGACTCTCCCGATGCGACATTGGTGCCGTTCTGACTTACGGAGTGGTAGAAAATAAATTTAATTGCTCTATTTGAAAAAAAAAAAAAAAAAAGTAAAACTTTGGCTTTTTGCTTTTTCAGGGTGTAAGTTATAAATTTGTGCATATTGAAAAAAAAAAAAAAAAAAAAAAAGAGGAAAAAGTGGTATATTTGATATATATATGAGTATTTATTGTGCAAAAGTGTTAAATGTGTTCTTATGTGATCAAAGTAAGTGGTTTCTATTTGTATATTTGATGCATAAAAATGACAATTTGTGGGCAATATGAAATTGAAAAATAATAAGTCTGACCCACACATATATATATATTTTGACATATGATTTTGTGTTTGATATTTTGGGGGAAATATGAGTGATTTTTATAAAAACAATAACAAACTCAATTTTGATAGTATTTCATATACACTTTAAGCACACAACCACAAATATTAATCGCACTGATTGTTGCATTTCAAAAACAAAAAATTCAAACATGCCTCGTAACAAAGCTGTTCGTGCTAGTAGAAGCACTGATTCCTCATCACAGACTGGAGCTAATGCTCGTGTGCCTTCACGCTCTCCTCCCCGACTCTCTCCAAATTCTGGAAGATCTGTGTCGGTTAGTGCAAGTTCAAGAAAAACCAAAACAAACTCAGTCTCCTCACAATTTATAAACACAATCCCTGATTTTTCTGGTTCTCCAAATGAATCATTTGTGGACTTTCTCGACAAATTTGACTTAGTGGCAAAACATGCGGAGTGGTCGAACATAGATAAAATTTTCATATTGAAACTGAAATTAAAAAATCAGGCTGAAAGATTAATTAAGGGAATCCCTCGCCTTAATCACAGTGAAAACTTTAGTGAACTGATCCTTGCTTTGAAGGAGCAATTTGAAACAAAAGAAGATATTGCCAAAAAAGTAGTAAACTTGATTTTATAATTTAGTAAACTTGAAACAAAAACATAATGAAACAATTAGGCAGTTTGCCTTGAGAATTGAAGCGGACTCTTTTCGAGCATTTCCGGAAGAGTTATGCAACTCTGGTGAAAATTCGCTGAGAACTGCAATTCTGAAAAATTCCTTCATAAAAGGATTAAAGATGACTATTCGAAAAGCTGTATGTGCGGCGAATCCACAAACATTTGAAGCTGCAAAACAGGTCGCTATCTTGCATGAAGAAATCCTGAATGAAAGCTCGGACTGTGTAGATGAAGAAGTTACTCTTACTGTGTCGAAGAGAAGAAAACATGAAGAAGAACTGGAAAATTTAAAAACTAAATTAAAAGAAAACTGAGTATGAAGCTTTGAAGAAGAGGTTTGAAGAAAATGCTGCGAAAAGAAAAGAAAAACTTTCATTTTTAAGAGAAGAAATTGACAGAAGCTTTGAGGACAGTTTGAATACGCCCTCTACAAGTAAATATAACGAAGAAGAATTCGCGGAAGAAAAGTTTGAGAATATTGTTCCAAAAAAGAAATCCAGACCTTCAACTTCTTTTCAAACTTCAACTCCATACAAAAGCATAGGAAACAGAAGTCTAGTAAATCAAAGAGGAATTCCAGCTGCCTCGAGAAGAAACGAATGGAGAAATGGGAATACTTATCAAAATTATAAATCCAAAAGAAGTTTCCGATATTTTAGAAGACCATTTGAAAACACATATAGAGGAAATCAAAATAATTATAGAAGAAACTATTCAAACCAATTTCAAAATCGTTATGATAATTATAAATTTGCAACTTTCAATCAAAATAACAGAAATAATTATGGAAGAGGAAATTATCCAAATTTTGGTAATAGAAGATATTTCAATAGACAAAATTACAACAATCAGACTTCCTTCCAATATAATCCTAGTAGACCGAACTTTGAAACTAATTCAATGGTTGACTTTGATACTCCTTGTATCAATGCTTTTCCGATTATAGCAGTGTTTGTTGGTAATACAGAATTGAATGCTTTGATTGATTCGGGAAGTTCAATTAACATAATTTACGAAAGCTCTCTTCAAAATATTCCTCCAGAAAATTATCGAATAAAACATACCTCTACAATTTTGAGGGGAATCTCTAATCAAAATATTTTGGTAGAAAGAAAAGTATCCTTTCCTATTGCAATTGCTAACGAAAGAAGTGAAATCGAGTGTTGTGTCCTGGACATTCCTGCTCCCAAAAATTACAATATGATTTTAGGAAGTGTTTTCCTAAACAAAAAGGAAGTGACAATAAGTTACAAATACAAACGAGTCAATTTTAAATATTGCAGTATTCCTTTTGTGGAAACAAGTACATCACAAACGACTGCAGTGGTATCAGAAGAAATGAAAGAATGCAACACGATTAGTCACTTACAGTTTGATACAAATTATGACACACAGTATTTAAAAGACATTGATCTTAGAAACAACAATAACAGTTTTTGTGAAAATTTCAGAAATGATTATTTGAATGTACAAAATGAATTCCATGACATTGATTTTAGAGATCTGTGTATAAATGAAAATAGTGAGTTTATCAGTAGAAATCCTATAATGCAAAGTGTAGTAAATGACTATAAGCAAACCAACAAGACCTTAACCGTTTCAAATATCTGTGATAATGATGTCAGTGAAATTACAAGTTCAGATTGTGATATGAATTCCTTAAATACAAGTTCTTTTTGCCAAGAAAAGAGAAAAATACAGCCAAAAGAGAATTTAAATTTTGTTAAAGCATACCAGAAATGCATTTTGAAACCTATGGAAGAGTCATTCATAAAAGTCAAAATTGATTCAAAATTTGAAAAAAATTCTACAATTTTATTAGAGCCTAGAGATGTCAGTGAATGTTCCACTGAACAAAATTATTTTTTAGCAAGAGCTGTATATAAGGTGACAAAAGATGATTTTCTATATGCTCGAGTAGCAAATCCTTCTAAAGAAAAAATAAATATTAACAAAGGAATGAAATTGGGTATAATTAGTCATGTGCAAGAGACAAATTTATCTGAAGTAAATAGTGTTGATGAACAACATATAGAAAACAACGAGATATTTGAAGTATGGGGTGGTGACTTTGATTTAAAACATATAAATGGCATGCAGAAAAAATTGTTACAAAATTTGTTAAAAAAATACAGAAATGTCTTTGCCAAGTCTGTTAATGAGATAACAGGCTGCGACACCATTTTGCACAAAATTAATTTAAATTCAAATATTCCAATTAGACAAAAACCCTACCGTGTGCCTCATCACCTGCAGAAAGAGTTATCAAAACAAACCAATGAGCTCTTGAACGCCAAAATTATCCAACCAAGCACCTCTCCGTATAACACACCTGTGTTATTTGTGAAGAAACCTGATGGTTCATATAGGCTGGTGGCTGATTATCGAAAATTAAACAATCTGACAATTAGCGAAGTGTTTCCGATCCCAAACATAGCAGAGTTGATTGACAGACTTTCTGGTGCTACATACTTTAGCACACTTGATTTGACCTCTGGATTTTACCAACTATGCCTTCATCCAGATGATTATGAAAAGACTGCTTTTTCAACACCCGATGGTCACTTTGAGTGGCTTAGAACTCCTTTTGGGCTGAAAAATGCACCTGCATCATTTCAAAGACTTATGTTGCTTGTTTTGGCTGGAATCTCAGGAATATATATCGATGACATAATAGTCGCTTCTCGCTCTTTTGAAGAACACTTAAAGAAATTGGAAGAGATTTTCATAAGATTAGGAAAACATGGTTTGAAATTGAAGCCTTCCAAGTGTCATTTTTTTAGGAAAACCATTAAGTACCTTGGTTTCCTTGTGTCTGAAGGAAAGGTGCAACCTGACCCTCACAATGTTGAAGTAGTTGAAAATTTTAAAATTCCAAAATCAGTGAAAAATGTGAGGCAGTTCCTTGGTCTCACAGGGTTTTACAGGAAGTTTATCAAAAACTATGCAGAAATATCAGTACCTTTAACCAAAATTTTAAAAACAAAAAACAAGGACAACAAAAAGAAATTTGTTTGGTCAGATGATGCTCAGAAATCCTTCGATATTCTTAAGGAAAAACTCTTATCTAAACCAATATTGAATCTCCCTGATTTTAATAAACCATTTGTGCTACACACTGATGCTTCGAATCAGTCCTTGGGTGGTTTTCTTTCCCAAGCTGATGAAAATGGAGATTATCACCCTATTTCTTACGCGAGTCGAAAGTTAAATGATGCTGAACAAAAGTACAGCGTGGTGGAAAGAGAAGCACTTGCTGTCGTATGGGCTACAAATTACTATAAACATTACCTGATTGGAAAACACTTTACTATTTTTTGCGACCAAAGCTCTCTCTCCTTCATATTTAAATTGAAAGACCCTACTTCCAGACTTGCAAGGTGGATTGCTTCATTAACACAATTTGATTATGAAATCATACATAAGCCAGGAAAGGCAAATGTAGTAGCCGACTACTTGTCAAGAAATGTCAATGATTGTGCAAACCCAGTGAATGTTGTTCCTAACAACAGATTTGTGTCTAAATACAAAGTTATCAATAATGCAAAGAAACAAAATTCTCCTAATTTAGTATCAAAAATTCCTAGTGTCAACAATAACAATATTCATGAGAATTTGAGTGAAAGTGTTTTTGGAAATTTAAATGAAAATCAAACTAATGAAATTTGTGTTGTGGATAATAATTTAAATGATCAACAAGATATGCAAAATGACAACAACATGCCAATTAAAGAGTTTGAACAAATTTCTGCACATCCAACTTTACTTGTAAGAATAAAAAATGCTCAGAAATCTGATTCCAGATGTAACAAGATCATAGATTGCTTAGAAAAGAATATTATGCCATACCCTCAGAGTCTAGTATTTTTTCGAAAAGATGATACCTTATGGTGCACCCACAAGAATCCGAAGTTGAGACACCAATACCAAGAGAGAATTGTTGCTCCTCAGGAACTTGTGTCAGAAATACTTTGGTTGCATCATGATTGTCCCACTTATGCTCACTGCGGTTTTAGAAGGACTTTAGCTTCTATTAGTCGTAAATACTATTGGACAGGGATGTACTCCCAGACAAGTAACTATGTGTCGTCATGTGAAATCTGTGTCATCAATAGAGGTTACAAAAACAATAAAGCTCCAATCCAGAGATTTTCGAGATCAAGTTATCCATTTCAACGGGTAGCAATGGACTGTGTTGGACCCTTGCCTACCTCTTATTCAGGAAAAAAATACATCTTGGTGATTACCGATTACTTCACTCGATGGCCTGAAGCGTACCCACTCGCTTCTATAAAGACGGATGACATTTTGCAGTGCCTAGAACATTTTATAGCACAGCATGGTATACCTCAATTTATGGTCACAGATTGTGGTTCGAATTTTTTATCAAGATCTGCGAAAAGTTTTTATGAAAAATTAGGTATTAGTAAATCTACTACAAGTCCATATCATCCTAGCTCAGATGGCTGTGTCGAGCGTCTCAATGGAACTCCCCTCAGGTCATTAAAAAACATTGCTTATGATGATAAAAATAATTGGGACAGACTGATCCAATTTGCACTTTTGGCTCATCGGAATGCAATTCATGCCTCCACAGGTGAATCTCCTGCATACTTAGTCTATGGAAGAGACTTGACGGTTCCCAATACACTCATTTCCGGTTTTAAAATCCCTACATACGACTCTACATATGAATACGGTGAAGATCTACAATTTCGATTGAAAAAAATGTATGACTTGGTTAAGAGAAATTTAGAAAAAGCAGAAAACTCACAAATATCACAACAACATAAGAAAGCTAAGCAACCTGAAATCAAAATTGGTGATTTGGTTTACTTGTATACGCCTCATTTGCCCCAGGGACAGTCGAAGAAACTAAGCTCTTTTAATAAAGGACCCTTTCGTGTGATTAAGAAAACATCACCAGTGAATTTCTTGATACAACACATAATGAATCCGAAGAATGAACAATTGGTCCATGTGAATAGACTTACTTTATTACCTCCTAGAAGGAAGGAACTTCAAAAATTTACTCAACAAAAAAAGGCTGGAAGTGAAAGTGTAAATCCAAAACAAAATAATTCTTCATCCAATATTCAATCTAGAAAAGATACAGTGATCCTGAAGCCATGTTTATCTAACCCAGCTAACAAACAAAAAACAAAAGAATCTGTAAAAAGAGTTAGATTTAACCTTCCTGCTCCTGTGAATCCTTCTGTTCCTGGAAAACAATCAAATTTTCATGCTGATACAAACCGACAAATTTTTACAAGAGTGAATTCAAATCCTAACATTAGAAAAAGCAGAGTTATTTACAATAACAGTTACTCACCACAACAAAAACAAAATGTTTTCAATGCAAACAGAAGTACAAAAACACCATACAATTTGAGAGCATACAATAGTAGATTTTATTAAATAAGTTTCACATTTTTCAAAAAAAAAAAAAAATTCTCAATTATAAAAGAAATTATTGTTCAGATACATTTTATTTAGTAGATGATTGTTTATTATGTTACTTTCCAACCATTATCTTTTAAAATTAATAGTCAATTTTTGAAAAAAAAAAAAAATAAAAGTGTCTTGATAATTCAGTAAAATGTTGTTACACATATGTTAATTGAAATGTTGAAATATTTGATGTGTCTGTTGTGAAACTTAACTTGGTGGTGTAAATTAAAATTTATAACTGATTTAAATGATTTTCATAAATGTTTTGAGCAACTCTCATCTTGAACTCTATTGAACTTTAAAATTTCCTGAGAGAATTTGCTCTGCCTGTTGGTGTTTGGCTGATTTGTCTAAAAATGATATTTTGATTAAGTTAAAAGAAAGAAAATTTGTTGTTAATTACAAAATAATTTTAAAAATTTACTGTTTGAAAATAATTTTATTGAAAGTTTGAATGTTTTGAGTTGTGAATAACTGTGATTTCAGTTAATTAAGGAATAATAAGAGTATATGACAGTTGAAAAAAAAAAAAAAAATATATATATATATATATAATTTCTTTGACAAACAGAATTTGATTTTGAGACTGAGAGAGATGAATTGATTTTGGCCTGAATTTTTGAAATTGATGAATTTGATTTTCTTTGAATTCCTGTTTACATATATATTTTTTTTTTCCGTGCCTGATGTTTTCTGCCACACATTTTAGTTAGTCATCATAGGAGTGGAACCTTTGCTGCAACAACCTTTTTTTGGAAAACTTCGGGTGTACACAAACAGATACACTTATCACGAGCCTGGAAGAAGATGCACGCTGGCAAATTAATTGTCCGACCCTTGCGGTGGTGATTGGAACCAGAGATGACGACTGCTTTCTACTCCCACTAGATGCGGATCGGAAGCCTGACCAGTGGGAAACTGAAGTTGATGAAGGAAGGATGATGGAAGCCGCCGTGGACAGCTCACTGCTGTGAGTCTGTTCAAAAATTTTTACATTGAAGATATTGAATTGAGGGGCGCGATCTCTGTGACTGATTTCTGCTGCGTGGATCCTGCGCGCGGGTAAATTTTTTTTGTTTTACACTCCCTTTTTATTCTGGCAACCCGACTACTGTCCCGCCAGATGTGTGTTTTTGGATAGGCCATCTTCACTTACAGTACATAACTGACGGAATTTCTTTGGAGTCAAATTTTTTTCTCTCTCGTTCTCCCTCTCAGTGCTCATTGTTTGTTGGTGATATTTGAAATGTGAACACATGTACTTAATTGAAACATACATTTATTTTGGAAAACATACATTTAATTTGAGAAACTTACATTTAATTTTGAAAAATACATGTATTTTGGAAGATGTAAATTGATTTTGAAAATTGTTTTGAGAACATATAATTATTTCGAGAATTTAATAAGTTAAGAATTGAAGTTAAATTCATAATGAAACTATGCATAGTAATAACATAGTGATAATGATAATGAAAATATTAAAAGTTGAAGTTAATGATAATAGTAATATTAGAAATGAAAATGATTTTTGTAAGTGTAATACAAAAGAACTTTAAAGTGAATTTAAAGTGAGAAAAGTTGAATAAGAAAAGAGAACTCATTTGTTTGTTTGTTTCATGAAATATATTTAATCTCATTGTGTTGTATAAATTAGTGTTTATTTTATTGTGGTCACTTAGTGTATTGAAAGTGACATTGTTGTTTGATATAGTTGTTTTCATCTTGCATCATATTATTAGTACATATATTCATATCATTTGTTTTCTGGAATTTAAGAATTTCGGAAATTGAAATTTTGCTGTCAGGCAAAAGTGCCCTGACGTTTTCATGTATTCATGTATTTCAGTGTATTTAATATATGTTTATATTTTGTAAAGGTTCCTTTTTGCTGTTGGGACGTCTTGTTGTCATCGTTTGGCCCTTTTTGGTCTTTGCCCTGAAAGTGATGGGTGTACTGCCTGTGCATCCGGATCTTCAGGTGGGATGTGTGTGGACGCATACATTTCCCTTCTTCAAAATTTCTGCTAAATTGCTGACTCAGTAGAAATTGTTCTCTGAGTTGGTGTTACACTTAAAGGTTCCTAGTATTCCTGTGTAAATGTTAAAGTTGTGTATGTGTGTGAGAAAAAAAAAAAAATTTCTCACTGATTCGAAATTTTTTTTCCTCCCAGGGGGAGGAAATGTCGTATCGCATGTATGTTCGATTCGACAGTTTGAGAATCGCGGCTTGGAAATCTCTCCTTTTCAACGCCTGCATTGTGTTAAGCCTTGTCCAGATTCATTTACGAGTGAAAGTCTAGTTTCGTTCGAGAATGTGAATTTAATGTTCTGCTGTTGTTTTTTCGCGGCGCCTGCCTCGTCTGTGGGAAGTTTTCGAAAAGCGAAACTTCTCCTCTGGTCGGCAGCCAATGGGATAGCTTCTTGGCTGTTGTCGGGCAGTTGCGGCCGTGTTCGGGGGCTTTTTGGAGAAGAACTTGGAGAAGTTCGGATGTAAGTTTTCGGAGGAGAAAACGGAACAAAGAGAGTAGGGCCGGTGGCCCCATATTGCTGTGGATTATTGATTTTCCCAAAATCTAATCCGGGATGATGCCCGAGGAAGAAATGCACCGGGATCTGAAATTTTATTCAAAATTTAATGCTTTATTTTTCTGTTTTAGGTTGTGATTTTGACCGTTGTCCGAAAATCCGGGCGTGGCTGCTTGATCGGTTGATCGGTGAATGCTGATGTCGTATACTTCAGTTAGGATATAATTTTTCGGAAATGTCCTTCAGCCATGTTTTTAAAGTTAAGATCGGATGTTCTGAAACTATGAGGATTTGGTTTATCAACAGAACTGTAAGGTAAAATTACTAAAATTCTATTCATGAACAGTAGAACTTGAATCATCATTCTAAGACTGGTATAAATTTAAAGCTTATAAACTAACGTTTCTTAATTGGATTTCATATTGTAAGAATATTGATAATTGTCTATATAGAAATTTAATTTGATAAAGATTCTAAAGAGTGTGATTGATATAATGTTAACTGAATGTTAATTTACTTTGCATAAAGTTCTCTAGTGAAAGAGATTGTATTTACCGAAGGTATTATTGTGAAATGGATATTGAATATAAAATTTGTTTGGAATATATATATATATAAAATTTAAATGGCTTACTTAAGAATAAATATGAATATTTGGTTTAATGAGTTAAATTATTTGCACACCCTGAATTCTGTCTTTTATTCTTCTACCCATCTGTGGACTAATGTCTCCAGACCGTAAGTACTCCTGGGTTACATGCGGGTATATATATATGAATTATATGTGAGTATTATAAGTGAATTATGTGTGATTATACTGTGACGCCATGTACTGGACTGCATATCTTCGATTCTTCTGTGCATATCGGTCGTGGGATCGGTTTCGGTTTCACTTTCGTTCGACTCCCCGCCGATTTGACTCCGGAGCCGAATCCACCGCCGATGTGACTCTGTCGTCGGGAAGGGTTCTGATGCGACACTGATCTCGTGACTCTCCCGATGCGACACATGTGACAGAGATGTGATAAGGAAGAAACAGGGGTGTTTTTCCAGACAATGTGTGTCAGTGAACTGTAGTCATTCGCGTTTGTTGAAAAACAGAAACGGCATTTAAAGAACAATGTGCGAATATCAAATTCTGCCAGCGTTTGGGGAAATCGCCAAAAGAAACATTGCACCTGCTGCAGCAGGATTTGAGGTCTAAATTGTATAGTAAATTGGGAAAAAGGACGAGTTTTTAAAAGCAATTTCCCATGACTTGAAGGAAGCGAACGATCTGGTTAGGTAATCAAGATTCGTATGACGTCTGCATTCAATAGATAAAATCAAGGACAAACCGTTTTAAAAAAACAAAAGGTCTTTTATTTAACACATCCTAAAAGAAGTACAAAATATATATTAAAAACTGCCAGAGCACTTTCAGACGTATATATGCCCTTCATCAGTGGCTACATGAATAGTAAAAACATGGAATGTTTATATATAGAGAGACCCGTTTAAAGCAAATTTGCATAAAATATAAAATTATAAATGAACTTACTAAAAATAATACAAGAAATATACACAGAAATTACAAAATAAGTTTAAACGTTTACGAATTTTAAATTATTACAAGAAAAGAACTAATACAAATTTTAGAAAACGTCAAGCATGATATTCCTGAGAATGACTTCACAATTAACTTTTAAGAGGTTTGAATTGCATAGATTCAAGAATATTTTTGTACGTCTTTTAGGGTATGTTAAATAAAAGACTTTTCGTTTTTTTAAAACGTTTTGATCTGGTTAGGAATCTCACTCATAGGAATGGTTGTTGGAATCGGAGATTGTTAGTTTGAGGATTGAGGTTGAACAGAAAAGATTCGGGTTAGGGATTTACAGGAAGGGTTGGAGGACTCATCGGGGAAGGTGCCTATTCGAACTTCGGTTGGTGAATTAGAGGAGCTTGATTCCTTAAAGACTGTGCTATAGAATAAAAATGTCCTGATACAGGAATCTAATATCTTAATATAAAAGACATGAAGGATAGAATTGAGGACTTGGAGCATTCACGGTTTTCTTCCCCTTTGGTTAAAGGAGTTCCAGGGAATGGTTTGTCACAGGGCATGGTTAGTGACATTTCTGAGGTGCATAAAGCTGGCTTGGAGTGTAAGTTGAGTGAATCATGTGCAAACTTCGCCCTTTTAAATGAGAAGCTAGAAAAACAAAACTAAATTATTTTGGAAGTTGTTAATGAAATCAAGAAAGGGATGGTTTCTTCAGTGGATTCTCGGACCCCTGCTGTCAGAAATAAGAAGAGTAGCACTATTGTGATTAGACCCCTGTCTCCAGGCACTGCTGATTCAACCAGGAAATTGGTTCTGGAGTCAACGGTTAAACCGAAGGCTATAAAAATTGGAATTGATAAGTTCTTTGGGCTCCATGATGGAAGGATTGTAGTGGAGCTTACTGATAAAGCTAATGCCTCTAGGCTGTTTAGTAACTTAGAAGCTGACCCCCTCCTCAGGACTAAGGTAAAATTTGAAAGGCCCAGAAAAAGGCCACCTAAAATGATATTTTTTAATGAACCGGAAATTCTTAGTAATAAAGAATTCTTAGATGACATGATTGTACAAAATGAGTGCCTGACTGAGTTGAGGGAGTGATTTAAGTTCAAATTTAAAATTAAGTCCAAAGGTGGCTCACATAGGATTTTTGATGTAAGGTCTCCGGCTTTTGGTATCCTGCAGGAGCTTAGGTTTGTTTAGGTCAGGCTGGCATTGGATCTGGTGCCACGAGTTCTATGCTGTGTTACAGTGTATGGAATGCGGCCAATTAGGTCATGCCTCCGAGTGTTGTCCCGGTCCAAAGCGTTGCCTGAGGTGTGCCGAGTCTCATGATGGTGGTACTTGTACTGCTAAGTTTAAATGTATTAACTGTGTTGTGTTTAATGAAAAGAGTGGGGTTAAACGAGATTTTGACCACTCATGTCATAATAATGATTGTGCTATTTTCCAGAATGAACTGGATATATATCAAAGGCATGTGGATCATGGAAAATAATATATTGTATAGTTGTAAATATGTTTTGAATATTTTGTTGTAATTTGCCTTTCTCTCTACCATTTGTATGAGCCGTTATTATTATGTGTTTTTATTCATGTGTAAAATATGTTTATTAAGTGTAAAATATGTACTGTTTGTTATTTTGGTGGGTTTTATTTGGTATTTGGGCCTTTTGGTTAGTAGAGGAGGGCGAGTTCGGTTATTTATTGGTATTTCTAACATAGGATTATGTACTAAGGATTTGGTGTTATTGCTTCATGTGCCACTCTTATCTTGGTTTGGTGCTATGTAAGGTTGGGAGATTCTTGGAGGTAGTTGGGGCCGGCATTGAATTATTTTGTTATGGCTGTTGTTTAATATTAGGACAGTTTTTCTAGTTTCGGCGCCTCTGTTATTTTATTGATTTTGTTAGATTGGAAGTACCAATCTTTGTTGATATGCAAGGGATCAAAATTTTTTCTGTTTAAAGAAATTTTACTTGATTGTTCTTTTGTGACAGGTTGGGGTGATTTATTTTGTGAAGTATTAGGGGTTTGTAGTTTGGGTCTTTGTTTAGAATTATTTTAATGGTGTTTTGGTAGGTGGTGGTGGATTTTCCACCCATCTTGGTCGTTTGTTTGATGAGGTGTTATTCTGTTTATATTTTTAGTGGGTATTTTTGGTCACTGTGTTAGATTTTTGGTTTGAATATTTGGTTTTGTTGTGGCTGAGCCCAGGATGCCTGCTTTGGAGAGAGACAGGCATCGGGGGACAGTTTTGTTCCTGATGGTGGCTTTAGTTTATTTTATTTAATTTATTGTTTGTATGTTGTTTTGAAGAATTAGTTGAAGGGTATTTATTTTATGGTTTCATGGGTGGAAGTCTTGTTTATATTAATTTGTTGAATTGGGACTTTTAGTTATATTTGTCGCCTACCTTAAGTGATGCTGGAATTTTTTATTGTTATTATATATTGAAGATGTTTGTTATAATTAATATTATCTTGTACCTGTATGCAAATAAGGATAGGGTTATGCTGTTTATTGTTATTTCTGACTGCAAACTGTTGCGGATGAATTGTAGGCCACTGTAACTGCCTTGGCCTGGTGAAAAAATTTTTAATTAAAATAAAATATTCTGTGGGTGTGGGTGCATCGGCGTTCTTGGTGACACATTTTGTCTGGTTGATCCCACTGCTGGTGGGCGTTCCGGTCCTCTCCATTAGAGAGTTCTCTGGGACTGGCAGCAGTTGGCCTCGCTCGGCGAGGTGTGGGCCTGCTGTCCCCTTGGTGTCCTGGGTTGTTCGCATGTGGCGTAGTGGAGTCGGTGGCTTTCTCTGTCAGGTGGGCTTGGGCTGCTCGTCATTCCTCGTTTATACTAGAGGTCATTGTCTCTTCCAGCCGTGGGTTTTAGCAAGCTTATGCTATTAGTTGCAGATGCCACGGTCTGGGTTTACAAGTTCACTGACATGCATTGTTTGGAAAAACCCTGCACTAAGGACATACTTCTTTCTTTTCACATCTAGCGTTACATGTGACTCTACACCATGGTAAATTAGTTCTCCTCTCCTCCAATCAGGGTTGAAGATATCATCACAGTCTCCGAACTTTTTGATCCTACCTTGTATATGCATGGACATTAAATATTTGCCAGATGCATATGATTCAAGTGTATTCTAAACTATTTTACCCATTCTAAAGCATTCATAAATGTCAATCTTCAAAATTAATTTTCCCCTATATAAAATAACATTTATAACTACAAATCATATGAATAATTTGTAAAATAATTACTGTAAAAAAGGAACATTAAAATTTACTTACTTATCACAAGTCCAACATAAATTATCTGGGAATTTATTGCAACTCTGTATGCGAAAAATTTGCGTACCACATTTACTACAAGGAGCATTCAGAGGCAAATACCGCTTTTTGATGAGCCACCAAATTGAAAGAGTCATGAAATTTTCTTCTCGAAGACGATTCTCTGTAAAATATATTTTTATTTTAAAATTACTCATATACTTTTGCAATCTCAAACAGTAAATAAGAAATTTCATACAAGTTAATTTAATATGATTTATAAACTTCTGATGCTTTGAAAATTAACATCTTACTTTCATAAACTGGAACTGCAGATTAGCACTTGCTACTCGCCATCTGGCGAGAACTTAAATGCTGGTAAAGAGTGTGCAACACTCAATAAAACTAAAGAGTACATTTTTTTGTGACCAGTAAAGTATGATACTAGGCAAAGTCAATTATATTGTTGGCTTTAAACTGTAAAACTGTAAGATTCATCAGTCACCATATTCTACAAAATTTGCGTACATACCAATAAAATTCTGTATGTGTATGTCTCTGTCATGCATAGCGGGAAAATTGAAGCTATAGACAGCCATGAAAGCTAGACAGCAAAATTGTCACTTAAAATTTCTTTTAAATATATAACTATCAGAGTTTTAAAAAATGAGTTCACCTGCCCTGCTTGCTGCAGTGTCGCTAACCACCATCTCTTGAATGGACATCCGCATTGACATCACTAGCGATTGCATTTCATTGTAAAGACACAACCTCAGTGCTCAATAATGGTAATACAATGGACAAGCAGGCTTTTTATGGTTTCTTGGCATAAAAAGTTGAATGTCTATTTTTTTCTTTCTTTTATTTTTTTAATCATTATGATTAGTATCCATTTTGACAGGGATAAGTCAAACAGTTCATGTTAAAAGAAGTTTACGTCAAGCATGTTCATGTTAATGGGGTTCAAGCAAGATAACTTTATAAGTTATTCAATAATTGAGTTAGATTAGTGTAACGCATATGCCATGCTTAAACTTCATTTAAAACTATAATTTTTGTCCATATAGACATGAAAATGAAAGGGATATCACAGTAACAGCAATATGCTACAAACTTCGTTAATTTTTTTCAGTTTTAAAATAAATCTCCTAATACTATGAGTTAGAGTATTCAATTCAATGGTTCCATGTATAAAAATTTGAATATTGTTAATGCCACCCCAAATCTTAATTCGAGTTCAACCTGAAAAATTCTAAAAGAAATGCCACACAACCTGTTTAAACCTCTATTGAAGCTGAAAATGCAAAAATTCATTTTCTTATGTTATCGTCACTTCGTTGTTTATGATTAAGAGCTGTAACGTGATACCTTTAAGCACAACAACTATGCATAATATTTTAAACAAGCATTAGCTTAGAAATATCTTGCGAATAGTACATATCCTTACATGCATCTTGTTAACTTATATAAAAGTGTATTTTTCTACACCCCCTCTACTTTATTACGGAAAAGTTTGTATGACATATCATGCCAATTCAAGCAAGAATCCATAGGAACGAGAAAAAATCTCTTTCAAACTGAAACTTCAGTATCACACGTGAACTAGGTAACACACTGTATAATACATTTGATTTTACAGATTATTTTCATTGCCAACTATAGCAGAGCTAGAAATTGCAAAATAGATGAGAAGAAAATGATACTGAATACAAGGTTTTTCATAAACATCTGACTGAACACCATGTTTGAAGCTATTGACAATAATTTTGTTTGCCAAGGGCTGTTCAAAATCTAACGAAATGTTTCCAATTTTTCATTTTTATTACTTCAATTTTCTTTTAATTTACAGAAATTTTTCATCTGATCGTAAAATTAGCGCAACATGGTGCAATTTGTCAGCATATTACAATCAAAATATGAAAATTTACAGCATAACGACTGATGCGGAGTACGATCACGTTAAACATGTGGGTCCGAAAGTCCTTCCGAGAGGTTGGTGGTAGGGGAAGAAGGGTACGGTCCCTGTGGATGCCTCCCCCACTGGGTTCCGGTCTAAATTGGGTGGCACTTCCCGACCGTCCAAACAGTTACCTTACACCTTTCTGGTAGGTCGGACGGTCTGGGTTTCAACAACAACAGCATAACGACTGATGAGTAAGCAGTGGATGTAACATGCAGTTTTGCAAAAAAAGTACTTCCAGTGAATAAAAATAAAAACTGAATTTATTACTCATAAAATGAAATCAAACAGAAATGAAAATAGCATGCATCGTTGACTTTGATGCAGCTTACACTAATACATCAGAACATTGCTCCAATACTGAGCCTAGCCATAATACATCAGTCATTAACATCGCATAGCCTCATCTCTAATCATGGCTAATCATGACTCAAGTGCCTTTACCGGCATCGGACATTTATACTCATCATCTATTATGATGCTTCCGAAGTATGCCAATTTCCAGTGATACAGAAAATTAGCATATTCCGGTCAGCTAAAACACAATCTGCAGGAACTCAAATGTAATTAAACTCAGACACTAAACAAATGATCCATAATCCAAACAGTTAACCGGAAATATCCAATACTTAACTTTGACCGTAATGCTATCGTGATACGTCATTTGTTTATTTTTGTGGTGTCTAACATTTGGCCCCTTCTGCAGATTGTGTCTTTTTAAGACACTGAAATGTATTCAATTTTTATAAATTTATACTGCAAGTTGACATACTTTCAAAGTGGATATCATGAAAAAATTTTAGTGTATAAACATAAGTTATAAGCAATGTTAAATCTGATGTATAAACACATTCATGAAACACTTTTATATGACAAAATTAAAAATATATAAAAAAAAAATCCCTATGCATATAGCAGGAGATTCACTTAATTACTATATTTCATTTCTTCACCACACAATTGAAATCAACAGTAACTAATCTACTTGTTGAGGAGTTTCATAAAGTCTATATTTTATATTTAGAATTTTAAAAATTTGTACATCGCCATACAGTATAAACTCAACAGTAACTAATCTATTTGTTGAGGAATTTCCAAAAGTATATATTTTATATTTAGAATTTTTAAAATGTCTGTACATTGCCACACAGTTTAAATCAACAGTAGCTAATCTACTTGTTGAGCAGTTTGTAGTAAAGACATTTTGTATTATGAAACATTTTTAGTATAGTGAACAAAAATACTCATTGCCACATAGTTTAAAGTCATTTGTATCTAAACTAATAACGAGGGATTTGAAAAAAGTTATATTTTTAAGATATTTATTTTTCACAATTTTGAATACAATTTTTAAAAAGTTATACTTATAGTTCAATTTAAATATTCTTTTAATGTTTCTAGAATTTTACATTTTAAAAATTTCTTCACAAAATTTAAAAATCATTTCTTTAGTTACAGATTTAGTAAAACCATCAGCTCTATTATTTTTACTATTAACAAATTTAATTTCAAATAGTTTCTTTACAACTAAATTCTTAAGAAAGTGGTACTTGGCATCAATGTGTTTTGTCCTATGATTCTTGATAGATGAATTAGAAAAGTTTATGGCTGCTTGATTATCACAGTATAAAATACTTTTATCCAATTTAATTCCAAGCTTTTTACATTCTCCCAAGATATTTTGCACCCACACCATCTCTTTTGCAGATTCAGTTAAAGAAATATATTCTGTCTCGATGATATATAAAACACATTTATGTTTACGATTGGCTGCAAAATCAGAATCAGAAAAGCACTTAAGATTTACATTTTTAATATTTGATAAATTTAATTTAAAATCTTTAGTTTGATCTACATATCCTAACAATTTAAGTAAAACATCCCAGTGTTTAATTCCTGGGTTTTCTTGAAATTGTGAAAGAATATTTACAGCATAGTAAATGTCTGGTCTAGTCCTACTTGAAAGAAATGAAAGGCATCCTAACAGATTTCTGTACGGCAAGTAAATGTAGATCAAACTACAGATTTTAAATTAAATTTATCAAATATTAAAAGTGTAAATATTAAGTGCTTTTCTGATTCTGCAGCCAACTGCGATGACAGAGTGTCATTAGGGGGCACGATATTTCTAATAGATAATGTTCCAATTTCATGGAGGACTTTTAAACATAAATATGTTAGTTTATCTATCATGGAGGCAGAATATATTTCTTTAACCGAATCTGCAAAAGAGATGGTGTGGGTGCAAAAGATCTTGGGAGAATGTAAAAAGCTTGGAATTAAATTGGATAAGAGTATATTATACAGTGATAATCAAGCAGCCATAAACTTTTCTAATTCACCCATCGAGAATCGTAGGACGAAATACAATGATGTCAAATACCACTTCCTTAGGAATTTAGTCAAAAAAAAAAAACTATTTGAAATTAAATTTGTTAATATTAAAAATAATAGAGCTGATGGTTTTACTAAACCTGTAACTAAAGAAGACATTTTTTAAATTTTTATGAACAAATTTTTAAAATGTAAAATTCTAGAAATTGTAAAAGAATATTTAAATGCTGTAGTCCTGTGTTTAATATTTTTTTTATTTTAATGCTTTTCCTGAAAATGAGTGTTTTATATTATCTAATTACAATTTTTTTTTTGCGGAATTAACTATCTTCAGCATTGTGATAGTTGTCATTTATAACTAATATGCCAAAGATTATTGTACTGCCTTTTGGCTGAAATTGGTTTAGGAGCCAGTAGCCACTAGGAAAAATGGGTATCTTCAGCTCTACTGAATATAGAAAATACCTTTTTATAATTTGAAATAAGAAAATAAAATATAAGAGATAACTGTATGGTTTTTAGGAAGATTTTTATTAGAATGTTTCAGCAGCCCAGAAATTTTACACTGATTTCCCATACATATAACAGCATTTTTTTTAGTCATTAAATTAAATATTACCATAGAGATAACTGTATGGTTTTTAGGAAGATTTTTATTAGAATGTTTCAGCAGCCCAGAAATTTTACACTGATTTCCCATACATATAACAGCATTTTTTTTAGTCATTAAATTAAATATTACCATCCTAATTTATTTTGTACTTCCAGCACACATATTAGTTAGTGTGTAAAAAATTCCTATGTTTCGTTTTTGCTCATTATTTGTTTTTATAAAATATTTTTTTTTTTAATAATTAAAGAATTGCATGTCAAATGTTGACTAAATGTATATATGTTTTAAAGCTATTTCTCTCTGTAATAAGAAATATTACTTTTCTAATTTTTTTTTTGTAATTAAAGAACACATATTAGTTAGTATTTGCACCAAGTTTCAGAAAAAAATATTAGGGGGCCATTTTTTTATAGCCCATTAAAGTTGCATATCAATCCGAAGGTGATTTTTGCAATTTTCATGTAATAACAATATAAAAATATATTTTTTTTTTATTGTTTTGATATGGCACTTATGTTTCTGGTATAAATAGCTTTAAATTGGTATCAGAATTATTTCATTTGAGCCATTAGTTCTCACGCTATTACATTTTTAAACATTAGTGCAAAATCCAAGATGGCCACCATTTGGCAAAAATGACCATTTTTCAAATGCCTGTATTTGGGTCATTATTGAGATATATGCATTATAAATTCAGATTTGGGAGTTTTATTACCATGTGTATCCATGGTAAAAATTTAAAAAAAAATCCGTAACTATAGAGCAACACTAATAGGTGTCCCCATATGGAATTACCCATCAGAAACATGCATTTTGGCATTTTGTGTTCATTTTGATAAAATACTTGGACTTGAAGAAGAGTTTTATTGAAGTGAACAATTCATTTATTTAGGCCTAGGGCTTGTCCACGTGCAAAGCTTTAATGCTTGGATTTTATTTGATTTTCTATTATTGATTCCTTTCCATTGATGTTTGTTGTATGTCTTCAGCTCGATGACTATAGGTTTGCATTTTATTTTCCACTTGATTGATGATTCTGTGTTTGATACTTTTTTATTTGTTAGGCATTTTTTAATGTTGGGGTTTTTTGAGTTGCAACTTCTCTCTATTCTGTCATTGGATTTTCAAACTATTATTATATATATATATATATATATATATATATAACATAATATATATAACTCATTGTTTATAGTGTTTCCTCACTCATTCCTTACTACTAGTTATTAATTCATTGTTAATTTATAAATATAAACACACACACATGTTTTTTTGAACCAGTGGCCCAATGCTCGAAGAACTTGGGAAGCCCTACTGTAACTTAATAAATTTGATCTCCATTATTCAGTGTGGAATTGCTCGAGATATTTTTCTATTTGTGGGCAAGAGCATTTTACGTGATATGCTGCCCTTTCACACATCTTTTGCTGCTGCTCTAACAAACAATTTTGCCACTCGGAAAAACTATTGCTCGAAAGCATTTTTATTTCTGTAGCCATATAAAGGCCATCTCTGTAAATTAGTTCTGTAATTCTTAAAATTACAGGCCATTCATTACATGTGATTATTTTATGTTTTTAGCAAATAAAATTAAGTTATCACACACAAGATCACACCCGGCCGTCCAAATGGCTGCTCATGTCCTCAGGACGAGCCGGACGGTCTGGGTCTTCAACACAAGATCACACAACGAGCAAGACGAAACAAAAGAATTTTAAAATAAAAAATCAATTACTTAAGGCTGTAGCAGCATTAGATTCTACGGACACAGGTGGAATGTTCGGTCGGATGCCCAATATGTTTTGAATGTTGACGTCACCTAAACCAGTGGAAATTACAGCAATGGTCTTTTGCATTGAGAATATTGACCACTGAGTAACAGTTTTAGGCATGGTGGGTGGACCCTCACCTTGAGTTGGTCCATTATCCTGAAATGAATATATAAAATAAAATAATACACATTTACTTTCACTATTAAATACTGCAAACTTATCTATCTATATACAAGGTGTCAAGGGAAATTATTGACCAGGTCAATAATTCCAGGAAGTATTAGAGTTATCATATATTTTTTATGCAAGCAGATGCATCGGAAACAACTATGGCACTACACTATGAGATAACTTTAGGGAGCTGACCCCTTTTCAGGGAAGTATGGGGAAGAGCTACCTCACTTCCTGCTAGAGATGGGGGAAAAGTCAAGTACAAAGTTGTGCAGCTTTGCAAAATTAGTACTAAGCATTTTTGTCCCATACCAAAAGCTGCAAAATAAAGATTCTAAAAGATACCATTTTATTAATCTATATGTAACAGTGTAAATATTAAGACATTGGAAAACATATGAAAACATCTTACTACAGGTGTGCAAGCATGCATTGTTGAAGGTGAACATTTTGTAATTTGTGTAGTTAATCTTATTTTGTCGCATTGTCTAAATGTTTGAGTTTTTCAGGAGGGGAGGGTGGAAGTTAGATATACACTAGTTTTCAGGAAGGTTTTTGATACTTTGTAAGGGGACAAAAATGCTTAATACTAATTTTGCAATGCTCTGCAACTTTGCAATGAGCTTTTTTCCATACCTCTAATAGGAAGGAAAAAAACTGCACCCCCTTAAAAAAGGCTGAAACACCAATCTCGTGAATTTCAGTTTCAGTATTGGAAGACATGGATAAAAAGCAATAAATCACCAAACTTGGTAACCTCCAGTTTTTCGCTGTGTAGTTTAAGTGGTATATATGTTATGGCAGTAATAAATCTGGTGATTATGCATAATCATCAGAGTTGGGCATTATTGAAAATATATGTATTTGAAATACATTTCAAAATACATTTGTATTTTGTATTTTAAACTGAAAAAAGTATTTTCGTAATGTATCGAAAATACATTTCCAGAGTACACCTATACCTCGCTATACGGCCACTCTTTATACGGCATTTCGCTATAACGGCCTTTTTTAATTATGGCACTTTTTCAATTTATGGCCCACAATGTTTCATTATATGGCCAAGAAAAAATGCTGTACTGTTAGCGACCTTCTGTTTAATTTCAGCTCTCCCTTTAGGCAGCACTGCTACATTTTGCCTCACGAAAATATGAGGCACGTTTGGCACAACATTGTCATCATTTTACTGTGTTGTCGCTTTAGTATAGTTAGATGTGTTTATTCTTGTTTGTTTTCTGGTTGGGTTTTGTTTCTGTTTGTACTAATTGGTGAATTGTAAACATATTTGGTACGTATGTATTAGAAAGACTGTATTTTCATTACATATTTGATTAATTCATTAATTCTTTTAAATATAATCGTCCCTTTTTTAGAAAAAAAATGCCACCGAAACGTTTATTAAATTTGGAGTTTGATACTGATAAAAATAAAAAAGAAGCCAAAAATCTGTCACGCTAGAGACAAAACTAGAAGTTTTATGTCGTATTGAAGCTGGTGAGAAACTTGTTCAAATTTGTAATGCAATGGGACTGGCAGAGTCTACCATTCAAACTATTCGCGATAGAAAAGAAGAAATTAAAACACATTCGCTATCTGCTGCACCTTTAAGTGTTTTAAAATAAACTCGCCAAAGAAGCAGCATTATGGAAAAAATAGAAAAATTATTAGATATGTGGATTGCAGACAATAATCAACGAAGGATGCCAATGAGCCAAATGACTATCCAAGAAAAGGCTAAAAGAATTTCGAAAATTTAAAGAGGGAAGATACCGATGAATCTGTGAAAGATGTAACATTCCAAGAAAGCTGAGGTTGGCTTGAAAAATTAAAAAATTGCCACAATTTGCACAACTTAAAAATGAAAGGTGAAAGAGCTAGTGCCGATGATGACGCAGCTAAAGAATATCCCAACATTTTGAAAAGAATTATTGAAAGAGGTGGATACCGACCTGAACAAGTTTTCAATGTAGACGAGACAGGACTCTATTGGAAGCGAATGCCTGAAAGAACTTACATTTCAAAATATGAAAAGTCTGCATCTGGATATAAGGTGTCAAAAGAACGATTAACTTTATTCCTTGGTGCTAATGATGCAGGGGATTTTAAGCTAAAACCACTTTTAGTATATCTTTCTGAAAATCCAAGGTGTTTTAAAGGGCTGAATAAGAAACAATTGCCCGTCATTTGGAGATCCAACAAGAAAGGTTGGATGACAAAGATTCTCTTTGAAAACTGGTTTAAAAATTACTTTTGCCCAGAAGTAAAAAAATATTTGAAGGACAATAACTTGAGCAACACGGCATTGCTCATTTTGGATAATGGATAATCATAAAAAATAGGAACAGATCCAATTAAATTTGTATGGGTTTGTATCAAAATAATTGATTCATTATATGACTTTTCGCTTTACGGACAACTTTTCCGAAACGTATCTCGGCCGTAAAGCAAGGTATGGGTGTATTTTGTATTTTCAAAATACATTTCTTCAGATTTCCAACTATCGTGTTTAAACAGCAGACGAGCAATTTGCAAAAGAGAAAATGGCTGATCTGCATTTTGTTTAGTCATTGATTTCGTCTTTAGGAGTTAATCTAAGCATATTTTTTCAACCTGATGGTATTGATGAAGATGTTAATTAGTGGGATGTTTAGTATCCGTGAGCAGTAGTATCCTTTGAAAATATAGTTTCTGTTATAAACTTTATTTGGATTCATTCATATTGGATTTATATAATGATGTTGTTTGGTGGATTGCTCCTTTCTGTCTATGTATTTAAAGAAAAGGGGCAGGAAGGAAGCTTAAAGTTACATTCTTTGTAAAAACAGTAACATAGGCAATTAGAGTTTGCTGTGAATATACATGAGAAAAGATGGAAGACACTGCTGGTCATTATGCAAATGTATTTAGATAATTAATGGATTATGATATGAACGGTGTGCAGCATTAGATGGGAAATACTTTAAAGTAAAAACTATTAATGGTAATGGAAAAGTAAGGCAGAATACCAATTATGGAAACCAAAACATGTCATTATAAATGGAACTTTCGAAGCTACAAAAAATTTTAAAACAAATCTAACAATAAGATTTTAGTTCTATGTGGTAGTACCTCACTTTGACAAGTATTTATATTAGTCCCTTAGCATTCGTTTAATCGAGGTTGCACGATATTATGAGTGTTATTGCTGGCAAAAATTTGCCATACTATAATTTTTCAGGAAAATGTTTTCTTGAAACACCTATATCTTGGGATCTGCTATAGATAGAACTCAGATGATGACTGATTTGAAGTTAGCATCATATTTCTGAGAGGTTGGAGGTTCACAGTGGCTTTTTACTTCCGGTTCTTTTTCATTTCTGGTTCAAAAATTGCCACTTTACTTGAAACGTTCATATCTCAAAATTGACTATAAATATAGCTTAGATGATAACTGATGATATAGATTCCGAGATTATAGATAATAGATCAAATTCTAGAGGAAGTAAGGTGGTTCACAAATAATTTTTACTTTCGGTTTCTTTTCCACTTCTGGTTTAAGAATTTTCCTTAAAACATCTATTTCTCAGCATTGACTGTAGATAGAGATAATGACTAACATAGATTCAGCATAAAATTCTGGAGCGGATCAGAGGGTTAACTAAGGGCTTCCATCTCCAGTCCTTTTTTCCCTTCTGGTTCAAAAAAAAAAATTCTTAAAAATAAATTAAAACTTACTTCTTAAGATTGACTATAGATAGAACTTAGATGATAACTGATATGGATTCAGAGACGAATTCTAGAGAGAATAGCGGGATTCACTAAGGTAGTGTTTTTCAAACTTTTCCGGTAATGGAACCCTTTTGAAATATAATTTTATAGCAGAACCGCAAAATGAGAAAAAGCTCTTTGTGGTCCAAATTATACATTCAAACGTTACTCATTTTTTTTTTAATTTTTAAGAAAATTTACATGAAACTATCACATCTCAGAACCCCTGGAATACGATAACAGACTTTGAAAAGCACTGCATTAAAGGTTTTCATTTTAAGTTTTGGAGATGTTAGTTCCGGTTTTTCTGAAAATTTATATGTATGCAGAAGATAAATATGTATGCAGAAGATAATTAAAATGCTTTATAGTTCTGTCAAAAAAGAAATGTACAAACCATTTGCCACCATATGAAGATTTCTTCATAAATTTATTGTTTTTAATTTGGTACATGGTAAAATATAGAAAAAGTATTGGAATCATGTCGAAAATTGCAACTCGAGTTTTCGACAGATCTACACGTTTTGAGACCTCTTGAACATGAAAACACTATTTTAGTGTGACATCTGTGTGTGTATGTATCCACTCTAACTCAGTAACTAATTAAAGAAATTTCATAAAATTTTATAGGTAAGTCACTTGCACGTAACCTGGTGCTGATTAGATTTTGGTACGATTCGGGATACAAGAACCTGCCTTTTTTTTGCGAAATAGTCTACAAAAAATGTCTGTATCCACACTAGCTGAAAAAACTAATAGACTAAATTTCACAAAATTTAGTAGATAAGTCACTTGTGGATTGGTCACTTATGGTGCTGATTAGATTTTGGTACAATTCAGGATTAAAAAAAGGGCCTTTTTTGCAAAATGGACCGCAAAAATTGCCAAAATCTAAAACAAAGGACTAAGTTTTTTCAAATGTATCAATTAAATGTTTGTTTTGTTTTATACGTAATTTTTGACAATGTAACGAATAAGACCAACCTTATTACTCTAGGACTAGCCGTTCTCGGGATATTTAAAAATAAAAAAAATTTTGCAGTTTTGTTGTACCGGTTTTAAAAATACATCTAGTTACCAAATGGAAATTGATATGAAAGTGCTAATTCAGTGTAATTTCCAATAATTATGTGTATTATTTTGTGCAATTAAACTCAATTAATAAAGAAATAAAGAGAAAATGAATTTGAGTCTGTAGAGAAAGTCATATATTGCCCACATCAGATTTTTTTATTATATCTTTGTCTGTTATATAAAATGTGTTCTTACCATAGATTCATTTATTTTTACTTTATTCATTTGGAGATTTAAAATTTCAAATAGTTTAGTCTTAAGTCATACTTTTGCAATATATTTTTATCTTTTTAAAATGCCAATAATAATATTTAACAAATATGAGGTTTGTTTATTTCCAATAAAATGTATAGACAAATATTGCCTTGCATTGAGAATTCAATTCAGTCCAATACACAGCAATGTTTAATTTTTTAAAATGTATTTTGTATTTTGAATGTATTTTGAAAATACATGTATTTTGTATTTGGAATTTTTTTAATGTGAAAAGTATTTTGTATTTTATGCCTTAAACCCTATGTATTTTGCATCAAAAATACATTTTGAATGTATTTTGCCCAACTTTGGTAATGAGCAATCATTTTGGCAAATTTGATAAATTTGTTTCATATATTGCAAATGAATCACATTTACTGATTATTATGCACACTCGCCAGTTCATAGTATTAAATGTGATAAATTGCACTTTATTAATCAAATTCACTGAACATAATCGCCAATCCAGGATGGTAAATTTGATAAATAATGGAGTCTCTTTTAATAATCAGATGGAGAAAACACCCATACAGGCAACCTTTCCTATGACATGAATCTAGGGTTACCATATGCTGAAGTTTAGAAGGGGTTGCCAGATTTGAAGATTTATCACCAATTTGTCAACATTTGGCAAATCTCTAAAGGTTTAAGAAAAATGTTGATATAACAAATATTCTACAGATTTCTATTCACATAATTTAAAATTTAAAATTAAGTTTCTATATAGAGAGTCTATAAACGGAGTCATCACTAATTTGGAGCGGAGTTGACGCAATATGAGCTACATTGAACTGTGACATTATGTCAGTGTTTTGAAAATATTATTGACTACTTTGTGAAATTAGTGGCGCATTTAATTGTTGTTTTACTATACCTAAACATTGTTCAGTGATCTTGTAAGATAGTTATCAAGCTGTTTCACTGTATATTGTTCCTGTTTATGCTATGCTTGTGAATAAACGTGTTAGTTATCCAGAAATTCGGACTTATTCTTGTATCTTGAGCATACACCATGATTCCAAGGGATACGTTGCAACAAATTTATGTCAGGCATGGGGTTTCTGGAAACGTAACAAGTGTATATGGTAGTGACTAGAAAAACAATGGAGGAACAGAATTTATGACAACGTATCCTCTGAAATAGTGGGTGCACGGTCAGGATACAAGAATGAGTCCAAATTTCTGGATAACTAACATGTTTATACACAAACACAACATAAACAGAATCAATATACAGTATAACAGCTTGATAACTATCTCACAAGATCACTAAACAACTGTCATGTACAGTAAAACAACAATAAAACGATCCACTAATTTCACATGACAGCCGATAATATTCTTAAAAACTGAAGTATGTCGCAGTTCAATGTAGCTTGTATTACGTTAACTCTGCTCCAACTGAATGATGACTCCTTTTATAGACTCTCTATAGAAACTTCTAGAAATATCTACATATCTCACAGAATATTCGATATTCTAAGATGTTTCTAGAACCTTCGAAAAATCGCCAAATCTTGCAACCCCCTCCGAACTTCAGTACATGGCAACCCTAGCTTCAAATCATAGGAAAGGTTGCCTGTACGAGTGTTTTCTTCATCTGGTTTTCAAAAGAGACTCCATTAAGGAGGTCATTTTACACATTCGCAACAATATTCAGCTATATTTATCAAACTTAACAAATTCATTTGGAATAATACATAATCGCCAGTAAAAGTGAGAAATTCTGGCATATTTATCAAATTTACCAACTTCGTTAGGGAATAATCGCTAGTAAAAGTGGGAAACTCAGTGACATTTATCAAACTTGCCAAGATGATAGGTAATTATGCATAATAACCAGCGATTAGCATAATCTCCAATTAATCACTTTTACTGTAGCATATACATAATAAATAGTAGTAATGTATTATGTGTATAGCAATAAATTACTACTTTTATTATGTAAATTGTTATAATCGTTTTATATTCATTATCTTTATATAATCAAGAAACATATTAATAATATTTAATCTGTATACCTGCTTAATCACAAACAATAGAGTAGAACCAAGTGTATGCAATTAAATGGGGCTAACTATATTGGCTATTTTGCAGTTCATACAAACAAGAAATTCAGCAAAATCTTCATAGATTACATAATCTCAGCATACAGGAACAATAGTTTATATGATTTTATTTTAGACTAGAATGAATTACCTGGCACTGCCTGAGTCCTAAATAAGCTCCTGCTACCTTAATAATACAGATACAGATAACACCATTAAATTTCTAAATTGCCTGTTTTGAACCATAATCATTTCCTTCTTTAGTTTTAATCCAACTCTTTTAGTTATTATGCATGTATAGTCGAGCGCAAATATTTGCCTAGCATATGCACAAACATCCACTTCTTCCCATAGTAATGTTCAGCAAATCGGAGAAAGAACAATATCAAAAATTTCAATATGTATGCTTTTGGTTGATAATTAACAAAAATCAGAAAATAAGACTAAATAAAAAAAATATATTAAAAAAAAAATTTTTTTTTGTTAAAATACGAAGATATACACCCATATTTTTGAGAAAAACTATAAAATTGTACTAATCTTCCTTTTCAGATGCGGCGAAATAAGAAATTAAAAAATAAAGCATGCCTGTTTTCATGTGTTTAAACATAAATAAATAAATAAATATGAGGGACTTGTCCTACAGATTTGTTTTAGAGATTATTAGAAAGAACATTTTTAGATCTTTATAATAATGTTGCGACGGACACTTTGTGATAATATTTTTGATCACCAAGGAACCGATTTGTGTGAATATAAATTGCTCAAAATCATGCTTTAACATAAAATAATTAAAAAACCATCATATTTTTAAAAAATCTCATAGAGGTCTGTTGTATTGGGAGTTCAGCTAACCTAATATCGAATTTTGTGGCTGTCTGAAGCTTAGATTTTCCATTACAAATGACACAAACGTACACGTTCACATAGACAAACATCTTTTAATATGTAAGACATGGAATTTGCATGCATGCAGCATAATAGCTAACTTTATTTGACCTGGTGCACTTCCATCACTATGCCCATTATATGGTTGTGGCTCTATTTTTAGTATATTTATTGAATTCAATTAAACCCAGCCTTCTGGTTTCTCACGCTATAAGCAGAATAATCTGAATATTAATGAATGCATTATAAAAATTAATTTATCAAATACATGATATCTTTTGAAATGTGTTTAATTTGTGTCACACAAAATTTTATTTTATAATTATCGCAGGTAATGCCAGGTATTTCTGCTAGTCTACAATGCAATATTAATTTATTTAAAAATTCAAAGACATTAAGGAATGATGTCCAACAGATGTGTTTTCAGTGCATACCTGCCAACATTAGAGAATAAAAATCCAGTGGATAGCGCGATGAGCATTTTTTACACTGCTCTATGAGTCAGCGTATAACCTGTTCAATACCACTTACAGAAAAATAGGGATTTTTTTTTTTTTACAACACACAAAAAATGTATGCTTTTTTAAAAAAATGATAACTCACTATGACATTGAAAATGCCTACTGCATAAAAAAAATGTTTTTAAATAGTCAGTGTATTAAAAAAAAGTGGCATAAACAGAGAGAATTTTTAGAGGGGGGGGCTGGGCTCACTGAACCAAAAGATGTTCAGTTGTAATTTAGTTAATTAGATGAATGTGAATAGGAAAGTGCTTTAGGGATTTTTTTGCCTAGAAAATAAGGGGGGAAAGAGCATAGTTTAAAGAAAAGAATCCTTCATTTTTATGTAAACTGCAAAAATGTGAAAGTACTATTTAATTAATTTGAGATTTTATCAAAAATAAGATGGATGGGAAAAGGATGCTTAAACATTATACGGAAATTTAATCTACACATATAAAGTAGCACTTAAAAAATAATAAATATTTTACAAAAATATTAATTAATAATTAAACGTACTGCAAAGAAATGAATGTTGTACATTTTTTAATTCACATAATTTGAAACTAAACATTGATTGAAAAGGATGTTTCAACATTGCACAGGAATATAATCTATGCCTGCGAAATCGCACTTAAAAAATAATCAATATTTTATGAATATATTAATTAATAACAAAACCTACTATAAAGAAATGAATATTCTGTAATTTTCATTCACATAATTTAAAATTAAACATATATGGAAACAAATGTTTCAACATTGCACAGAAATATAATCTATGCCTGCAAAATCGCACTTAAAAAATAATCAATATTTAATAAATATAGTGATTAATAACGAAACCTACTATAAAGAAATGAATGTTATGTCATTTTCATTCACATAATTTAAAATTAAACATATATGGAAATGAATGTTTCAACATTACACAGCATATATGCATATATGCATAGCATATATATATAGCATATTTCAACATTACACAGCATTACACAGCTATATATGTGAAATCACACTTATTTGAAGCAGTATCCATCAATAAAAATGATGGATACTGCTTCCAAATGATGCAATTTAGTACTGGTTCATTATGCAGAAGTGACAAAATGGCGGCCACAAGTTTGATCGAAATTCTCATTAACAGAGAATTTTTATGAAAAAACCCCAAACTTTTGGGAAGTCTAAAAAATGAACAAAAACCAGGAGATTTTTGTCTAAAATCAGGAGAAATCACCAAAACCCAGGAGTTTCCTGGAAAAACCAGTAGAGTTAGCAACTACGTCAGTGCATTTGCAAAACAAAAAAAAATATTATGCTGAAAAAAATACTACTTACAGTTTCATTTTTGTTTTCGCCATCAAGCCCAACAACTTTTATTTTATAATAATCACTTTTATAATATTCATTTGCTCCTTCCTTTCCACTCACAACATCAACAATTCTAGGCCCATTGGAATCATCCGACGTTGCATCTGTGTTTACAGGCAGGTTTGGAGGAGTTGGAACACTAAAGTTAGTTGAAAAGGGTACAGAATTGCTATCTGTCTCATGAAAACTGACCTATTAAAAATAAATATGAAAGACCATATTATATATATAAATATGAAACATGAATAACATGAGTAATATCAAATATTATCAACTACCAGAACAAATTAAACTATAAAAATTCCCAAATCTGGTCCAAATTTTAATCCAAATTTATTTTTTCAGAAATTGCATACAGTAAAGTCCTTTTTCACCATATTGCACCTTACTCCTTGGTAGAGCTGTGGATTTTCTAGAAAATTTTGAAGCGAAAAATTTTTCGCAGTGGAAAATTCTGAAATTATTATCTATATTACATTTCAACTGGAATAATATGTTCAGCGACTTTTAAAAGTATTTATTCTTATATTACAGCTACAGTCAAACATATATTATATAACAAGGCTAAAAATAAGTTTAAATCTAGAAATATATAAAAAATTCTATGCATGAAAGTTTCTTAAATATGTATACTGCAGTTAACAGCTGCAATTTATTATTTTCCTTAAATATGCTTGTTTTTGAATACTTAAAAAAATTCCATTTCATCTATAAAAATGTTTCTTTTTATCTTGAAATTCCAATTTTATATCATTGCACAAAAGAAATAGCTTGAGAAATAATTTAAAACTGTTAAAACTTATCAGAATCATAAACAATTTATTATAGATATAAAAATAGATTATAAAATATAATATTCTAAAAAAAAATAAAAACTGATTATAAATGAAAAATACATTAAATATTATACTGCATTTCCTTCAATACCTACTAATTCAAAGGGAACTATTCTACCATCATCTTAAAAAATAAATTACTAGTTTATTATATGTATAAAAATAAATTATTAAATATATAAACATACCATATATAATAAAAATAATAATAATAAAATAAAAAACTTGTAATTAAGTACTTTTAAAAATAACTTATTACTTTCTTTATATACATAATGTATAAGGAAAGTATTGTAAAGGGTCGAAAATTTGAATTGGAGTTTTAGACGGGAGAGCATGTTTCAAGCATCCCTGATCATGAATTTTTGAGGTGATGTCTATGTGTGTGTGTGTGTGTGTGTGTGTGTGTGAAAGTGTGTGTGTGTGTCAGTGAGTCTGTGGAGACTATATCTCATGAACGAATAGAGTGATTCGAGTGAAATTTAGTACAAAAATCACAATTCGTGAATACTGGGAAGCCTATTGTTTTTAAATGCAATCGAATGTTCAGACCCCCCCTCCCCCTAAATTTTCGAGAGAAAATTTGAAAAAATCATCAAAAAATCAAAGCCTTTAATAAAGTTATGCAAATAGGCATTTCTTATGTCATTTTTTCTTTAAAAATGATTAACATAAACTTTAGAACACTAGCATGAACCGTTCTCGAGATATTGCACATTTTTTAAATAAATTTATCAAAAAATCCCATAAATTAAAAAAAATATATTAACTGTTGAGAAACATGTTCACTTTTCATATGTAATATCATGCGATAAATTTGGTGACATTATTCTCGTGGATCTAGCTCGTTCCATTCATGAAAAAGGATACTTTGAGTAATACTTTTGTATTTGAACGCCAATAGTTATTTATCTGCTATAAGAATAACTTATTTCTCCGTCCATAACACTTGGCGAGATTTTGGCACCGAATTTGGCAGAATGTCGCCAACTTGGCGACTTTTTTAAATCTCGCCAAATGGATAAAAATGACACTAAATCAATGAAAATGACGACTAATTGACGAAAATTCAATATCTTGGAAAGAATATAAATATCTACTATAAGAAAAACCTATTTTTTTATTGTAAAAGTAGTAAATTCATTGCATTATATAAGGAAAGTCATGTGTTGCCCATATCAGATATTTTTTATATAATATTAGAAATTGTTTAAAAAATACCTGCTTGTAATTGCACGAGTATCATAATAAAGAAGAGACAATTTGCAAGATGAGTTATATTTAGTGCTATTAAGGCATTTTCCTTCCAAATTCCATTTTTTTTATATTTTTATAAATTTTGGAGAACTTAATACTGACAGAATAGGTTTCTTAAAAATTTGTTTTTTTTCTGAGAATGCGCAAAATGTCACTTGTGCCCTTTTGGTTGTCATCCATTATTTTTCTTTAAAATAAAGCACACATACGCACATTTTCAGCAAGACTCAGTACATTTCATAAAGACTAAAAATGGTTATTTTTCACGGTCGCCACTAGGGATGTATTCGCTTAAGGTTCCTATATACACAGGCTGATGCAACTGCCATTTTGACTCCAACTTGTCCAATCAGTTATCTTCTGCCTGTGTTATTTAAATGTTACATGGCTGATATTTTATACACAATTTGACTGCAGAAATAAGTATTTCTGCTTTCAAAAAATTGTACCAATTATTCAAAAAAGTAGTCTAGAATATTTTGATTTTCTCGAGATCCCGAGAAAAGGATGAAAAAGTAACCCTTACTTCCCCGTGTACAGCCATCGTTTCAACTGGGAGTAAAGATGACTGCTGTTGTTCCAGCCTATATATTTAGGAACCCCACTGTTATGGAAATATCATAATTTCAATAAGGAGGGCAGGGGTTCTAAGTAAGCATGCCATTGTTAAATGTTTTTATGTGCATAGAAAAATATTTGATTTAGGGAATTGCTATGGTAATACAGAGTATACAATATTTTTTATTTTTTGTTCTGAATGGTCATTTGTTCTAATACAGAGCATGGAAATACTTTTGGTTCTAAATAGCCATTTCAAAAATTGAGTGGTGATATCTATATTATTTAAGGTGTCCGCCTACCTTTAAAATGCAATTTTTGGTCAAAAATCAGAATTTCTATTTTTGGCTTAATATTAAATCCTGATTTTTTAGCTTTCTAAATCAGTTTGAATTTTGTTTCTATCTTGCTTAGAACTTGAGTTATAGACATTTTAATATTAGTCAGTCGCAAGTTTTTGAAACCGAAAGTAGCATTCTGCTACTGGAAGTGAACTTAAATGTTTGTTTACATTAATATTTTACTTAATATAAGCAGCAAAATTTGCTACTACATATAAAATAAATTTTAAAAGGAAAATACAAAACTTTGAAATATTTAAAATGTGTTGAATATATGTGGCAACACGAAGTTTTACTCAGATATCTGGCATCAAAATTAGGATACTATATTTGTTTATATTTCCATAGTGTGTTTGCAGTTTTTCTGTTACAAGTGCTCATAAACTTTAAAATTCTTGTTTGAAGTCTTTTTTTCTTCTTGAAATGGGAAAAAGTGTAGCTAGAAAAAGAAAACGCCAGTTTCATGGTAATCAATTTACGAAAAACGATCTAAATAACAGTATGTAAAATGACGCAGTAAATACTGCAAGTTCATTAAAGCTGGAAACATCTACTGCTTCAGATGTAAAATTGGAGAATAAATCAGTAAGTGGAAACAGAATTATTGATTTAGAGATTCTGTTTAATGTTTTTTCTACGATTTTCTGTCCAGAATGATTTAATTTAGGATTGGATTTAAATGAAAAATCCAGATATGGATGGTGTTCTCATTTTGTTCTAAAATGTAAAAACTGTAACTTTATCAAAGGTTTTGCTTCATCTAACAAAATTAAAAATGAACCTAAAGTAAAGAAAAGATTTGTATATGAAATGAGGCAAATTGGTACAGGTTTCTTAGCGGCTTATAAATATTGCAGTACAATGAATTTGCCAAAGCTTGCGAAAGCTACATACGAAACACATGAAGTAAAAATTCCGAAAGTTGTAGCAGATGTAGCTGAAAATTCTATGGCAAAAGCAGCTGGGGAAGTTGTTTCTAAAACAAAAATGATGAATGTGGTGTTTCTGCAGATGGAACATGGCAGCTAGAGGACATACATCTTTGAATGGCTGTGTTGCTGCCATTTCAGTCGATACTGGGAAAATATTAGACCTGGAAGTCATGTCATTATATTGTTGTACACGTAAAGAGATACAAAAATTGACAAACATGGAATTTGAGTCGCTGAAAGCTGATCTTGTGTGTCAGTGTAATTTTGAAAGTTCGGCAAGATGGTAACTGTGAGTGCATCGAGGATTTTTCAGAGGTCTGTGGATCAATGAAAATTGAAGTACATTGTACCATAATATTTCATGTACTATAAGTACATGAAATATTATGGTAACGGAGACGCCAAAGGTTTTTTATGTGTGCAAAATACATATGGTGATAATAGTGACACAAAATTTGAGTGCATTGGGCATATCCAAAAACGTGTAGGTTCACATGTGCGAAAACTGAAAACAAAAACTAAAGGTCTCTCGGACAAAGGTAAATTAACAGATGTGTTTGTAGACAGGCTCCAAAACTACTATCGAATTGCTATTCATGCCAATGTAGGTAATTTACAAAGCATACAGCAAAATGTGATAAATGCTTTGTTTCATTGTGCGTCAAATTCCAAAAAACCAATGCATGGGCAATGCCCTATTGGAAAAGACAGCTGGTGGTATTATCAGCGAGTTGTAGCGCAAGGTAAAACACATGTAAAAGAAAAATATCCTGGTTTACCTAATGATATTCTGAATATTATAAAGGCAGTTTATTTAGAGTTCTGTTCCAGAAAATTGTTAGAGAAATGTCTATACGGCAAAACTCAAAATGCCAATGAGTGTTTTAACGATGTAATATGGCAGAGAGTGCCAAAAGGTGTTTTCATTTAAAATCCTGTGAAATTGGGGTTTGAAATTGGCATCCTCGTTTCCTGTGAAATTAGGGGCGTATGATGCAGTGATACAATTCAATGAAGGTTATCAAGGCTGCTTAAAAGTTTTAACTGATCTGAACATTAAAAATCCAGGCTTTTTTCACCTTGACAGGTTATAGACAGTTGGATAACATTCGAATTGGTGATTCGAAGCGTCATACGACCCCTGTTGCATATAAACGCAGAAAAATTTTAAAAGCCATCAGGAAAAAAAGGATAACTGTTGTAAATAACACTGATGGTGAACTTTATAAATCAGGAGCCTTTTAAAATTAAATTTTTCATTTAATAGATAAAATCTGGTATTTAATTATATTTTCTGCTTTTTCTCAAAATGAGATTTTTAACATTTTGATTTATCGCAAAACATCATAATTGTAATGTTATGAATCTTTGCTAAAATACTCTAAAGGAGTTGATTTAGGGAATGAACCTCTACTATGATTATAGTTGAATTATTTTTCATTCTTTAGTTGATACAAGTTATGAATTGTCATATATTTTCATGATTTTTCTGTGTGTAAAAATGTTAACTTCTATAATTTTTCAAATAACATAGTTACAGTTATGAGATTGGTTCATTCCCTCAAGGAGGTTTCAATCATCAGAATAAAATTTACAGAATAAAAATATCTTCATTTCAATTTGAGTTTTGATGTTTTGCAAAAGTGCCATTTTATAGCAATTTTTATGCAGGTTTTGAGCCTAAAAATCAAAATATTTAAAAATATACATATTTTTACATGTTATTCACAGTTTTAAGCTATATTCGATAATATAATGCACATAAGTAGGCAATTTTTAAAATATTAAAAAAAAATCCCCTTTGAAGGTAGGCAGGCACCATAAACAGCAAGTGCTTAATTAGGACCTAGGTGACACTAGATAATTTGTTCAAGTAAGAAATAAATATTTGAAAGCATATAATTAACATATATATTTTAAATATTTACTTTAAAATAAAATACAATCATAAGAATCATAAGTATAGAAATAACTTTTACCTCCAAATTATTAAGTAGGTCGGGTGAAAGACTCCGGCTATTTCCTATGACAAAAAATAACAAAATAATATTAATTACAGCACATTAATTACACTAGCCCATAAGTTCCCAACTTAAGTAATATTAACTATCCCCCCCTCCCCCTGAAAGAGTTAGTTCACTTCCAAAGGAGAAAGTATATTTTAAAGAAGCATAGGTAAGATTTTATCAGTTGAGACAATAAGGGGGGCATTTTAATATGTTCTTGATATTTTATATCCATGCTTCTGTTCATATTATAGAGTTCAAAAATTTCATTTTAAATTACATTTACATATTAAGCAACCCTCAACAATGATCATTGTCACACCCCTTTTTTGTTACACTTACTATGAAGATTTGTACACAACTTCATAGCCCAAAGTGACTTGACAATTTAATCGGCTCTAGTAAATCAATAATAGCACTACCCTAATAATATTCTAACAAAATCGATAGGTTGGCTTGAGTTTTGGAGACACTGCACAGTCATTTTATGGACACTAGCTAATTTCAAAATGTAAACAAATCAAAAACTTTTAACCACAAAATATTATATATGCTTGCACCTGTGATTTTTCATGGCAAATTTTTCTACATTTACATTTGATTTAGAGAGACACATTCTACTGTATATCAATTTTTGCGCTCAGGTATCACATATACAAACCTACCAGCCTCACAAATAAAAAAATCTTAAGATTTTGAGGAAAAAAGATAGTATAATTGTGATAAAAAGTATAAAATAGCACAAAAGTGCGGCTGATATATGCAAAAAAGAAACAATTATATAAATGCAATATATGAAATATTTCATTATGTTTGTTAACACTGCATCTAAGACTTAACCCATGAGTACCAATTTTATTAATTAAAAAGTAAGGTGTTTTCATGTTGTTACTAGAGTTTGCTGATGATGCAGCATGTTCAGATTTTTTAAAGTCTCATCAAATACTTTAAAATATTTCATGTCCTTCTTATACTTCAAAATAAATAATTTTTCAAGTGTCTTAAAAGGCATTGAAAGTCTGCAACAAAATTTAATTTATCACATTGTTCTATGGCAGAAATATAATCTTGCTGCTTTTCCTCTGACAAAATAAAAATGTCATTCCTATCACCATGTGAAATATTGATGTCACATTGGCAAGCACTACAACAGCCAAATTATTGCTTTCTCTCGCTGAAGAAATGAAAAGAGAATAATTTCTTTACAAATTTAATAACACCTTCTAATATTGTTTTGACTTAGAGGTCTGCATGAGCTTAGGTCTGGCCCAACCTGAAAGCCGGATTCCTCTCTCAACAGTTTTCGGCCATCCAGATGAGATTCAGCTTTTATAAATATTTGTCAGGTAGAACCAGAAGTATTTAATGTTTGAAAAATGTTAAAATAATTTTTAATACAGTACATAAAAAAAATTTGGTCAAAATAAAATTTGGCAAATAAAAACTCTATTTGGCGAATAGTTTGGTGAAAGAAATCAGAAACCTGAGCAACCCCTGATTATGACAGGGGAATCACACTCAAAGGACCTGGGTTCAATTCCTGACTTTCATTGCAATTGCAGAACCTTCTAGTTTTTACAGAAGATAACAATTTGTCCCATTCTTCTAGTAAAAAGTGGAAATTTTCTGATTTTTTGCAAATTTATACAAAATTTCCCTATTTATGGAATTTTAGAACGATATCCCTACAATTTTGGAAAAAAATCTATAGTGCGCAGATCATGCAAAATTTTATATAGATGGGAAAAAAAGATTGCAATTCCCACATCTACAGGAGGAGAAATTTTTTTTGCTAAATTCTTGCTTCCAAAAATTGAAAATAGTATTTTAAATTGAACTACGAAAATTATTTGAACTACACCAAAATGCCAGAAGAAAATTTACATGTTCATCTGAAGAAAATGCACTCTGCCAAAATCTTGTTACCAAACATTAAAATTATCATTTTTCCAAAATTTTGATAAAATATTTAAAATTCTCACTTAAGTTTTAAAAATCCCACTAAATTTTCATAATGAGGAACTTGAATTGACATTTTTTATTTTTATTTTATTTTTTTGTCAATGCCCTTGAGTTAGATAAATTCATTTAAAGGGCTAAATCAAGTCTCACATATATTGGGCCCTGGTCTAAAACATATTTATTTCATATTTTTTTAAAGATGTATGCACAGGAATAATTAAAATCAATCAATTGCTGTACATCATTTATACTAATGACCATAATATACACTCAAGTGCCAAAAGTCATGGGAGACCTCTCTAATATCGTATTGGGCTTCCTTTAGCTCGGCGAAATGAAGCAACTAGACATAGCATGGACTCACCTAGTCGGCGGAAGTCTTCGGGAGAAATGTTCAGCCATGCTGTCTCGATAGCAGCCCATAATTGCATGGTTGTGATAGGGGCTAGAATTGGGGCACGGATAGCTCTTTCAATCATATGCCAGATATGCTCCAAGGGGTTCATGTTTTACAATCTAGGTGGCCAAATCATGTGCTGGAATTGTCTAGAATGTTCCTTAAACCAATCGCTAGCAATATAGGCCTGGCAACACAGAGCATCATCATCCTGGAACATCTCATCGTTATAGGGGTACATGAAGACCATAAAAGACTACAAATAGTCACCAAGCAGCTAAACATAGTGATTTCCTGTCAATTACCAGTTCAATTCGATCAGAGAACCCAATCCATGTCAAGTAAATACTCCCCACACCATTATGAAACCACCACCAGTTTGCACAGTGCCTTATTGACAAGTTGGATCCATAGCCTAATGGGGTTTACATCACACCCGAAGGCGACCATCAGTTTGTACCAACTAAAAACGTTACTCATTGGACCATGCAACATCATCTAGGGTTTTACCAGTCATCTAGGGTCCAATGCATGTGTTCGCGAGCCCAGGTGATGTTCTGAAGCCGATAATGTGCTGTAAGTAAAGGCACTCTAGTTGGTCTTCTGCAGCCACATCTTATCAATGCCAAATTTTGCTACACAGACCTCACAGATACGCTTCTAGTGCATCCCTCATTGAATGTGGCAGTCAGTTGACACAGTGTCATTCATCTATTAGCATAGACATTTCTGCTCAGACGTCACTGGTCTCGATCATTCAGAAGACATGGCCGCCCACTGCGCTATCCCTTGTGGGAGGTAATGCCTTCTATGAGGTACTCTCGATACACCCTCAACACTGTCAAGCGAGAAATCTTCAAAATCTCAAAAACTTCCGAAATGCTATGCCCTATGCATCGAGCTCCAACTATCATTCTACATTTAAACTTGGTTAATTCCCATCGGGTAGCCATTAGCAAGTAACTTAACGATTCACGAGACATTTACGAGTCCAACAGACAACACTGACAGCTATCTGACTCTTTATACCCTTTTAAAGCGATGTGAGCCGTACATGTAAATTTCCATACTGCTATCCCATGAATTTTGGCACTTGAGTGTATGATGGTCATCTAAAATTAAAATTATATTTTTATGCTTCAGAAGGGCAATACCATGAATGTATTTTCACTATACATGATATTAATCCCACCTTTTTCTTTAGTAGCTCATAAACCATACTTTTAGGTTCAATTATAAAAAAAAAGGGAGGGGGAGGTAACTCTTGTGCCTTGCACCATAATACTAGCCTAATATGTCTTTGAGATTAAAATTTTGCGAATAAAATTAAATTTTAGTGTCTCTCAGGAATAGGCACTATTTATACAGTATTTTTTTTTTTTCCCCCAGAAATCTCACTTTTATTGATATGTGATAAAAATGTGGTTAATGATATGTAAATTAGATACAGAGATATGAATTTTTTCCTCGTGTTTACTGCCTCTAAAAGAGGAGTCTTGGAAAAGTCATTTTATGTGCAATTTTCCAAAACTTTGACATTTCATATCTCAGAAACTATATGGCCTAGAGAGGAAAAATTTTATATAGATTAATAACTTTGTGGTAGTAAAAAGAAAAAAAGTTTTATGAAAATTGGAGTTAGTGGATGCCATTTCAAAATATAATTGGGTAATTTGACTTGGAATAATGCTGTAATTTCTGGCATGAATTTGGTTATTTTTAATATGCATGAAAATTTTAAAATATTATGTCCCCTGTTAATGTATGAAAGCATGTTATGCATGGTTCATACTCTAGTTCCTAATATTATTTTCAATTTCCTTGCAAAGCAAAAACAAACCTATGTCATTCTTGGCACAGTCATTTCTAACACGGGAACATACGGGAGCATTGAAATTTCATTAATTGCGTTAAATAACTCTGCCATCTATTAGAAATCTTAAATAGCATTTCTAAAAACTTATTTCAAGCAAAAGTTTCTAGAAACTATAAAGTAAAAAAAAAAATCTTTCTTTTTAAACTTAAAAATTGACATTTATCAGATCATTCAGTTACATACTGTAAGTGAATTTATCCTATATTGTATGGATAAAGAGTTGACAGTTATGCATATGTTTATTTATCCAGTTCCTAAAGTCTCACAATCAGAATTGCACTAAAAGTGCATTAAAAAATTACACTAGTGTATAATTGAAAAATAAAAATGCAACATTTGAATATTCATACCAGAGTCAGAAGATGGAGATGGAGGTCTTCCCACACCATTTTTTGGTAAACTGCTTGATATAGCATTTTCTACAGAGGTTGGAATTAATGTTGAAGGTGCAGAAATATTAGGTTTTGCCTAAAAATATTCAAAGAAAACATTAACAAAAATACAAGTACAAAATAAATATAAGGCACTTAACTTCCACATTTAATAAATAGAATTTTTAAAAACTTTGGAAAAACATAGAATTCAATAAATAGTGGAACAGTTAAGAATGAATACATACATTGCACAGACATATATACAAACAGCATGCTGAAAAGTGTGTTTGCGTGCATATGTGATCCTTATTAAAAAATCTGAAAACATATAATTCACAGGAAAACTTGATTTAAAATTTTAAGTACCATTATAATAATTTTCCTACATATATATTATGCACAAAACTGTAGAATTTGACATGCTGTATCGACATATACATGATAACAATCAAAACTGAGTGCTTTTGCTGACTTTTAAATGGCACTATGCATTTAAAAGAACTTGAAAATGATTTTTAGCTGCTTTTTTTTTTCATGACAGACAACAGTAGATGGTGTTAACGCACTTTAATTTCTTCTTTCTTTGCACTGATGCCTCAATGGTAATGATGTAACAATGGCATGAGCTACTTTAATAGTAAATATTGCTAGTCAGCCTATTATTTATTAAAGCATTATATGACATATATGGAAATGTGATTCCAATACATTTCAATTTAATCTCCTGACTTAGCAGCAAGGTTGGTTCAAACTAGGATTGTTAATTAAAACCAGACTAAGCCAGTTTTATTGGAAATTCAGTAAAAAAGAAACCAGCAAACTGATTTTGGAACTAAGCTCTTGGTTTACTAGCAATAAAGAAAGAAACCCAGGGAATTCCAAAAATTTTCTGCATTGCTCGGCAATTTACATTCTATTTTCTTTATTTACTAGCTATGGTGTCTGCAGCCAATTGTCTATTTAATTATCAATAGCATTTTTAAACACTCACAATTAATGAGACACCTATATTGGGGAAATTGAAATGGTAGAACTGTAGAACCTAAAATATCTGCATCTTTCCATCACTTTTGCAATAAAACAACATTAAAGTAAAATAACTTCAATGAAAATACACATTTTCCTCCAATGCAATCAACTGTACCCCATAACACCCCAAATATACATAGACGTGTAGACCATGAATGTGATACAATCAATTGTGCCAATGTCAGCATCTCTAATATGTGTGAGCAGGTAGGCTGTTACACTTCAGAATATGGTTGCCTACCAGGTCACAACTAATACATACATTACTCAAATCATAGCAATGCAATCAACTGCACCCCTATAAAAATTTAAATAACTGCCAATTCATTAATTTGTTTGTTAAAAAATCTTTTCAGAAATCAAGACAGACAGATATTGAACAGAAACCACGAAATATATTTGAACAATATATTTTCTTTCACGACTTTTTACAGGGTGAAAAACATTCAATTCAAATAAAAAAAAAACTTGAAAATTTTTTATGAGAATCCTATGATTTTTGGACACATTAATTGTAATGATAATATATCAAATCTCAAACATATAACTAAAAAATTGAAAAAGTTAGATTTTCAATTCATTTTTCCAGCCAATTTATTCATCCAATCTTGGCTTTAAAAATTCTTTCCCTAAACTGGTTGTCTTGGTCATATCGTATACACTTTTTGAGCAAAAATAATTTTTATTTTGAAACAATCTAGAGAAAACAATCTAGAGAAAACAATCTAGAGAAAACAACCTAGAGTAAATCTAGAGAAAAGGTTACTGGATAATTGCAAACAATCAAAAATATTTTTTTATAAAAGTTATATGTATATCTTAAGATCTGTAATTTAATACAAAGTGTATTTTTCTCATGAGAATTTGCCCGGCCGACTAACCGGTTGCTCATGTCCTTGCTGACGAGCCGGTCGGTCTGGGTCTTCAACACTGAGAATTTGCATTCCTGCTTTATCAAAGATTATGAATTTGGGGGGGGGGGGGGGGGGGGGGGGGGTAATTTGCAACTGATAAAAAAGTATTAATTTTTATTTTATTTTTTTTGTTTGTTTGTTTAATTTTCATACACATCATGAGATGTGGAAACATTTAAGACAAACTGCTGTATCTAACAGCGAGAATTTTAAATTTTAAATCCCTAAACAGGACTGAGATACATACACAGAGTTGGATGGACATGTTTTATCAGTGCAGATTTCTCCAATATTTATATATTTATAGAGTATTAAATTTCTCATTTCTTCGTCAAATTGAAAAAGTATAAATTTTTCCGTGAAATTACTTAGAGGACTAAAAGAAAGACGAGTCAAATATTTAAAGTTGGATACATGCAATTCTAATGTAAAAAGATCAATTTTATAAGTTTTATAATATTCAATAGAAACTTACTGTATTCACAAGTTCATGCAAGCTATCTGCAAAATAGAATTTTTGTTTTAATTAGAGATGTAAAATCTATTAAAATAAGCATAAATTTCAACAGAAATACAAATATTAATGCAGGGAATACAAATATTAAGATTTCAGCAAAAAAAATAAATTAAATTGTTATACAAAAGTGTTATGTGTCAAGATCTTATGTTTTTTCTCAGGGTCCAATTTAGAAATATCCAGTGTAATTCATATTAACTTAATTAGTTTTATGTCTAATGAATTATTGTTCTGTTTTTCCCCAACAAATTTATATCTTAATGACTTGCATTCCATTAATTTCTTAATAGAGATTTTAATGAGTTTTCATTATTAGTCTTCATAATATGTTTTACAATATCTCTTCAAACTCATTAGCTGTTCTATTAGTTTAATTATATACATATATATATATGTATATATACATTATGTGTGTATATATATATTAATAAAATCATGGGTTTTTGTGGTTCAGAAAAACAATTAAAACAATTAAAGTTTATGCCATTTTCATAAAATTAAATCTAACTAATGAACATTTTAATCATATTTTCTATGATTTGCTCATTACTATGTAGATTAAATTATTTAAAAGCAAAACTTTTATCAATTTCATAATAATAATTGTTCTAATTCTTATTGTGTAATTTCTTTTAAGCATCCAATTTATAATTCTATAAATTTTAGGAATTTATTTAATCAGTTTCATCATTTATTGCCTATTAAGGATTTGAATGTTACTAAGACTTTTAAATACAACAAGTCTATTGGAAGAACAATTCTTAATTACAATGAAATTTCACAATCTCTATCAATAGATAAAGATTCCTCAACAAATGTAGATAGTGTATGTATTTGTAGAGTTGACAATATGCTAATTTCATAAATCCACACTTGGGGCATATAGTTACTGGAGACTGGCCATAGTTAAAGACAAATCTTTAAGAACCATAATGTCATTTGGTACAAAATTCAGGTTACCTTCTTGTAATAACTCTAATAAAGTCTTAAAGTCAATAAATCTTGACCTAGATAAATATATTTATGGATTAGCTTCTAAATATGCTACGTCTTTAGAGGCATTTAATATGTGGAAATTTACTACATTAAAAACTATTAACAAGATAGATCAATCATGCATAAAGCATTGATTATTAAACACTTTACAACTTCAATGCAATTTCATTTAAACATCTCTAAAATGCGATACATTCCTCGATAATACTTTTTAAGTTATCACAATACTACATTAATTTATTATGTTTGAAAACTTAAACCTTCATTGAAAAAAATGAACTTCATTCAAATGACGGCATTGAAATATAAATTGCCTGGTTTAAACATCTCTAAAATGCGATACATTCCTCGGTAATATTTAAAAAAAAATCATAATACTACAATAATTTATTATATTCATCGAAAACAAATGAAATTTATTCAAATAACGTCATCGTAATATAACATGCCTGGCTCTCTCTATAAAAGCAGCATTTCATTCATCACAATACTATAATAATTTATTTTATTTAACCACTTTAGACCATGGATGTACAAGTAATTAAATTCTATGTTTAAAACTTCATCAAAATAATCGTCCTTCTCTCTGTAAAATCAAAGAATATTTCATTCATATCAGCTATATTGCAGACTCCATGAGCTAAATAATTTTGCATTAAAGAAATGCAGCAATTCTTATACAACTCATTCTACATATTTTGCTGTTAACATTTTCCATAAGTGAAAATTAGGCTTCGTTGTAGAAATAATCAAAGTTGGATGATCATTTAAACTCAAATATATTGTAATTGCGTTATTTCAGTATGTAGATGCACAGAATTTAAGCAAAAAATAAAGCGGTTTTAGGATGGATGCAACACAAAATATGAATTAAAAAGAACTTTAAAAATCACGATTTTGACACAAGATGGATACCATATTTTATTTTGAAGTGGGTCACGTGAACTCTTCATATAATGGTCACGTGATCTCTTCATATAAAAGGTGTAATTATTATTTTAATTTTTATTTAAAAAACTAAATATATTTTTCTAAAAATTTTTTCATATATTTTATGGGATAATTGAATATTTCCTAAAACTTTCAAAGCAATTTATGAATTTTAAATCCGCTTAAAAAATGTTTGAAAAATTAGGTCCCATAGGGTTCAATGTATTTCATTTTTTTAACCCAGGTTCAATCCAAAACTAATTGGGTGATATTATTCATTTATATTCCCATAGGTCCCACAGACCGTCTGAACAACATACTACAATTTCATTTTGATAAAGTCATTTTTACGGCAGTTATCGTGCTAACGGACAGACAGACAGAATGAACAAAGTCATGACTTTCAACTTTGTTGTAAAGTGTTAAAAATACCATTTATAGTATAAATTTGTCTAGATCTATATATAATATGGATAATATAAAACACTATTAATGATTTACATATATCTTTTGTTATTACTTATGTTGATATAGCCTCTAATAATTATGCTATCAGTAAAAAATTCTATATACAATATCTGCTAAATTATTTAAAAAATAATAGTCTATATAAACTAGATTCACACTCCATAAATAGTATCAAATTCAAAATTATCAATATGTATAGTGATTTAGATATTAATTATAATTTTTTTTAAATTTCCATTTACTATTGTGCTTATTCCTAAATTTCATAAAAACCCTATTAAATTTAGAACTGTAACTAGTGGTCATAATTCTTACTCTATCACTGTGAGTAAATTATTACTAAATTATTTAAATGAGCTAAATAATAATTTACGTTATTCTAGTAATATAACTACCTTATTCTAAATAATAGTAAAGAATTAAAAAATAAATTAACATCACTAGTTAAAATAATAAGAGTTCAAACTTTTGATTTTAAAGATCTATTTAATAATATTAAGATCTCTGATCTTTATATTGTAATTTTAGCTTTATATAATGCTTATATTACTAATCATTCTAATCTAACTGAATTTACCCATTTTCCTAAACTTCTCCATTCTGTTCTTTTCAATAATTATATAAGGTAATAAATTATACTTACAAGTCTCAGGGGTTCCACAAGGTGGCTGTAGTAGCAGTATGTTAGTGAATTTATACCTAAATCATTATGAAAAATCCTTTACTTCAACAGATTATAAAATTTACAGATATGTTGATGATCTGATTTGTTTAGTAATTACTGATAATTATGTCATAGATGTAGATTTCTATCCGGATAATTTGAAATTAATACTTAATGAAACAACTATTAGTAATAATATTAATTATTTGGATTTAAATCTAATTATAAAACCTACTAATGGGATAGTTACTAATTTATATGAAAAAAAAAGACTATTTTAAATTCAATATTAATAAAATATTACCATTTAATTCCTGCAACTCTATTCAATTGTTTAGAAATATTATACTTAATCAACTTTTTAGAATTTATAGATTATCAGATAAAAAATGTCATGCTTTGCACATTAATAACCTAAAAATTACCAAGTTATATGAACATCCAGCATATTTAGTAAATGATATAGTTAATAAGTCTCGATTAAATTCTTATAAATCTTAGTATCTTATTTTAGCCAAACATCTACATTCTCTTGAATATACATTACAATGTATTTTCATCTTTTTTTTTCTTTTTTTCAGCTTTTACTGTAGAATATCACATTTTACAGCCTTTACGCAGTACTGTTATTTATTACTCACAATTGGCAGCAATAGATCTCTACTTTTTAACTTTAGCGAATGGCAACATTGGTCTTGTCATTTAATGCTTGTCGTGGTTGTACATTTGAGGTGTGTTTTCAGATATTTATGTTTCCTACCTATTTTTTCATTCTTTATGTTTGTCATCCAAATAACACAAGTTTATAGATAAAATCTATCTCATGTTTCAGAAACAAGCATTTTTGTGTTTATTTTGATTAAATATTTAGATTTGAAAAAGAATTTTTTTGAAATGAACAATTCTTAAGCTTAGTGCTTTTCCACGTGCAAGCTTTAATGTTTGATATTTTTGTATTCCTATTTTCGATTCCACACCATTGATATTTGTTAATTATCTTTAGCTTGATAACCAGTAGCATACATTTAAATTTCCTCTTTATGGTTGAATTTCTTTTTACTTCTTTGTATTTTGTAGGCAAATTTTAAGTTAGTTAGTGTATTATGAGTTACTATTTCTATTCTATCATTGGATTTTCCTTTTTTATATATATATATATATATTAAAAGAAAAGTAGCTGAAGCCGACGCCGCTGTTTGACAAATTTTTCGTTTCTCAAGATTCTTTGCTTCATACCACAAAAACTATTGCATATAAAAATATGAAATTTGGTACACTTGTAGAAAAAGCTTTGGGAAATATGCTGAAATAAACCATTTTTTGATATATATTGTAGTTTAAGAAATATTTAATGTCAAAGTCAAAATATTTGAGCTGCGAGTTCGTGTCCTGGATAGACTAACAATAGCAAGACCACAAATTTTTGCAGGCAGGTGCCTACATGGGTGAATTTTTGCAGGACAGAGCCCCTTTTTACTTTCCCTGCAATACATGGTAATGTATAGGGAAAGTATTGGAATCATGCCGAAAATCGCAACTCGAGTTTTCGACGGATCTACACGTTTCGAGACCTCTAGAATACGAAAAAACATTTTTAGCGTGACGTCTGTGTGTGTGTCTGTGTGTATATCTGTGTGTCTGTCTGTGCAGATTTTGTATCCGCTCTAACTAAAAAATTAATCGACCGAATTTCACAAAATTTGGTATGTAAGTCACTTGTGGGCGAGTCTGGTGCTGATTAGTTTTGGGTACGATTTGGAATAAAAGAACCCGCCTTTTTTTGCGAAATGGCCCGCAAAAGCTTGTATCCACTCTAACTGAAAAACTACTGAACCGAATTTCACAAATTTCAGTAGATGAGTCACTTGTGGTTTACCCTGGTGCTGATTAGATTTTGGTACGATTCGGAAAAAAATAACCTGCCTTTTTTTGCAAAATGGCCTGCAAAAATCGTCAAAATCTAAACTAAAGAACTAGGTATACTCAAATATATCTATTTAATGCTCGTTTAATACGTAATTTTTAACGACGAAAATAATAAGACCAACCCCATTACACTAGGACTAGCCGTTCTCGAGATATTTTAGTTTTCCGTATTTTCTCTACGCCACCTTTGAAAATAATTCCGGTTACCGAATGAGAATGAAAATTGAATTAAAAGTGAAATAAATTTAATTAAAATATAGAGAACGTTAATATATGTCTGCAGGGAAAGTCATGTGCTGCCCACATCAGATTTTTTTAATTTTAATGTAATTTTTGAGATATTTTACTTTTTATACATTTTTATGCACTATGAAGTGAACTTTTTTTTTTGATATCGACATGACTAGCGATTTCTCTGTCTCGTACAGTAAAAACTATATAAAGGTTCTGAAGGATTGGGATTCGGCAATAAGAACAACTGGAGTGTGGTAAATTTACACAGTGGGACAACTTACGGAAGTGGATTGTATGGTAATGTTATGTTTTAAAGATGTTTTGTATTGTATATATTGTGGTTGAGTGTTTGTAATTGAAGGAGTTCAAGTATGGGGTATGGAGGTTTCTGGTAATGAGTCTGGTTCGTTATTTCAATTTGTTGAATGTTGGTTATACTATTTACATTTTAGTAGCAGTTTATGTGCTACACCATGAAAGTACTGGCAGCCGGGAGTGTTTCCGCAGATTAAAAGCATGCTGTAACCAGGGAATAGGGGTCAACTTTCCTTGCCATTATGTAATTTTCTTGTTTTGATTCTTTGTTCCATTTGGTTATATATATGGCAATCTTATAGAAAGTGCAGCATAGCACCTCTTTTATATTGCAAGTAGTATTTTAATTCTGTATTTTATTTATGTTTCCATCTTAAGACATTATATATATATATATATATATATATATATATATGTGTGTGTGTGTGTGTAAATTGATATTTAAAAGCGAAAACAGTGCATTAACTGCAGGAAGATGTCTATATGTGTTTGTCAGTATCAAACAATTTTAACATCGTACAGACATGAAATTTGGTATACATGTACTTCAGAACTCAGGATGATGTACCTCGACAAGATTTTATTAAATTTGAATTAGTTTTAATAAAGAAAGATGTTTATCTGTATTTGTATTGTAATAAAGTTAAATTAGTGTAATAAAGGAAGATGTCTGGCTATGTTTGTCTGTAGCAAAAAATTTAAACATCGTACAGACATGATATTTGGTATACATGTACTTCTAACCCAGGAAGATGTATCTCAACAAGATTTTTTTAATTTCAATTAGTTGTTTAGTTATTTCAAGTCAAAGAAGCTTTCCATTCATAGCTGATTTGTAGTATATCTTCAATGGCATAGTAGCTGATGGTGCTATTTGATGTTGCGATCTTAAATGTAAATATCTTAAATAACTTTTACATTAGAACATTAGTGCATTTAACGATGTTTGATTCTAATATGGATACAATTTTCATTGGTGAAACTTGGCATTCAATTTAAAATTCCAATGAATTTATTTGTGGAATACTAATCATTTTTACTTTCCAGAAACAAGTTCATTTCTTTTCGATCAAAAAGAGAATTTGCATCACGATCATTATCAGAATAAAAAACACATGTATATTTTTCAGATTTCGTGTACCTAAGTATTGGAAAAGGTTTTTTTTTTTTTAAGTTTGATTAAGTTGTATATTTAAGTCTTATTAACACCAATCAAAAATTAATTTTAAAGCAAGTCTCACAGGAAGGAAGGAGTCGTGAAATTCATTGTGTGGTTTGTAAATGAGAATGGACTAAAGTTGGAAGCAGCAATTATTGAACAACACACTGTAGTAAAATGAAATTTTATACAATTTATTGCAATTTTATTGAGTAACACACTGCAATAAAATAAAAGTTAAAAAAAAAGCAACATAATTATGCACAAATTATTACACAACATAAAAATAGATCATCTTTGTCAACAAACATTAGTCTAACAGACTAAATGAGCTATATATATATGCTGTGTTGCATAATAATTTGTGCATAATTACGTTGCTTAATTTTGTGTGTGTTTTTACTCATTGAAAATCAAAGTTACCTAACTAGTAGCAAGGTTTGATATTGTCACAATTTTTATATAAAGTGCTAAAAATTGTGATTTTTTTTAAAAGTGTTAAAATTTGTAATTTTTATGAAAAAGGCATAAATTTTACGAAAGAACACTTATAAAACACTTTTATGAAATTCGCGATATTCAAAAAATACATTATGAAATTTATGAAAGAGCACTAAAATTTCCGATGTTTTAGATACAATACTAAAACTCAAAATTTTTCAGAAAGCACTAAAAGTCATAATTTTTGAGAAAGAAAGCTAAGAAGTGTGATTTAAGTAATGCTAAAATTTATGACTTTTGAGAAAGAACGTTAAAAACCTGATATTTTTTTAAATAGCATTAATATTAGTGACCTTTTAGATAAGAGTACTAAAATTTGCAATTTTAAATAAATGTGCTAAAATATGTAACTTTATTTAAAAGTGTTAAAATACGTGATTTAATATAAAAGTGTGATTTTATTCAAAAGCACTAAAATACACAATGTAATTTTAAAACACCAAAGTTCACTATTTAACAGTGCTAAAATTTGCAGTAATTTATTTTAAAATACTAAAACTAAGAACTGTTTTACTGATCATGATTTTTAGCAACCTTCCTCAAAAATGATGAATTTTTATGCTCCCTTTTTAAGATTATAAATTATAGAATTTTTTCGTAACAATCCCAAATTTTATAAAAGTTGCGAATTTTACCACTCTTGCATAAAAATTGCAAATTTTAGCACTTTTTATAAAAACAGACTGTCAGAGCGCTTTTCTTAACTTCCTTTCATACATCATATACTCGTTGAACATTTTTACTGATATGTTGAACATTTTTACTGATACGCTTTTGATCACATAAGCAAAACAAAGCTTCCAAATGTGCAAAAGTAGAAAATAAAAGAAAAATAGAAATAATTTTTAAAAAGTAGGAAAAGTAAGAAAAAGAAGAAACCATGGAATCCCTGTAACTCTGTATTGGACGTGGTAAACATAAAAAATTTTATGGTACAATCTGGTACAAACAAATGGCATCGGCAAAATTTTGAAATGGGGGCTGTTATTTCTCCATTCTGCCATTTGCGCAACATCAATACCTTTCATACATAATTTGCATCTAGCTTTTACAAACATTATTTACAAATATCTCTTTGTAGCCAAACACATTCACTTTCTCGGCATCTTGATATTACATCAATAAATAAACAAAAAAGATCAATCATGCTTAAAGCATTGATTATGAAACACTTTCCAACTTCAATGCAATTTTATTTAAACATGTCTAAAATGCAATACATTCCTCGGTAATATTTTAAAACTTATCACAATACTACATTAATGTATTATATTTGAAAACTTAAACCTTTATAGAAAAAAATGAACTTCATTCAAATGACAGCATTGAAATATAAATTGCCTAGTTTAAACATCTCTAAGATGTGATATATTCCTTGGTAATAATTTTAGAATTAGCATAATACTACGATAATTTATTATATTTGAAAACTTCATCAAAAACAACTGAAATTCATTCAAATGATGTCACAGAAAAAATAACATGCCTGGCTCTTAAAAATTAAGACCATGGAGTTACACGTAATTAAACTCTATGCGTAAAACTTCATCGAAAAAAATCGTCCTTCTGTTTGTAAAATCAATGAATATTTCATTCAACTATGCAAACTCCATGAGCTAAATAATTTTGTGTTAAAGAAATACAGCAATTCTAATACAACTCATTCTACATATTTTGCTGTTTACATTTTACATAGATAAAAAATAGGCTTCGTTGTAGAAATAATCAAATTTGGATGAGCATTTAAACTCAAATATATTGTAATTGCGTTGTTTCAGTATGTAGATGCACAGAATTTAAGCAAAAATAAAGTGGTTTTAGGATGGATACAATACTCAATATGAATTAAAAAGAACTTTAAAAATCACGATTTTGAGACAAGATGGATGCCATATATCATTTTGAAGTGGGTCACGTGATCGCTTCATATAAGAGGTGAAATTATTATTTTAATTTTTCTTTTAAAAACTACTGAATATATTTTGCTGAATTTTTTTTTATATATTTTATGGAACAATTTGAATATAACCTAAAAATTTTTAAGCAATTTGTGAATTTTAAATCTGCTTAAAAAATGTTTGAAAAATTAGGTCCCATAGAGCTCAATGTATTTCATTTTTCCAACCCGGGTTCAATCCAAAACTAATTGGGTGATATTATTCATTTATATTCCCATAGATCCTACAGACCGTCTGAACAACATACTAAAATTTCATTTTGATTAAGTCATTTTTACGGCAGTTATTGTGCTAACAGACAGACAGACAGAATGAACAACAAAGTCATAAACACTTTTCAACTTTGTTGTAAAGTGTTAAAAACTAAATCAAAGATTTTCTCAAAGCAGCAAAAATGTATCGTCAATACTAATAACGGATTGACCACAGCCACGGCTTTTTTTGTGGCTATAAAACACAACACTCCTTAATCAAACAAAGCAAATATACAGCATAATGCTATTTTAAACACATATTGCAACAGTATGTGAACACGATGCCATCCACTGTAAATCCAAACATTAGTAACCACCCAACAAATAAAATAACTCGTTCAAAGCTAAGTAGACAGTTTTCTCTTCGAAGCTTCTTGGGAGAAGGAGGGAGCCGAAATTCTTGTCTGATGAAGTTTCCAGTGATATAGGATGCTTTATTGTCTCCTTTCGCAATGGTGTAAAGCCATTCGAAATTCTATATAAAAACTTTCAAATTATAAGATTCCAAAACAAAAATTAAATATTTTTAAGCACTTTACATCAAAATGTGGCAACATTAAGTACTTTTTAAGCATGTGAAAGTTTTTAAACTAAAATTAAGTAATTTTAAGGCATGTACAAACCCTGTCAGTGATATGTTGGATGCCCTTTATCAGTGCTAAACAAACACATAGTCAAAAAATATTCAGATTAAATATGGTATTTTATTTAATTGTCGAGTACTCTTTTTTTGTGTGTATGTGCTGTGTGACTGCATGCCCTGCAATTCTATCTTTTATATACAATATTTTCATTCCCTTTGTTTGCCTTCTCTAATGTTTGGGTATTTTTTCATTTTATAAGGGCCTATATCATCTTGTTAAGATACTTCTGTTGTGTTTCATGGCATCCCAATTTGTATTAGCTCTGTTTAAGAACTGGCTGATCTTAAATCCATTCCTGGATTGTAATTTCCTAATTGGCAAACCCAGAACTCAGCTGCAGCTTTGATTATATACCCCTTCCGGTTCTCATATTTATGTCCATTTCAATTTTCTGTTTCTTGATTTGCTTAGCAGTGATTTCTAACCTCCTTATTTCGAGGAACCCTACCTAAATGACACATATTAGGTTCAATGGGGATAAATTATAAAATAAACAATTAAAGCAGTAAGGTTAAAGGTTAATAAATAATAATTAATTCATACTTTTGAATAAAATATTATAATAGCATTTATTGCCTATATCTAATTATTAATTACAGTTTATAAAAAATGCCAAACATTTTCAATTTACATCTGGCGAGCTGGTTGCAATCAAATATTGTATATATCTTTTGCACTGATTTTGTGTTAACATAATTGTTGCAAGCCTTCATAATTTTACTTATTTTTTACTCAATTATAAAAAAAATTAAAGTCATCCTTCTGTTTTTTACAAGAGTTTTAACAATCCTTGCAGAACCCTGGACAGGCTCATAGAACCCTAGTTGGGAATCGCTGATTTAACATATCCTTGAAATAGATGTGTGGGGTTTTGCATATCAATTTGTGCATATATTATGTTTCTTAATTTTTCCTTATAAAGAACACAATTAAGACTACAACTTTATTTGGGAAAAGGGGGATTTTAGAATCAATCCACCTCTTTGAATTAATTTTGAACATATATTTTGTGAACCTCACGGAGGAGCTGAAAATTTGAATTTTCACTTAGCAAACGGCAGTTTTAAGTTTACTGTCCACTCTATTATGGGTTTTTGTAAAATCAATAAGTATGGTTTTATATGAACTTAATATGTAATACAGTAGTGTGCAAAATTGTGGAAACCTTTTGGAAAAAGTGTATTTTTGAGGTTTGATGGCTCAATCACACCACTTTTTTTTATACCAATACCATAAAATTATATATCAATGGACAGACAATTTAATAAAGATTGTAATGCAATAACATTTATTCCATTATCTGTATTCTATCAAAAGTTATAGCCCAATCACCAGAAAAAAGAAGCACAACTTGCTTAGGTTTATATGTAGCTTTCCTTCATTTGAATGTAACCAATAAGAATGAGTACTTAGAGAGCCAATCAGGTGTCATCTTGTTTTGGCAATGAGCCAAAAGGTCATAGGACATTTATCAGTGTGTTATGTGATTGCTATCAAATTGGTTGGGGTTTTTTTGTGTTCTTTGATTTAGTGAGCTTGCAAAACGCAATAAAATTAAAGAAATGGTGCAAAGAATTGACTGGTCACCCAGAAAGCGATGTAAAATAGTACTATTAAGTGAACAAGGCTACAGTTATAAAGAAATATTGGAGGAAACTTAACCAAAAGTGGCATTTCTAAATTTTTGAAGAGGTATAGGAGACTCGGTCACTACAAAACCAGACTGGTAAAGACAGGAAAAGGTGCACAACAGCAAGTGATGATAGAAGAATTAAGAGCCTATGCCTAGATGACAGAAGAAAATCATCTTGGTGTATACAAGGTGAAATGGTGCAATGTGAAGTTGAGTGCAAGGACTGTTCGGCGCAGACTGCATGAATTTAGTCTAAATGCTAGAATTCCACAAAAAAAGCCATTTTTATCTCTCAAACAAAGGTTGAAAAAATTAAACTGGGCTAAAACCCATGTTAACTGGACAACGGAACAATGGGACAGTATAATTTGGACTGATGAGACCAAAATCTCCCTGTTTGGTAGTGATGGCGTAAAATACATGAGAAGATTTCCATCCTGATTGCATTACACCAATCGTAAAACACACAATTAATGTTACGATCTGGGGCTGTATGACATCAAGAGGTGTGGGCAGAATTTGCATGATCAATGGGAATATAAATGCCCAAAGATACATAAATGAAATACTTGAGCCCAAACTGCAGCCTTCTGCACGTGATCTTTTCCAAGATAATGAAGCACTTATATTTCAACAGGATTCAGCTCCATGTCATGTTGCTTGTATGTGCAAAAAGTGGCTTCAAGATCATCATATTCAACTGCTAGAATGGCCTGGGAATAGCTCAGACTTTAACCTCATCGAAAATCTATAGAGCCGTCTAAAGAAACTTGTCGGTCAGAAGCAACATGGCAATAAAACCCAATTAACAGAAGCAATAATTCAATCTTGGTTTTACATTATAAAAGCTGCAGAACTAAAAAAAACTTGGTTCACTCCATGGGAACACGCTGTAAGGCCGTAATTAAGGCTAAAGGTTACCCAACTAAGTTTTAACTGACATGGTGAGAATTCTTGTATATCTCATTTTTCCTATGTATTTCACTTTTCTTCTTTATAAATGCTGTTCTATTAAAAAATAATTCATAAATGTTATTGCATTACAATCTTGATTAAATTACCTTTCCACTGATATATAATTTGATGGTATTGGTAAAAATAAGGGGTGTTATGAGCCATGAAACACCAAAAATACACTTTTTTCAAAAGGTTTCCACAATTTTGGCCACTACTGTATATACATATATTATATACATACAAATGAGAGAGGATAATTAGAAAGGGAACTAACACAGTTAGTAAATTCCTGAACAGTTTTTCAATTAAAATCGAATGGGGGGTGGATAATTGTTTCACTTAATTGCCAAACTGCGTTGTTTCAACCTGATGTGAGTGGCGAGTGACTATTTTCAGGTTCACCTCACTGTAAAAGCAATATCACACTCTAGAGGTGCTAATAATAACCAGGTATGATTGGTAAATTAATTTTCAGCAAAGAATTATCATTATGCACATCATATCACTGAAAGAAAAATTGATAAATATTCTTTTAAAGTTCAAAATCTTTAATAGAAATGTAGCAAAAAACAAGCAATTCTAGTCAAAATAATAGCCAGATAATACAAGAATCAGCAAATTGTTAGCTTAATCAAATAACTAGTGAAAGATTAACATTAATATGTAAGCACACATTGAAAAATTAATAGAATTATGAAACACACATTGAAGCAGTGTCTTAGAAAATATTTATGACAACTAAAAACTAATACATACCTTGTACAACTAAAGGAAAAATTTCTTCATTAATTGGAGTAGCTTTGTTTTTCTCAGAACTGATTGGAGGAACTTTATCCAACTTAACAGGAAAAACATTGCATTGAGAAGACGATAATATTTTCTAAAAAATATGTATTTTAACGTGTCTTAAATATATTTTTAATTTGGTATTTCACAAATTAAAAATCTATTAAAATATATATTGTTGCAGTTTATGAAAATATAAAAAATAAATTTTAAAATATTTTTTACAAGAATTGAATAATTTTGTTTGATAATTTGATAAATAAAATTATCAGCAGCAATACAATTTTCTTCTTCTTCGACCCAGACTGCCCGACCTACCAGAAAGGTACAAAATATCTGTTTGGACAGCCGGGAAGGCCACCCAATTTAGACCGGAACAAAGTGGGGGAGGCATCCACAGGGACTGTACCCTCCTTCCCCTACCACCAACCTCTCGGAAGGACTTACTGACCCAGATGTTTAACATGATCGTACTCCGCGTGAACACGGCGGCAGTTTTGGCAGTTGCAGGAATCGAACCCGGGCCGACTGAGTGCAATTCCTACACGCTAACCACTGGGCTATTGTGACCCCGCAATGCAATTGTCTGTATCAATACAATTATCAGCATCAAAATAGCCTACAACCTACAATACAGAAAAATTTAATCATGAATGATATGGTAAAACCCAGAATGGAAAAACCCACTTGGGTTTTTCCATTCAATGCATAATTGCCAACATTTTCCATTCAATGCATAATTGCTGGGTTCCATTTAATACATAATTGCCAACATTTTCACCAAATATTTTTTTTAATTGCCAAACTGAACTTTCTTTCACAAAATGTGACAATGGCAATCAGCAGTGCGACTCCTGTGTAATAAATAACAAGAAAGATCAATCATGCATAAAGCATTACTTATGAAACACTTTCCAACTACAATGCAATTTTATTTAAACATCTCTAAAATGTGATACATTCAGCGGTAATATTTTTAAAATTATAATACTACAAAAATTTATTATATTTGAAAACTTAAAAAAAAATGAACTTTATTCAAATGACGTCATTGAAATATAAATTGCCTGGCTCTCTATGAAACAGCAGTAAAAATTTAATTCATAAACATTTATTCTATTCCTTTCATTCATCAAAATACTATAATAATTTTTTACTTAAAAACTTAAAACCATGGAGATAAAAGTAATTTAACTCTGTGCTTAAAACTTCACCGAAGAAGTCTGCTATAAAATCGTCTATTTTCTATGTAAAATCAATGACTGTTTCATTCATATGAACTATATTGCAGACTCCAGTGCTAAATAATTTTGCATTAAAGAAATTCAGGAATTCATATACAACTCATCTTACAGCTTGATGTGTTTACAATCTCCATAAGTGAAAATTATGCTTCATTGTAGAAATAATCAAAGTTTGATGATCATTTAAACTCAAATATATTGTAATTGCGTTGTTCCAGAACATTGATGCACAGAAATTAAGCAAAAATAAAGCAGTTTTAGGACGGATACAACACCAATACTGAATATATTTTCCTGAAATTTTTTTTTTTACATATTTTATGCGATAATTTGATTATTTCCTAAAACTTTCGAAGCAATTTGTGAATTTTAAATTCGCCTAAAAAATGTTTGAAAAATTAGGTCCCACAGGGTTCAGTGTATTTCATTTTTTCAACCCGGGTTCAATCCAAAACTAATTGGGTAATATTATTCATTTTTATTATTCCTATAGGTCCCACAGACCGTCTGAACAACATACAAAATTTCATTTTGATAACGTTATTTTTACAGCAGTTATCGTGCTAATGGACAGACAGACAGACAGAATGAACAAAGTCATAAACACTTTTCAACTATGTTGTAAAGTGTTAAACAGTAATCTATATATAAAGAGTAGAGCACCTTACGATTTGAATTAACAAAACAACTTTGATATGTGGTTGAAGAACTTTTATAGACTTTGAGCTCCTCTTTCCAAAAATATTGGTCACTGTGCTGGAAAAATTTGATTTCATGATATAACAGCCAAAAATGCTTTTTCAAAATATAGTGCTCACAGACATGTGTTATCAATAAGCGAGAATTGAAGCATAGATAACAGAATAGTACATGTGCCAATTAGTATATTGCTATAAAATACATTGACACAAATTCTAACACCTGAATTTAAATTTTTACTTTTCATAAACAAAAGTTAGAACAAATCTTGATTTAAAATTAATAGATCCATGGAGTATATCATCTCTAGACCCTTTATCTCCTTAGATTATCTCTTATTAACATATTTATTGCACCAATTACGATGCAATTATATTTAACTTATTATCAAAAGATGTTGTGGGTTCTAATGTTTATTATTCTTTAATTTTTATAGACAAAGATCAAAATCGAAGTAGTAATCAGATCAAAATTAAGTGGTCACCAATTTGCTGCTTTCTGGAAATAAAACCCTGATTCTATTGCAACGATTATACAGGACATATCTCATAAATAAACTGGTTTTGAAATTACTTATGGGGCAGAATACAAATAGGTCTCACTATCATAAATGAATCCTTTATACCTTAAAGTTATATAAATTACATTTTAATGGGTAATGGTTAAAATAGCTATACATTTTTACAAGATTTTTCCTGTCCGAACTTATTTCTTAACTTGAATCAAATATATATCCAAAAGTAAGAAATATTAATTACAATGATGCAGAACTGGCAGGACAACTGTGAAGTTTTATATTAAATTTTTATAATTTAAAACTAGTCCAATCCTGGCTCTGGAGGCAAAGTCATAGTCAGTAGTAGTTTTAGTAGAAACTGGAAAAAATGTACTGACTCCAATATCAAAATAAAATTATTTAAATAGAATTTAATTTTGGAAAATTTAATTTTTTTTTATATTGTTTGAATAGGCTTTAGGTAATAAATTGAAAAACATCAAATGTTTATCATATTGATATGAAAAATAATTATTTTAATAAAAATCTAGCAGGTTTTACCCACCAGCAGTCCTTAAATATAGCAACCAATTTTTATAGTAATCAGTTTATTAGCAAATTCTGCACCCACTGCATGAATACAACAGTCACAAAGCAACAAAAGCGGGTTGAAATTTATCATGAGCAAGTCCAGTGGGTCCACTCTAGAGTAGAAAATACAACATTTTCAAATTACACAAAATTGCATTTAAATCGCATCAAGAGTCACTAAGATAGATAAAAATGGAGATTTACAAAGGGTGCCCCTTCTTGTATGGATGTAAAACTCGCAAAGCAACAGAAGTGGTGTGAAAGAACAACAGAAGTGTGTGAACAACAGAAGTTTAGTGTGAGCAGGTCGAGTTGGTCCATTGGATACAAATTAAATCGCAATTTCAACAATCATAGCACAATTAGACTAATTGCACTATATTCCACAAACAACATAGTTTTCATATTTCCTATACTCTTCTGAACCAATCGCCAAATATAGTATACAAATTCCCCTGATAGACATAATTTAAATTGAAAATACCCCTAAAGAACAGTAAACATTTCATACATCCCATGTACACCCACACAGAGGATGCAATACCCCTTAAATAGCAGTGAAAATAAAGATGTTAATCGGAGCTACGGGGGCTAAAATAGATCAAAATGCTAATGCAAAAATATGGGGGTTGTGATTGGAATTATGTCCCTATGATGAATACAAATAAAATTGCAATTTCAACAATCATGGCACAACCTCTAATGGACACAATTTAAATCAAAACCTGTCACTTAGTGAGACTCGTGCATAACATGTTCTAACAGTTATCTGAAATGTAAAACCAGAAAGCGGGTGTGATATCTCTAAAAATGAGTAAAAGTTCCATATAATTTGTGTGCATCTGCATAGCGTGCATGATAACCTTAAATAGCAGTGAAATTTCCATGTTAATTGGAGCTATAATGGCTAAGATAAATCAAAATGCCATTGAAAAAATATGGGGGTTATGAATGTAATTATGCCCCTATGACAGATACAAATAAAATCTCAATTTCAACAATTATAGCACATTTAGACTAATTGGACTATCTTATGCAAACAACATAGTCTCGGTCCAACATTGCTCACGATATCAAGTGCAAACTATAACAAGAGTAACCCTAAAATTGCAGCCCTAAAATTGAGGTATGAGGTGAATTTTTTAAAATGGATGTCCCCGTCACTCTTTCCCCGAAATATTAGGAATTTGTCTACCTTTTAAAAGTCTGTGGAAAAAAACTATTGATTTTTTCAAAATTTTGGCTCCTCAGTCTCATTGAAGCATCTTTTAGTTCCCATTTAAAAAAAATCAGAGATCACAAATCAAAAATTGAAGAAATGTTTTTAGGACAAGTTGATTTTCTCCCTTTTTTAGAAGTTTTTCGAACATATTTAAGAATTTATTGAATTTTTCAAATTTTTTTACGTTTCCTACAACTCTTCGGATCAAATGCTACATTTCAGAAAAACCTCAAGTTGCTAGGCCAATTACTGGCTTTGGAATAAGGGTGACATACATACATGGGTTTACACATGTTAATAGTAAAGATGGATTAACACAGAAACATACATTTATAAAACAAAAATTATGGTTGCATGAAATTAAATATGGATAGAAATTGGTGTTTTTAAATTCATAATACTGTTTATCAACTTTTTCCAAAGTGTATTTGTTCTGCGGAACCCTTTGTGTTCTGTGACAGTATTCCAGAGGTTCTAGGATATGACAGTCTTGTGCAATTTTTTTTCAAAATCAAAAACGTAAAATTTGAATGCATAATTAGGACAATAGACTTTTTCTTACTTTGGGGTTCTGCTATCAAATTGAATTTCTAAAGGGTCCATGCTACGACTAAAAAAGTTTGAAACACACTGCTGTGTGGAACAATCATGTAATCACTCTACTTAGCATACAATTATACAAAATTTTGACACAATCACTCAAAATTTGCCGATTTCATCAATTTTCACCTTAATGCAGAAATATGTGAAAATTTTGATACTTTATGGCAATGAGCGTGATCAGCACAGAATATCCCAAATATACTGAGCTTTTGGTCAATGAATTGTAAAAACTGAAAAGCCTGCAAAAACTACTAATTAATACATTTGCTATTTATGTCAGTCAAAGTTGAACAGTAGAAAAAAAGAGGAATCAAAGTTGGAGTCAAGGTATAATATCAATAGTTTGATATACCAATTTCACAGCCATGGTCCCCATCATAAGATAATTAACATTTTAAATGCAATTTATATATAACACTACAAAATTTTTTACATATGGGTCATTCTATGTAGTAAACTTTCGAGGTTCTTCTTTAGTGCGCCATTTCTTTTTAGAACACTAACCTCGCAACTTCCATTGCATTATATTTGAATAGAACACTCGACAAAAAGCCAACTGTAATTAAACATCCGCATTTAACACAAACCACATTTATTTAGACGAAAGCACATAACATAACAACACTTAAACATTTAATTCACTGGTTAACTCTTTAAAATGTTCACGACGCAGGATGCGCCTTGCTTTCCGCCTTCACAAACTATATCTTCTCGCTCTTCTCGGCTCTCGCTCTGTTGCTCTGGCAACCCTTAAAATGCTTGCCGGCAGAGTCTTCATCGCTGATTTGGCGATGTGGAAAAAAAAATAACTTGTTGGAGTCTTACTACTCCCCCCTTAAAAAAAAAGCACATTCGTCTCTTTAAAGACAATGTTGTTGAAAATAGAGTTCTATGGGCATATGCACATTGAAAATACAGTCCTAACAACTTAAAAAGTGCATACTGATACATTAAATTTTACGTCTATGAGCATACTGATTTAACAACACAATATTACAGTATATTTCAAAACACCTAATATTTTCAAAAAAAAATCTAATAGTTTAGTAATAATATTTCCTACCATGTTACAATAAGAAATGTTATAACTTAAAGAATAGTCACATATATATATCAAAACACAATAACAGTAAAACATTAATAACTCTTTTCACAGCATTTCAGTCCTCGATTTCTGCAATTCTAGTGATAGTCTTACTGCAAATGAAGAATGAATGTTCTTCCACCCTACCTAATTAGTCAGTCATGGGAATTCTAGACATAGCGTCCGCGTTTCCGTGTAACGCTCCCTTTCGATAACTGATTGTAATATTGTATCGCTGGAGGGCTAAGGCCCACCGAGCCAACTTTGCACTTTGCGGCACTGTATGGGTTAAATAGGTCAGCGGATTATGATCCGAGATAATTTGTACTTCTGACCCGAAGATCCAAGTCTCATATTTCTTAAGAGCAGCGATGACGCTATATGCTTCCCTTTCAATCGTAGACCAACGAGTCTGACAGGGGGTGAGCTTTTTACTGTAGAAGGCGATCGGTTTTTCCTTCTTGGAATCATCTTCTTGCGCCAAACAAGCTCCTACCGCGGTACCGGACGCGTCGGTATAAAGCTGAAAGGGTTTGTTAAGTTCAGGGGTGTAAAGAACCGCCATTTCAGTTAAACATTGCTTCAACTTTGTAAACGCATCTTCTTCCTTTCTACTCCATGGTATCTTGTTTGGTATTCTTTTCTTGGTTAGATCAGTTAAGGGTATCACTACTGAAGCGAAATTTGGGATATAATCTCGGTAATAGTTAGCTAGTCCTAAAATACCCCTTAATTCCCTCTTATCAATAGGCCGTGCTAATTTTTTCATCGTTTCAACCTTATCTGGGTCAGGAGAATGTCGTCCCGATCCTATAATATGGCCCAAAAATTTCACTTCATTTTTTCCGAAATCACATTTGTTTAGATTTACAGTTAGTCCAACTTCACGCAATGTTTTGAATACAGCATTTATGTGGGACAAATGATCGAGCCACGTTTTTGAAAATATAGCAACATCATCAATGTAAGACCGACAATACTCCTGGTGAGATGCCAACACGTGGTCCATTGATTTCTGAAATGTGCTTCCTGCATTCTTCAGACCGAAAGGTAACACTCTCCACTGAAAATGTCCGGCATGGGTCACAAATGATGTGTAGGGTTTGTCATCCTCTTTCATAGGGATTTGCCAGTACCCCTTGGTCATATCTAGAACTGTGATATATTGAGAGTCTCCTATGAGCATTTTGAGTTCATCAGCAACTTTCATTGGATAAGCATTGGGCACTGTAAAACTGTTCAGCAATCTAAAATCGACGCAAAGTCTGACGCTACCATCCTTTTTTGCTACACATACAAGGGGATGCGCCCAATCGCTGTCGCTTGGTTCAATCAATTTTAGATTTAGTAATTCTTGTATTTGACGATCCACTTCTTTCTGCAATGACATAGGAATACGATATGGATGTAACTTTTTAGGGCTACACTCTGAGGTAACCTTGATGGAATGCCCTTCCACCTTCGCCCGTCCAGGGATAGTGCTAAAAACATCATGATAATTGCATAGTAAGGAACTTAGTTGTAGGCGTTGTTCTGTTTCCAAGGTCGCTGTTTTCCCCTCAATATACTTTCTTACTTCCTTTCGCGTAATGTTAACTCGGTTTGTAGGCACACAATGCAGTTCTCCAAATTCTTTGTCTTCGTCGAAAATAAGTCCGATTTGTTCGATACGATTGATGTAGGGTCTCAATTTGTTTACATGTAATTCTCTTCGAGTTCCGTCATCGTATTCGACAACAGCCGAATTTGGCCTTGTAAGCTGAATAACCGTCACTGGACCCATCCAAGTGTTTTGTAACTTATGGCTGGATGAGGGCAATAAAATTAAAACCTTATCCCCGATCTTAAAATGTTTTTCTTTTGATCTCAAATTGTATCTAGAAGCGTAATTTCCCTGAGTTACTTCGGATTTCTCAGTTGCGATCTCATGTCCTTTTTTCAATTTCTCTATTAGATCATGTAGATATTCCTCCACATTTCGGGATGCCTTGGTGGGAATTTTCCTTTCACCGATCCATACATCTTTTAGTAGAGCAAGTGGTCCTGGGGGTAGGCGTCCATATACTAGCTGAAACGGTGATACACCTGTTGTACTATGGGGAACTTCTCTATATGCAAACAGAAGGTAGGGAAGGTGTATATCCCAATTCCGCCCATATTCCTGAATATTTTTGTTCATCATATTTTTCAAATTTCTATTCCATCTCTCCACAGCACCCATGCTTTCGGGATGTCCAGGTGTAGAAAATCTAGGAGATATCCCTAATATACCTAAAAATGCTTCAGTTAATTTTGCTGTAAAATTTGTTCCTTGATCAGTGCAGATCAATTTTGGAAACCCGGTTTGAGTAAAAATTTTCATCAATGCATTGCATGTTGTTTTTGCACCGATTTCTTTAACCGGAATGGCTTCAGCCCATCTTGTACACAGATCTATCGCACATATAATATACTTATGTCCTCGCCCAGAAGGAGGTTCTAACGGGCCAATGCAATCTAAACTCCAAACTTCGAAAGGCGTTTCTGGTCTCGCTATCGGTTGTATGGGAATTCTGTCCCTGTATGTAACAACTCGTCTCATCTGACAAATCTTGCAGCTTTCACAAAATTTGGCCACATCTTGCTTTAGGGTAGGCCAAAAGAATGAAAATTTAATTCTCTGTCTAGTCTTTTGTTCTCCCAAATGGCCAGCTAATGGAATCTCGTGAGCCATTCTAAGAACATCTTGGCGTTTGCAGATCGGCAAAACTACTTGTTTGACTGTCTCACCCGTAATCCATTCAGAATGGACCAAGACTTCGTCAATTATCTCGTATGCATTTTGTCCCTTTCTTGCATAGTCCCAGACTTTTCTCAACGTCTCATCTTCATGTTGCAATTGAATAAACGAGCTCTTTACTTCGTTATCCTTACTCGACTTCTGCTCTTGTTTCCCGTCACTCTCGACCTGAGTAGCATTCACAGTACCATGGTCACTGCACGTATTTTCTTCTTGACCGTTTTCATTCATTACTTCCTGGTCAGACCCTACTTCCTCCTCCTTTTCGCCAAGATAGGTAGCATTATCGATCATGATATTCTGATCCAATTCATGCAAATGTATATTCTCCCGCAACGACTCATAAGCTGTAGAGCACACTAACATATCACTTGTTAGTTTTTTAGAAACTGCACATATTATGGGGACTATTCCATGTAATTTGTCATCAATTTTCATCGAAATCATCTTCAAAGGAGCGATCTCACTTTCTCCAAAAGCTGAGACAATTTTGATTCTGCCCTCTCCTTCACTATGAACGTCCATTACTAAATCTTCACGTATCACTGAGATTTGTGCCCCCGAATCTACTATGCCTACAAGTGAAGTTTCTCCACATTTTATATGTATGGTATGGAGGGTATCCACATTATTCTTGGTATTATCCTGCACTGACACCGGTACGGTAATTCGTGCTGTCAGAACTTGAGAGTTATTTTCATCCTTAGACTGTATAGTTCGAACATGATTGCTTTGAGCATTAGTGTTGGGTGATTTTCTCCGATTATTCCTTAACGTACAAAATTTTCCAATATGACCCTCAGCTCCACATGAAAAACAAATAGGTTTATAGTTGATTTTAGAAGTGTCATTTCTCCAATTGTAACCTGGTTGGCTCTTGTAACTTTGATGTCCCCTTCCTGGAACATTTCCATTTTTCCAAATTTTTTCGCCAACCCCTCTGATGTTTGGTGGTGCTCCAAATTTTTCCTTTTCCCTAAATTCGCTTTGGTGATATTCAACCTTATCTTTCCGGACTATACCTGTTGATTTCGTATAGTTTACACGTATACTTTCATATTCATCTAACTTGTCTGCCAACATATTGGGTGCTACAATTTTTAACCATTCATCTAAGAAATGTTCTCGTACCTCCCCAGGTACCCTTTTCTTTAGTTGATCAGTAATCATCAATTTCTTTAGGCTATCAAAATCTCTAATTTCGAGACCATCAATCCACTCTTCAAAGTACTTGGTTAATTCAAATACGAAATCACGCCACGATTTCTCGGGAACTTTCTGTAGCTGCACGAACTTTTTTCGGAACCTTTCTGGATTCATCTTGAATCTCTTTAATAGAATACCCTTAACGTATTCATAATCTTCAAACTTTTCCTCTGACTCCCGTGTGATGAGTTGTATGATCTCAGAAGGCAAAAGTGGCAACAGACTTGACACCCAATCCGTCATGTCTATGTGGGCTCTTTTAGCTTGTCTCTCAAAAAGCGTGAGATATAACATAATGTCATCATTCTTCAAGTCAAATTTTGGCATCAATTTTATCAATTCGAAACTGTTTTTTGATCTTTCACTACTCCCTAAATTTAAGGACGTAGAATCTTGAGTAACACCCCTTTCGATTCTGAGTTTTTCTAACTCAAATTCTATTTGATCTTTTCTTTCTTTTTCCTCCTTTTCTATTTGATCTTTTCTTTCTTTTTCCTCCTTTTCTATTTGATATTTTCTTTCTTTAATAATAGTAAAGAGGAGTTCTTTCGTAAATTCTTCGTCGTAGTCTTCACTTCCAAGAATTTCTCTACGCAAATCCAAAATTTTAAATTCAGGTTTAGTAATTATCCCCAATTCTTCCGCCAAAACCATCAAATCCTCTTTTCTACCTTTCGCAAGAAATGCCATACCTGATCACGAGGGAAGTTAACTGATTTATCTCTAAATTGTTTAAATTTACTAAAAGAAACAGTATTACCAGAAAACTACTTTATCACGAACACTGGCGTATTCAATTATCAAATAACAATATTAACAGAAAACAACTTTATCATGAACACTGGCGTATTCAATTATCAAATAACAGCATTAACAGAAAACCACTTTATCGTGAACACTGGCGTATTCAATTATCAAATACAGTATTAACAGAAAAACACTTTATCGTGAACACTGGCGTATTCAATTATCAATTAAATTAACAGAAAATCACTTTATCATGAACGCTGACGGATTCAATTATCAAATAACAGTATTAACTGGAAACCACTTTATCGTGAACACTGGCGTATTCAATTATCAAATAACAATATTAACAGAAAACAACTTTATCATGAACACTGGCGTATTCAATTATCAAATAACAGTATTAACAGAAAACCACTTTATCATGAACACTGGTGTATTCAATTATCAATTAAATTAACAGAAAACCACTTTATGATAAACACTGGCGTATTCAATTATCAAATAACAGTATTAACAGAAGACCACTTTATCATAAACACTGGCGTATTCAATAGCACTGACGTACTAATTTTCTGTAACAAATACACTCAAAATTGACATATCATATCCACTCGTACTATAATGCTGGTGCATTAATTAATTGATACCGGACGTATCTTAATCGTACAATAGAAATGAAAATTGTAATCATCATATGTCATGTTAATATAACAACGTAATTTTTCAAAAATCAATATCGTATCCACTCGTATTATAATGCTGGTGCATTAATTACTTGATACCGGACGTATCTTCATCTATTCACCAGAAACATACAAATTGTTTTTCATTCCAGGAACGATTATTACTTCCGTAATAAACTAATCCTGCCGCGACTACGCCAGTAAACTTTCGAGGTTCTTCTTTAGTGCGCCATTTCTTTTTAGAACACTAACCTCGCAACTTCCATTGCATTATATTTGAATAGAACACTCGACAAAAAGCCAACTGTAATTAAACATCCGCATTTAACACAAACCACATTTATTTAGACGAAAGCACATAACATAACAACACTTAAACATTTAATTCACTGGTTAACTCTTTAAAATGTTCACGACGCAGGATGCGCCTTGCTTTCCGCCTTCACAAACTATATCTTCTCGCTCTTCTCGGCTCTCGCTCTGTTGCTCTGGCAACCCTTAAAATGCTTGCCGGCAGAGTCTTCATCGCTGATTTGGCGATGTGGAAAAAAAAATAACTTGTTGGAGTCTTACTTATGTCAAATGATCCAGATTTTTTCAAAAATAAAACCCATCGACATGGATTTTAACGAAAGTTGGCATAAAAGATTATCAACTAAACATTGAAAATCCTGAAAATTTGAATTTCCGAACCAACTTTAATTTTGAGAATACATTAGTTTGAAATTTAGTTGAAATGCCCTAATAACAACTTTGGTGAAAAATGCTGTTATTTGGAAAACTTATTTTAATTTATCTTTATTTCTAGCTTTATACAGTTATGTAGTATGTCTAAACTTTACAGTATGTCTAAACTTTATACAGTTATGTAGATTAAAAAATATCAAAAGTGTGAAGTAAAGCGAAGAATTGTAAAATTCCAGAATAACAGACCATCAACGAAAGAATAATTGTTCTATTGCAGCAGCTTGTTGCATTGAAGTATGTTGATAAAGTTTTTATCATTTGTATTAATTCAGTCAGTTGCTAAAGAAATATCAGTTACTCTTTAATAACAGATAATACTTTCTCTTTAAGTAGTTGAATTAGCAAAACAATGGATGAGTGCTGATGTTTTTGTTCTAGCACATGCATAATTTTTTGCAATTTCCAAATCTAGAAACATTGCACAAAAGATTTTTTTGGCATGATCGGCTGCTGCAACAGGCAGGTTGTGCTCAATGATGAACTAAATAATAACTCTACTTCAGTAGCATCATTACATTTTGTAGAAAAATATTTCTCCAAAGACTGGGATTTCATTTTCAAATAACCTTTATGTTTTATGCTTTTGGCATACTGCCAACAATCATCAGTACCACCGTGTAATACGCTAAAATCACAACCATATATCTTGCAAAACAGGTGATTGAATAAAACTTCAGAAATTTCACAAAAAAGTCATTATTTACTATGCAATTGGCAATATACTTCATGATAAATTTTATCGGACTTAGTTCTTTGTACTGCCCCAACTGTTTCACTGCTAGGTTTCATTTCGTTTTAATCTAAATCAAAGCATTTATAACAATAATATTTTCACAAGCACAAAGCCACACACTCATAAAGAGAAACAACTTGCAATGTAGCAAAAGGTGCAGAACCAGAACAGAATTTTCTCCCTTCTCGGTTTTTGCTCATGGCATTCTCAAAAGACTAGATGGAAAATCACATCACATGACAAACAAGCACGAGGAGAGAAGAGGAGAAGCATAGCTCCATTGCCATTAGCAAAAGAAGTCAGGTCTGACCGAATATTGCAGATGTCTAGAGCAAAGCACGTGTGAATCTCAATATTACTTTGCTCTTTTCATCTTCCCTTCCCCCAGAAAAAAGTGTGAGAAATAAAAAACAGGATTGAAAAAGCCCCAAGCCATCTGCAAGGTGTTTTCTTTTTTTGTCCCCAATAAAACACCATGAAAATGAAAAATTTTAAGGAAGTCATGAGGGTTTCATGGAATTTTTAATAGTTTTGGAGGTAATATCTATAACACCATACGATAAAATAAACTTCCATACAAACAACAAAAAATCTGTAAAAGTTGGCATCTCTGTATAGATTTAAATACTGAATAGAATTTTAAAATATATCATTGTGGATCATGGGAAAGGTATTAAGTAAGGTATTACCCATTGTGGGTTCGGGTTGGGTTGAATGTCAACAATTTCCTTTATTTTGGTCTTGTGTGCCTTGTGCAGGTCGGGTCAAACACAACCTGCTCAAGGCTCTATTCTGAACTAAGGGACACAAGCAAACTATTGATTTTACTAGTACAGTGAAACCTATTTAAACAACTGCGTATATTCAGAGGCCATCTCTATTATAAGTAAATCTATCAAAATGCTGTAAAAATAAAAGTAAAATATTCATTAAAAACACAGCATAAAATAAATTACTAAAGATACCAACCAGTTTCGGAGGCAAAGAACAGCATCTTTCTTCAGAATATAAAGAGAGAGCAACAACCAACAAAGAAAATACACATACCTGCTGCCACCCGGCCACACGTTTTACTGCCGTAAACCTTTGGGTTGGCTGTGTGGTCTGGGCCTTCCACATACCTGCTGCCGATTTGATAGGCCCGGGTTAGATTCCCACCACTGCCAAAACTGCCGCAGTGTTCACGCGGAGTACAATCACGTTAAACATGCGGGTCTGTAAGGCCTTCCAAGAGGTTGGTGGTAGAGGATGGAGGGTACGGTCCCTGTGGATGCCTCCCCCACTGGGTTCCAGTCTAAATTGGGTGGCACTTCCCAGCCGTCCAAACAGTTACCTTACACCTTTCTGGTAGGTCGGACAGTCTGCGTCTCAACAACATACCTGCTGTACTTTATTGGTGAACTTGGTCTGTCTTTATTGTCCTGATGGAGGCTGTATTTTGCCTCCAAAAGCAATTGATATTATTACAAATTTGTTCTATGCTGTGTTTTTAACAAAGATTTTACTTTTTAGCACTATTAAATCACTTAATTACTCGGTCGCAGATTTTTCATAGTTATAAAATTCTTTACATCAAATGACCACCTATCATAAAAAAAATGTATTCCAGACAGCATGGTTGGAGTTTTATAAATATTTTACTGTAACTTCATTGTTATGAATCTGGAATCAAAAGATTTCTATAATAAATAAGGATACATTTTAAATAGATTAATTATTGTTATAACAGCATAGCTGCCAAACTCCAAATATCAATAACAAGAAGATGTGAATTATATCCTTGACAACTCTACTCAATCTAAATAAAATAAGCACAACTTTTCAACACATACAACTGAAATATGATTATCTCATGATTATAAATAACAGGTTAAAAATAAAACTTAATACAGATATTTACATATTAGGCATTAAAAGTTCAGTTATTAAAGTCTTCAAAAGTACAACAAATGAAAATAGGATACCGATTAAAATAGTTCAGTGGGATGGCATTGATTAAACTGAGTAATAACAGGCTGAAAGAAACTAAAAAAATATTCACAAAAATAAATAGAAAATTTTAAATTTACCCAATTTGGTCATTCAAAAGTCCATTTATTTTGAAAAAATTATGGATAAATTTTAAATAGAAAAATTTGTCCATTGTTTATATTGGTTAATACACTACTAATTTCACTATAATAAATACAAATTTACCATTTGAAAATATTAAATATTTTAAAACCAAGAAAAATTTCTTACATCAAAGTGCTGCATGAGAATATAAACTTAAGAATCACTTTACTTCCATTATAGATATCCTCATATTTGGTTAATTATGCAAAATATTTCTTTAAAAATAACCAAAATATGGAAATAAGCTAGATTAGTCTGCCTAATATGCAATAATTAAAAGATGGCGCTAGATGAAAAAAGATGCTTGTCGACTTCAAGCATTGCATGGGTATACAAACTGAATTGCACAATCACACTATGTGAAAATTATTTCATTTAGCAAAATATTTACTATAAAAAGAATAGAGTCTTATTGCTCTAATGTGGAATGATTAGAAGATTAAAATGGATACAAGATATCCTCACATTTGGTACTCTGTGACTATCTGGGCCTCGAAGAAAGGTAAATAAAGGAGGCTAAAAACTGGGAGAATGGGCGACTTACAGGGAAAGTTGGCAGCTATGCAACAGATATAGAGATTTAAAAAACTTACAGGTTCTATAGGTGCAGAATTGGATATGTTCACGCTTAAATCTGGTCTTGGTGGCATCTGTATAATACGAGGTGCATTTGATGAAACAGAATTTGATAAAAATGGCATTAAAATAGCCTGAGCTTGTGAACCTGCATTTGAAAAAATTAACAACGGCAGCTCTGTAGGAGTTGCAAGCCCACTTGGTATACGTTCTCCAACTGTAGATCCATTAACAGCAGTTACGGAAGAAAGATTATTAATGGCTGTATTAAATTGCACATAGTTCAACCACTCTTGAGATTGAAAAGTCTGCTGCACTTGAGATAAATTTTCTTCATGGCATTCAAGTTGTAACTCACAAGACAAAATGCTTTTAGTTGTTGGAAAATTGGATGTTTGAACATCATTAGCTTCAGAAGTCTGAACAGTTGCAGGGGCTGAATTCACAGTTTTGTTTAAGTCTGGAGGTAGAATTAGAGGTGAAGCAGGTGACTGTATGACTTTGTTCCAATCTGCACCCTAAAATAAAAATAAATTATTTCAGTGATTGTATCTAAATTTTGCAAAACAGAAAATATATGTACATAAATAACAAAAAGAATATAAATTACTTTAAAATATCAAAATAGTTATATTTTGAAATTAAAAATTACTTTAACAATTTGCTGCACTAAATAACTTCTTACGCTATCTTAACCCCCCTGACATATGAATTAAGAGACAGTAATTAAGTGTAGTTTCAGGATATAAACCGCACCCCCTACATTTCTGTAAGATTTGCACAGGACAAAATTTAAATCTGCATGCGTCCCACAGACATCAATGTCTACAATGGCTTATGAAACATAAGAAGTATCCGAAAGATCATTGTAAGTCAAGGGGTTAATTTCTGGAAGACATGTCTTTAAAAATTTTAAAGTTAATTTTTATTGTATGAGCAAACTTCTCTGCCCCTTCTCACCCTTTCAGAAGCAGGTAGTGAAAAATTCATTTTCAGTGTTTACTTAGCATTGACCTACAAGCAATAGTGAATCCAGAAATTGGTTTTGGGGGTTGAGGGGCTTTTTTTTTCACTCTTTATCTCAATGTAGTATCTTAGCTCTAGTAAGAAAATATTAAAACAGAAGTATTTAACACTGTTAAACTTTACTTAGACACATTAAGAAGAAAGGAAAAAAATAAATAAAAAAATTAAATTGCATAAATTAGTATTATCATATTTTTCATACAATAACTCCATTCGCTGTGAGCATTTCTTGGGTATTTTGCATATTCAACTACTACATCCCCCAGATTATTTAATACTGATCACACAGATACAATAATCATACGGTTGTGCTATACCACCCCATACTTTGCATCACAAAATATATTGGATAAGCTATAGACATCGCAGTGAAAATCGCCGGAAGGAGAAATTTTATTTTTCTTTGCATACTAGCAATTTTGATTGGTCAAAATGGAGCAACTAGACAAACTAAAGAAAAAAATGTTCTTAGATGAGAACGAGCATAACAAAACAAATTGCTGTAGCAGAAAGTCTCATAGAAAATAAAAATCAAGAAAGTAAACCATTATATGAAAAACACATACAGTTATTCTGAAAGAAAATTCTTTAAATTCCTTGAATTCCGAAATCGAAACTATGATTTCTAATCCTACTGATTATAAAACCAAAATTATTTCTAATGAAAGAGTACAGTGACAAAATAGTCAGTGTTAGATTTAACATCAACGGGAAATTATTTCGACTCGCATATCTACTCACTGGTAAAATTTCAAAGAGAAAATAGGCATTTTGAAGTGTACCAAATGCTTAACTGACATTTTGATAACCTCTGTTTTCATCCCTAGATTATATCAGGACAATAATCAGAGAAAAGGATTTGGTTACAAGTGATTTTTAAACTTTTCTCTATCCAGCCTGGTAATTCAAAACCCCAGAGTTTGATTTATGTATATTATTGATACAATAATCAATAACATTGTTTCACAGATCTTGTGCATAAATGAGTTCCTTTTAGATGCACTTATTAATCTGATAAAGAAATAAATTCATCAGTAGGGAAAGTCAGGTACTGATACACACAAAAGATACAAGCTCTAAATAAATGTAGAAATTCATGCTTATAATCACTGCACCAATTTTTCACAATTTAAGCTGAAAGGACTTAATAAATACATTCAATAATATAAACATTTTAAATGGAATTTACAAATGATTTACTAACAAAACTAGGATACACTTTTTCACAACTCCTAGAAACAAATTAATTAAAATTATTAAAAAGAGCCGATTCCCGAGAAATAAAATCCAGAAGAAAATTTTTACTTTACTTTTTCTTAACGTTTAAAGAAATTGGAGATATGATTAACGCAATTAACACGAAATAAAATCATAAGCTGAAAGGGATACAAATTTGAAATCTCACAATAGCCTAAAAATTTATCAGTATCTAGTTGGAGATGAACAAATTACTGAAATAACTACTCTGTATCTTTAAATAACTTTTGTACATAAAAGTTTATAAATATGGTCCTGAATGTAATAAACAGTATTTACTTAGACCAAAATAAAATTTGTAATAAACATTCATATTTATAATTCTAAATATTGTGCGAGTATAAGTCATAATAATAATAGAATATTTTGTTTAATGTGTGCAATTTACACAATAACATTGTGCACAATTTTCAAATATTATTAAAAATAACTTAATTAAAAATAAAATTGAAGAAATAAAAACTACAATTTTAATAAAGGTAAAATGACAGCAGCACATTTATTGTCTTGTGGATCCTATTGTATCAAATTATGGGGATCTAATATTTTGCGTTTTTCATCAAGTAAAGGATTCTGGGCCCGTTTTAGATGCATGGACCTTAAGCAACCCCTTAGTTCTATCGGTATGTTCGCCCCTGTAAAATGGAGCAATTCATGAGATCTGACAAAAAAAATATAAAACAACAAGAATAAAAATTTAAAAAACAAATAGCACTTTCTTCAATACGCTGAGAAGTGTGTTTATTATTATCAAGCTGCTTTTCGGTTTTGGCACTATCTGATACATTTATTATTTGGCTTTGATCACTTGAACTCGGAGACGTATTTGACTCATGTTTTCTCTTGTGGTGACGCTTTCGACGCATAGCCTAAGAAAATTAGTTCGTTTCTTACTCAATATTACTGTAAAATTGAAAATGAAACGGAATATGACAACACCACATCTCACATTTGCTTGTCAGCTAACCCTCAATACCAAAACTCAAAACACGAGAAGTGTTGCCATAAAAAGATTATTCTTCACCAAATGATCATATCATGTAATACAGCAAGAAACTAAAATTGCGTATAATTCAGCAAATTAAAATAAAAAATAAAAGCATTTTATTAATTTAATTCTAAATAAAAAACACTTTTTCATATCTTAATTTCAAAAAAATAGGAAACATGTGCTGCCACCTATTGACAGTAACAGAAAATATTTACTAATATTCTCCTATATTTCTGTAAAAAATATTTGTCGCATTTGACATCACTTAAATCAGTGTTTTTCAAACTTTTTTAGTGGAACCCTTTTGAAATTTTAATTTGATGGCGAAACCTTAAAATGAAAAAAAGTTCATTGTAATCCAAATTACGCATTCAAAATTTTATGCGATTTTTTTTTTTTTAAAGAAAATTTACACTGGAATTTTTAAAGGCTGGAATAAAGCTTATAACTGTGCGTTTCTAAAAATTAGAGGGAAGGGGGTGTCTTTTTCCAGTCCTTCAAAAATTCTAGGTCTCTTTAGAAAAAAAATCTGCAATAAATGAGCTTATAGTGTATATATATATATACAATAAAAATATAAAATGAAAATAGAAATATTAAAATATAAAAATGAAAATATAAAATTATATATATATACTTTTAAATATACTTCTGTTAAAATTGATACAAACTGCAGTAAAGATAATGTTAAGCAGACACCTTCCATAATTACAAAATCAGGATTGTCTGCAAAATATCCTCACTTGAAAAAACAAGGTGTAATTTAGTAAAATAAAGATAATAAAACTAACTTTACGTAGTTAAAGTAGAGTCAAATATTAAACTGAACTAAACATGATACAAAACTGTAAATATTAAAAGCCAACCGAAAATATTGAAATCAAATCTTTAAATACACTTATCAACAAGAAAGATTTTAAGTTATAATTAACTGGAGTGTGGATCAGCATCTTCTTTTTTTGCAAAAAAAATTGAAACATCTGTATCCTTGGCCCAGATGATCACAATTATAGCATGTTACATTTCATTTTAAAGAGCTTGAAAAAAATTTTAATTCATATCAAATTTGATGATGTAACTCCTCATGGGGGGGGGGGGGGGGGGTAATGACATCATGAACATAATTATACCACTGCTAATTTTCACTACAATGATAGTAAGTTTCATGATCATTGGGCCATAAATAATCCCTTTCATGCACAAGTATGTTAAATTTTGTCCTATGCTCCTATGCAACAATGTTATGATTTTCGGGAGTGTGGTTCAATTCAAATTTCTCATACCAGAACCCATTTATAAGCAGCATATGATTTTTTATTTATTTATCTTTATTTTTCAAATTTTGTAAGAAAAAAAATTAAAAAATCTATATCATTGGTCTAAATGATCACAACTATAGCTTGTTACACTTCATTTTAAAGGGCTTAAAAAAATATTTTGATTAATACCAAATTAGATAATGTATCCCCAAGGGGGGGGGGGGGGTTCATGACGTGACGAACACAAAAATTGTATTGATGCTAATTTTCATTACAATGATTTAGACTGTCAAGTTTTGTGATCATTAAGTCATAAATAACCCCTTTTATGTAAAATTTTGTCCTATGCTGCCATGTTAAGAAAATATAAAATTTGGAATTAATCTCGAAATTTTTAAAAATTCTATCTAGGTTTAGATTTTTCGATAACAAAGCTGTATATAAAGTTTCGTGAAAATCCATTAATATTTGTGGCAACTATCGTATACACAAGAAATTGATCACAGATAGACATCACTTTAAAAATAGTCAAAAAGTGTTCAGGAGGCCCTAAAATTGGCATCAAAATCTCGAAATCGAAAATTTTCATAAAAACAATACTTTCTATAGACTAAATTCTATAGTATGAGAAATTAAATATTCAAAACTAGCAAAGGAGCACTTGATGTTTCTCGAGATTTGAACTTAGAATTTTTGCTCTAAAATCAAAATTTCCAAATATAATTATTTGAACTGGAATACCCTTCCCTTACATGTTGAATTTGCTAAACGCTGTTTTCACCAAATATTTATGCTGAGTCAGCAGTCAAGTCAAAACAGAGAGGGAGCTGGAGCTGGCAATTATATTGGTGTCATTAGCAATTTAATTTTGTATTTCTGTGAATGATGGGATTAAGGAGGTCATGTCTGAGGTTACTATATTCCATAGGTGCCGACTTGAAAAATTATTGAGGGTTCTGGAAATTTTAAATCGAATGATCCATACATTTTTCAAGATATTTAAGTCTAATTTAAATGTCATTCAGTCAGATTATCTGGCACAATAAGACGTCTGAAATGCTAAAATAAAGCAGGAAAAATGTCATTTTTTCTCCAGATAATTATTTATTTCATTTATTTTGCTTTTGTAGGCGCAATATTATTATATACAATATATATAGACACTGTGTGAATTTCCAATACAATTATCCTTATAAAAATAAGAAAAAAAAATGTAAAATTTATATATATACTCTTGTATATTTTTAACAATGTTAAAATAGTTACCAAATTTCTCTTTAAATTATTTAAAATCTTGTTAGTTAAACAATCTGAGAGGTACATTTCTAAACACACTTTATAAATGGTAAACAGAAAAGGTATAATGGAAAACTTGAATTGAAGGGTCCTGAAGGTCGTTCTACACTGGGATGGGACCCCCAGTGGTCTCCGGTTTATTTGGAATGGTTGCCTGTGACACCCAGACACAGTGCTGGCATGCAGTTAATATGAAAGTACCCAAAAATATTAGGGGTTCGAGAAACCCACAACAAAATCATTGGGGGTTCAAAAAGTGTCTCGAACCCACGAAGTCTGTACCGCTGATATGTTTGTTTACCTCAATTAAAACATTTTTCCCAGTTATTATGTTTACTTTATCATACAAAAGAATATAGTATAGAGAAAGTATTGTTTTCATGACATTTTCTGATTTCGAGATTTCAATGCAATATATGTTTTATGTCCTCCTGAGCATGTTTTTGCTTTTTTGTGTACACAATAGGTGCCACAAATATTAATAGATATTCATGAAACTTCATATTCAGCTTTGGTAACAAAAAATCTAGAGCTGGATAGAATTTTTTGAAATTGGAGCTATTCGAAATTGGAATTTAGACATTTTATATTCCTTTTACATGGCAGCATAGAACAAAATTTGACATAATCATGTATCAAAGAGGTTATTTATGGCTCAATGATCATGAAACTCAAGAGTTTCAATCATTGTTGTGAAAATCAGCTGCAATTTTTGTGTTCATGACATCATTGGCCCCCTTGGGGTGTCGAAAACCCAGACCACTCAACTAACTGTAGGGTAAAGACACACACCCAACACCCAAGCATACTGGTTATGTTATGCTTTGTACCTTTATTTTGTATTTTCGTTATGGTTGGAGCACCGTTTTTTTTTTTTTTTTTTTTTTTTTTTTTGTAGCTCTTTTAAAAATATTAGATTTGCTTTCAAGGGTTTCTTTGGGAAACCCTTGTAACCCTGTTATTTCATCCCTTTTTAACTTTTTCCTTGCTTTTTGGCTTTTTAACTATGTTTTTTGTTGGAGAGAGTGTTGGTGTTTTTTTCTTATTATTATTGTTTTGATTTTTTTTCTGAACCTTGACTTCTTTGCTCCTGCGCTCGCGGGCTGAACTTTTGTATCGTATATCTTCTTTTCCTGGTGGTCCTTTGGGAGGGGGACCTCTGGGTTGAACTCTTGGGGAGTCTTTGGGGAGAGACTCTCCTTTCGGTTTTTTTTTTATCTTGAAACCTGTTTGCCCTTTCGGGACTTTACACTTATTCATAATATATTCCTTATTTTCCTGTTCAGCTTTGCGATTCCTGGGTTTTTTTTTTTTTTCCTTGGTCCTGCTGGCTGGTCTCTCTGTGTTCTTTCCTGGAGGTCTTTTGGGAGGGGGATCTCTGGGTTATCCTTTTCTTAGGAAGTCCTTTGAGGGGGGGGGGACTTCCTTTGATTGCGTTCTTTCATCTTTTAACCTTGTTGGTCCTTTCGGGGCTAAATAAATACATTTATTCTCATTGTTACTCCTGTACTGCTTTGCGGCTTCCGGGGAAATTTTTTTTTTTTCTCTGAAATGTGGGTGTGTTTGCTTGTAGTTATCTTTTTCTCGGATTCCTGCTCTGCAGCTGTCCACTTTTCGGATTTTAAATTTTGCTTCTGGATTCCTGGTTTTCAGCCGTCCTCTTTTGGTTCATAAATTCTTTCTTTTACCTGTATTTTTCCTTTGTTTTACTTGTGTTTTACTTTTTCGGATTCCTGTTCTGCAGCCGTCTGCTTTTTGGCTTTCAAATTTTTCTAGGATTCCTGGTTTTCAGCCGTCCGCTTTTGGTTTTAAAATTTTTTATATTTAGTCATTTTTATCTCTGTTTATCTCTTGCTGTTTATTTGTCTTTTTGTAACTTTTTTGCTTTTTCTTCTCGGATTCCTGCTCTGCAGCCGTCCGTTTTTTGGCTTTAAAATTTTTCTTTTGGATTCCTGATGTACAGCCGTCCATTTTTGGCCTTAAATTTCCTTGTTTTTTTCTCTTAATTTCTTGCTTTTTGTTATTTCTTTTCGGATTCCTGTTCTGCAGCCGTCCTCTTTTTGGCTTTTAAATTTTCTCTTGGATTCCTGGTTTACAGCCGTCCGTTTTTGGCCCTAAATTTGTTTTGCTTTCTATTGTAATAAATTTTATTGTCTTGATGTAATAAATTTTAATGTCTTGTTGTAATAAATTTCATTAAATTTTTTTTAATATGTCACTTTAACCTTGTTTTATGTCTCTGTAAGAAGTCTAATTAATTTTTTTTTCTTTTTAATTTCTGGTTTTTCAAACTTTGTCTTAACCCTTTAGTCTTCCAACCTTGACCCTTTTCTTTTTCTGTTTTCCCTTTTGTATTTTGTGTTAGGGTTTTTTCCCTTCGGGGTTTTCCCCTCTTTACAATTTTCTGCCTTTTGTCTCTCTTGTATTGCATTGCATTGTACTGTACTGTATTGTATTGTTTTTATGTTTTGTTTTGTTGTTGCCAATCTTTTGCTTGTCTTGATGTAACTACCTGTGCTGTGATTCAATTTTAATATGTATTGTAATGTCTTGAATCTAAAATAAAGTTCCCGGCCACACACTTAGCAACAGTAAACCTTCGGGTCTGTCGTGTGGTCTGGGTTTTCAACACTTCAACACACCCAAGCAGTTTAAAGACACACACCCTCCTCGAGATACTAGTACGAGTGTGATTCCTGGCTCAAGCATCGGCTTGGAAAATTGTATGTTCGCATATACATGGTTCGTAGCTCGTATCCACATCGAAACAATGGTTCTTTTATTTACAAACTTTCCTTACATATTTAAATATTTCACGGATTAAATACTTCTGAATTTTGAAATAGTATATATAGCATACCCATTGGTCCGCTATAGTATGTTTAGTTAATTACAACTTTTTATTGGAACTGGATTGGAGACACAGGCTCGCAACCAATGCCAGCAACAAAATTTTCAGTCTCCTATGCAGTAAATACGCCTCCTACTAAGACTAACCATTATTTTAAATGTTATTGGCCTTTCTCATAAACTGTTTATGATGCCTGGGGTTCAATCGGCAGCGGATTTTAAGTTTTGTATCAGTTTTGATACAGGGAAATCACTAAATTGGCGCAGTAAGCTGGGGCTTAAGAGCAGGTAAATTACTAAATTGACACAGAAAAGTAAACTAACGTTTTGGAGCAGGTTAATTACTAAATTGGCACATTAAACAAGCATTTTGGTACAGATAAATCAAAAAATTACCACAGTAAAGTACAGCAATGTTAACTACCATTTAAGGATTTGGATCACCTTTGGAAGCAGATAGAATGCTATCTGGGAGCAGGTCTACAATGTTTAGGAGCGGTTCATGAGGAAATTTTTAACAAACTACATTCTGTTTTCTACCTTGTATTAATTAATTTTTTCTTAACATAAAATATACGAATCAAAAAATAAAACAAATTACATTTATTAATGTAAGGATGAATTTATATGCCAAGGGTGGCCGTAAGCAGACTACTTCTTAGGACCTATGGCATTACTATATTTTGTATTCCTATGGTAGTGTTTTAATTATTTCAATTTATATACATCAAATAAATAAAAATATTCATTTTAAAAGGAAATACCAGTACTGTCTTTGATAAAAGTATTCTGACATGGTTGAACAGCACTTTTAATTTTTTTTTTTTCGATTAATGGTAACATTTTACGCTAACATTTTCTAGAGGTCCTGTAAATTGAACTTGCTTTGTTAGCTATCAGTATTTCAGCATTTTATTTTCAAGAATATAGAAAATAGTTAATTCCCTAATTGAGTAAAAATTGATAAAATTTCAAATTAAAAATTGTGAAATTTGGGAGCCTCCTTTGAAGTGGGGATCTGCAATTGCTATTTAGTTAAAATATTTTAATACTAAATACGATTACACCTGTCCCCCGATTTACACGGAAGATAGGTTCTGCACAAAACCGTGAAAATTGAAATCTTGGATTTTGCTAAGTAAAATCGTGTAAAACGAAAATAACCCCAAAATGTGCATGATTCAGTCATTTATTTAAGTAAAACAAAAGTAAGACATCTAAGAAAACTTAAAATTATACTTAGTTTATAAAACAACAAACATATGAATGTAGTAATATAACATATTTAATTTATTTTACATTAGGAACAAAGAACAAAAAAACAAAAAGACCCTTAAAAATTAATTATAAGTTTAATCACTGTCATCACTTTCATGTACTATCAGTCTTTTCTTTCTGATAGGTATGATGTCACTTTCATCACTTGAGCTTTCTTGATGTGATTCTGGCTCAATGGTTAACGAATTAGGCAAGATCTCGGGTTGACAAGACTTTGTCATGAAATCGGTAATTAACAATTGCATAGGTTTTTTTGCTAAATCTTTATAGACTTCTTCATATTGATTTAAGCATTTACGAAGGTCTCGCTGGAATCAGAGAGCTCGATCAACATTTGTGTCATGTAAGAAATGGTTGCCCAATTTTCTTCCCAAATCAAGTCCCACGCTTATGATTCTTGCTGTGAACGCAACTGGTTCAAATTGCTCTTCATCAGAATCATTGTCTTCATCATGTTTGTTTGTTTCACGAATCATGTTAATTAAATCATCTTCATTCATGTTAATTAAATCATCTTCATCAGCCATTATTTCTTCAATATCTGCCTGAGCTAAATCTTCAAAACCTTCTCCTCCTATAGTATGGGCCAACTCAGTGATCTGAGAATATTCATGCTCTATTGGTGATTTATCATTTCCACTTTCAACAACATCCGGCCATATTGCTTTCCAGCAGGCGTTGATCGTTGATTGTTTGATCTGAGTGTATGAGAGTCCAACATGCTTAACACAATCTAAAATTGTAAATTTCTTCCAAGCATCCATCAGAGTAAGAGATTCATCATTCTCCATTTGTTCTAAGATATACCTAAAAGTTTGCTTGATGTACAGTACTTTAAAAGTCGAAATTATCCCTTGATCTAACGGCTGTAATAAGGAAGTTGTATTTGGTAAAAAAACAACTTTTACATTTTCGTGTTGTAAATCTGGAGGATGACCTGGTGCATTATCAATTAATAGAAGAGCCTTAAAAGGCAATCCCCAAATTTAGCATACTTTGTGTCCAGAATATTTTGAGATGGTCCAGAAAGAAATCCATTGTATCTCCTGTTTTAGTTATTTATTTCACATTTTCACATTCTTTGCAGGCCATTTCATAAAGAGTCGGTTATATTTTTCTGAATCATGCCAAAATCTATCCAGAATAACCCTCAAAGGAATCAATTATTAAATTTCATTAAATAGATTTTTCACTACATTGAAAAACGTCCTTAGTTCCCCAAAATTAAAAAAATTATATATCTCGAGAATAGTCAGTCTTATAGTAATAGGGTTGGTCTTATACTTTTCATTGTCAAAAATTACATATTAAAGCATGCATTTAATTGATACATGTATTTTATTTTATTTTAGATCTTAAAAAATTTTGCGGGTCATTTCGCAAAAGAACAAGTTTTTTTTTTGTTTCGTTTTTTAAATCTAACCAGCACCACGGTAACCCACAAACAACTTATCTACCAAATTTTGGGAAATTTGTTCAAATAGTTTCTTAGCTAGAATGGATGCATATGATTTTTGCTGACCATTTTGCAAAACATGCAGGTTATTTTGCTTGGTTATTATACTTGTCGATCATCAAACCTCATTGACTAATGAGAAAATACTAAAAATCAAAATTCAATATTCTCCTTTTAAATTTAATAAACTCTAAACTTATATAAATTCAATAATTGTAATTACTTAATAAACCCAATTGCTCAAGACTATAATTACATTTGATGTAAAAATAGAATTTATTCAATTATAAATTTGTTCACAACAAAAGAAACCTTTTCATAACTTAGTGGTGGTGGCTCCAGTCCGATGAAGCCAAAATTGTTTTGCATTATTAACAGTTTGTAAAATAAAATTTCAGTAAAGTTCAATAAAACTATTCAATTTTTTCAGATTCATTTATAATGTTTACAGAATTTCAAAGTGATACAAATTACTGGCTAACTGCTTATAGCTAGCTAGTACTTTAGTTTTCACCCAGATTTTATCTGGATACTTCGACCATAGACTTCGGGTTAAAATATAAAATTATTTTACCAACTTGCTTTTCGGTATATAAATTAAACTTATCTGACCTGAAATCAAGCTAACCTATAATCTATAAACTTGCCTGGCGGCACATAAATATGTACTTTCAAGTATATATTCATTTCTTTTGTTCAAACCTAATCTCCAAGTTCATTTAATGTCCTAATTTTTTAAACAAAATAAGATTATCTTATACTTAAATGCACAAATATTTCACAAAGGAGTAAGTAACAGATTCAGCTACAACAATCGTGACATTTTAAGTAAATTACAGCTTTTCCACCCATTGGAAAACCCCGGTTAAAATACTAAAATATCAAAATTATAACCACTATACTTCTAAAACGAAGAGTTCATTCAAAATCCAATTATATACACTTGTAGGGATTTCAAAAAGCTATTCTTGCATATTGTTTACAGGAACACTTTTAGTTTTTGAGATTGCATTACAAACTTGAAAAAGGAGAAATTTTCACTCTTCAACTCGACAAAACGATTACTTGAAAACCATAAGAGCATTTTTTAAATATAAATATAGATTTAGCAATTAAATTTCCTAATGCATATTTTTGTCACTTACTATTTATATCTGTCTTTTATGGTTTCGAAGATATTTTGAGTGAAAAAATGCAAAATGAAAAAAATAACACTTGCTCAGACAGATACTTTTTTAAGTTTTTCAAAAAACAAGTTCAAAATATTAAAAAAATTAAATTAATTTTATATATTCACAATCTGGACCCTATTTCCGACAAAACAAGAAAATATATTTACATTTTTGTCTATTAGACTTGGAGGTATAAGCGTCCTAAGTGTTTACATTTTTTGCAATGTTCTGATATTCATCATAGAAATTCCAAGCATAAATGTTATTCACATAAAAAATATGTGCCCTTTTTTCTTTTAAGTGCTCTTTTTCTGACAACAGCACCCTGCCCTGTTTTAATCCTGGAGGGAACTCTGAGTAAATCACAAAATAGCAGAAACTGTTCTCAAAACACTGACGTATCTCACAATTCCATTTGACTTGGATTGTGTCGACTCTGTCCAACTGAACGATGACCTCCTTATATACTCTACATAGAAATCTTTAAAAGTGCACATAAAATAGAAAGTTCTAGAGTTAATGAGAAAATTCAAATGTCTTCAAAAAGTTGTGATATTTCGCTAAATCTGGAACCATTGCTACGAAAATGTTGCCATCTTCGAGCAACTCCATTTCTTTCACATAACGGCAATTGCCAGTAAAATTGCTTTCACCGTGTGAGTCAGGGTTCCCATTTCAGCGCGAACCCGCGAAATTCTTGCGAAATCCATAAAAAATCTCGCGTAAAAATTTAGACTGCGCGAGAATTTCTCTCTCTCCAGTTCCGGCTTAAAATTATTTTTTCCTTCAAATTGTATACCGAGAAATCCGATGCCCGATCCCGATGGCGGAAGGCCAGAAAGTATACTAAGCCAGAAAGCCTGCTTTCAAATCAGACGCCAAACTTCGTTTTATCGCCAGCGTGATAGGTGAGGGAGAGCTCTCTCTCAAGGTTACTATAGCAGCCACATCAAGAGAAAGGACTCTCGCAATTTGGTTTATCTTTTTATAGGATATATAACTTACAATTTATCAATAGAGACACGTTTTAAATGGATTGTCTCTTAGATTGGAATTAAATTAAATCAATATTGATTATATTAAAGAAGCCGATATATAACTTACAATTAAGCAATATAGACACTTTTTAAATGCATTATCTCTTAGATTAGAATTAAATTAATTCAGTATTGACTCAATTAAAGAATAATTTTATTATTTTTTAATGCTATTGTATACAGGAAGTTCAAGGATAATTACGACATTTAGACGAAAAAATACATTTAAAGACACCATGAACACATTTCGAACATTTTGGGAAATATTTCCATCAGTGTGTGTGTGTGTATCTGTGGGGTGCGAATGCACGTACCACTATGACAATTTATATGTAGATGCATTCTGTAGAAAATTAGAAACAGGTAGAATATTTTGTAATAAATGGGATTAAAACATTATTCGAAATTAGAGATTTTAAATTAGAGAGAGTACGTACAGCCACGAAATTCTGTATGTAGCTACATTCTGAAAAAATTAGAATTAGGTAGATCATCATGTAATTAACGTGATTAAAATACGCGTGAAAAGGAGGGAGGGAGACACAGAGAGCGAGAGAGAAAGAGTGTGGTTGTGTGTGTGTCAATATATAGTACGATCAAAATATAGTGTGGTAACTGCAGGAGAGGCCGACCTTGTTTCGATCGAGTAGGATTCAAAGGCGGCCATAAAACTTATTCCTGAGATAGACAAACTCAAGGATGGGAGGTAAATATATATTAACTTAATACCTACATTTCTGACCTTAAACGTTCGAGGGAGCGAAAGTGCCCCCTCGCGCTCCCCTATGGGCGCCCATAGAACATTTTCCAGAGGGTAAACTCATGGATGAGAAGTGCAATATTGACTAACTTGATACCTACATTTGTGACTTTGAACGCCCCTATGAGCACCCATGGCTATAAGTGTTGAAGACCCAGACCATTTGACTAGACCTATAGGGCTTACAGCAGCTGTTTGAGTGGCCGGGAGAGATGGCTATAAGCACAGACTAATATAGTATTCTGTGGCTATAAGTGTTGCAGACCCAAACCACTCGGCTGACCCAGAGGGCTTACAGCAGCTATTTGAGTGGCCGGGGTGGCTATAAGTGTGTAAAGCTTTAGACTTCACGGAAACTTTTATGGGGTCTGGAAAGACTCCGTTTTTCCACTCCTGGGGAAATCGAAACTCAACTCCGTTAGGCTCTGTCTTGAGGTTACTAGTATAAGCAGGGAGTTTATTCAATGAGCGCCCATAGGGGAGGGAAAGGAGGCACTTCCGCTCCCCTGGACATTCAGTGTCCCAAATGTGGGGATCAAGGTAGTCGATATTGTACATATCATTGAGTTTAACTTCTAAAAATGTGCTATGGGCACCCATGCGTATAGTATCGACAACGGGACAGAACCTAACGGAGCTTAATATTTTTGTTTCTCACTCGAGGGCGAATAAAATGGGTGGGAGTGTCAAAAAGACTTTATCAATCAATGACTTTGAGTTCTTCACAGCTTAACCGAATTAACTTTTATTTTGTTCAAATATTGTATTTGAAACGATTATAACCGCGAAACTCAACATATCTTAAATCAAGAATATTAATTTCCCCAAAGGGATAGGAATTATCAAATAAATTAAACTTCATTTTCCAAGATATTGACTATCATCAATTTGACATCATTTTTATTAATTTAGTGTAATTTTTGCCAATTTGGAAACATTTTAAATAAAATGTCAAGTTGACGATATTTTGTTAATTTATCGACAAGCATTACAGACATACAGACAAACTAATAAATTACATTTGACAAATTGTTTGATGTCAAAATACAAAACTATTATAAAACAGTGTCTCGTGAAGAAAACCTACCAGAATGATGCTAACACCGTTGTCACATAATATTTTACATGGAATGGAAACATATTACGGTAGTTAGCACTGTTTTAATTTCATGTATTTTTTAAAATTTATTTGAAAAACGTACAATATATCAAGAATGGTTCATGCTATTATCCCAAAGTTTATGTTATTCATTTTCTAATAAAAAATTAAATAAAAAATGATATTTTATGTAACAATATTAAAGGTTCTTATTTTTTATGATTTTTTTCAAAATTTCATTTGAAAGTTTGGAGCTGGTTTCCAAATATTCGATTGCTTATAAAATCAATAGACTTCCAGTATTCACTGATTGTAATAATCGATTTTTTTTTTTTTTTTGAAACGTTCCATCCGTTCGTTAGATATCGCATCCACTGACTCAAGGACGCACACACTAATATACATACACACACACTAATACACATACACACACTAATATACATGCACATACTACATACATTAATGTACATGCACACACACACACATATCACTTTAAAAACATCCACTTCGATTTCAGGAATGTTTGAAACAAGCTCTACCGTCGAAAACACTAAGTGGAATTCGAGTTTTCAACCTCGTCATAATACTTTCCCTATACATTATATCAATGTTTTTCACATTTATTTTCTCACGAAACCCTTTTAAAATTTAATTTGATGGTAGAACCCCAAAATAAGAAATATCCCCATTTGTCCAAATTATGCATCAAAATTTTACACGTTTTTAAATTTAAGACAATTTGCATGAAACTATCACGTCGCGGAATCCCAAGGGTTCCGAAAACCTTAAAAAACGATGCATTATTCTAGGTATGTCAGAAAAGTAACATTTATTGCTCCCACAAACCGAAAATGTCAAGCAAATTTCCTTAAAATGTCACAAATTTTGCATTTTTAAAATGACAAATATTCCTTCCTTTCAAATAATCTTCAATTTTCGTCACTGATTGCTGTACTATATAAGTATTGAACAACATACGGACATACGGATCCTACACATATATTTACTCCAAAATCTCGCATATAAACGTTTTATTCAAATAATAAATTCAAATAATGTGGGTGGAATATTTCTTACACTCATTGCAAAGAATCTGTGTGCAGTACAAAAAGGTCTTAAATACATGTATTTTCATAGTATTACTTTAAAACCAAAATATATATAAAACATGATTTAAATAATGGGAAACAAATGTATCTAATCTGTCTTCATGAACGATATCGCGGATTAAAAACAATCGTCTTTCTCTCCGCTTTTGCAGGAGTTGCAAAAATAGTGTACCAGAACTGGCGATAAAACGACGTTTGGCGTGTGATGTGAGAGACGCTTTCTGAATTGGTATACCTTTGGGCTTATCGCATCCCGATGACTAGAGATGCAGATTCGCGGTGGCCAGGTCGCCATTGGCGACTAAAATTATTACAGTAAGTCGCCATTTCTAGCGACCGAAATTTCTCCAGAATCCTTTCAGTCCCACGGCGCCCGCGGCCGGTAGATCGGGCCAATTGCTTCGCGACCGCAAATCGCGATCAGTTGCCTCGTTGTTGCGAATCGCAGGCCGATAACCGTGCAGTCGCGGACCGCGATTTCGTAGCTACGTATGAATTGCAGTCAATCGCGATTTGGGTACACTAAAAGTACTATGTGTTTCTAATTAGCGAGATATTTTATAGAAAACTATAAGTGTCTCCCCCGCTTGTGCGGGTCGCAAATTCGATCAAATAAAATTTTGCTTTTTTTTTATAGGATTCTTTTACGGATTTGAATTATGCTCTTTCCGAATACTTCCCGCATTTTTCGTGTTTTGCTCGAGAAATTTTCTTCTTTCCGCGGATGAAAATCCTTTCCCCCGTACACAGTATGTCTACAGGTTACAAAATTCCCTAAAATGTCGTGAAATTGGCCATATATTCCCTAAAAATATCACACAATTTGAACAAAGCAACGAATTTTTTATCAGAGACATTCCTTTCTTACATGATCTGAAAATCTGTTTTTCTGCGATTGCGAAAACGGCGTTCGCATACGGCGATTACCACATTTTCTGAGGAGAGATGACCAATGAATATATTTTTGCCATTTTCACAATATATTTGCATCGACTGAATTTTTTTATAATTATTTCGTTTAATATACAAATAATAAAAACCAAACCATTTTTCTACCGTATTATTAATAAAATGAAAAGTTATTTTGCAGCAGCATCACGAAAATCTGCATTTGTACGCTATTCTCGGCATACCTCGTTTAATTTGAAAAATATTTCCCACTTTTCCAATCTGTTTGCATCGACTACAGTGTTTGTAATTGTTTCGCATTTTATACAGAAAAATTATTTTGCAAACATATTATTTATGAAATAAAAGACTATTTTGAAAACAAAAAGGAAAAAGTCGAGACTTTTCAAACAAAATGGCTAAAATCACATGACTGGCTTGAGATTCAATAAAAAGACGATGCAACCCTTATGTTTTGCAAGTTTTGTAAAAAAAAGAAAAGAATCCATTTTCAAACATCAAGTCAAAATTATTACCTAATTCTATTTGCCTAGTGAAATAAATAGTTTTCGTCGATATAAAAACCTTCAAGTTTTTAATTGCTATTACTGCATTAAAATTGATCATAAAATGATTTTAAAAATCAAAATATAAAGTAAATACAGTCGGCCCTCGACTTTTGCAGTTTACAGACAAAAAACTCGTAAATTCGCATGTGAGTCACTTTACATAAAATAACCCATGTAGACGTTTTTATGTCAGCAAATAAAATCATCATGGGGGAAGTCAGGAATTTGAGTATTTTTGCTAACAAGTGGGGGGGGAGGTATAAAATTACCAAAAATGTACTTACTTAATACTTAAACGACTCCTAATTAATTTTTAAAAAGAATGTTAGTAAGAATGTTAAAAGAATGTTAGTTTTAAGAATTAAAATATTACTTTTTAAATTAGCATGGTAAAAAAAAAAAAAATGAAATTTTAAGTGTCTCTCCTTATGACAGAAAATCTCTCCCAAAATTTTTTGGAAGGAGAGAAATTCTCCCCCTCTTTTCCTGACCTAGTGGGAACCCTGGTGTGAGTAAATGAAATTCCATGAAGCATTTAATATATACATAATAATACCTAAACAATTTCCGAGATGCCTAATTGGGGGGAGGGGGGGTTGCTGCATACTATTGAAGGTATTCATAAAGGATATGTCTTTCTTGATAGTTTTACTGCTGAAAAGTTCTACTCTGGGATATGGGGGAGCAGTACTGGTTTCTTTACCTTTGACTGGTTCAGTGCAGTATATTTTTTTAATTTACCGAACAAAATTTAATGGATGTGACCTGAGCAATTGCAGCATACCATGGGAGTTTTCCTTGGAATACTGCAATATATACATTCTATATAAAGCAAATACTTTTTCCAACATTTATCAAATACTTTGAAGTTAGATGAGCTGCCTAATTTATACCAGTGGGTAATAATTTGAAAATTATTAATTAATACAATGAAGCACAAAACATATACTCATGTCACGTATCAGCAAATACATGAAATTTTGAATTTATGTTCTCAAATTTCATTACTTTACATTAAAAATAAATGCCATTTTATTTTTTTTTAAATGTAATAACAAAAGAAACAATTACAAAAATATTATCTTATTCCAATAAACCGCATGTTTATTTCCATGAGAATATATCAATAAACATTTTAGATATTATTAATAAATGTATATAAGTTGTCATTTCTTGATATAAGTTTTTATCCTATTCTATATTTTTTTCTATATATCTGAAAGTTAGATCAGAACAGAAACAAAAATGCATTTAAAAAAATAGTTAAAAGGGAATTTAGATAATCACTAAACAGATGTCACGATGGATTTCAGCTAGGTTCTTTAATTTTAATCATATATATATTTCTACATATAACTTGTAAATATATCATCAAAATATCTATCGTAGTATTTAGTTATTAAGTCTCACAGATGGAAGCACCAGAGCATTTTGAGTTTAAATAGTGTTCTAGAAATTTGACTTCTCGTATCATAATGTAAATAGTTTAATATTCTTTGTGCATATAAATATAACCATATAAAAGTTTAGAAAGTTGTAAATAAAATACTTTACATAGTAAAAATGCCTTAAAGCTCATCCATTAGACCACTGCCTCAAACACTGCCATGAAGTAGCAGCCATTTTCATTGGCTATTACAGTGCAACCGTATTTCCAAGGTCTAGTGAAGCAAAATAAAAACCTGCTTCACTTACCACATTGACAAGCTGCCACTGTCATGGCAACTATCTGTTAGCATTAACATGATGCAGAATACAATTGTTCATAATCCTGCTTCATTATTCTTGGAGTATCAATAAATTTAAAGAATGCATTGAGCAGGGGAATCAGATATTTCGATGATAACATTATGTGGCAGCTAAATATAAGTAATTATATCTAAATATAATAAAGGAGTTAAATAGCATAAATATAATTTTAGATACGGTCAAATGAAAATTTTAAATTTAAATATTTTGATTAAATTTTAAGTTTAACTAAAAAGTCAAAATAATTCAGAATAAAAAAATATATTTAACAGATAATTTTAGATGAAGCAGCACTTCACCTGCGTCACCGGACAAGCCACCACTGATGGACAATCTTCAGGTAAAGAGATGCATAACAGTTAATTTAGCAAAATTGAAATAAATATAGAACATTTTGTAATTTATTAGAAAAGCATTTAAGAACATAATTAGGAAATTAAAACCAATTTAAATGAAACTGTGGCGATTGTGCGTCGCCGGGTCCCGAACCTGGGACCCTTTGCTTACAAGACCGACATTATAATCACTGAGCAAAAGCTAGCTTCTCCTCTGTTCTTATAATTCGGGTACAGGTTCTAAGCATTTTTGATTAGATGTCTTTGCTGCCAAATACTCCCTCTGCTGATGATGAAGGCCCCGGTCAAATTTCGGCGAGAAGGGGGGGCCGCTGAGATAACTCCCGAGTGTCCCTCCGAAATGCAGTTGAGGGGCTGAAGTGGGCCGGGAGGCGTGTCGCATCGGCCTAGACGGTCAGTCGTGGTCAACCAGGAAGGGAGTGTCAAGGCTTCTGACTCCGTGTGGTGCTGCCATCTCGTGTTGAGAGGTGAAATCGTTGGAGAGGAAGTTTTTTTCGTGCTCGTATGTCCAGGGTAACCACTGTGGCGATTGTGCGTCACCGGACCCCGAACCTAGGAACCTTTGCTTACAAGACCGACATTATAATCACTAAGCAAAAGCTAGCTTCTCCTCTGTTCTTATAATTCGGGTACAGGTTCCAAGCATCTTTGATCAGATGTCTTTGCTGCCGAAAAACTTAAAAGTAATCAACCGGGAGGCGACCGTACCACCTTGATACAGGCCAACAACAGCACATCTAAACAATATCATTAGTAATGTAGGAATCTACACACAGTGTCTGATCATAAAAGTAGAGGACGGGTTAGCCAGCACCCTAGAAAACCAGATTGAAAATGAATATCAATCAAGAATTTGTATAAATAAATTGGGTAAATCCGGAGATCAGGTCACCGCAAATTTTTTTCTAAGTACAAAATCGGGCCAAGTTGGCCTGTGGTTGGCGCTTTCTTCCGTGTTTTGAAATTGGCTCCACCCATCCTCAGTGATGTCATTTACCGTCATTAGAAATAGGCTCCTCCTACCAAAATGATGTTTTGGTAGAAGAACCCTATTTCTAAAGACAGACTATTGTGTTTGTTCTAAACAAGATTTTCTAATGTAAATGATAATTTAATTTAACTTAAATAACAGTGAATAATACTCAAAAAAACGTTACAAAATCAGATTTTTGTGTATTTTAAGAAAATTAAATAACTTCATAAAACTGCAGAATAAAAAAAATTAATAATACTCATGTAAACGTTCCAAAATCAGATTTTTGTAAAATTTAAAATTTTTATGCTACAATTTTATCTGTGCATATCGCACGTATCAGGATCGCTTTCTCCATCTAACTGAGGATCCATATAAAGGAAGGGGTTCGACCTACAGGTCCGTGTAAGGGCAGGGATTCGATCTAAAGATCGAAAATTGTGGAACGGATGTATCAGTGGTCCGTATGTACCAGTGGTCCGTACAGGACAGGGGTTCGACCTAAAGGTCGTTCTACACCGGAACGGGGCCCCCAGTGATCTCCGGTTTATTAGGAACGGTCACCTGCGGCGCCCAGACACAGAATATGCTACAATTTTATCTGTGCATATCGCACGTAGCAAAATCACTTTCTCCATGCAACTGAGGATCCGTACAAGGGCAGGGGTTCGACCTAAAGGTCGAAATTTGTGGAACAGATGTACCAGTGGTCCGTGTAGGGGCAGGGGTTCGACCTAAAGGTCGAAAATTGTGGAACGGATGTATCAGTGGTCCGTTTGTACCAGTGGTTCGTGTAGGGGCAGGGATTCGACCCAAAGGTCGAAACCTGAGGAACGAATGTACCAGTGGTCCGTACAGGGGCAGGGGTTCGACCTAAAGGTCGTTCTACACCGGAACGGGGCCCCCAGTGATCTCCGGTTTATTAGGAACGGTCGCCTGCAGTGCCCAGACACAGAATATGCTACAATTTTATTTGTGCATATCGCACGTAGCAAAATCACTTTCTCCATGCAACCAAGGATCCGTACAAGGGCAGGGGTTCGACCTAAAGGTCGAAATTTGTGGAACGGATGTATCAGTGATCCATGTAGGGGCAGGGGTTCGACCTAAAGGTCGAAATTTATGGAATGGATGTACCAGTGGTGCGTATGCACCAGTGATTGTGTATGGACAGGGGTTCGACCTAAAGATCGACATCTGTGGAACGAATGTATAAGTAGTCCGTGTAGGGGCACCTAAAGGTCGTTCATTTTAAAATTAAAAAAAAGGACAAAACTTAGAAAGAAATGTGCACTCTAAAAATGTTTAAAAATTGATACTCATAAAAAGTTTCTACTCTAACTAAAAAGATTAAGAACTTTCAAAGGAGGGAGCAATTTTCTAAACACTGAAAATATAAACCAAGTTTCAAAACACAGGATAAATTAAACAAAAAACACTAACCTTCAGGACTCATCGTCCGACTCAGAGTCGGAACAATGCTGAAATCTTTCTTCCGCCTGCTGCTTTATAAGGTCATCATCATTTGTATGGGGAGGAAAGATGGAAATGATTCCTTTTATAAATATATTCCATGCTTCCTCCCCTACCTCATGTCCAAGCCTTCTTTTAAACATATACGCATACAAATATGAATCAAATTGGTCTTTCACTTTGCGGGATTTGCTTTTTCTTTTAATCGCCGACCACGTTCCCTCAATCGAATTAGTATGCGCGCCTGTCTCGGGATCCTTAAATCCGTAACTGTGATTCACTTGAAGGTGCTTGAAGCCTTTATGCTTAAGGCAATCATACGCCTTCCAACAGTCCGAAATTATTAAGGTCCCCTTCTCAATATACCTTTCAATCACTTCCAGCAAACATTCATGCGATCTATTAGGCACCTTAGCAAAAAAACATTTATTCGTTCCTCTTTCAATTCCTCCAAACACCCACTGTCCAACCACAGGCTTTCCTCTTCCATACTTATTCTTACCAAACTTACTTTCATCTATTTCAACAATCACACCATTACAACCAATCTTAATCTTTTCATTCAAAAAAATACTCGCACAAATATCCCGGCAAAACTGTTTCCAATCAGTAACAGTTTTGTCGGAAATATTTAACTGATTCATAATAAACTTGCACTCACAATCATTAAACCACAACAAAGTCATAATTAAAATATCAATCAAACTCAACTTACTTTTCTCAAACCATGTACCCCTCCTTATACTCCTACTGACATCATGTTGATTCATTCCAGATCTCTTTCGGCACCTCCATTCGAATCCATCAATCCTCCTATCTATCTCACATAACTTCAGTTCATCTCCACACTTAGGACAAACATATTTATCACTCATAATCCCTTTCATAACACACCAATTAATCACTTCTTTCAAACCTTTATTCTCCAAATCATAGTAAAATTTTATTCTAGATTCATTCATACCAACATCCATTCTACCACGCTTTACAAAACTACATTCACCTTCCATTTGCTCGCGCATACCAGAAGACATAAGGGAAATATGATCGACGACAAAAGCAAATCCGCAAAACTAAAACTAAGATGAATTATTATTACAAAATAAATCAAACAAATAACGAAAGAACAAGCAAACACGCACAACAATGGCCAAAAATATTGATAAAAATGTTCTTTTACATCAAAAAACTGTAGCAAACACAAAAACGTATTCTTATTGGATGTTACACAATTTCCGCCGAAAACATCCGATACAAGAGGTTACCAAATTGCAAGAGGTTACCGCTCACAAAGTGCGTGGCGTCTTCTCCAATTTAACCAAGGTGACCTAATCTCCGGATTAGCCATAAATTGATATGAAAAGTTCGGTGTCAATTGGAGTATACATATAAAAGTTAGAGCCCATATAAATGAACCAAATAATTCAGCTGAAGTTTCAAAGTGACCACCAGCCTACTAAAGTAAAGAAAATTACCATTAAAAATTGACTGTCAACCAGTCCCTTTAAAACCTCAGAACAATGAGCACCAATAGGATCTCTCATTCTTTTTGGTAATCATTGTTTTTGTGTCATAAAAATAAATTTCCCAAAAGTGTAAACAAAACAATGTTTCTGGAGCTTTATATTAAACTGTGGATAACACTTGAAAACTATGCGTTCTGCATGTATATAAACAACTAATTTAAGATTAAAAACTTGTTTATAATAATCTGCTTGGACATGCAATGCTTATAGAATATTTTGTGCGATAAAATAATAGCATATGATAGTTTTTCAGTGTCAGCCACATTTTATCATGCAATTCCACATTTATTTTAAGCTCACTGTAGCTACTGTGTAATTTTTATATTTAAGCTGATTGATTTTGCATGCAACTTCACTTTTAATGTTTTCTTCATTTAAAAAATAATTAAAAAAATGTCTTCCATTTGCAAATTTTAATTTTAATGTACTCGTGCAAATTTTAATTTTAATGTACTCGTGCAAATTTATGTCATTTAATCTTGGCTCTTTGATAGTATTATTGAACAACTTAGATTCTATGAGCTTTTTATATTTTGCATTAACTGAAAAGGACTGCAGTTTGCTGATAATGCTCGAAAAGAAATAAAGGGGATGTGTAGCAAGTCTTTAGTTAATCAACCAAAAAACCTGCAATAATGTAAAATGTGTAGTAAGCAGTGGCCATTCGGCAATTTTTTCCTAACCACTGTTCTGAGTGAGCATTCCTTAGAGGTTCTGACTTTTTCCTTCAAACAAATCATTCTTGTCAAAATTGCTATTATTTCAAGGGTAGTCAGAAGTCACAATTAAGTTTTATTATAACACTACATTGGCTCTCAGCAGGTCCTTTTTTAGATATTTTGAATGTCTTCAAGAAAACTGCAATTAATAAACATTATGGATGTGTGGCGATTGTGCGTCGCCGTGGTCCCGAACCAGGGACCTGATGCATTGTAGACCGACATTATAATCACTGAGCAAAAGCTAGCTCTTCCTCTGTTCTTATAATTCGGTTACTGGCTCGTGAGGCATCTTTGATAGATGTCTTTGCTGCCGCACACTCCCCTCGCTGATGAGGAAGTTGCCGAGAGGCGTGTCGCCTCGGCGTGACGTCAGGGCCGGGAGGCGTGTTGCCTCGGCGTGACGGGCAGTCGTGGTCAACCAGGAAGGGAGTGTCAAGGCTTCTGACTCCTTTTTGGTGCTGCCATCTCGTGCTGAGAGGCGAAGTCGTTGGGAAGGAAGGTTGCGCTTTTTTCAAACGTCCAGTCATCATTGTGGCGATTGAGCGTCGCCGTGGTCCCGAACCAGGGACCTGATGGTTGGTAGACCGACATTATAATCACTGAGCAAAAGCTAGCTCCTCCTCTGTTCTTATAATTCGGGTTTGGCTCGTGTGGCATCTTTGATAGATGATGTCTTTGCTGCCGCAGATGTAATATGAATAATATGTTTAATAAGTATTTTGTTGCCAATATAAATTCGTTTAGGTAAAAGCGGTACTAATGCAAATGAAATGGCTATGATTGAAATATAAACACCAACTAATGGGCTACAAATTTCTGAGCAACTTTTATCATAAATATCTTCACACCTAACTTAGAACGCTCAACTTGCTTTTAAAGTAACTGCTCCGTCAATTTCTGAAGGAAGCTTGGTTTAGTTTCCAAAATTGGATGTTAATATACCCTACTTAAATAATTCAAAGTTCTAGGCCATTTTTAACAGCAGCTTTCTTCAACAATTCAACTATCATATTCTCAATTATCATATCAAATGAACATAAACTTGCAAAAGCATAGGATGAACATAGAATATAATATGTTAACCCTGTATGAACTATAAAACTTTAGTAAACTTATAACAATACACTGAAAATTAGTAAATACTAAAAACAACAGAATCAACTTACTTTAAGAATCTGAATCTGTGCGTTCCTTTGAATTCGCACGGTATGATCGTACGAGTTCTGAGATTGAGTTTTACGCACAAAATGAGCAGCACAAACTCTAGTTCGAGGTGTCAAGCTTTCCAGGGGAATAGAAAACGCTTTAGCCCAAAGAGCTCTTTCGTGATCAGCGTAAGGAACAGGATATAATTGAAGAGTTGGATCATAACGTTTGAAGTTTTTACAAGAACGAATACAACAACTAAATTCCATGCTAGTACCGCACAACATTATTAAAATAAAACAAGCGATATCACTCGAAAATTAAATACAAATTTAGAGTCACTGAAGTTCAATGTTTCTATTATCTTAAACACTACAAGCGATATAAAAATGATCAATTATCTGAAAATGCTTCACAGAATCCAATATATAAATAAACGTCATCTTGGAAATAATTTAAAACTTCCCTTTCAAATAGAAAAGAAATTTTGCAAGTGTGTGTAACCATAATCTAAGTTACAGTTACTATTGTTGTTATGATTGCCCGCCTTTTAACCACCGAGTTAGAGAGCTTCTGGAGCAAGCTGTTACTATATATTACCCAAACAGTTGTATACAACAAAATTCTACTCTGTGATTAGTCACTGAAAATACAAAAGTAGACAAGCGTCTAGCCGGAGAACGAGACTTTGTTGTTCCCATGATACATTGCGTAAATTTAAAGGGTAAAAAAATTTTTAGTGCTGCCATCTAGTGGAAAAGTTACAAAGTTAAAATTTAATGTAATAAATTTATTGAGTGCAGTATAAATTCTGCAAGCATCTTAGTAATATTACAGTGGCTAGAATAGATAGTGTGCCGACCGAGGCGAAAAACAGGTTCCCTAAAAACCGCCTACGCCAGACGGCGTTAGTCTCGAATAAGCGGTCTAAAGCGGAGGAGTTAACATTGAAACTAATGGGAATTTAATTTAAACGAAATGATTGATATCTTTGGAAATAACTGAAGAATTTGTCTGAAATTTGGTGTAATTATTGCAAGTGGTATACACAAAAAGTCACTTGATTTTCAGAGAGATTGACCTAGGGATATATCCATATTTTAAAAATTTTATTTAGCTTTATCTGTGGTCGTTAAACATTGGAGATCCAAAATAATCAAATTCATTCATCACAGTAACGTGAAATTCGGTATGACGTTTTCTCTTATGGTACATTTCAAGTCTTTCGATTTTGAAGCTTATCGGGCTAGCCCGTCCTGGGCCCGCCATATGACTTTACTGTTTGGTATAACTCGAGAACAGGTGTATCTAAAAATTCGAAGTTCAGCATATGCTTGTCATTTGCTGTATATTTTAACGCTTTGGATTAAAAATCTTATCGGGCTAGCCCGTCCTGAGCCCAACAAGAGGAATATATCGTTTTTTGAGAATAACTCAAAATTCGGAGCATCTACAATGTCTAAATTTAGCATATCATTGTCTTTTGTGGTATACTATATTTCATCGCATTTCGAACTTTATCGGGCTAGCCCGTCTTGGCCCGCCAAAGAAATTTACTCGCTTTTCTAGAATATCTCGATCAAACGAAGTAGCTAAAGAATGTGAATTTTGTATATCATTTCCTTTTGGATGGATTTTAATTTAGATTGTGAACCCCATCGGGCTAGCCCGTCCTGAGCCCAACAAGAGGAATATATCGTTTTTTGAGAATAACTCAAAATTCAGAGCATCTAGAATGTCTAAATTTAATATATCATTGTCTTTTGTGGTATATTATATTTCATCGCATTTCGAACTTTATCGGGCTAGCCCGTCTTGGCCCGCCAAAGAAATCTACTCACTTTTCAAGAATATCTCGATCAAACGAAGTAGCTAAGAATGTGAATTTTGTATATCATTTCCTTTAGGATGGATTTTAATTCAGATTTTGAACCCCATCGGGCTAGCCCGTCCTGAGCCCAACAAGAGGAATATATCGTTTTTTGAGAATAACTCAAAATTCAGAAGCATCTAGAATGTCTAAATTTAATATATCATTGTCTTTTGTGGTATATTATATTTCATCGCATTTCGAACTTTATCGGGCTAGCCCGTCTTGGCCCGCCAAAGGAATCTACTCGCTTTTCAAGAATATCTCGATCAAACGAAGTAGCTAAAGAATGTGAATTTTGTATATCATTTCCTTTTGGATGGATTTTAATTTAGATTTTGAACCCCATCGGGCTAGCCCGTCCTGAGCCCAACAAGAGGAATATATCGTTTTTTTTTAGAATAACTCAAAATTCGGAGCATCTGGAATGTCTAAATTTAATATATCATTGCCCTTTGTTGTATATTATACTTCATCGCATTTCGATCCCTATCGGGCTAGCCCGTCTTGGCCCGCCATAGAAATTTACTCGCTTTTCAAAAATAACTCGATCAAACGGAGTAGCTAAAGAATGTGAATTTTGTATATCATTTCCTTTTGGATGGATTTTAATTAAGATTTTGAACCCCATCGGGCTAGCCCGTCTTGAGCCCAACAAGAGGAATATATCGTTTTCTGAGAATAATTCAAAATTCGGAGCATCTGGAATGTCTAAATTTAATATATCATTGCCCTTTGTGGTATATTATATTTCATCGCATTTCGAACCTTATCGGGCTAGCCCGCCTTGGCCCGCCATAGAAATTTACTCGCTTTTCAAGAATAACTCGATCAGTCGGAGTAACTAAAAAATGTAAATTTAGTATATCATTCCCTTTTGGATGGATTTTAATTTATAATATAGTATTCTCTTTTGGGATATATTTTAATTCTTTGGATTTTAAACTTTATTAGATTACCCCATCTTTGCCCAGCCTTAGGAATGCATTCGTTTTTGGAAAATAACTCGAAAATTGGAGAAAAATTATCATTTACCAAACAATTAAACAATTGCATTAGTTCTTCTTAGGAATTATATTTGAGAAAGTATTTTGTACTGTTGTGTAAACCCACATTCGATCGTCGACCCCCCCCCTTATCCTAGATCTTGCCTACGCTTATATGCAAGAGAGTTAAATAATGCGAAACCAGTCCACGGTGCACTTTAAAGATTTATAGTAATATTAGTGATTCGTACTACATAGTATAATAGAAAGAAAAGTCTTGTGACGAGATTTTTGGATGCTGAAATTCGCAGATTATGAAATGTTAAGCTATTTTTTAGCCTATTCGTCGAAATGCAAAATACAGTAATATGCTGGATGAATCGAATTAATACATTTTTCTAGGCAATTTTACACAGAACAGGCGATAATGGTATAGCTATAAAAACAGCCCTTTTTAATCCAAATATAGATTTTCAACGTCAGTTACAACAAACATCAAATGAGTGAGAGCTTGCTGCTTACAATTTCGAAAAATCTTTCTTTCTGAGTCGGTCCATCCTGTCCAAATTTAGAACGAAAAAGAATATTGTACAGGTGACGGTTCTTAGTAAAAACAAATTCGATCTCAGATGACCAATGTGCTAATGAGATACTTCCTATTGTATCTAGAGGCCACCCTGAAGGCAGTACAAAATGCCCTTTCCTGGTGTTCTACCCATTTCCAGAGCCCCCGCTGATTTGCGGATCTTTTGAGCATTGTTCGTGTAAGAGATGTGGCAACTTGCGGAAACGTATGTAAAGGAGACGTGCCTGTCGAAATAAAATAGCGGTCAATTACATGTCCACGCTCAATCGAAATTCTTATCAACGCTATCTTTCACCGTACAAAGAGACAGCACGTGTAGGCAGACCCCACCTTGTTCTAATGTTCAAGCGGCAATGGTGTTTCATGTTTTTCTTCCAAATTCACAGGGCCACCCCACAGGCATTTTTCCTAGTAGACGAAAATATGAGATAAAACAAAATATTTGCCAGACATTCTCATACATTCTTTTTTTAGGTTTACATGGTAATATGTATCAAAATGCAAAACAAAAATTTGGTTTTAAAGCATTCGTTCAAGCTATTCATATAATGCTTTTAAAAATTATTGAAAAATTTCAATTTCAAGTAAATAAAATCAATACGTGCGGTCCAAATTTCTGCTAAAGAAATAAAATTATCTTCGTAAAAAGCAGAATACCACTCAAAATACTAATATAGACCGGTTTCGAAGGCATAAAACCTTCTTCGTCAGATCACGCAGAACCGTAACCTTCACTCGTACTCCCAGTGCACCGACCCAACATCCGTGGACAAATTTCGCATTTCTTAGCTCATTTGCATATGGATGTAACTATGTATTTAGGACACAAGGGGGTCGACGATCGAATGGAGCTTATAATACAAAATTATTTTTTTTTAAATATAGACAATTTTGAGAACTAATGTAATTGTTTGGCAAATGAGGTTTTTTAATACACATCCTATCTCCCATGCCTACGCCACTAATTATAATTATATATACGCCGAAAATATTAAATTCTACCCGAAATGGAAATAATATACTAAATTAGAATTTTCTATCTGCTCCAGTTTTCGGGTTATTCTAAAAAAATGAGTCTATTCCTATAGCAGGCACAGCACGAGCTAGCTGAATGAAGTTCAAATTCGAAAAAATGAAATATATCACAAAAGACAATACCATGCTAAATTTGGAATTTTTAGCTACTCCGGTTCTCGAGTTATTCATCAAACACAATCGCATTCCTAAGACGGACTCAAGACGATGAGGTTCAAATTATAAATTATGATAAACCCCAAAAGAAATTGATATACTAAATTTGAATTTTTTAGCTGCTCCAATTTACGAGTTATTCTCGAAAAATGAGTACATTACCACTCTGTCGGGCCCAAGACGGGCGAGTCTGATAAGGTTCAAAATCCAAAGAAATAAAATATACCCTAAAAAACAATGATATACTAAATTTAGATATTCTAGCTGCTACAGTTTTGGAGTTATTCTTAAAAAACGAGTACATTCTTTTTGTTGGGACCGGGACGGGCTAGCCCGACCAGGTTTTAAATCCAATGAGCTTAGACATACCGCAAATGACAATGACATTCTGAACTTGAAACTTTTTGATACTCCGGTTCTAGAGTTATTCCACTAAAAAAGTGAATTTCTAAGTCGGGCCCAAAACGGGTTGGCCCGATACGGTTCAAAAACAAAGGAATTAAAATATTCCCCAAAAGATAAGGATGTACTAAATTTATATTTTCTAGTTTCCCCGATTTTCCAGGTATTCTAAAAAACGGGTCCATTCCTATGTCGGGCCCAGGACGGACTACCCCGATAAAGTTCAAATCCGAAGAAACTTAGATATACCCCAAAAGCCAACGACATGTTAAATTTGAATTTTTAGCTACTTCGGTTCTCGTCTTATTTTTCAAAAACTAATGCATTCTTCAGCGGATTCAAGACGGGCTAGCCCGACGAGCTTCAAAATCTAAATTAGAATCCATCCAAACGGAAATGATATACTAAATTTATATTTTTCAGCTACTCCGATTGATCGATTTATTTTTTAAAAGCGAGTAAATTTCTATGGCAGGCCCAAGACGGGCTAACCCGATACGGTTCGAAATGAGGTGAAATGTAATATACTCCAAAGGACAATGACATATTAAATTTATACATTCTAGATGCTCCGAATTTTTAGTTACTCTCAGAAAACGATATATTCCTTTTGTTGAACTCAGGACGGGCTAGCCCGATAAAATTTGTATCCAAAGAGTTAAAATATACAGCAAATGGCAAAGATATTCTAAACTTCGAATTTTTAGATACACCTGTTCTCGAGTTATACCGCAAAAACGGGTGAGTTTCTAAGGCGGGCCTAAGACGGGTTAACCCGGTACGATTGAAAATTGAAAGAATTGAAATACACCCCCAAAAGAAAACGATATATTAAACTTAGATTTCCAACGTTCTCTGATTTTCGAGATATTCTCTAAAACCAGGTAATGTCCTATGGCGGGCCCAGGACGGGCTAGCCCGATATGCTTCAAAATCGAAAGAACTGAAATGTGCCACAAGAGGAAACGTCATAACGAATTTCGCGTTACTATGATAAATGAACCTGATTATTTTGGACCTCAAATGTTTGAACGAACACCAGATCAAGTTAAATAAAATTTTAAAAATAAGAATATATCCCTAGCTCAATCTCTCTGAAAATCAAATGACTTTTTGTGTATACCACTTACAATAATCACACCCAATTTCACACAAATTCTTCAGTTATTTCGAAAGATATCAGTCATTTCATTTGCAATAAATTCCCATTTGTTTCAATGTTAACTCCTCCGCTTTAGACCGCTTATTCGAGACCAACGCCGTCTGGCGGAGGCGGCTTTTCAGGAACATCTCCCAGCATTGGGAGGTATAGGCGGTCGGCACACTATTAGTTCTAGACACTATAGTAATCGTCACCTTCGAGATCTAAAGTTATTCACGATGGTGACGTATAGTAATATATTACGAGCAGATAAATAGCACCAGACCCTCTTCGATTCGACAAACAAGGAACCACTACTGACGATGATGCGATTAACGTGGCCGATGACGTAGGGTACACGTTGTTTCGGTTACAGGAGTTTTTGTTTAGCATTCGCGGCAAATTGAAGTTTCGTCAATTTTTTCTTTTTGAGAAATATGAATATTGATCCAAAGCTGCAATTGTAATTTTACAGCACTGAAGTCGGATGATTTTTGCAATTATTTATTTGCACACTGTTCATGACATGGAAGAAATAAAACATGATCATGATTTTCAAAATTATTTAGGTATGTATTTGACAGGGGAAGCTGAGTGATTGGTGAAAAATTTGGTATTTCAAGTGAAATTTATACTGGAATTCGCATTTTCATAACTTTTATTTCAATAACTTTTATTTATTGGTGAATAAAATAAAATAGTTTTACATAAAAATATAAAAAATGGATGAAATGCGTGCAATTTAAAAATGTTACCTATGTAAGATGAATACAAGATATAACATTTTAAATGTTTACTTATTTCTAAATTAGATGAACTCTACAATAATTTTATTAAATATGAAGTCATGGTCACCCATAGGGGGGGGGGTGCATACTCCCCCTTGAGCATTTAATATAACAAAGGCAAGCATCAAACCAGTTAATGTTGTTCATCATGCTCTTGAGTTTGCCCCCCCCCCCCCTGGAAAAAGTGTTGCAGGCGCCTATGTATGAAGTAAAAGTACATTAGAATATTATTAGCAGATGATGGAAAAAATATATACGAGTTTTGTAAATATAAACAGAACTAACAAAATAAAGCAATTCAAAGGAGTGCGCTGAAAATAGATGAGAAATATATCTAGAACATAAGCTTAGGTGAAAATAACTGTAGTCAACAATGTTCTTAAACAATTTTGTATATTAATTATTTACATATACTATAATTTGAAAACTTAAAAATATCTTAACCACAATATGCTAAAAATCCACTAGAAAATTTTCAATGGCTTAAAAGAGAAAAAATTGAGATTGTTGTGTAAAGTGAACTTTAAAGGTAAATAAGATTTATTCTTTCTAAAACTCCCCAAAATACAAACAGATGCTTCACCATATTCTTGCTGTGACAAAGTTTACTTCACAAACCACTTAAGTTTAATGGTAGTCATTATTAGTGGGTTTCTTCGTCTTGATATTGTTTAAACTTAGGTGAATGTCATGTAATTAATGGAAAATGCCTCATATTTTTTAGTATTACATATAACTCTTTTCTATGAAGATTAATTAATAGAACCATGTTTGACCCAAAATGGCAGATCCATTAGCCTTGTCCAAGAAATTTTCATTCATGAAACATCATGTCCCATATCCAACAGCTATATATATATAACATTTAACAGATTAGTGATGACGAGTTCGTATTATAAACTACCATCTCCGTTTCTCTGAAGATCTCTATTGATCATGACGTCGGAGTAGGTCTGGTGCTATTTATCCGCTCGTATGTTTAAAATGCACAGATAATATAAGACATGGGAATTTATTTTTCAGTACAAAAAATATTTTTTAAATTTAATGTATTCAAAATTAAGAAACAGTCATATGAATTTAACAAGAATTTATTATAAATTATGTCATTTAATATTAATTTTCACGCCAAATTCATTCACGAATTCTTTTTATCACTCTAAACATTTCTTTTAATCTGCTGTTAATGCCCAAAGTCATGCAAATAAACTATAATTTTATTTTTTTACTCAGGTAAATGAGGTATAATAAATAATTTAACATATATTTGAAAAATAAATAAATTAAGCTTTCCCTTTATATAAAACTAGCAGTATACCCGTTCTTCGTACGGAGTATATAATGTAAAGAAACTTATAATTCGCAATCATGTGCAAATTCTATTAAAATATTAAATTTATTGCTCCTAAAGAGAAGTTTAAGAATATTTGTTCTCACTATGCAAAATTATTTTCACGTGCAGATCTGAAGAATAAAACATCCTGGCCCCTTTTGTAAGCAAATTTACAAAAAAAATGGAATTGAATCAATATATGCAACCCCGTACTACTTATATTGTCGTAGATTGGAAAATATGCCAGTGTGTTAGTTGTTGTTGAAACCCAGACCGTCCGACCTACCAGAAAGGTGTAAGGCAACTGCTTGGACGACCGGTAAGTGCCCCCCAATTTAGACCGGAACCCAGTGGGGGAGGCATCCACAAGGACCGTACCCTCCTTCCCCTACCACCAACCTCTCGGAAGGACTTACGGACCCACATGTTTAACGTGATCGTATTCCGCGTGAACACGGCGGCAGTTTTTTGGCAGTGGCTGGAATAGTGGAAAATTACCCGTATTACAATATGAGCCTCAAAAATCTTTGCCAAAATAAAAGAGATGGCATAATAAATTGAAAATATCAATAATCCCTGTACTGTTTATACCAGAAGATCGTAATTGATTCCAATATACGCCAATATATATCAAAACATATGCCAATATACCTGTACTACTTATATTCTCGTAGATTAGAAGATATACCTGTTGTTGTTGTTGAGACCCAGACCGTCCGACCTACCAGAAAGGTGTAAGGTAACTGTATGGACGGCCGGGAAGTGCCACCCAATTTAGACCGGAACCCAGTGGGGGAGGCATCCACAGGGACCGTACCCTCCTTCCCCTACCACCAACCTCTCGGAAGGAGAGAAGATATACCTGTGTATTTGTAGAAGATTACTCGTACAACGTACAATATATGAGTTTAAATAATTTTTGTCATAATAAAACAATTGTATAATAACTTGAAAATATCAATAATCCCTGAATCAATAATCCCCGAAAATATCAATAATAATAACGTTTAAACCTGAAGACCGTAATTGATATTATCCAGTCAAAAATGCTGTAAGAACAATCACGTCGTTATTTTCTAAAATATATTTTTATATCCATTTATTTATTATTCTAATCGAAAAAAATAATAATTAAAATTAACAGACGGATTTAATTTAATTGCGTTTCTGAGCAACATGATATAAGATAGAATCTTCCTCATAAACTGCGAAATTAATAGCCATTTTAATTTCTTTATACTGTTCATTGTTCAGTAAAAGCTTATGAAAAATAAACCATGGAGATAGCTTTCCCATTTAAATCATGTTTTAAACAATTCATGTTTTCAGAAAGTGATTAATTAGCGCAAAAAATCTCCCATCAAACTCAGAGATAAAGTTTTAATTCACTTTCAAACGATTTTCAAGCTTTTCGTTTGGATAAACCACGGAGTTAGAGAGTAGAACTCCTAGGAAAAAGTTTCGTTTTTCATTAATATCTCGACAACCCCTGGTCTTAGATACTCGAAACTTGAGCTAAATTTATGGGGAGGCTATTTCAAGGCTATCCACAAATTGTCATCAAATTCGGTTTAGCCGTTCTCACATGATGATGAGACAAACGAAAATTTCGTTTTTTACTAATATCTCGAGAACCACTGATCGAAGAAACTCCAAACATGGACTAAATTTTAAGTGGACTTTAACAGAAATACACTACATTTTTTTATCCAAAATACAAATAATTTATGTCCAAGATGCTTGTTTTTTAACAGTTTGGACACACTGAATTAATTCGAGTTTTCTCTGTTCTTCTAATTATGTGAGATTTTTTTTCAATATTTGATTTTGCCTCTTTTAAAAGAACTTGGCCATTTTCAATCTCTGATAAATCTTTCTTTTTTATGCGGCCTTCAATCATCTTCTCTGCTGTATAAAGCATTTTTTGTGATGATTGTAACTTTTTTTAACTCATCACAGTCTATTTTCAAACTCTTTAAAACATCTTTTTCGTGTTCAGCTTTTCGCTTAACTCATTCTTTGCTGTTTTTCTCTATTCTTTGTCTATATTTTCCTCCTGCTCCTTTTACAGATCTTAAAAGTTCTTTAGTTATTGACAAATTGCTCACATCTCCATTTAGTAGATTTTCAAAATCTTAGAGAAAAACTTCAAAATGTCAGCAGTTTTATTATTAAAACATAAAAGTTTTTTTTTTTGCATCACTTCATATTACAACCAGTTTTCCCTAGGACTAAAAAAGACCAGAAAAAGGGGAATACATAAAGACACTAAGTTACAGAATACTAATAAATGGGAAATTTAATAAAAGGTAAAAAATCACTGTCAAACTATTATCAAGAATATCTGAGTTTAATTGCTTTTTTGGTTTTGTTAAATTCCTCCTCATTTAAATAATGAAGTTAGTTTATAAATTTCACTTTCTGAATATCCATTTTAGAAAAGTTCATAAGTATTTTTTAGGTTCTAGCATAACCACAATTTGAAATATTAATTCATAGCTTCAGTTTCCAAAAAAAAAAGTAAAATAAAAAATATTTAATAAATTTATGAATGATCAAAACTTATTTTCGATCCATACTTGCTAACCTTATAAGGAAAAACAGATTTTAATGGTATTTTATAAGGTGGGGGAAAGTTTTATGTTCGAAGAAATACGAAATTTTCCCTATAATTATTATATAATTTACTTTTCTATGCAAATATAAATAATGCCTAACTTAAGACATACAAAAGTATTTATTAATGCTATTTTATTTATTGTTCAAAGCATTGTCAGTTGTGAGTCCGCGTACATCTTTATTGAATTGAGTTTGGTTATTGATGCACCCGCGTAGCGCGTTAAAGGCGAATACGCGAATAAAGTGCAATTTATATTGTGAATTTGCAACACGGGTGCCATGCTCCCACACAGATGGTGCACGAAACACGCGCGGTCTTGAACGCGTACAACTATTTCAACGCTACACAGATTGTATGTGCTCGCTCAGCGTGCATAGCGTTATTGCATGCCAGCATCCGCTAATAAAAGATTCATTTTGTAATGCGATACGAATTGCATGAAGCGGAATCATCGTTATTGTATATAGTTTACGCGGATTGCATGCACCTCTGAAGTATCCTTAACATTAGCCGTGAGCCCGCGGTGATTTGCACGCGTAGCAGAGATACGCGATCTAAACTGCACCGCGATCATCGACAGCTACTTTCTAAATTGCACCGTTAGCCGTGACTTAGATGCGTAGCGGAGGTGAACGATCGACATCTATTGCAAAGAGCTATAGGGCTGGTCACCGAATGCCGTAATTAAGTAATATGAGGGAAATAAATTTTCCAGTATTTCATCAAAGCCAGTAAAGATCCATGCAATGCTAGTGTAACGCGTTATTCTAAACACAACTTTTCATTCCCTCTTCCTATCATTCTGTATTTCAACTGGTTCAGCATGAATAGATACATGTTTCGGCAAATTGCAGCGCAAATTTATGTGAACATTATTTATTTTAATAAAATATTTATTTATTTATTTACCCGCACTGTAAAAATAAAGAGTTTTGTTGCTCTAATGTAGAATAATTAAAAGATGAAAATTTAAATAGATGCAAAAGGGTGCTTTATGACTATCTCTAACGATCTATCTATCTGAAGTAAAAATCGGTACAACTACAGAAAATCTTGAAAAAGAAGCTATAAGAAATAGTACAGTACAACCTTGAAAATCCGGACGTTTTCCAAATTTTCGTCCCCCCCCCCCCCCCGGGACAAACGAAGTCGCGGATTTAAAACAACAGGGTAAGATTAGATTATTTATATGGAATTATATTTTATAAATAAATACCGTATTTTCCTGTCGACTTTCTGAACCCCGAAATGAAATGAAAGTTTAGATGGACGGCCGCTCGTGGTTGGAGAGTGAATTGCGTTGTGGCGTTAATCCCTCCTCCCCCTTATTCATTAAGTCATAACTCCCGATGAATTCTTTCGCGTAAAATATACATCGTTATTTAAATACTGAAATTTTATTATTAAATTTTCCTTTTCTCATTATTGAAAAAGACATTTTTCTGAAACAATGTAATTTTTAATATTAAACACTTTATAACGTTATCGTAGCATTTTATCACAGATTGATCTAAAAATCCTAAGAATTCATATTAACGCTCACTGAAATTTATTTTGTTCACTTCGTAGTATGAATCCCATTCTTCAATGTATTCTGTTTTGTCTTCAGAATCTCCTCCCCCTCCCGATATCTGACGAGTTTTTCGTTCTCGTTGAACGTGTCAGCTTGAAATCGACTGTATATTTTGCCTTTTTTGTTTAGAAAGCCATATTTACATACTATAAATAGCAAATAACTAAATAATATCGTATCGCACAGAACCGACCAATAAGGTCATTAACACACAGACCTCTCAAAGGGGGTCAGCTCGGGGCCGGCGGGATAAGAAGAAGAAATCCCGCCGGCCCCGGTCAGCTGCGTTTACAATTAGGAACCAAGAAAATTCCTTTCTTCCCTTTTCCTACCCCACCACTGCTGCTGCAGCCCAGGGGTGGTCAAACATCAAACGCACGAAAGCCGCTTTTAGGGGTGGGAGGAGTCTTGACTTTTTTGACGTCACAACGGGACAAGCAGAGAGAAATATATGAGGATTATATGGAAATTGTAAGCTTTATTTTATCAAATAATTCTGTTCTTTTTTTAGTATTGCCTTAGTCTAAGAGCTTTTATCGAATAGACAGCAATAATCTATATTAATATCTTGGAAAAATTAATTCAGCTGCAATTATTTTCAAGTAATTGATTAGTTTTTATAACAGTTACAATATTGATGGAGCAAATGATGAATTATGCGGTACTACTGTTATAGCTATACGAATTAAAACAAAGTAGTGGATGTAAGTTTAAATAAGTTTTTAAAGCTCCAAAGTTACAAAATGAATGGCTAATTAAAAGTTGAAAGGAAAAATTATTTTTAATCGTACTACAATATGCTCAAGGCATTTTCCATTCCATGATTAATTCAGCTTTCAAAAATGAAATTTTGGTAGAAAAAAAAACGGTGATGTAGTCATCACTTTACCTATATACATAGTATCATGCATTGGGAAATATTGTGACGGGGTTGAAATTATGAAGTGATGTTTGCATGTGTGAGTATGTGCGATATCTCCCGAAAGAACGGTGCGTTTCGAAAGAAATTTGGTGCAAATATTAAAATTAGCGAATACTGGAACCTTATTGATTTTAAACGCAATTGTATGCTTAGAACACCTACAAATTTTCGTATGAAATTTTGAAAGAATCATTTAAAAATTAGAACTTTTAATAATGTTACACAAAGGATCATTTCCTATGTAATTTTTCATTACAAAACGAATGACACAAACTTTAAAACTCTAGCAGGAATCGTTCTCAAGATATCGTAAATGTTTCAAATAAATTTATCAAAAAAATTCAATAAAATTAAAAAGTATAAATTATTGTGAAATTATTCAATTTACATATGTAATAATATGCGATAAATTTGTTAACATCATCTCGGGAATCTAGTTCGTTCCATTCGCGAGAGAAAATACTTTGAGTAATAGTTATGTATTTTGACGTATAACAATTAAACAGTAGTCATTTATATGCAAGAAATGCTGTTCACTTCGTCTGTTTTTGACACTTGGTGATAAATTTGGCGAACTTGGTCCCAATTTGGTGAAATATCACCATTGTCGTAAAAATTGCAAAAATTACGCCAAATTAATGGAGAGAGAGGATTAATTCTTAAAATATTAAAATATAGTCCATTGCTTATTGCTGATGCCATCAATATTGATAATTGCCAATTTAGAGTTGTGTGACATATAAGTGAATTGGGTATTGCGAAATAGTTGTGATCCGGAAAAACGTCAAATGTACTATCCTTTATTAAAAAACCAGTGTCATGGATCTTATACATCATTTTTTCACTTTAAAAAAGTTAAATTAATTTCATTATGCAGTGTTAGTTGTCTGCTGCCACATCATACTTTTTGATTTAAATAGTTACTGGGATCTTCAGTCTCAAAGAATTCCACTATTGGTTCTGCAGAACGTTAAAGCACCCACAAATCAATGATATACGGGAATAATACAAATTTATCGGATACAAATTTATTGCAGTTCGCTTTGGAATCTACATAAACAGTAGCAATATCTAAATATTTTCCCAGCGAAACAATTTTCATTTTAGTATACGCTCGTGTAACACATAACTCTTTTAAAAAGTTGTCTTTAAAAGTTACATTAATAATAGTTGAATATATTTTATTTTACAAAACAAAACATAAATACCAAAAAGGAATAATGAATTAATTGTTTCTCAAGAGTTAACATTTTTTTTTTGGGGGGGGGGGGGGGGGGGGGGGGGGTGATAAATTTATTTGAAAAATGTGCAATATCTCGAGAGCGGTAAATGCTAGGGTTCTAAAGTTTATATCAATCGTTTTCTAAGGAAAAATCACTTAAGAAATGTTTATTTGCGAAACTTTATTTAAGGTTTCGATTTTTTGATGATTTTTTAAAAATTTCACTCGAAAATTTAGAGGGAGCTGAACATTCAATTGTGTTTAAAAACAATATGCTTCCAGTATTCATGGATTGCAATTTCTATACCAAATTTCATTCGAATCGCTTAATTTGTTCGTGAGATATCGTCTCCACAGACTCACTGACGCACACACAGACATCACCTCAAAAATGTTCAATTTGTGATCAGGGATTCTTGAAACGTGCTCTCCCGTCGAAAACTCGAATTCGAATTTTCGGCACCATCACAATACTTTCCTTATACATTATACTATGTATATAAGGAAAGTAATAAAACTTTTATTGTAATGCAATATATGATGGGATTCATTTTACTAATTAATCACAAATTTTCTTGCTATTAAATCGAATGCTGGAAAATTTTGTTCTCATATTAGGTGTAATTTATAAAAATACTCAAGCCTCACCAGTGATTCGTATGACAGATTAGTTACAAAATGAATATTAGACGAAAGTTAAAATGAGTCGATAGCCGTATAGAGTGCTTTTCATTAAGCTAGTGGGATGATATTGTTATGTCCTAATAGGATGTGAACCCTGTAAATTCAAAAAGTGACAGCAGAAATTTATATATTAAATACATTATTTTAGTATTAAACTCTGTACTTCACTGAAAATAAGAAATACCGTTTTCCTCTGTTTTACAATTACTGTTCAATCAATTTCAATTACGGAGAAGGGATTTCTATTCAAGTTTCTTTTGAATTAATTATTAATTATTTTTGTTATATCCTTTCCAAATAGAAAAATCGCGTTTATTATATCTTAAACATGCATGTTTATGATAATTCATTAAAACATAGGGTAAAATTACTCATAAATCTGTTATAATATAAAATCATTTTCTAAAAGTTCAATAATAATTGAAATTTGAAATTATTTGAAAAGCGCACCAGAACTCAAAAATACATAGAAACTACATGAAGAAATTCACTTCAGTCCCGATATGACGTCACGGAACGGGAACGAATGGTATTCTCCTGCGCTGTTTGACCTACCTTCTTTCTAAATACCTTGGCTGCAGCCTAGTAATGACTCATCGTAATTTAGAAAAATCATTGAGGAGAGATATTTTTCTTTTTTAGAAAAGATATTTATTACATATATGACAATTACTAATAAAGATTTTACTTTTTTTAGAGTCATCAGCCTTATTAAACATAACATTATATAGTTGCTAGAAAATAAATAAAACTTTTAAGTTCTTATCTTTTGCTTTTCGTTCGTTAATAGCGAAAACGGTTTAAACACATTTACACCTTTAAATATATCGGCAAAAGTGCTAATCACCGCGCTTTATTAAATCTCGGTCCTACATTAAATTCTTCTGGCGCTTCATTAAATCTCGACAAAGCCGATAAAACGAAAGTTCAGCACTGTGATGATGATGCGCCAATCGTAAATAAATTGAGCGATGGCGAAATTCGCGATATGATATTAAATAAAAAAAGATCAAAGTAGCGATGATAAATGTGGAGAAGAAAAAATACCCATTGATAATCTTATGCAAAGCTTTATAACCGAGCAGAAATAATGTCCATCTACCTACAGGATAAAGAAAACTGATTTCCCATAAACTAAAATTAATGAAATAACAAATGTTAATTCAAATATTTAATTTTGTTGTATGATGGGTCTCTAGTCGAGACCCCTGCCGTTTGAAAACTCATTTCGGTTATGGTCCAGTTGCAACCAAAATGACAAGAGTTTTCCCGGTCATCGCGAATGTGGTCATGTGATACGCAGACTTGTTTTGCTGAAAATGCGGTCTGAAATCGCGCAGAATAACTGTAGATAACCGGATTTTTTCTTCTCGTATTTCAGACCGATCACTGCCGAACTTTCGCTTTTGCAATAGCGTTTTTGGCGCAGATATTGAGATTTTAGGTGTTTTTGTAGCAGTGAACGGAAATTGTAGCAGTTCGGCGCAGATTTTCCACCCCCCCCTGAATAACTACAATAGCAAAGAATATAAATGTACGGTTACAATACTAACGATCCCTATTAGTGAAAACAGATCACAACCAAATGAAACATAATCACACTGCTCAGACTAGGGGCGCGGTAGCCCATTGGTTAGCGCGCTGGAGTTGCACTCGGTAGGCTCGGGTTCGATTCCAGCCACTGCCAAAACTGCCGCCGTGTTCATGCGGAGTACGATCACGTTAAACATGTGGGTCCGAAAGTCCTTCCGAGAGGTTGGTGGTAGGGGAAGGAGGGTACGGTCCCTGTGGATGCCTCCCCCACTGGGTTCCGGTCTAAATTGGGTGGCACTTCCCGACCGTCCAAACAGTTACCTTACACCTTTCTGGTAGGTCGGACGGTCTGGGTTTCAACAACAACAACACTGCTCAGACTGTATACTCTATTCTCTGTTTTGACAAAACTTCTTTTACTATCACTCTTGTAGCTCATTGGCTCAAATTTACGAACAAATGATATGGCCTGTTGCTATGATCGATCCGTAGTGTAGAGAAAAATTGGGTGGAATTACGATTTTCCAAAAATTGTGCACATTTAAGTTTTGCAAAAAATTCAAGGACACTTTTGGACTTTCAAGCACTTGAAAATTATTATTTTTTTTTCTCAAGCACTTTTCAAATGTATGAACCATGAATACTAGTTACACCACCCACTACAACAGCCTCTTTACCTAAGGAAAAAATCCAACTAACTTTTAACAAAATTAATGTGGTCTGATTGATCCCATTTTTGTGGAGGCAACATATTATACCTGCCTACCAATTTTGAAAAAAATTGTTTAGAAAATGTGAACTGTATTTTACAGATAGAATATTATTTCTTTTAAAAAGTGCATAACAGTTAATGAAAAAATTTGTATCGTTATCCAGTTGTTTGAAAACTAGTTTAAAATTATGATAAGAAACAGCAGATCCCGCACACTTCACCCATCCAAGTACACTGCGGTCATAGGTGGGGAACAGGAATTAAGACATAAATTCCTGTCGACCCTTCCATCCACTCCTAATCACAGGAGTAGATGAGAGGGTCAACTTTCCAGACACATGCAAGCCATAAACACTACACTTTTTATTTGAAGTTTTCAGTTTCTGGTCATAAACTCCATGGGTCATACAATTCAGCTCCAACTAATCTATCTATAAACATTAATTGCATTGTTTAAAACATAGATTTGATGGCAAAGACGGAAGCAAGTGTGTCTAACTCCCTGCTTCTGAATTTAAGTTGGGATGACCTCTTAATATTTACATTCCTATTCAGCTGAATCATGAAGGTGGTCTCATCTTTAACTCTATGAGCTAAAAACAGTTTTTTTCTGAATAAAGACAGTTGAACCAAATAATATTCATTAGAATTTATAAAGGAACACATAACAGAACACTATAAACAGCAGTATATCTGATAAAAATAGTTCTTTTGTTTGACTAATTTGTTTAATTTTTCACTAATACATAGAAACGTCAAAAGGAATATGATAACTGTATTTACCTAAATATTTTGATTTAATTTTAGATTAACTTAGAATTACAAGAAGTACTAATGTGTGTATTACAGTATCATGGAAGCAAAGTCCATTCTCCATTTCTAATGAAGTGAAATCAACATTGGCTTGAAATTTGTTATCCTATTTACCCAAAAACTACAATAGGTAAAAGATGAAATTTTGAATACATGCATGATATTACATGCAAACTTACAGAATCACAATTTCAATTAACGAACTGTAACAGGGCAAAACATCAATTTTTAAACTGCACACACTCATTATGCTTCCTACAAGTAGCGTGTAAAAATAAAATATAGGCCTAAAGACACATTGAATATGAATAACGATTGTTGTACAAAAGTTCAATAAAAGTGTCCAATATTGAGTTTCACTACCTTATTTTTTGCACAGTTTCTAGAAGAATGAGATGAAATAAAATATATATCATGGAGTTAGAGAATTACCTATTACTTTCATGATACATAAATATTAAAATGTTTAGCATAAGATACGTAAGTTTGACCTAATTCACCCAGTTTCTATTTATAATTTTTTTCCCTTCTTTTTTTTATAAAATTTTTCATGCTAATGTAAGTCTAGTCAGGATATCGTTAACTTACCATTATCATATGAGTTTAAACTTAACATTTGTTTCCAAATGTTTAGGTAAAAATTATTAAGAGTGAAGTAAAAGTATTAGATTGTCTATACTTACAAAAGCAAATTTATAGCATAAAACACAGTTTATTCCATGTTAATACATCATTGAAAATAAAATTACATTAAACTCTGAATAATATGAATAAAATGCTCAAACAAAAATTAATTCTATGAAACAATGGTTGATGACATCATTTTCACCTTTATTAAAAGTAACTAATAATTTTTAAATGAGCTTTGATGCTAATAAACAATTAAATATATATTAGATATTTCCATTTATGCATTGAGATAAAAATACATGAATTTAAAATAAATGTTTTATACCTTTATGCATAATACATTGGAATTTAATACACAGGATAATTTTATAAGAATTTTAAAAATAGTAAAATAAAATGCTTTGATTTCAAACTCATTTCGAGGTAAATGTTTGCAGAAAAACATCTAGCATAAAAATATTATTTTTTACTTTCACTATATTACATGAAAGGTCTGCAACCTTTTACCAACTGTAAGCACAAGCATGTATAATTTTTTTTCAAGAGCATTTGAGGAGAAATTTCACTGGATTGGTACAATAAATATATATAAAAAAGTAAAATAAGAATAAAATAGTTACTTTTTTTTAATTAGTAGACTTTATTCCTTGATTAATTTCCATTTATACGGGTTTTAAAATAAATAAATAAAAATTACAAATTTAATATATATGTTCGCCTTAAAAGTTTAAACTATTCGAAGTCTGTTGTGAAAGTAAAATGCAAAAATAACAATTTAAAAAGCATAAAAATAACAGAATGAAATGTGGTCTAGTAAAAAATTAAATCTAGGACACAAAATTGCTAAACTAAAAATTAGCTGGATTAAAAATTAAAATATACTTTACATGCACTAAACAAGTAAAAATTTACAAGTTATTTGACATCATTTGCAGCTTATTTGCCCAAACTTATTTAGTTTACCAAGGATTGTAAAAAAAAAAAAAAAAAAAAGGGGGGGGGGGGGGGGGTTACACTGGCAATTATTTTAAATTAAAAAGCTTCATTAGAACATGGTATATAAAGGTTGAAAAAAAAATGTTTCTTAGGAGATTTCAAATGCAATCAAGAGCCTTCTTTGTCAGGACAAATGAGACACACCAACAAAGGCAAGTTCATGTCTGTCCTTTTTTGGTACTGGTGCTCGATCTCATTTATCCTGATGAAAAAGACTATTGACTTTTAAGTCAGTAAATATCTTTTTTTAAACTTTTATAGACTGTGTTCTAATAATTATTTTTATTTTCAGATTTTTTCTGGCAGCAGTTAGAGCACTTTTTTTTTTATTGACAATTATCTTCTTTACAAAGACTTGAGTCTAAACCACTCTTAACTCAACTCTTGAAGGTAATATTTCATAGTCATTAAAAAGTTAAATTCGATATGTCTAGGTATGTCTATGGTCATGAAATTATTAGGCAAATACACATAGCAGGGAACTGAGCTAGGAAAATTGCCAAAAATAAATCATTATATTTATAGGGGGTTTTATGCTATATCTTTTACATAGGCTTTCAACAAGTTCAGTGAAGATCATTGAGATAAGATTATTTTATTGTTTTATCTGAATGTTAAAACAAACAAGAATTGAGTCAAAGAAAATTATTTTAAACCAATACATTGAGCGTTCTTGTCGACACTTTTATAAATTTTGATGTCTACTAGATTTTAATACATTTAAAAATTAAAAATAAAGTTCTGACACAGAGTTTCTTTTTTTAAGAAAATGCCCTTTCATGTAGTGGTGAATTATAATTTTACAAATGCTCTGAAGATAACTTGATTAAGGTTGCAGAACTATCTTATGCTGTTATTAATTCTGAAGTTTGCTTCTGTTACATAACTGTTATACTATAAGAATTTCAACTGCTTGAGGACTATATAGCCAAAATATTTGATTTTTAAAAAAGTTATTCTGCATTACAATAAAAAAAATATTTTAGAAAAATTATATGATCTGTTGAATGGGTAAACCAATTGTTATGGAGATGAAAATATGCACAATACCACCACACACACACACACACAAAAAAAAAAAAAAAAAAAAGATCTTTATATAAAAATGCAAATTAAAACATTCCTAGGAATGTAGCCCAAGCTATTCTCCACATATTAAGGTTTCCTTTTCCTTGACAATACAAGTCATTCTCCATATAAAGATTTAATTAAGTTAACAATGTTAAAAGTATATAATTTAGAAAAAAAAAAAAAATGCTGACAAGCAATAAAAATTAGTGGCAAGCATTAAAATAAATTTGCCTGATAAAAAAAAAAAATGTACATGAAAAATTATGCACCAAAAGTAAAAATACTTCCTTTTATTTATTTTTTAACAGAACTAACAAACGAGAACTCTGTCAATTAAATAAAAAATGAATAACTATATCAAATTAATCATCTAAACAAATTTATATTAAAAAATATGTATAATTTTTTAAGAAGGTGAAAAGTTTTAAATGTTTTTTTAAGATGAGATATTGTCTAAATAAATATTGAGATTAACACAACATACAGAGTGAGATTGAAATATAAAAAAAAAGTGGCAAGGGGGAGAAGAACTGTGAGATAGTACGACAATAGTGAGATAGTAAGACAAAAAATCGAAAGTATTAACAAAATGTTCATAATGGGATCACTTGTGTGCTGAAAAACTTTAAGCATATAAAATTGAATGTTATATTTCATGTAAAATAGATTACAAATTCAAGAAATTTAATAACAAAATTTTACTAATAAATTAAAATGGATCTTTATGTTAATAGGATAGATTTTGAGAATTTAAAAAACAAAAATAAAATATAATATATATATTAGATAAAATACACATGAATAACATGATATACGCCAGAACAGAGTTTGTTTCAAAAAGCTATTACAGAAATTATTATGCATTTATATACATGCAAAATAATACACTGAATATCAAATTTCTTCATGAATAGAAAACATTTAAAAAAAAAAAACATTGCCCTATTGAAATCAGATAAGATGATGCTTAAGGTCATATTTTAAAATGATTAGTATAATCTAATCTTAACACAAACACACTTAATAAAGTACAAAATATGACTTTGCACACAATGAATAATATACATGATCACAACGTAAAATGTTGCACAAACAAGGTTAAGTAAGCAGACATACATATACCAGATATGTCGGCCAAACTGAAAACAACAAAATGCAAATGCTGACTAAACAACAAAATGCAATAAGATAGTGTCACCCAGTGTGAAGAAAAAGAAGTAAAATAATATTAAACAAGAAAGATCAATCATGCATAAAGCATTGATTATGAAACACTTTCCAACTTCAATGCAATTTTATTTAAACATCTGTAAAATGCAATACATTCCTCGGTAATATTTTTAAAATTATCATAATACTTCATTAATTTATTATATTTGAAAACTTTAAACTTTTATCGAAAAAAAAATGAACTTTATTCAAATGGTGGCATTGAAATATAAATTGCCTGGTTTAAATCTCTAAAATGCGATACATTCCTCGTTAATATTTTTAAAATTATCATAATACTACAATAATTTATTATATTTGAAAACTTCACTGAAAACAAATGAACTTTATTCAAATGACGTCATCGAAACATAAATCGCCTGGCTCTCTATATAAAATCAGCATTTCATTCATAAACTTTTTTCTATTCCTTTCATTCATCACAATACTACGATAATTTATTTTATTTAAAAACTTAAAACCATGAAAGTACAAGTAATTTAACTCTATGCTTAAAATGCTGTCATCGAAAAAACAATCTGCTTCTCTATGTAAAATCAATGAATGTTTCATTCATAACAGCTATATTGCAGACTCCATAAGTTAAATAATTTTACGTTAAAGAAATGCAGCAATTCTTATACAACTCATTCTACATCTTTTGGTGTTTACATTCTCCATAAGTGAAAATTAGGCTTTGTTGCAGAAATAATTAAAATTTGATGATCATTTAAACTCAAATATATTGTAATTGCATTGTTTCAGAATGTAGATGCACAGAATTTAAGAAAATAAAGTGGTTTTAGGAAGGATACAACACCAAATATGAATTAAAAAACTTTAAATCCCGATTTTGACACAAGATGGATGCCATATTTTATTTTGAAGTGGGTCACGTGATCTCTTCATATAAAGGATGTAATTATTTTAATTTTTATTTAAAAAACTACTGAATATATTGTGCTGAAATTTTTTTCATATTTTATGGGATAATTTAAATATTTCCTAAAACTTTCGAAGCAATTTATGAATTTTAAATTTGCTTAAAAAATGTTTAATGTAAATGTTAAATGTAAAAAATTAGGTCCCATAGGGTTCAATCCAAAACTAATTACATGATATTATTCATTTATATTCCCAATAGGTCCCACAGACCGTCTAAACGACATACTAAAATTTCATTTTGATAAAGTCATTTTTAAGGCAGTTATCGTGCTAACGGATGGACGGACAGACAGAAAGAACAAGGTCACAAACACTTTTCAACTATGTTGTAAAGTGTTAAAAATTTAATAATTGGGGCATTTATCAAATTCAGTGTCAATACATCATATATTGGCAGCTAAATAGCCTTAAAGTAAAGGTGTCTAAATAGCCGTAAAGAAAGAACAAACATTGTGACAAAAACCAAACAAGTAATTTTTCTGCTAATCACAGCTGGATGAAAAGTCAACAGTTTGATTTTTCTTTTGCCTCTATTATTCAAAAGTGCTTTTCAGTTTTGATTTGGATTTCTTTGAAACTTTTCATATTAATAAAAGTTCCACTAAACTGGTTAATGATTTATCAATGACATCATACTCCTTTGAGGCATAACATAATCATGTCTAATTATTTGTTTCCCTGTTTTGCTCTTTTTCTGCTATGCATGAAAAATACTCCATACTCATACTCCATTTGATATTTTTTTTTCTTGTTTGCTTCTCAAGTTCATTTTCACTTAATTTCCCCCTCATTTTACTTCTGTTCTGCCACACTAGGTTGAAAGCCCAGACCACTCTGCTAGCCCTAGGGATTACAGCAGGAATTCGAATGGCCTTGCCACACTAGGTTGTGCTACCTTATCATATTCTGTCATTTAGCCATTTTTTGGTTGGCTGGGATGGTCTAGATTTCAGTTGGACATTCAGGTCCTGGCTTGTTCGGACTGAAGACGGAAATCCAAAGATTTCCGAAACATATGTCTGCTTATTTAACCTTATTTGGGCAGCATTTTACATTGTGATTATATTCGCACTTAATATGAATAAGTTTGTATTCCCCTTCAAATTCCATATGAATTAAAATACAATTTGCTTTTTACTTTGATTACATAAACTATTTTAACGTTCTTCTTACTGTGTTAATAAAGTTCGACTGTATCTGATAAATATTTGTACATTTAATATTTTACACTAAGAGCTAATAACAAATAACTTATTTGATAAGTAAAAAGACTTTGCACAAAAGATAAGGAAAAATTGAGCAACATATTCAAGCACAAATAAAATAAAAATGCAGCATACAGCTGTTTTGAGGATACACTAGATTTTAATTGTGAATACTGGAGAAACAACAAACCTGAAGTCAAAGATGAAATGAGCACAAATAGAAGAAACAGGGGGCTATATATGCCCATGCCATGGACTGAAAGTCCACCTAAGAGAGCCAACCAGAAAGCACAATGAAGAACAGCCCAGCCAATCTGAAACAAAAACTGATACACAGGATTGGAGTATGTTGAAAAACAAGATAAGTCCAAACAAGATGAAAAAGTCCAAATGACACAGAAGTGTCCTAAAGGCTAAGAATTAAGAAATGGAACAAATATAAGGAAAATGGAAAACGGGGCAATTGTTTATTGCTACTATCCTACAAAGCTGTGTTTACAATTTCTTTTATGAAGGGGGGGGGGGGGGGGGTCTATATGTGTCCATTTTGAAGTTTGTTGTTTCTCTAGTACCAACAAAGGGGATCCAGCATATCCTTGAAACAGTTGTATGCTGCATTTTTCATTTGTGCTTGAATACATAGCTAAAGTTTTTCTTGAACTTTTATCTGAATTTTTAGCAAAACATAGTACTGATGAAATGATACTGATGTATGTTCTTTTCACAATGCTTAATGAGATCTATAAAACAGATGAAGGGGTAGGTGAAATGAAAAACTGATATTTGTGAATTATAAATTTAAAACCACAGTTAAACAAATCCTTTAGAACAGGTTTCAAATGCAGTGACTGATAAAGGAATAAATAATTGGAAACAATAAACTCCCGAGTAATAACTCAATGTACCAACTGACATCGTAAAATTACTTATAATTAAATTTGGGCATCAAATTTCACATGCCATCTTTAATTGCCAAATTTAGATTTCACTCAAAAACTGGATGAAAAGATTATACATTCTTAGCAGGAGCTGGGTTTCTACTCTTCACAAATAACAAATAAGGACTATTTTACTGATATCCAAAATGCATATCCTACACAAAGCTGCATTTACAATTTTGCCAGGCACATTAACTTTCTGAATTGTTACACCTGACAGTATTAACAAATCAGTACTAAAAAGTTATTCAAATCAATAGTTATTTGAAATTAATATGCATTTTTATAATGTTACAATGCAAAGTTGCTAAAATATACTCATCTCAGAATCACATAATTTTTGATCTGTATAGAATATTTTAATAACAAAGGTTCATATAGTACAATACATTTTTATAAATTTATTACTTATAATTAAATTAAATTTATAAATATATTATTTATAATTAAATTCGGGCATCAAATTTCATTAAGACAAAATTGCAACTTAAACATGAATACCAGTTTTACAGTTCAAATAAATTATACTTTATACAAAAGTATAAATTTATGCGTACATTTATTCTTTAGACACACCAGTTCTTTCTAGTACATAAAGGAAGGAAAGGGGAACTGAACATCAAGTATCTAGAGAAAGGCAAATGCTCTTTCTTGCTATGTTCATACTGTTACACAATTGCATAATACAGTAAGTTGGAGTAATGTGCCTGATTGGGGAATATGCCAGTTTGCACAGTTTTCAAAACTATTCACAAAAAAAAAAAAAACTTAAACTATTTTTGTAGTCCATTTATAGTAAACTTTCCTCAAAAAATATGTCAAGATAATTAATTCACAGTGAACTTTCTCTAAACATGAAGACAAGATTATTTTAAAGAAAATGAAAAATTTTGTCAATGTTATGGTTTGCAGTGGTTCACTAAGTGGTTCGTGGGCACAAACTAAAAAATAAATTTTTTTAGATGTGTATTTTTTAAAGTGTTTTCAGCAATCCCAAGTCTTGATAGGTGTAAAATGCTATGTTTTTTATTTATTATATGTTTAATGTATTGTCCCTACTAAAAGAATACCCTAAAATCCCATGAAAAATTCCGAGTGTGTTTGTTCTCGTCTCCTAGTTTTCAATAACTTGGAGAGTAAAAATTTCAGACACTGTATGATTCATGTCCTTCTCCAAAAATGTAATTGTAAACTTTATTCCTTTCTTTTTTTCTTCTTTTTAAGCTTTTAGTGTGAGGAAACTGTGGTGACTGAAATAATACTGTATACTGATTACTACAGTGTGCAGTGAGTAAGATTAAACTTGATGCAACCATGTTAAAAGTGCTGGGTGATACTATATTGAAACTGCCTTTTGGATATGTCAGTGAATGTCTGGGCCAATTCATCAGTAGTGGTACGTTGTTCCATGACATTTCATTCAAACAAATGGGTATTTTTTACTTTAGGTAGGTATGGTGAGGAATGAAGTTTCAAACAAATTTTCCACATTCTGGAAATGATAAAAGCCGAGACATTATTATTAAGCAACATTGTTGAATAATTAACTTATCCCTACACACTCTGAAAACTAAACAAAATAGGACGATTAGGAGACCTTGAGATATCTCAATAACCCAGTAATAAGGAAGAACTTGAGACTTTGCTATTATTAACCTTTAGTAATTGAAGATCCTTATAAGACCCTTTTCTTTTAAATTTAAATTAATTTTTAATCATGATGGAATATTTATAATATTACTGCAATCAACCAAAATAACTAATTATTGTTTTAATTTAAAAATTTAAGACTTTGGATATTACTCCTGTGCTATTTTAAAATGTTAAAAGATGTGCCAAACCAAATAAACTGTTAAACCCAAATGTGTTAAAAAAAATAAATATATATATATATATATATGTTGAAATTAAATAGCGGTCCCTAAAGTGTCAACAAAATTAACTTATCCTGTGCATCTTTTTCTTTCTGAATCAGCTAGTAATTCCAAAATTCCCATTTCTTAATTGTTTGCATTATATCATCCTTATTTTTTTATCCAATAAACAATATAATTCCAGTTGCATTACCAATTTTTAAATTGTTCCTCGATTTATAGTAGTATTTTCTTAGACTGGCATATTCCCCAACCTGCTGGATAATATGTCAGTACTACATTAAGATATTCTTAATAAAAAAATATATTGCAAGTCGATCATATCTATATCAGAGTTTTAATTTAATGATGGTCTGCTGATCAGAGACCACAAAAATATCCAAAGGATTAGCAGAACAATAAATTATAGTCCTAATAAACGTTACTGGTTCACCTGACCAGTACTGTTTTAGGCAAACAAATATTACACTTGTCTATTTTTTGTTTTAAATTATTTTTTTTCTATTTTTTTTTTACCGATTTTAATTTAACATCCAATAATTCAGCACCACTGAAGTCCCCTACAAGCATGCAAAATTATCCAAAGTTTACTGTAATTAAAGTATTTGACTTCAGGGCAAAGGAAATGAAACATACTGCAACTCTCATTTATTGCAACTTTTCTCGTCTGGTTTATTGTACGGAAGGGATAAAAATTTTGGCTAGCCCGTCATTGACATTCTCCCCTTTTAATCTCTAATTTTACTCATCTGCACTCATTTATACATATCAGTTAAGTTTTATTTTCTGACTTTGATTTGAGGTGATAATGGATAGAAGTTGCTTTTGAAAATGTTTATTTTTATTTTCTCAATAATGCTCCTTTTACTAATATAGTACAGTCTAAGTAATCTGGCATGTCTAATAATTTGACACCCTAGTATTTGAGGTCTTTTCATATCACGTGAGATTTGTTTGCATTTTGTTAAATAAAAGAAACCCCTCTATTCAACACAATTGCCAAACAAGAAAATATCAAACCGAATCTTAAAGAATTAAATTTGAAAAATGTGCTTTCCTCCCTTGCTGATTCTTGGAACTCTGTTTCACCCAATGTAATAAAATTTTCATCACAGAAAGTATGGTCAAATAGATAACAGAATGCGATGATGATGTTTATTCTATTGATGATTTACTAGAAGCTGTAAGAGATAAGGGCCTCAGAATAAATGAACTAGAGGTTAGTGATTGGTGTACAGGGAGCATTACAGAGAATAATCAGTTATGACGGATGGTGAAATAATATCTGAAGAAGTTTTAATAGTATATTTTAAAATTTATATGTTTATACATTTACAAGCTTATACATTTTAAACTTTATATGCCATGTCTATGTAATACATTTTAAAGTTTATTCGAATAAAAGATCAGGAAGTACGGTTCAAAACTAGAAATCATTGAAATCAAGAAGAAGCGGTTCTAAAAGTGTAAATTTTGCTAGAACAAAATTTCATTCAAAAGTATGTAGTGCACAGAAAATTCAACATTTAATGTAAATCCTGCCAAATCTAGATATTATATGGGGAGAAGAAGAACAAACAAAATTACACAACTAAAAACAGAAAATTATTTACATTTTTTTTTATTGACAATCCACATACAATGATTAGCTTTTTTAAGTATAAAACTGCAGGGAAATAAAATGAAATAACATTACTCATGACTTATCAGTTAATACTTCAAATATTCAATACTTAATGTGTTCCATTCAATATGTGCTATAATGCTGAATACACAACCTTTTTTGCTCAGTCTATGTGTGCAACACATTAGTCCTACAGATCAAATAGTCATTCAAGCTATAGTGCAAGCCACTGGCCAATAACATGTGACTTGGAAGGACTCTTAGGGAAAGCATGCTGCATGAGCACATAGGGCTAATATTCAGCAAGTCATACTAAATATGTATTTTTTATTAATATGTAATTTCCATGAAATTATGCTTAATATGTATTTTTTATGGAGTCATATATATGACTAACAGAAGCATTAATAAATATGCAAATGCTAAAATGATTCTGCAGAAAATATAATTTGAGAAATTAAATTAGTAAGACATACAACATATTAAAAATCCTGCATATATACAATGTAAAAATATAGAAAGAAAATCAATATGCTTCATAAGCATAATTAGCAATGCAATTTTTTTTTAGAAAATAAAAATAATTAATAGATTAATTTTCTACAACACACCATTACTTTTTTTCTACATGGATAATAAAGAACTAATTAAAGCAAAATCTTATGATTATTGTATTTACTTTTCAGAAATAAACACTTTGTGGTAAGTTGAAAATATTAATAAATGCCAGAAATTAAAATGGCATAAAAATAATAATAAATGATGATGAAAGTTAATTATATTAAAGTAAATATAATACACTTTTTAGGGGATGTAATAGACAAATGGACAATATATCTGTGTACCATATGAAAAGTTTCGTTGCACAAATGAGTAGTAATAATCATTACTCAGCAGCTAAAATTTTCTTCACTGTTTTGGGTATGTATGAAGATAGAAAAGCACCCACTTGATAAAATTCTCTCGAGAGAGTAAGCGGCTTTAACATGATGACCACATCAGCAATCTGGGGGCTGCTGTGCTTGTAGCACTCACATTTAAAACACAGCAGGGGGATATTACTATTAGCAGATGGGTTCTGCTTAACCAATTCTTTTGAAATGTTGTATTCAGCTTTTAAATTAGCATCAGAAAACTCTTCCAATTCATTATCAGTTTCCATTTTAATTTCTGCAATATTTTTACGACCAACCCATGTACGGAAATACAATATACACTGGATGGATGATAAAAGTTCAATGGAAAAAGGGGTGATATCCTTTGAATCACCATCATTCTTCTTGCACTCAGCAGCAGTAATGCAATATGGGGAAATTTTATCGGTTACTTCACATTCCATTAATAGACCATACTGTAAAAGATCATATACAGTTTGAACAACTACTTCAAAACGCTCATCTCTTGATTTGCTTAGATTTGCAAAGCAATTAAATTCCAAATTTATGAAACAAACTTTTGGTGCTCCAATCATGTACTTTGAATAATGAAAATCAAAAACTTTCTGATACTCTTTTGGATCAAAAAGCATGCTGAACTTAAACTTTTCACTTTTATCATGTAACATCTGATAAGCAGTAAAAAGAGCCAGCTTAAAAACAATCTTCGGACCTTTTCTGCAGATGTTTTGAGATAATATAAAGGGATCTTGAATGTTGAAAGACATCACCTAGAAACAATTGATATTCAATTACTAATTAACAATAAGGTAAGAATAAAGCGATGTTTAAAATAATTTTTTTAAACTAATAAAGGGTTACATTTTTGTCTTCTCCTTGCTCTTGGTAACCCTTATTTAATATTTATCCTCAGACCTAACTACTTCAACATTAGGATGGAGCTAAAAAAAACTTTTTTTTTACCTACCCTAGCAGTAGCCTATCAAGTAGATCAACTTCAGATTAAAAAAAAAGAAAATTGGGACTGCAAGAGATTTGAAAATTTACATTTTTTCTCAAAAACAATTTTTTTAAATCACAATGGAAAATATAAAAATGTATCCAATGATTTAGCATTAGTTGTCAAAAGTTATCTATGAAATAGATCGACTTCACAGAAACATTTTAATTTGCTGCAAAAGGGCTTGAAAATTTGCAATTTTTTCTATTTTTTGACTTTCATTTTAAGCACATTTCTTTCAATCATTAGACAGTAGATACAAAAGTAAATGTGGTTTCAAATTTGGGCCTGCCCAATAGCTGAGCTCTGATGAACTTGTCTCGTTTCAAATGTATAAAATGTTAATGTTTTCGAGACAAGTTTTAATTAAACATCTAAAGAAATTGTGTGTGGCATAGCATACTAAATTCAGCCAAAGCAGAACAGTCACTGCTTAAGAAAATTTTGCAAGAAGTTATGCAGGAGACATAGGAAAATGCTTATCTAACTATGATCAGCTTTAGTTAGTGAAATTTGACATATGGACAATTTAACTGAAGGACAATTTACCTGAAGTTGATAGAACAGTAGATCTGAGTTTCGATCAGAAATATCCTTAAGACTTCCAAAACTTGCAACATTTGTTGCAAAGGCTTTTGCTCCAATGTGGTTTCACATTAAATGTAACCCTATTATTAAAGATGTTCCTAGAAATTTGTGGTGTACTATAACTTATTCCCAGTATTTACCTAAGAATTTGGGGGGGGGGGGGATATGTACAGTATACCACCCAAACTTAATTAAAATCACTTCAGCAGTTGATTATGATGGGACAACAATTTAGTCAAAATCTCATTTTATAAAACTATATACATTTTTTCACTGTACTTAAAATGGCTTCCCCACCTGATTTAGGTACTGCATAGCTGTCAACCGCAGGGAATGGAAATTAGTGAGATTTTTACATCACATCAAAATCTATATAACACATCTAGTATTTTTTAAAAGCTGAAGGGGAACAGGGATTTTTATTTTTAGAATAGAGAATTTTTACTTTGATTAAGGATTTTTACTTTGCCTCAATAAAATATGAGAAGGGGGTACAGGGATAATTTCAAATCTGTTCTGAAGAACTAAATAAAAATTAATATAGAAAATAAATTAAAAATTAGCAAAATGATAAATATCTTAGTAATAGTAAAATTTGCATATTTGGCATTTTTGAGAAATTTAAATATTTTAGTGATAACAGTAAGCATAAAATTCTAAAAAAATCCCAAACGAGAAAATTTATAAATTTTAAAAAATAGTGTGTGATGAACACCTGTTTGCTATAAATCTTGTTAATTGTAAACAATAAATGTAAAATTAGAAAACGGAATTAAAAATGCATCAGCTTTATTAATAATATAATAAATAAATCTATCGAAATGGAAAAACTCAAATTGAAATATATATTTTATCAAATTTTAATTATTATATTATGCCAAATTAAAATATTTTTCTTTCAGCAATTATGTAAATACTAAGATCTAGATAAGTTACAGACCTTAACTTTTCAATATAAAATATTAAAATACTGAATAATTTTTGAGGCACTGATAACAACAAGGGAGAAAAAAACTTGGCATTCAAAATTTACTTTTCTTATTTTGTTCAGTTTGATATTTCTAATATATAAAATCTGTTTATACCTTCACTTATACTACATCTTGCTAACATTTGTTTCATAGTAAAAGTACATTCATTGGTTACAGGATGTTCATTAACAGTATCTGTCTCGTGCAAAGTGGAAAATATTTTTACAATAAAACAAAATATACAGAAGATCATGTTCAAATGTTATTTTTTCATGATGTTGCAGCAAAATAGTCTCTCATTTCACTAATTATATGTTTGGAAAATAGTTTTTTTTATTTAAACATGAAACAATTAAAAACATTTAAGTCGGTGTAGACAGATTGCAAAAGTGGAAACTATTTACACAATTAAAGGAAATATACCAAGGATTGCGTATTGCAGTTTTCCGTGATGCTGCAGAAAAATAGTTCTTCATTTCACTAATTATATGTTTAGAAAATAGTTCTATGAATAAAACACAAAACAATTACAAAAATTTTAGTGAATACATGCAAATACATAGCTGCCAACCTCCAAATATGAAAAACCGGGAGATTTTTGTGTAAAAATATGAAAAAACCGGGAGATTTTGATATGCCCAATTTTAGACGATGCAGACAGATTGAAAAAGTGAAAATTATTTTCACAATTAAACGAAATAAGGAGGATCGCGCACAAATGTCATTTTTCGTGATACTGCTGCAAAATAGCCTTCATTTCTTTAATAATACGTTTGAACAATAATTTCTCTGTATAAAATACGAAATAATTTCTGATTAAGCGATAGCTGGGAAATGTATTTTGGGCCGAAAGAACGGGAAAACTTCGATTTCAAAATTTGTGACTTTGACCTTCTGTTTCTCATTTCGTAATATTTTCGGAAAATTCGTGATCTGTTTCCGATTGTTTTACTTTTGTAACCAGTAGATACAAATACAAAAATACAAACGTCAATCGCGATCCATTCCTACACAGCGGTGATTCCCGTGATTTCTGCCTAGAAAGGGGAAAAATAAGAGCAGCTGAGTGAAAACCGGGAGATTCAGCGACTTACCCGGGAGATATAGCGAAAACCCGGGAGAGTTGGCAGCTATGCAAATAGATTGATAAAGTGGAAAATATTTTCATAATTAAGCAAAATATACGAAGGATAGAGTACAAATGTAGTTTTTTAAAAAGCTGTAGTAAAATAGTTCTTAATTTCACTAATTATACATTAGAAAAATAGCTTTTACGAAATAATACTAATTACAAAAATTTAATAGATGTAAACAGATTACAACAGTGGAAATATTCTCAAGATTAAACAACATGTACTGAGGATTACATACAAATGCAGTTTTTCACAATGGTGCTGCAAAAGTTCACCACCTGCGAGTACCAAAACCCCGATCTCAAAATATTTTTCCCCATGGAGAAAAAAAATTCCTAGAGCAAGAAAAAAAGTATGCGGGAAAAAACAAAATGTGAAAATTTGTGGAAGAATGTCCTGTTTGTTGGTAATTTGCAGATTTTCTTATTTCAAAAGTGCTTCACTTATAGTGATTTTTTCATAAATTGCAGGAATTTTTTCTAAATTTTTCTGCATAAATGATGTTGGTCGAAATCATCTAAAATTCAGAAGATTTTCATAAAATCAGGAAAGTTGGCAGCTATGGTACTGTCCCTTCTGGATCCAATGATAGAAGGATATTTTTGTGCAAGAGATTTAAAAATTAGTTTCATATTTTCCTTTTAATACAGAAACAAACACAAGTATGTGGAAAATAAAAACATATAATTTAGGAATATGAATAAATTTGTATTCTTTGTAAAAAGTGCATTAAATTCTAAAATTGCTAAAAATGGAAATATAATATTATTAATACAAAGAATAATGAAGATAAGATAGTTAGATGAAATGTTGCAATTTTTTCATTTAAGTGTATCAGTTAATGAGTTAAACTAGAATAATTTTGTTAAAAGCAACAAAAAACACAAAATTGGTGCTGCTTAAAGAAAAGAAGTTTATTTACTTTATTAATAAGGCTGCAGTTTGAGTTATATGTACAGTTAATTAATTTTTTTCCATTTAATATGATCAGCTATTAGTTTAACATTGTACAATCAAAAGATAAATTACCTCAAACTCCTTCATTCTTTCATCCTTAGCATTTTTAAATTCCCTTACAGGCATTGCCTTCCCAGTATAAAGACTGATGATGTTTTGCACAAAATCAAAATTCCAACAGAAATCGAAAAATTGAATAAGCAATTCACCTGAAACAAATGAAAGTATGAGTATAATACAGAGAACATAAAAAATCACTATATAGCAAAATTACAATATATAAAAGTCTGATGTGGACAGCACATGACATTCCCTACATAATGTAATGAATTTACTTCTTTCCCATTGAAAAAATTATGTATAAGATCTACTACACAATGTTTTTAATGTTAAATTGTACACTAGGCATTTTCTCAGATGACAGCATGTAGTATGCAATTAAATTATATTTCACACAACTCTAAATTGACAATTATCAATACTGATAGCATCCACAAAAAGAGTAGTCATATTAAAATATTTTAATAATTAATCCATCAATTTGGCATCTATTTCATTAATGTAGCATAATTTTTTGCAATTTTAACAATATTTTCGCCAATCTAGGGCAAAATATTGCGAAAATTGCAATATTTTGCTAAATTAGTCACCAAGTGAGCCAAATTTAATGCCAAGCATTGCAGACAGATGAAAAGAAAAGCATTTCTTATATATAAATGACGATTAGCAAATTGTTGAGTCAAAATACAAAATTATTACACAAAGTATCTTTCATAAATGGAATCAACTAAATCCACGAGAATGATGTTAATACATTTATCGTATAATATTATATATGAAAAGTGAACATATTTCACAATAGTTAATAATTTGTGATTTTTTTGATAAATGTATTCGAAAAGGTCCAATATCTCAAGAACTATTCATGCTAGCATTAAAAAATTTATGTCAATCTTTTTCTATTGAGAAATTATAGAAATGATTATGCAATATTATTGAAGGTTCTGATTTTTTATGATATTTTCATTCAAAAATTTGGGCGTCTTTCAAACCTTTAACTCTGTTTAAAATCAATAGGCATCCCGTATTCACCGATTGTAATTTTTGTACCAAATTTTGTTCAAAATGCTTTATTCGTTCGAGAGATATCATTTCCACAGACATCACCACTTACTTCTCTACTCTATCCCATGCAGAAGAAATCAAATGCAAAGCTTCCAGTACATTTATTTTTTCCTTCAAAGCATGCTGAAGATTACCAGAGTCAAGAGTAAGGAGAGTCTTTTTCACCAATAACTTTCTATAGTTAATTTTGAAAGATCGGATAATCCCCAAGTCACAAAGCTGTAGCTTGCTCATGCAATTTGCAAGAAGAAATTCGACACGTATGTTTTTCCATTTTAGATCAACATGAATGCTGCACTGATCAATAAATAAAATTATTTTTCGTTTTTGCAAATGCATTTTCTTATCCAGTTTACGAAGAAAATCTTCAAAAAGTGATTGTGTGATCCCAGCCTTGTTACTTGCATTGTAGTAGGTAGGTAAACATTTCACATTTTTGAAGCATCGAAGTTTCTTTGATCTATCAATTACAAGAGTTAGTTTTTCGCTCCCATCTGCGTTCGTGCGCATTAAAACCATCAAATGCATTTTGGGTAACTCCCATGACAATTTTCGCTTTTCATGGTATAAGTCTTATCAGGGAGCAGATTAAAAAATAGGCCTGTCTCATCTGCGTTGAAGATGTCTTTTTTGGAGTAGTACCCATCTATAAGCGAAGGCAATTTGCTCTCTATCCAAACTTTAACTGTAGCATCATCCACACCATTAGATTCTCCACAAACAGACTTGAAACATAAGTTGTGACGCTTCTTGAACTGGTCAAACCAACCATTTGGCACTGTGAATTGATGCAGTCTGAGTTGAGCAGAAATTTCAAGAGTTTTCTCCTTCAGAATAGGACCATTAATAGGGATCTTGGCTACACGTGCTTGCTTAAACCACTCTAATAAGACCTCTTCAAGTTCATCAAACGGAGAAGTTTTTAGAGTTAAATTTTTTTTTTGAAAGATTTCAGAGTTTTTGGGAATTTGATTCGATGGTGACCTTTTGTTTAAGGATGGTTTGCAGAGTTGAATACACAATACCCAGTGATTTCAACAAATCGACTTTAGTGCCATGAAATATTCTAGCCTTTACCGATGATTTTGCCTTTTTGGCAACAGAAAAACATTTTCTTTTAGACATCTTTACCTGAAGTGGAAGGTGCACAGATAATAAAAGAAGACGCATCTCCATACCTGTTCGACAAATGTCAGAGGTGAAAATGAGTTTGAATTTCATTGTTAGACTCTAGGTGCCCAGAAAAGATGAGTCCAAGTTGTTGAGGTAGAAAATGCGTTGATGGGTAGCAACTCCATCGAAGATTTCACCCAACCTGTTAAAAAGTGAAACGGTCCAAAGAGCGGAACTCAGCCCAGTATGTCAATTAGAACCATACAACATCCCACATCTTCTAATACAAAAGAGGGGGGGGGGGGGGGCTTTGAAGGAATGTGGAAGAACTAATTACACAGAAAAGAAGGAACGTTACACGTGACCTTTCTAAAGTGTAAAATTGGAGAAAAACATATTTTGGCCTTTCAACAGAAGAACATACTAAGCACGAATTTTTGTAAAATGGATGACGTATTAAATGGGATTTTTTTTAACATTATTGGTATAGGATTTTTAAAGGGACCAATGAATAATAATGTAAGAAGTGGGATAATGCACGAAAAGGGATACGTAAAATCGGGGTTTCACTGTAATGGGATTAAAATTAGCTGCTTTTGATGATTTTCAAATGTCATTACAAAGCCATTGTATTGAGAAACAAAATTATGTTCCATTAGACATCAATAAATGGTACTACTTCATTTAAATAGTCTTATCTTTGCATTCATGCTGCAATAGCTTGATATATTTAAATAATGCACAACCCTTGTTCATCTACATATATTTAAATAAAAGTGTTTTTCTCATATGGCAACAGTAAATTTAATTTAAATTATATCAAAATGTCAAAAAAAAAAATCTGCGGTCCAATTTGAAACATAATTGTATTATGAAAATAACAGGTTCTGCCCTTTAATTTGCTATGTGGTTTGTAATTTTACATTGAGTATTAGTCTAGACTAGAACTATCCAAATTGAGGCATGTGGGGTGCATGCGACTTAGTCTGTTATTTTTTGAATCCTATAAAATTAAATGCCATGATTATTATGCCATGATAAAATTAAAATTGAGAAATAAAATACATAATGTATCAAATATCATACCACTATAAATTTTAAATGAAAATTGATATACCAATCAAAATCAAATAGTTTATACTAGTAATCTTATCACACATAAATGATATTAGAAGAATATCATAAATTAAGGTTATCTTTAAAATAAATTATTGGTACTTTCAGATCCATCCATGTTTGCAAAGCTTTCTTCTAAAAAATATACATTAATAAAAATAAATATCGAACTTCGAGAACAGATGGAAATATGGAAAATCAATCAAGGTGTGCAATAACCAAGATTGAAATAAACCTAACAGAAATTAGTGATTACAAAGAAAAACAAACATTGCACTGATGTATTTATGTAATAAAATCAGTAAATAAAAAATAATTTTTTACATAATTTTATTTATTTTTTTAAACAGGGTTCCCACACCTCAAGCAGAAAAAAAAAAGACCTTTTCAAGGCAATTTTTTTTTATATAAGGTTGCTTAGAACTTAGCAATACAATCAAAGAAAAATTAAACAAATACACATTAGAGAGAGAACCTTCATCAGTGGCATTGTGATGCACGAAAGTGCTTTGGCTGTGTAATTTTGTACATCGAGGAAAGGAGATTTTATTAAAGGACTTTTAAAACCTATTTTTAGATGTCTTTGAATTTAGAGTTTAAACAGAAATAATTAACACTTCTCCTTTTTCATTCTGTCTGTCCGTTAGCATGATAACTGCCGTAAAAACGACTTTATCAGAATGAAATTTTAGTATGTTGTTCAGACGGTCTGTGGGACCTATGGGAATATAAATGAATAATATAACCCAATTAGTTTCGGATTGAACCCGGGTTGAAAAAATAAAATACATTGAACCCTATGGGACCTAATTCTTCAAACATTTTTTAAGCGAATTTAAAATTCACAAATTGCTTCGAAAGTTTTAGGAAATATTCAAATTATCCTATAAAATGTATAAAAAAATTTTCAGCAAAATATATTAAGTAGATTTTTAAATAAAAATTAAAATAATAATTACACCCTTTATATGAAGCGATCACATGACCATTATATGAAGAGATCTCGTGACCCATTTCAAAATAAAATATGGCATCCATCTTGTATCAAAATCGTGATTTTTAAAGTTCTTTTTAATTCATATTTGGTGTTGTACCCATCCTAAAATCGCTTTATTTTTGCTTAAATTCTGTGCATCTACATACTGAAACAACGCAATTACAATATATTTGAGTTGAAATGATCATCCAACTTTGATTATTTCTACAACGAAGCCTAATTTTCACGTATGGAGAATGTAAATACCAAAAGATGTAGAATGAGTTGTATAAGAATTGCTGCATTTCTTTAACGCAAAATTATTTAGCTCATGGAGTCTGCAATATAGCTGATATGAATGAAACATTCATTGATTTTACATAGAGAAGCAGACGATTTTTTCAATAAAGTTTTAAGCATATAGTTAAATTACTTGTACCTCCATGGTTTTAAGTTTTTAAATAAAATAAATTATATTGTAGTATTGTGATGAATGAAAGGAATAGAAAAAGTTTATAAATGAAATGCTGATTTTATGTAGAGAGCCAGGTGATTTATATTCGATGGCGTCATTTGAATAAAGTTCATTTGTTTTTGATGAAGTTTTCAAATATAATAAATTATTGTAGTATTATGATAATTTAAAAAATATTACTGAGAAATGTATCACATTTTAAAACATCTCTATGTCATCATTTGAATAAAGTTAATTCTTTTTGATGAAATTTTAAGTTTTCAAATATAATAAATTAATGAAGTATTGTGAAAATTTTAAAAATATTACTGAGGAATGTATCCCATTTTAGAGATTTTAAATAAAATTGCATTGAAGTTGGGAAGTGTTTCATAATCAATGATTTATTCATGATTGATCTTTTTTATTTATGTCCCCTAGCTCAATTTTCTTTTCTTTGGCCGATCGGCGAAGGAATGTTATAGCATGGAGACTCATCCACTTGCTAAAAGATGAGTCATGGGTTCATCACACACACACCGCAATTATTTGCACAAAAATTCAAGATGGACAAAAGGAATAGATGAATTTAAAAATAGGGCCTTTTTAAGATCTTTCAACAAAAAATAAGCCCTTTTTAAGGACCCTTAAAAATAGAATGAAAATTCAGGCCTTTCTAAGGATTTCTCAAGGCCTGTGAGAACCCTGTTAAAATAATATTTTATGTGTGGAATGTGGTAAAATTGTAGATCACCAAGATGGCCATCAGAATTAGCCAATTTTTCAGGGCTATAGCCCCTTGCCCTTCTACTCTGGGTTTAGCTCCCCTCACAGAAAAACATACAGAATGCAAGTTTTTTATCACATTGGTAGACGTGCAGTTAAGATTTTTTTGCCATCCAAAACTAAAAATGCTTTCATTGTTCACTTTTATCATCAGTTTTATCATTTATCCCCACATTATTAAAATTAGTAATCATTAGTGGTTCTTGATAAAGTTAATCGGTAATCAATTTTAAATTGTTTTTACATACTGTCGTAACAAAATGGTAGAAGTGCTGTTAAGAAATTTCACCATTAAAGGCCGAAAATGCTTTCATTTTTCTCTTTCTTGAGGCCATAGAGGCAGTTTCATCATTTATCCCCACATCATTAAAATTAGTAATCATTGACAGTTATTGATAAAATTGTTAATGCCTTATTTTAAATTGTATTTATGTATTTTGCAATAAAGTGCAATTTCTGAAATTATTCTAAAAGTAAAAAGATCGGGATAGCAGTCCTAAATCTCAGAAAAACACCAAAAGAGTCTAAATATAAACATAATATGGAAAAATATCAATATGTTTGATCAGAATGATAAAAAAATAAACAGTAAAAGATTTCACACACAGACACAGACAGGGAATTTTCCTTTCATCAAATTTCACTGTACTTGAGAGTTTATACTGTTAATCCGAAATCGACAAAGTGAACAAAGAAAAATCAATAGAAGGTGATTTTCACAGCTTCACATTACCGGGCCAAGAATTGGAATTTTTTCACTTAATTCAAATTAGAAATAATTGTCAAATTCATATAAAATTGTTAATTCATGATTTACAAATTGTTTTCCGTATTTTCTAATAAAGCACATCTTGATATTATTTAAAAATGGAAAGATTAGTGTATTAATCATAAATGTTGATATATCATAAGGGTAGTTTAAAATTAATGCGACAGAAAAAAAATGTCAAAATAACAAATATCTATATAAGGAAAACAAGGGATCCAATTAATGTGGAAAACATATCAAAACATTGGAATAGAATGATAGAAAATAACATAACACAAAGATTTCATGCTTATGTAGACAGGGTGTTCCCTACATTATATTTCGTCTCATTTTAGATTGTTAATCAGATGTTGATGAGGTGAACAAGGAAATATCAACAAAAGTGAGAGTACATGCTAAATCACATATTAGTGTGTTGAAAGGTGCTAATTGTAAGTATTTTTCATATTTAAACTAAGGGTAAAGCGTTTTCACTTTCAACATAAGTTGCCAAGAATGAAGTTTATAGTCTTAATTTAAATCAATTTTATTTTTCCAGAGCTAAGGAATAAGAGATGGCAATATTTAAAACTGTACCTTCAAAAGTGTCTGCTTGGCAACAGAGTTTTAAAATGACCAATATAGAGAATACTTGAAAATATTTGAAATACTTTTTTTTAAAAATTTATATATATATATATATATATAAAAAAACTACCAGGTTTTAAAAAAATTCAGGTTTCTAGAGGCTTTTGGAAATTTATTTGTCTCCTATTAAAAAAGGGGGGAAATTTTTAAGAACCAATTGTTTTTAAGAAGGTGATATATTTTTTAGTATTGTTGTGTTTAAAAGATAGAATAAAAGAAGACATAATAATTAGTTTATTAAATTGTAACTTCAAATTATTTCAAATTAACAAATACAAAAACACTGCTCACAGGCAGGCAACTCAGGAAGAATTAACATTAGAATTTTTTTAACTTAGTTAAAATTAAGGAATTAGCATAAAAACTTTACTCAAAACAATCTACTTTAAATTCCATCAGAAAATCATTAACAAAAATATTAAATTTAAAGAATTTTAGAATTTTACCCAGGCTCTTAAAAATTTAAGAAGGTTTAGAAATTTGCTCTCAGAATAAAGTTTTAGAATTTTAAATTTTACAGAATAAAATTTAATTAAATGCATTTCAAAAAATATTGAGAAATCATATTCAGAATTAAAGAAAGAGTTTAAATAAAACATCTGTATTCACCCGGATGGGCCATCAGACAGGGGGGGAAAGTTCCAATAAGAGGATACAAATTTTGTAGACTGGTTTACTGGAGATCAGGAGTGAATTCATCAGCAGAGGCCTAACCACTACTTCGGGATAACTAGGATCTTCTTAAAGTCAGCCGTCCTCGTCAGATACTACTTCCATGTAACTCGCATACGGAATTTTAATACACACTTTTCCGGAGAGCTACTTCGTGAATTTCGCGATAAAAGCTTGAAAAATCCATCATTTAAATTAAAACAACTAATGTAAAAAAAGGATAACGCGAGGAACTTAACGTTCCATTGAAAAGCTCGCGTGGAACATAAGTTCCATTCGAAAATCAACAACGCGCTTCTCGCGCTAACACACGACGAAGGATTTCAACAAAAAAAATTGAAACTGAAAAATTCTGCGCGCGTATTTATACGTGCGGGAAAAAGTGCAGAGTTTAGATAAATGCGAACCAATTAAAATTCGCTTACCGAAATTAGAATTGCCAAAATAATACTCATAATTCCGAGAGCAGACGATCCGTAAAAACGCGAACCAATTAAAATAAATCACGAATTCCAAAGAGGCGCGAAAACGCTTAGGTGGAGCGTTAATCGCAGTCAAAAAGCCCGCAAAACAGAATTCCGAAAATGGCCGCAACTGAAATTTTTGAATTGCAGTGAGACATGGAAATAACTTGAAACTGAAGAACAAACGGAATTTCTAACCAAAATGGGAAAATGGGACATCAAATTAAAGGAAATTTTAAGGGGAATCAAATAAATAAATAATTTTTAAAATTTACAAATCAAAAGTAATATTAATTTAAGGAATGGAACATTTTTAACTAAGAATATCATAAAGAAAATTAATTTAGAAGATTAAAAATATTCTAATTAAAGAATAAATGAAAAAGCCAATAAATATTATTTAAATATTACCAAATTAAGAATATTGAGCCAGGGAAAAAGAAATAAAAGTAAATTTTCAAACCTCCAAATTACCTAAATTCTAAAGCAACCCAACAGTATCCCTTGTCAATTCCCTGATTTTAGAGGATTTTTCTAAATATTTAAAAAAACTATTAAGTACTTTGAATTTTATATACATCAGAAGTTACATAAAAAAAAAAAAAGAGAGAGAGGAAAGGGGTGGGGGGAGGGGCCTAAATCTAGGATCCTTGACCTAATTCTTTTTAGAATTGGTCAAATAGTAATTTTGTTTTTTAGAATTGACCTAAATTCTTGACCTATACCTTTTTAGAATTTGGTTAAGTTTGGACTTTGGAATAAAGAGGTGCATGCATATAGACTTCTAAACATACATATAAGAGATCTTGTCATACAGGCATATAAGAGATTGGTAATTTTTTTTAGAATTGGTCAATCGGTAATTCTTTTTAAAATTGATATAAATCTTTTTAGAATTAGGTCAAGATTAGACTTTGTAGTAAAGAGGTACATGCATATAGACTTCTAAACACACATATAAGAGATTTTGTCTTTCAGTAGGACAAATACAGACATATTAAAGACTTACTTGTTGTTTGTTTGTTTTTAGACTCAGGAATCAAATGCACATCAGTTGTAAATGCCGTTTGCCAACCAGCGGTCATTCGACTGAATCCTAAAAAAATAGTAATCTAGATACATGTCTTAAAAGAAGATTTATCTTTGAAAAGCTAAATAAATAGCAACCACATAAAATAAACTCTTGGTAGTACAATATTATTAATGGCATCGACCTTGTAAAGAGATACCGGCCAGTTGATGAGGATTTCAGTAGTGAAGAGGAAAAAAATCAGTAGTTTTAAAACTTTTTCAATAGACAGGTTAAGAAATGAAATATGTATACTCACATAATACAAAACTGCATATACATAAAATTATTGAAGCATATGTATAATTATGCATTATTATTATATTTTACATAAGTTTTTATCCAATGAAAATTACTTTACTGAAAACAAATATTTATGTTTAATAAAATATGTTTTCATTACAGATAATAACAAATACTGATCTTTCATAAAAAATAAAATATAGAAATGTATTTATACATATGAATATATAAAATATTAATATATCCTTACCAACTGACGGCTTTCTTTGTCTAAATCATTGCTTAAATACCATTTATTGCAAAATATTCTTTTACAGGGTTCATACCCATTTTTTTAAAATGGGTACTGCTTATATGAAAATAATTTTTAAAAAATACCCTTAATAATTAACCAAAATAAGATAGCTTAGTCAGTCTAATACACAACATTTATGAGATGGAGATTGAAGGAAAAAGATAGCAATAAACAATTCACAAGAACATAAAATGAATTGTGCAATCCAGGGTTCTAAATTGACAATGCATTAAATAATAAAACAAAAATAAATTAATAAAAAATTTGTGAATATTTATTTTTATACAGAAAAAATTAAATTATGTTCTAATAACTGCAATTAAGGAAAAAAGTCTCGAATTTTTTTAAGCTTCAAATATCCTCATCTTATTTTACCTCTAAAAAATAATAAATCTACTAGTTTTCTTCTAAAGTTAGCAGATATGGGCGCCATTTTTTATCTTATGGGACTCAGTTTTAAGTTCCTGGGGTCCAGAATTTTCTATAGCCTGTGAATGCACATCATAGAACATATTCCAAAGATTGGCATTTAACAAGTATTTTATCATAAATAACTAATACATTTATAATACTCATTGAAAAATAAGAATAAAGTGTAGAACTTATATATAAATTTGTCTTTGAATATGAAATTACTATAAATAATACAAATATGCATTGCTACAAAACTGATACGAATCTTAGTTTTATCTACTAAGGATGACACTAGAGTGAGTGTGATCTCTGCTACTGTATAAAATATCAATTGGAAGTTAATTCTGACTAGCCTCTATCACAATTCAAACAAAATCACTAATGTAGAAAAGGTAATGGGAGGAGAGGGAGATTGCCCCAACTACAGCTTTCTTGCAAAACTTTTTAGAACGCTCAGTTGTGTCTCTCCTAATCTCCTTAATTATCCTGGCTTCATGTAAATTGGATACACATATGAAGCTTTCTTATAATATGGCTTTTTGAACTTTAGTGATCTTTCTTACAGGTACACTTGGTTAGAAAGCAATAAGCTTTTCTGCTTGCTGAAACATTTTTAAAACCACATTTCATTAGTGCTGAGCTGCAATCGCGAAAAGTAACACCTGTGGAAACAACCTTCACAGTGCACTTTTTGTGATGCACACAATGTGGAACACAATTGAAACAAAAATGATTGGATTTCACTCTAAAGCTGTGGGGAATATGTAAATAGCTCACAAGCAAAATGATTGCCAAGAAGGTTGCTGACATCTGTTTATAATAATATTATCTGTTTATAATGTTTGCAGAAAATGTGTCCCCAGCTTAAATGTAAGCTACGTTGAAAATAAGGAACAAAGTTCGCAACTCATTGATTGCACAAACTGTATTCGCATGATGAAGATTGAAGAAATTGTAAAGAAAAATCTTTTCTGGCAGTTAATGAAAATGGCTAGTTGTTAACAGTCATGGAGCTCTGCAGCATAGCTGAAATTTCTTAAGATGTTCAAAACTTTGCTCAGACTTTTTGGTCCTTCAAATATGTTCAACACATAGTGAAACTCATTGGCAGGAGCATCTGACTCATACTGTGTTGGCAAACATAATAAAGACAAAAAAAACCTATATACAAATTTCCCTTACAGCCCTGCGAGGTTTACCTATACACTTGACTACATTTTGAATGCCGCTTGATATCTGAAACAGATGATACCGGGGGTTCAAACTAAGAATTGCATAATTTTGTGACAGAGCACCCGTACAACAAATCTTAGATTAAACAGATCTTTTTATTATGGGTAGACCAAAGGTTAAAACTCAGTTATAGTGTACATGTAGAATTTGTGACCTTTCGCTAACCTTCCATGGGAACCAAATTTTCAAGTGCACTCTTACTTGAAAGAACCCGAGTCCTTGCTAAAGAATCTAAAAAGGGAGAGTGGTGAAGCTATAATTTTTGACATTTAAAGCTATATTTCCGAACTCTAAATTCCGGGCAAGGTCTACTTTGGCGAACCCTTGTTTGTACATACTAAAGCTATCACAGTTTTAACAGCACTTTATATAAACATTTCAACAAAATAAGTTGTATATTTTTTACAGATGAATATAAAATGGACAAAAGTCAAACTTAAGACAAATTATACCTGCAATTTCACAAAGTCGTTGAACTGTTGGAAGGACAGGTGGACTGGTATTTTGTAAGAAGAAAATTATTAGCAAGGTAAATCCATAGCTAGAAAAGAAGCTTCTTTTGATGAAACCGAGTGATCGGGCCCAGAATCGAAGAGACAAAACAAGAGGTTTCACCCGGATATCCAATTTCTCAAAAAACTGCAGAAGTTCTGAGTTGAAAACAACAAGCCTGAAAAAAAAAAAAAAAAAAAAAAAGTTTTATCATTTATTGAAAGATTTTTAGTAGTACAATTTCTTAATCAGGAGGGGACAGGGGGGCATGATTTTTGTAAGCCAGAATGGCACCTTAAAAATTGAAAATTAAATTGCATTTGAGGAAATGCAGAATTATTTTTTTTAAAGTGAAATTTATATGCAATTTAACTTTATTTCTGCCAAAATATATATTAGTCGAACTTATTTAAGGCGAGCAATATAATCATTTTCCGAACGGAATATATAATATATACTTAAAATTCATAATTATGTGTAAATTCTTATAGTAATCTACATGACATTGTTATTCAAACCATTCTATTAAAATATTGAATTCAATTCTCCTAAAAAGAAGTATAAGAATCTCTGTTCTCATTATAGAAAATTATCTCCATAAGTTAATCTGAAGAATAAAACATCCTGATCCCATTTGTAACAAAAAATATGAAATTGGATCAATATAGTGTAAAAATAAAAGCACTATGAAATCCTAGCCGAATACCTGTTGAAAATCAACAGTCTTGCAATAAGTAACCCCCGAATAATGCCATTTTTTAAATAATTCACGTTTCACATTTATTTGGCAAATCGAATATTTTAGTGTGCGGAACCCCCTAAAGAAGAAAATATTGTAAATTTTAAATTGCAGATGTCTTCCTTTCGAACTATCTACCAATACACCAAATTAAAGTCTCTATCTCATCCCGAAACATACCATTTTATCATCTCCACTTTTGAACGTTTTTCTGTGGAGCACATCCATAAATGAACATTTTTGAAAAACTCTGTTCACCTTGGGTTTCTTATCAGATGATTGGCCTATATACCAAATATCAAACTCCTATCATATTTAAAGGAAGCATGTCTCATTTATTCTGAAAATCAAGATATTGGTGTTTGGCACCCCCTAAAGTTGCAAATATTGGAAATCTGAAATTGCACACTTTCTTCCTTTCAAACTATCTACCAGTACACCAGATTTGATGTCTCTATCCTATCGTGAAGCATGTTTTCTATCACATCATATTTCGAATGTTTTTCTGTGTTGCACCCCCTTAAATGATCATTTTTGAAAAACTGTAATAATCTTAGGGTTTTTTTTATCAAATGATTACCCCATATACTGAATTTCAAGCTTCTATCACATTGTAAAGGAGGCGTTTTTAATTTGTTCATCAAATCGAACATTTTAGTGTGTGGCACCCCTTACAATAGCAAATGTTGGAAAACTTAAACTGCACACTTTATTCCTTTCTAACTATCTACACGTATACCAAATTTGAAGTCTCTATCTCATCGCAAAGCATGCTTTTTCTATCATTTTACATTTCGAATGTTTTTCTGTGGAGTACTCCCCTCCCCCCTTAAATATACATTTTTAAAAAACTCCATTCTTCTTGGGTTTTCTATTAAATGATTCGCCCATATACCAAATATCAAGCCTCTATCACGTTCTAAAAGGGGATGTTTATACTTCATTCCGAAAATCGAACATTTTTGTGTGCGACACCCCTAAAGTAGAAAACATTGGAAAACTGAAATTGTACACTTTCTTCCTTCCAAACTATCTACCCGTACACCAAATTTTAAATCTCTATCTCATCCCAAAGTATGTTTTCTTATCAATTTACCTTTCGAACGTTTTCCTCTGGAGTACCCCCTTAACTGAACATTTTTGAAAAACTATATTCGTCTTGGGTGTTTTCATCAAATGATTAGTCCATGTACCTAATTTCAAGTCTCTATTAAATTTTAAAGGAGCTGTTTCTTATTTATTCAGTAAATCGAACATTTTGGTGTGTGACATTCCCTTAAGTAGAAAATATTGGAAATCTGAAATTGCACCCCCCCCCCTCCCCTCTAGAGAATGCTTTCGAAAAATTCGATTTTTCCAGGTGATTTTATTGAACGATCGAGCCATGTACCAAATTGCAAGTCTCTATCTATTCGGGAAGTGCCTAAAAGAAGTGTGACAGACAGACAGACACTTGGCAATTAGTATATATAGATATGCCAAAGCAAAAGTGTTAAAATATGTAAATATGTTATTAGAAAATATACCTGTCCTGTACCATTTTTACTCTGTTTCAACAATTGGCTAAACTCAAAATATGAGTTTGAAAAATGTTTGCCAAAATACAACAGATAACTTAAGAAATTGAAAATATCAATAATCCCCAAAATCTTTTAACCTGACCAAATCAAAAATGTAATTCCAATAAAATTTATTGTAATATAGATTTCCTAATTATTAAAATCGGAAAATATCATTTCATAAAAATAATCCGCTGTATAAACTTATTGGTTTTAATTCCATTGCTTAGCAACATATTTTTTTTTCTCTGCTATATAAACTGTGTAGGTTTAATTCCGTTGCTTAGCAAGATAATTTTTTTTTTCAAATAAACCTGTGGCAAAAATATTGTTTGCAAAATGCTACCTCTATAAAAAGTTTATTATCCATTAATATTTTGATAACCCCTGATCCTAGAAACTCGAAATATGAAAGAAATTTTTAACTGGGGCTATTTTATGGCTATCCACAAAATTTCATGAAATTCAGTGCAGTCGCTCTCCCATGATGATGAGACACAAATAAACATTATTTTCAATTTTATTTATATAGATCAGCACAGCTAAGACCCCACCTAAAATGCAAGATTTTTGGAGAAAGTTTAATATAATATTAAAACAATAAATCATACTGTTTAACAAACCTGCAGTTGTAATTATTTTTAGTTTCTTATTTGTATGGAGCAGGGTTCAATTTAGAGAAAAGAAATTGAGTAGCAACAATTTCTACACAATATCTATCTTCTGGCCATCCAAACAGTTGCTCATGTCCTCGGACGAGTCGGAAGGTCTGGGTCTTCAACAATATCTATCTTGTGTAATTCAATGTTTTTGATTAGAAATTGAAAATTGCATTAAATGTTTTCAAAAAGTAAGAAAATAGAAAAATTCTACAAAAAGAGTTTCAGAGTGCTTTCCAAATGTGTTTCTAATGAGCTTAAATCATTCCAAGTGCCACAAAACATAATGCCTTAATAACTTCTGAAAATATAGCTTATAGAATATAATTCTGAAAATATAGTTTTATTTCATTTATCAAGCAAGGCGATCAGCCTGCAATGACAAGCTAAAAAAGAAAAGAAATGTGCAATAACAAAACAAAACTAAAGCAACTGATAGCTGAGTGAGCCTCTGTTTATAGTACTCACTCTTCACAACTCACACATGTTAAAGCATGTCTATATGGCATAACTTTTAAACCAAGCATCGTACAAACGTGAGACACAGTTATTCTGATGCAGCTATATATTTACTACATATCCATACTTTATGAATATTACTCTTGATTGCTGCATTTTTCAATATACATTTGTATTTTCATGCGATGGAAATGCCATGGTGCATTTTGCCCAGGGGTTTCTTTTTGAAATGATTGCAAATTACTAGGTTTAATTTATTTTAATAAGGTTTAATTTATTTAACTCTAATAAGTTTAAAATTTAGTTTTCTCAAGGTGCTTTACAATATATCTTTTAGTTCATTAGATAATTATTAATATCTATTATTAAATTCATCTTATTTATATGCTGAAATTAGAACAATAGATGCATTTTTAATATACTGTTAATATATTGAAACTATTGTTACATTTATCTAACATATAACAATCACCAGCTAAGTAATTTTCACTTAAATTATTTTTGACTATTTAAACATTGTAATTTTGTTTATAATATATATATATATATATATATATATATATATATATATATATATATATATATACACATTGTGTAATACTGTACTGAGATAAGCATTATAAGTGATCGGCAAGTAATAAGCAATAATTTTAGTAATATTGTTACAATTGTTTATGATTCAATTCACTTCAGTTTATATTTTTTTTAGGAAAACAACATAATTAAATATTATGACTGACTACTAAATGTTAAAAGATTTAGATAAAAACAGCAGAAAGAGATACAGATTCCCAATACTACCTTTTATATATAGATGTGAGCTATAATTGAATAATTTTATAGTTTTACTAGAAAATGTACCTGGCATTGCTCGGGAGTTAAAGCAAGGTAGTTATATAAAATAACGAGATAAATTTTATTAGTATAAAAAACGGTGAAAATTGCATGCAATTGGTATACATCAGCACAATGTGCATAACATGCACCCTCTTCCCCAAAATCACTAAACATAAATCAGTCACTTGCGAAGACTATATGCTATGTTAACAGACACAATTTAAATCTTAATAAGTGTCTGCTACTTAAATAATACAGATACAGATAACACCATACTCCAAATCTTGAAACACGCCGCCTGCAAAGCAGAAAAAGAAATGAAAGATTCAAAACCTCTAGCAAAGAATCAAACAGGATACTTCGGAACATTTCTGATTAGGAAGAAGGTTAGAAACCTGCTCACCCTTCTTTAAAATGGATCTCATCCAGAGAGACGGTATATTGTGATGGCTGAATGCGATCACTATAAAAAGTTAAAAAAATTTAAATTACTTATAAAAAAAAAAAAAAAAAAAAAATTGTTAGAATGCTGAGATGTATGGGGACGTTTTAGTAAAATTATAGAATTGTGCTAATTTTAAATTTTTTGAGTGCAGCAATATATATATATCAGATCAGGTGAAAAATACAAATTTTGATATATTTAAAAAAATAAATATAAAGAAATTGTCTCATAGATCCAGTTCAAACATTGTTGGAAAGCTCATTTGATAGTGTTAAACTAAATTCTCAATAAACAATAGCAAATTTGTGGCAATGAGCTAGGATAAAAGACATCCTGCGTGTGTGAACTTTCTCTTGCAATCATCATCAGCAGGACTAATGAGTCTTTAAGGCTAAGGTTACTGTCACTGCTATCTGTCATCATAAATGGCTGCACTCACTATTAAGTGCTGTAAATAAAGGTTCTGATCTTTACTCCAATGAGTATGTTTTCAGCTTCAAGTATTCTTCAACAAAGTGTAACCAAAGCCTTCCAGCCATCAACTAGGTAAACTTGGGTAAGTGTTATCTACCAGATTCCTATTTGGGATCGCACTGCCTAAATAGTGTTAAGATGTTTGATAATATTTTAGGTCACTAAGGAATCTATTTGTGTAAATATCAGCCAAAACCCTTGTAAATCAGGCTAAAACATAAATTAACTACAAAACTAATTTGTAATTTAAAAAATAATGCTGAGGTGCACTTATTCAAGTTCTGAAGTACCTGTGTACCAAGTTTCATAGCCGTACGACGCTTAGATTTCCAGCTACAGACTGACCACATACGCACACACATACAGACATTTTCCTTTATTATGTAAGATAATAAAACAAATTATAACCATAGATGAAGCTGTAAGAAAATTCCATACTTCTTAATACTAAAAATATTACAAACTCTTTCAAACCAAGTAAATTAAAGCCATACCTGTTGCTTGCTGATATATCACAAACAATCTTGCAGTTACTCAGATGTACTTTCAAAGAAGGGGTCTTAGCTGGAATAAAGTTAACTTTCTTCACATGACTTTTTTCACGGCGCAAAATAGTTCGAATAAACTTAAGGTGTGAAAATTCATTCAATTTTGCCAACACATCTCTAGAAACCTCACCAGTCAAAATACTAGCAGGCTCAGGGCATTTGACTCCATCTGAGCTGGAATGATCCTATAAAAATGAAAGAATAATTAATTAGCTTAAAAAGCTCACTCTACATTAAATATATAGAACATAACATAAAATATTGTGTGCATAAATTGTAGAATATATATGGTGGTTGTGGTGGATTTTCTTCACCAAAGTAAACAGGTGAAGAAGCACTACCAAATGGACCTGACCACAGGGTCTAGATCCCCACTTCAAAGAAAAAAAGAAAGGTTTAAATCAATCAGCCAATAACAGAAAACCAAACTTTATTTGTTTAAATGGACATTAGGAAAGAAAACATTTTGCAATTCCGTTTGAAAATTCATTCTGTCATGGTCCGGTTATAACCAGAATGACCATAGATTTTCTCTGGTCATTGCGCTTATATGGACAAGTGATGTGCAGAAGACTTGTTTTACTGGAAATGCTGTTTAGAACCACGCTACATTTTTTTCCTGCTGAGTAACCAGAGAATCAAACAAGAAAAAGTAAGATTTAAAAAAGGAAAATAGGAGTTCTGCAGTCCCTGCAATCAGCATTTTATAAAATACCTAGAGATGAAATAATATATGTATTTTCAATGCGAACAGCTGAGCAAAAACAATTTTTGAGCAAAAACAATTATCTTTAATGAGATAAGTTAAAGCAGTGTTTCTCAAAGTATGTTCCGTAGAACCACAGGGTTCTGTAACACTCCTCCAGAGGTTCCACAAGCTAGATCTAAAAATATGCACTCACCACAGATCAATTAAACAATCCAGTATGGCAGGCAATTAAATGAAACTAACTGGCCACCACATCTCCATTTTGCTTTAATAAAAAAAAACTACCCAGAAGTTTATTAACTGTGCATTTCTTCTCTTTCCAATTCTCATTCCTTATATGAAATAATATATGTATATATCGTGGAACCCCGATGTTAAGTCTTTCAATGGCACAGCGGCAAAAAACATACAATACAGTAAAACATAAAGCTGAGATCAAAGGAAAATCAATAGTTTAAGTGTATAAATAAAATAAACAAAAAATGCCAAAAAGAGAAAAAAAAAATCATTTTGTATTACTGTTTAATAATAACTTTTATCATTATTTGTGATAATTTTTATCATTATAATGTTTAATGATAAAAATTATCACTTATTAAAGACAAAAGAATTGATGATTTTAGTTTGTTTTGAGTTTCAATTTCACAAAGAGTTTTTGACAATTGAGAAGTTTCCTTCATTTTCAATTTCTAGGAATAAATTTTTCACAATTTTTAGTGCTTTTATAGCTTTGATTGAGGAAGGCACATGCTCTGCTCAGTATGGTTATTGTTCACATTGTTGTCCTCACTATTATTTGAGAAATGTTCGAAACTTCTGATGTTATAATGTCTCTGTCAAAGCCAGCATATTCATTGAACTCAATACTAGTTTGAATTAGTCATTTCTCAATTAATCTTCATTCTATGTTGGATCATCATACACATTGTCAGATAAATTTGGAAATCTGTCTTTCACAAAATGACGAGATATGCATGTTTCTGTTACACTATTCCATGTCAATATCATTTGGCACTTCAAATAAAAGCATGCAATGTGATTTGTATCATGTATATCATGCATCACCTGAGAATTACTAACATTGTTACTATAGGGCATTTATCGGAACAAAAAAAAAATTATGTATGAAGTGGAAAAACATATGAAGCAGGAAGCACAAAATCAAGATTCCACTGTATATTACATGTTATATATGTATATAACTATAAATATATATAATAAATATAACAAAAAATCTATGATCAAGTAGTAAATTAAAACTGTCTACTGTCCACTTGCTACTAAGTGAAAAATCTGAATTTTCAGATCTACTGCAAGCAACTTGTAAAACACTGAATTTCAAGAAAATCTGTAACTACTGTAATTTTTTAACAGAATGAGCGATGTGACAATGGGTCATTAGAAACATGTGCAACATTACGGAATCAGGAGAAAAGTGATTAAAAGTTTGAGAGAGTGGTCAAACATTTAGGTGCTTAAGTATGGATTGGGTGATTTGTGGTCTTTGTTGTCACTTAGGAGAATTGGGTGTGCAGTCTTTGCAAGTCAGTCAATCATTGTTTTCTTGAGACTACGTTCTGCTTTGCTTAAAGCTTAACATTAGAAATGGATTATTGGCTTAAACAAGGTATGCTAAAACGTTCAAGCTTGGAAAATTTTCAGTCAAATTCCTCATCAGTGTCTGGTACTTCTTTTTGTGCAGATGGTAATGATAGTGACAGAAAAAAATGAAAAGAATTTGCTTCATTTCAAGGAGACAATGCATCATCTGGTAAGTGTAACCAAGATAAATTTGCAAAAAGTAGAAAATACGAGAGCTATATCAGTTTCAAATTTATGAATGCTGATGATCATCCAGTGTGTTGTATGCAGCCATTTTCCTAATTAGCGCAATAGCACCTGCTAAACTGTGGCACCATTTAGAGCAGGTGTCAGCAATCTATGGCCCGCAAGTTATCAAGTGACCCATTTGATAATTTCAAGTGACCCACTTGATTTCCGCAAATAAAGTATAATATATAAAAATAATTTATAAAACATAAACATGAAACAAACACTTTGAGAAAATATAAATAATAGATTAACATTTTGGTTTGATTACAAAGTTGCAGAAATGAACATAGGCAGAATACAGCGACCTTGTCCGAACAAATGTCATCATTACTAGATGAGCGTTTATTCACGTTAATGAAGATAGATGTAAACAAGAGTAGATGCGTGATCAGCAGGTGATCAGAGCTCTTATTGGTCAGCTGGGCTGTCTAACTGCGTGCCACCTGCAGCCGACCAATAGGATCCATGCCCACCTGCTGATCACGCATCTGCTCTTGATTACATCTAACTCCGTCTTTAATGATGTGAATAAAAAGTACTTCAGTTCAGAAGTGCAAGAACAGTTACCTAAGCGAAATAATTAGTTATTGCAAAAAAGATATTATTTCAAGATGTGTGGACTGAAAAGTATAGATGTATGGAAAATAGTGACAAATTAATATGTACTTTATGTACAAATATAATTACCACCAGGACTTACAATACTGAGCAACACTTTTCTTCAAAACATAAAGATGTCAGCGAAATGTCAAATGAAGAAAAATATGAGTACATTGCTAAATGTGTATTAAATTAAGGAAAACAAAATAAATTTTTGAAGAGATTTGTTACCAGCCACAATTATGCTACATCTGCCAGCTTTGTTGCAACTTATAGTATTGGTCCCAAAGGAAAACCATTTACAGATGGCAAATTTTTGAAAAACACATTCATAAATTGTTCCGAACACTTATTCAATGACTTCGCAAATAAAAAAACAAATAATTAAGAGAATTAAAGAAATGCCATTGTTGACCAAAACAGTTCAGCATTGCATTGAAGATATGGCAAAAAATATTGACGCACAGGTCAAAAATGATTTGTTATTTAGTGACGTAATTAGCATTGCACTCGATGAAAGTACTGATGTAAATAGTATGGCTAGGCTGGCAATTATTATTAGATTTGCATCAATAAATAGTTCGAACATCAATGAACAACTATGCATTCTTGCTTCAATGAATGACATGACCAAAGGCATTGATATTTTCCGTCAAGTACAAGAGTCTACAAATTTCAAAAATGGGAAAATATTGGATTTAAAAAGTAAATTGTTTCCCATAACAACTGATGGTGCTTCAGCTATGAGAAGTAAAAATGTTGGATTCATGAAACTAATGAAAAATGAACTTAGCCGCCCACTTTTATCGTTCCATTGTATCATACATGAAGAAAATTAATTTGCAAAGGCATCTACGCAACAACTTAAGGATGTAATGGAAATGGGAGCTAAGATCGTAAACAAAATAGTAGACAAAATCTGCATTAACACACAGGCACTTCAAAGCATTTTTGAAGGAAATTGAATCGAAATATGGAGATTCGCTGTTACATGCTGAAGTACGATGGTTAAGTAGGGGCAAAGTTCTTAAAAGATTTGTAGAGTGCTTTGATGATATACAAATATTTCTTTACGAAATCGGTGAGCATGATCTCAAACTCAATGACAAACAATGGTTTTTAAAACTTTTGTTCTTAACAGACATAATAAACTATTATAATAATTTCAATGTACGACTCCAAGGAAATAACCACATAATTCTGAAAATGTATGAGGAATGGAAGAGTTTTTGTTCGAAATTAATATTATTTGAAACTGACATAAAAACTAAAATATTTCGTTTCTTTCCCTTACTAAAAAGCCAACATGAGAAAGAAAATATCGATAAAAGCAATCTAAATATGTTCGAAAGTTGTATTTTGAACATTAAAAGTGAATTTGAAAGTAGATTTCAAAGTTTTAAGAAGCACAGCAAAATGTTTACATTTATAATAAAGCCCAACGAAATAGAGGAAAATGTTTTAGATTTGCAGTATTTTGAATGTCTGAAAATTGACAATTTAAGTTTTGAAATGATTGATTTTAAAAGTTTAACATTGTGGACGGACAAATTCAAGACATTGCGGAAAGATTTAGAAAACATGGAAGATAATCATCTTCTCATATTATAAAATTGGGTATAACATCCTACGAAGTTTTCATCTTTGAAAAAAATTGGCTTTGCCATTTTATCCACGTTCGGTTCTGTTTATAAATGTGAGCAAATATTTTCACACATGAAATTTATTTTAAGTAAGAACAGGAGCAGATTAACTACTGAAAATTCAGACACTTGTATTCGTCTTAAAGTGACTAATTATGAACCAGACTTGACTAAATTGAAGTCACAAATTCAGCATCAGGGGAGCCATTGATAATGAAGAGAATGCTTATAAATAAAGTTCATAAATTATTAATGAACTAAAACTTGACAATTATATTTGTTTTTATAATAATTAGAATTAGAATTTTGTTTTTTTATGTTTAGTTTAAAAAGAGTTTAAAAGCATATTGTAATAGTTTTCTCAATAAAATTTATCTTATTATTCACTAAAGGACTGTTTTAAAATGAAAATACCCACTGACCCGAACTGTAATAGTCACATTTTGGTTGATTTTGATCCGCAGCCAAAAAAGGATGCAGACACCTGATTTAGAGTATGACCAACCTTTTTATACTAACTTAGTGCTTATCATTTATATCCAATCAGTGATAAATAATAGCTCTTTATGTTTCCTCAAGTAATATTTATAGAGGGGTTTCATTACTAGGCATTGTAAGAAAAAGAGTTCCGTTCAATAAAAAGTTAGAGACCCACCGAGTTAAAGCATTAAACAGACAATAAATAAAGTTATACACATTTAATTACTAAAGAAATAAAAGAGCTGTAAGTATTCCACAAAATATTTATCTTTACTTACTAAATTACAATATCCTGGAAAAGGCAAAAACAGTAAATCAAGGTCACAGTTTTTGACACCAAACCCATTGACAGAAGAGCCAAACATGAGAAGCTGGCAGTCAGGATAATATTTTCTCAGTAACTCCCGTACTTCTGCACAAGCACTGCGTCTTTCATAAAATTCTGTAGCAGGAATTTCTAGGGAAATACTTAATTTTTCCATTCTCTCAGCCAGCTAAAGGGAAGATAAATTTTTATTAACATCCACATCAATTTTTTAAATTCTCCTTAAAGATATTAGTCAACAACACTGTCAGAATTTTTTTGATTTATTTATATATATATATATATTGGGGGGTAACCAAATATTCTGTTTCTCATTTATCTATATGAACTACAATGGATTCTTGGGGGGGGGGGGGGGGAGTTTGGCTGCTACTAACAGAGATCAACAAACCCCAGTTGGTAATGATCTAACATTTTAGACTAAGAGTCAAAAATGGATAGCTCTCAACCTTAAAGAAAAGCTGGACAAATTTTTATGAATTTACAGGGGTACTTTGGCCCCCCAGAAGGAAACATCTGAAAATTTTTTAAAACTTCAAATTTGGTTTCAGTTATAAAATGGTTATTTTGAAAGATTTTCACACAAATAGATTCCTTAGTGATCGAAAATATTATTGCAGAGTTTCCATCTTAATACTCTTGGAAAGATCAAAGAATTATATATTTCAAAAAAGTTTTGAATCACTTGTCTCCTGTAGTAAAAGTAGATAAAGTTTCATGAAAAAAATACTTGAAAATGTACCCAGCATTGTTCAAGATTTAAGATTCAAACCTCTGATTAAAATTACACTGGAACTTGCAGTAAATTCACATAAACCAAGAAATGTTTTAGCAATGTCCTCTTATAACAAAAAATAAAAAAATCCAGTGTGTGAACACAAACATGGCTGTACCCTGTCCTCTAAGCTAGTGTAATATACCCAAAATAGGTACCTAAACAAACTACGAGCACGTAATATGCCTTGGGCCTAGTTCTGAGCACATTAACCTTTATGTCATAATATGACTATGTATTACGTCCAAAATATACCCTTTGCCCTCAAGGTGAGCATAATACACTCTAAATAAGCTCATTTGATATCCTCTAAATACATTTCTCACTTTCTGCACTGTAATATGCTCTAAATACATTTTCCACCTTCTGCACTGTAATATGCTCTAAATAAGTCAATTTAATACACCCTAAAGCATGATGGTGGGTATACATGAAAATGGGAAAAATTTAATTAACTTTAGCACGCCAAAAATCTCAGGCATTATCTTAACTGCCAAACACTATCTAAATGGTTACAGTTTTTGTGATGTCACAACTTCAGTGAAAGGCGAAACTTCCACTTTTGCAAACATCACATGATTGTAAAAATACACTGCAGAACATGAAGGTTAGAAGTTTTCCCCAACACGTGTGCAGAAGACCAATTTATCTCCTTATGAAACCTCATTCTCATTATTCAACAGAGGTGGATTTTTAGCCATACACAAAATCCTTATAAAAAATTATAATTAATGAACTTATGACCCCAGAAATATCACTTTTGTTTGGAGGAGTGTAAAATATTCAAAGAAATATCTGTTAAATTTCAACGATCAGATTGTAAGCTAATTTTTATACATATCAATTTTCAAATGTATTATGTCTTAAAACACAAAGAGTATATATTTTAAAAAAATTGATGAAAATTTGTCTATTAATAGTAAAGATTCCATTAAAAGTTTGTTTTTGAAAGACAATTCTTCGATATTTCCCGATGGTGTTCAGATGAAAACTCTGCGATAAATTTTTTAATCATTAAAGAAGCAATTTGGGTGAAAATCACCAAAAATGGCATTTCAACATTTAATAACTAAAAAGCTAATTTGAATTTAAAAAAAATCTCAATGAGGTGTTTCCTCTCGGGAGTCAAGATATCCCTATACCAAATTTTATGGTCGTATGATGCTTAGATTTTCCACTATAAATGACACAAACAGAAATAAATTTTTTTATTATTTTCGTGTTTTGAAGATGTGGAAGTCTTTTGAAAAATTTAATAAATTAATGCAATTAATACTTGCGTTAAATCTTTTAGCACTGTGTACATTTTCAATTATTCTATAAGGAAGATAAGGTAATGTTTTTGGATATTAGATTCCATTAATATTTATAAAGGAATTAAATATTAAATAGTATAATTTATGGTTAAAAAATGAAATTTTATCAGTTTACATACCAAGAAATATGGCAATACATTATATAATGCTCTATATTTCTTTTTTGCTTGAAAGTGCCATCTCATTGGATATGTGACCACAGCTTCATAGCCAGAAATTGTTTAACAGAATTTGATCACACTCAAGGAAGCCATTAATAATGTTACTAATGTGCAATAATCAAAGTCAGGTTGAGCATGCTACTTTTGTTTTAGGTACTAAAGGAATAATTTTCAAGTGTGTACAATTGAAGACCTTGGACAAAATATTATATCTACTTGTACATTTACACAAAAAGTTCTTTTCTTAATGATTAAAAATTAGGGTACTTTTGTTTTAACAGAATGCCAGCGATAAATCAATGAAATGAACAGAAGTGAAGTGACCAATGACCTTCAGTTGTTTTGCAAAACTTTTTTTAAAACCACAGTTCAGTGTTCAGTGCATAGTTGCATTAGATACTTGTGTTCTATTTTTTCTGTTTTTACGTCGAAGTAAATTTCTACGTAACACTTGATAGTTATGAATCTGTGGAACTTACTTCAAAATGAAATGGAGTCTGTCCACTATTTCCAGAAATACAGCATACTTCCGGAAAATCAACATTGCAATCTTTCACATCCAATGAAGTTATATTTCAACGAAGAATGCATTTATTGGCAGTGCAATATTTGCACATGTCGAAAAAGTGTTAGAATGCATGTAAAAAACTAGTTCGAAAGTAGCTATATAACATATACAACAGCTTTACGAATCCTGTATTGATGGTGTGAAGAACTAACACCAGTCAAGTTCTGCCAAAAGCAACTAAGAATGGCAGACAAAACAGTTATTGATTGAAATAATTATCTATGAGAGATATGCATTCTTGAAATGGCAGAAGCAGAAAATGGAAAAATTGGCATCATCGATTGCATTGTGGAGATCGACGAAAGCATGTTCACAAGACGTAAAAATAATACTGCAAGAATAGTCCCTCTCAAATGGATTTTTGGGGCATTTGTTGTGAAACAAGAGAAACATTTTTTGTCATTGTTCCCAATCGTAGTGCTACCACATTAATGAACGAAATAAAAAAAACACATTAAAGATGGATTGGTAAAAACCTAAAAACATTGATCAACGTAAAAATAGAACATGAGTATCTAATGCAACTACACACTGAACTGCAGTTCTAAAAAAAGTTTTGCAAAACAACTGAAGGTCATTGCTCACTTCACTTCTGTTCATACCAGTGATTTATCGCTGGCATGCAGTTAATACGATAGTACCAAAATTAGTTTAATAGTATTAGATTTTTAAAAGTGTTCTATTAAAAAGTTTTTTTTTATGATTTTTTAAAAATAAAATGATTTTACTAGAAGAACTTCAATGTGAGGTAAAGTTCCACCTCACCTCCACATAATAGTAAAAAGAGTCGGGAAGGTAATAATAGTAAAAATTGAAAACACTGATTCAGATGATGAAGTATCCAGAATAAAATACAAAATATATACTGCAATTTTCGGACATATATTCCATAGCTGCCAATCTCCAAATATAAAAACCAGGAGGTTTTTGCGTGAAGGCACAAAGTATATTCTTGAAAGCTATACTCAATATGGTTAGCATAATAATATAGTTAGCATCTAAATATAGTTAGCATAACTTTTCAGCACATGAAACTGAAATATGAATTCCACATGATTATAATTTACAAATTTAAAACAAAATTAAATACAGATATTCACATATTCATCATCATCATAACTCGTCGTGCCTAGTGGCACATAAGGCCTTCTGCTTGAGTTGCCACTCTGGTCGATACTGTGCCGCAGTTCTTGCTTCTGACCAGCTCGCCCATCCCATCAAATTTCTCTCCTGCTCCACCAGTCTCCTCCAAGTTAGCTTGGGTCGACCCAGAGATCTTTTTCCTTCAGGCACCCAAGTAAGTGCCACAGCAGGGATATTATGCTGCGGTATTCTTAAGACATGTCCAGTCCATTTCCATTTCCATTTTTTTATATCCTTCTCTCAATTGCTTCCTGTCCAGTACTCTTGTAGAGTTCAGTGTTAGTAATAGCATAAGGCCAAAATACTCCCAAAATTTTCCTCAGACATTTAGTTATTCACATATTAAATATCTATTAAGAGTTAAGATATTATAGTTTTCAAAAGCACAGCAAATAATACATAGATTAAAATAGTTCAGGTGGGATGACATTGAAAACTGAGAGATAACAGACTGAAAGGTATTAGGAAAAACATTTACAAAAAATGAAAAAAATAAAAATAGAAGAATTCAAATTTACCCAATTTAGATCATTTAATAGCCTATTTTGAAAAAATCATGTGGCTAAACTTTATATAATAGAAACATTGAAATTTGCACATTGTGTGTGTGTGCATGGTTATATTGGTTAATCAATAAAAATACATTTTAGAATCAACTTCACCATAATAAACACATTTATCATTCAAAAATATGGAATGTTTTAAAACCAAAAAAACTGCCTTAGATTCAAAGCGCTACAAGAGAATGTTAAATATCTATAAGAATCATCTCACTTCCATAATATTGTATCATAATATTTGGTTAATTATGCCATATATTTCTTTAAAAGTAACAAAATATAAAAATAAGCAGTTTAGTCTGCCTATGGTGCAATAATTACAGGATAGAGATGGATGGAAAAATATGCATGTAGACTACCAGCAAAGCAAGTGTATACAAACTGAATTGAGTAATCGCACTATTTATGTAAAAATGATTTCCTTCAACATTGTAACACAATACAAATGAGTAATAATAAAACAAGTAAATATTGAAACTTAATTTTTTGGGATAAAAGCTTTTATTCATAACCCTGCCATGAGCACTTTCAATAGAGGCAAATCATAAGAATTATCTGAAAAATGGGAATGCTAAATAAAACATCCTTTTACTTCTACAGAAAAAGCACAATGTTATTGCATATTAAATTCAATAATCAGACAACTCGTGCAATCTTTCCATTTCAAATACCGCCTTTCTATTACAAATGTTACTTGATGTGAATGTTTCACAATCTTCAAGACGAAGTCCTTTCCGTGCTAGAACTTGACTCAAGGTGTGAAGATTTTACCTAAATTCATAACTGCTTGGTCAACAGTAGTTCCTTTCATTTAATCACTGTTTAAGGCCAACACAAAATAAACGGTAGAATTCGTCTTTTGGCAGGCAGCTCCATAAGAACATTTTTCTGGAATTCCGCCATTAATATAGCTGTTTCAAAGATTTTAAAAAATAACAATAGATATACACACATTCAATACATTAAGGAAAGGCTGTTATCAAATCAATTAATCATATAAAATTTTTAAATTAAAAAAATGTTGCCTACCAATATCTGGAAAAAATTTCCTCTTTCAAATATGTTTCTTTTTTAGTAAATTATACAACTACTTAAATTTTACTCTACCATACCTGTAAAATATAGTTTCCTACAGTTTAAAATATGAATTTCATTACTTACACTACTCAGTTCATTTATTGAGAGCAAATCTTCATGAGAAATAGAAGGCAACTTTTCACGATATTTGGGCATATAATATAGAGCCATCTTATCTTGTCTGGTAGTTTATCAAGATTTTAGACTTCCTGAAAGATAACAAAATTCTAATTAAAATAATACCACTACAGATACATCTGTTGAAATTAGTTTTATAATATGTTTGTGAGAAGAATTGGTTAAAGAGATTATCAGCTCCATAGGAATCATAAAATTTAAAACTGTATCACATAAGGATTCAGTGGCGTAGTGCCCATTGAGGCTCAGAAGCTGAGCTTCCCCTGTTTAAAATCTAATTTAAAGATACTTTTATTTATTATACCTTTTAATATAACTGTGCGAATATACATGTCTTTTTCTAGAAAACTATTACACTTTACTTACTCAAAATGAGACGTTTCAAAGTATTTTTCCCATTAAAATGCATATCTAAAAGCTGAAATCATCTAGCTTTTACGTTTCATTGAAAAAAGCATGGTATTATCCCCACCAGTTGTTAAACTCCGCCTTGGCTGATAAGCTAGAACTATAAGCTAACTTCCAGGAAGACATGGCTATTTCAGCCCCTATTTTCAATCCTTTGTAAACAAGGTAATGACAGACAATGATTGGATATGGAACGTGACGTTCCATGAATGAAAATTACTTGGGCAAGGCGAATGGATTCGTCATTTTGGGTTAAACATTGTTCCATTAATTAATCTTTACAGAAAAAAGTCATATGTAATGCTAAAAAATATGAGTCATTTTCCACGAATAACATGGCATTCGCCTAAATTTAAACAATATCAAGACAAGGAAACACACTAATAATGACTACCATTAAACTTAAATAGTTTGTGAAGTAGACTCAGTCACAGCAACAATATGGCGAAGCATCCGTTTGCGTATTTGTGAGTTTTAGAATTAATAAATCTGATTTCCTTTTTAAAATCACGTTACAGGAGAAAATCAGTTAAGCAAAAGCCATTAATAATTTCCTAGTGGATTTTTAGCATATTGCCGATATTTTGAAGTTTTTACTTTTAAAGTATAGTATTTGTAAATAATTATTGCTAATAATAGTCTAATATATTTCTACTTCATACATAGGTGCCTGTAAAACTTTTTCCAGGGGCATACAGCAAACTTAAGCCCATTACAAACAACATTGACAGGCCTAATGCTTGCCTGTGTTATATTAATGTTCAAGGGGGAGTGTGACCACCCCTTTTACATCCCCTATAGGCGACCATGACATCCTATTTAATAAAATGATTGTAAAAGTTCATCTAATTTAGAAAAAAAAAAATATTTAAAATGTATTCATCTTACATGGGTAACATTTTAAAGTCTTTTGCATTTCATCCACTCTTTGCATTTTTATTTAAAATTATTTTATTTTATTCACCAATAAATAAAATTTCTTAAAATAAAACTTATGAAAATGTGAATCCCAATATAAATTCACTTGTAATACAAAATTTTTTACCCAATTTTCAGGCTCCCCAGTCAAAAATCTCAAGCTACGCTACTGTAAGGATTATAGATACTATTATAAACATTATACTCCAAACTTAGGTAAATAAATATACTTTTAAAATAAAACCAGAGCTATGCTAAAAAGCTGTTTACAATATGAACAGAGATATTGGGGGGGGGAAAAAAATAGAACATTTCCACAATATTAGATGCATCACCGAAGTCAAGCAGCATCGGGCGCGGTTAGTACTTGGGTGGGTGACCACCTGGGAACACTGTGTGCTGTTGGCACATTTCGGGCGCGGTAGCCCGGTGGTTTGCACGCTGGATTTGCATGCTGCTACAACTGCCGCCGTGTTCATGCGGAGTATGATCAAGTAAAATATGTGGGTCCGTAAGTCCTTCCGAGAGGTTGATGGTAGGGGAAGAAGGGTACAGTCCCTGTAGATGCCTCCCCCACTGGGTTCCGGTCTAAATTGGGTGGCACTTCCCGGCCGTCCAAACGGTTACCTTACACCTTTCTGGTAGGTCGGTCGGTCTGGGACTCAACAACAGTATTAGATGCACTGACATAGTTGTGCCAAAAACTTGCTCCAAGTCAAAATAGGAAAACAACCCATTTCAGATCGGAACCTATGAGAAACCTCAACTAATTAAAAAAAAATGTGCAAAAAATTATTTTAAAATTTCTTGTAAATAAAAGTCAAATTATGTAGTATAAAACAAAAATGAATTAAACAAGCCATTTTAGGAGTTAATTGAGCTCATTTTTTCAAGAACTTTCATTCAAAGTACTGTACAGATAACAGTTTAAAAAAGAGTTTGAAAATAAAAAAAAATGTATAATAAAAGGAAGAATCTGTCTGCAATACTGAGCGATATCTATCATATTTATAGGTCTGAGCTTTCTCACACAGTAGCATCTATATCTGAACTAATGCACCTCAAAAGTCTTCTTCCAAATTTAATTAGATTTTTTCCAAATTAAATTTTAAAATTACTTCAAAGTTCTCAAACTTGCTATTGCATAAGATATGAATAACGATTGTTGTATGAAAATGAAGAGTTCAATAATCAACTTCACTTTACTACTATTTTTTTTATTTATCTTACATGTGAATAACAACAATTGTACAAAAGTTAAACAAGAAAGATCAATCATGCATAAAGCACTGATTATGAAACACTTTCTAACTTCAATGCAATTTTATATAAACATCTCTAAAATGCGATACACTCCTCAGTAATATTTATAAAATTATCACAATACTACATTAATTTATTATATTTGAAAACTTAAAACTCCATCGAAAAAAATGAACTTCATTCAAATATCTCTAAAATGCGATGCATTCCTCGGTAATATTTTTAAAATTATCATAGTACTACAATAATTTATTATAATTGAAAACTTCATCGAAAACGAATGAACTTTATTCAAATGACGTCATCAAAACATAAATTGCCTCTATATAAAAGCAGCATTTTATTCAGAAACTTTTTCCATTCCTTTCATTTATCACAATACTATAATAATTTATTTTAATTAAAAATTTAAAACTATGGAGGTACAAGTAATTTAACTATGCTTAAAACTTCATCGAAAAAATAGTCTGCTTCTCTATGTAAAATCAATGAATGCGTCATTCATCTCAGCTATATTGCAGACACTATGAGTTAAATAATTTTGTGTTAAAGAAATGCAGCAATTCTTATACAACTCATTCTACATCTTTTGGTGCTTACATTCTCCATAAGTGAAAATTAGGCTTCGTTGTAGAAATAATCATCGTTGTAGAAATAATCAAAGTTGGATGATCATTTAAACCCAAATATATTGTAATCGCATCGTTTCAGTATGTAGATACACAGAATTTAAGCAAAAATAAAGCGGTTTTAGGATGGATGCAACACTAAATATGAATTGAAAAGAACTTTAAAAATCATGATTGACACAAGATGGATGCCCTATTTTATTTTGAAGTGGGTCACGTGATCTCTTCATATAATGGTCACATGATCTCTTCATAAGGTGTAATTATTATTTTAATTTTTATTTTAAAAACTTTGCAGAATGTTTTTTATATATTTTATGGGATAATTTGAATATTTCCTAAAACTTTCGAAGCAATTTGTGAATATTAAATTTGCTTAAAAAATGTTTGAAAAATTAGCTCCCATATGGTTCAATGTATTTCATTTTTTTAACCCGGGTTCAATCCAACACTAATTGGGTGATATTATTCATTTATATTCCCATAGGTTCCACAGACCGTCTGAACAACATACTAAAATTTCATTTTGATAAAGTCATTTTTACGGCAGTTATCTTGCTAACGGACAGACAGACAGAATAAATGAACAAAGCCAAACACTTTTCAACTATGTTGTAAAGTGTTAAAAAGAGTCCAATATTCAGCTAAACTTTCTTACTATTTTTTTTTTATTTACTTTTTTACTTGCATTTAAATTTTTCAATCAACACGAAGAGAGATCTAACTGTCCGGTCCCCAGGTATATTTTAAGCATTTCATTTTAAACACTTTACAACATAGTTGAAAAGTGTTTATGACTTTGTTCATTCTGTCTGTCTGTCCGTTAGCACGATAACTGCTGTAAAAATGACTTTATCAAAATGAAATTTCAGTATGTTGTTCAGACGGTCTGTGGGACCTATTGGAATATAAATGAATAATATCATTCAATTAGTTTTGAACTGAACCCGGGTTGAAAAAATGAAATACATCAAACCCTATGGGACATAATTTTTCAAACATTTTTTAAGCGAATTTAAAATTCACAAATTGCTTTGAAAGTTTTAGGAAATATTCAAATTATCCCATAAAATATATAAAAAACATTTCAGCAAAATATATTCAATAGTTTTTTAAATAAAAATTAAAATAATAATTACACCCTTTATATGAAGAGATCACGTGACCATTATATGAAGAGATCACGTGACCCACTTCAAAATAAAATATGGCATCCATCTTGTGACAATCATGATTTTTAAAGTTCTTTTTAATTCATATTTAATATTGTATCCTTTCTAAAACAGCTTTATTTTTGTTTAAATTCTGTGCATCTACATACAGAAACAACGCAATTACAATATATTTGAGTTTAAATGATCATCCAACTTTGATTATTTCTACAATGAAGCCTAATTTTCACTTATGAAGAATGTAAATACCAAAAAATGTAGAATGAGTTGTATAAGAATTGCTGCATTTCTTTAACACAAAATTATTTAGCTCATGGAGTCTGCAATACAGCTGATATGAATTGATTTTACACAGAGAATCAGACGATTTTTTTAATGAAGTTTTAAGCATAGAGTTTAATTACTTGTACCTCCATGGTTTTAAGTTTTTAAATAAAATAAATTATTATATTATTGGGATGAATGAAAGGAATGGAAAAATGTGCATGAATGAAATGCTGCTTTTACATAGAGGCGATTTATATTTCGATGACATCATTTGAATAAAACTTATTTGTTTTCAATGAAGTTTTCAAATATAATAAATTATTGTAGTATTATGATAATTTTTTAAATATTACTGAGGAATGTATCACATTTTAGAGATGTTTAAACCAGGCAACTTACATTTCAATGTCGTCATTTGAATGAAGTTCATTTTTTTCGATAAAGTTTTAAGTTTTCAAATATAATAAATTAATGTAGTATTGCGATAACTTTAAAAATATTACTGAGGAATGTATTGCATTTTAGAGATGTTTATATAAAATTGCATTGAAGTTGGAAAGTGTTTCATAATCAATGCTTCATGAAGAGAGATACAACTGTCCTGTTCCCAGGTAAATTTTAAGCATTTCAATAATTTGATCATATCTCAGTTTCTAATTATGCTAAAGCTTAGCTTTAAAGACTTTGCTTGAGCTACCAAAAGCTGTGTATCCGAATTGCATGTGCCCCATACGCTTATTTATGGCATGTAATACACCCATGTGATAAAAATAGTCCACCTTTTCATATCACCAAGTGGCATGTCTTCTATCATTATAGGCTGTGTAATTATTGCTAATTTCTAGGAGAGAACACAAGCAGTAAAAATCACCTCATTCGTGGTGGGGAAACTCAGTCTACTAATGTTTTGAAATTAAACATCAAACATCTGTTTTTTTACAGATTCCCAAAGTAAGCTTTGTTGAAACATGAAGAAAAAATGTTATAGCAATAAAACATGATTTAAGATCTTCTGATTGGCTACTTTAAATACTTAACCTTACCAGTCAATTTTAAATTTTTTCTGAAAAATCAGAGTGCTAATAAATCTGAAGCTTTCTTATAGGTTTCTGAAAGAATTTTTTCCTTAAATACATTTTTAAATGAAATGGGTATTTTGGGCCATCCTGCCTCCCCTCCTATTATTTAGCAAAAAATTGTCATTCATATACTTATGGTAAGTGTTTCATTTATTAGTTAATAATTAAATTTACTACAGAAAGGTTAGCAATATTCCAAAAATTTGCATTTAAACACAATCATTGGTATATTCTATTTTATATTTCAATATTTTTCATTTTTGCAAAAAAATTATCTTTGAAACATATTATAAATGCGTATACTTTCAGAATAAAATTATTAAAGATTATTATTTAAGCACTTAGAATGATTTAGGCTTACTAGAAACACATTTAGAGAGCACTCAAACTCTGTGAAATTTTTCTGTTCGTTTACTTTCTGAAAACATTAATGCAATTTTCAATTGTTAATCAAAAACACAATTGAGGCAAGATAGATTGTAGAAAACCCAGACCACACGACCAACCCAAAGGCTAATGGTAGCTTTCTGTGTGGCCGGGCAAGATAGATTGTGTAGCAAGATAGATTGTGTAGCAATAGTTGTTACACAACTTTTTCTCTCTCTAAATCGAACCCTCCTGATTTGTCAAATATCTAGAATTTATAATTATACTTAATTCTAATTAATCAAGGTTCATACTCTAATGAAATTCCCTGAGTTTTCCAGAAGAATTTTCCCAACTTCCATAATCTGAAACAACATTCTGTAACGTGTAATAATTTTCAAATTTAGTAACATAAATAATTTAACATGGAAAATTAGCTAATTTGATGATAAAAACATTAAATTTTGTAAATCAAAACTTTGGTTTCATCAATTACATTAAGGTAAAGGCATCCTTTTAAAAACAGTTTGAACTTTACAAGACGACAAAACAATGACTTGTTTCAGGCTCAAATAGAAAATTTCCAGGTTTTAATGAAAAATTGCAATTTTCCATGAAATTTTGAAATGAATTTAAATTCCCTAAGAATTCCATGTTTTCTCTGAGGCATTATAAACCCTGAATTTGTGTGAAGTGTGGAGATTCACTGCTAGTAAATAAATAAGATAAAAGAAAATAACAGATTTCAGAAAACTCTTGAGCTACTTTATCGCCTAAAGGAAATTAATATCTGATCAAACTATTTTACTAAAGACCACAGAATCAAGAATATAGTATAAAACATGAAAGAAACATTTAGTTTCAGAAGCTATAAGGATCTACTTTATCACCTAACTGAAAATAACATTAGATCAAACTATTGTAAAAAATACCAGTGAATACCTTCAAAAACAAATACTGAAGGAAGCAACCAGTTTTGGAAAGCTATATTCGATTTACTTACAACAATTCAATTAAAACAGTATTCAAACTGAAATAAATAAATAAGACTGCAAATTAAGAATAATATGAAAAATGAAGAAACTGGTTTTGAAAACTATATGAGCTACCTTCATTAATTGAATTAAATCAAACGACTTTAAAAATACTAGTAAATAAAAAGATTGAAATTAAGAAAATTATAACAAAAATTATGGAAGAAATCGGTTTTAGAAAGCTACATTTTATCAACCAAATTCTAATAAAATTCAACCAAACTATTTTTAAAATACCGCTGAATAAGATTGTGGAATTAAGAAGAAAAAAAAATGAAGGAACCTCTTGCAGAAGCTACAAGAGCAAATTTCAACCAAATTCAAATAATATTCTGTGGAACTACTTTTAAAATACTAGTGAATAAAAGACTGCAGAATTAAGAATACTAGTGGGTGGTACCATGAAAAAACTTGTGTTATATTTCAAGATGTTTAAATACTGAAATCACACCTCAGAAAACATTCAGGAGGGATTAAGGTATTATAGTATCTGATTGTTAATCCCTCCCTCCTCTATGATTTCTTCCTTTCTGAGGGAGAGAAACCATTGAGGATTAGGAGGGATTAGACATATGAAGTAGGGCCCTTGTAGTCCCCATCTGAGGGAGGTTAAGCCCACTGGTCTTTGGAGTTCCTTTGTTATTCACACTGGAAATTATATTATTTGATAATACCAGTGAATAAAAAAAGAGACTGCAGAATTAAGAAGAATATAACAAAAACTGAAGGAAATAATTGGTTTTGAAAGTTTAGCTAACTTAAAAAAATTTGAACTGATGAATAATGAAAATGTATTATAACAAAACTGAAGGAAACAAATAGTTTTGGAATCTGAATGAGCTGACAGGAGATAGATACAAGAAACAACCAGCTTCAGAAATTAAATTAGTTACCTTTATTTGGAAAAGAAAAAAACAGCTGTAATAAATCAAGGAATGAAATTTATCAGTGAACAAAAAGCTAAGTGCATCCAGAAAGGAAGAATAAAGCAGTAATAAACAAAGGAAAGTAATTGGTATCAAAAACTTAAATTAATAGGAGAGAAAAATAGGAGTTAAGCAAGAGATTTTAAGAGCAGAAATTAATAGAGAAGCACCATTAACAAAAGAGCCTAAATGAGGAAAAATAAAGAAACCTTCAAGAAAAGTTTAATTTAAAAATGGAATTAGGCATACAAATGATCTTAGCATAAGAAAATTTAAAAACTTGATCACAGTTCCAAGAATACTCAGTAACAGAATTGTACACTTCTTTTTCAGAAACATGATAATTCATCTGTTCCTTGATATGAAATTAAAGAGCTCTTTTAGTTTGACGCATTCCAAGTGAATGTAGTTTCAGTTATGTTGATCGACTAAAAGTGCTCTTAAATTTCATATTAAGGAACATATGAACTGTTTCTAAACAAAAAGTGTCTAAACCAGGGCCATAGTCAGAGACGAAATTGAAGAGGGGCTGGAGGGAAATTCAATGGGAGCTCAACAGTCTTAAAGGAGGAGTTCACCAAAAACATAATCATTAGCATTTTTAAATCATAATAGTTACCACAATATATTTCAATTCATATAAATTATTAACAAATAATTGCATATTTATATTTGGAAGATAAGACCTAATCATTAATATCGATATAGCTACTATACATCAATATTAATATATAATAATTACAATTGATTTTAATGTGAGCATTAACTAGTCATAAAGCTGTTAATAATTTGTAGAAACATTTAAAGTTAATACAAGTTAATGCTTAATATTAATTCTTACCTACTTATCAGTTGATTTTGACCCTATAATGTAGTGAACCCCACAATACAAAAGTATCCTAAATACTATTGTCATAATTTTTAAATTAAGTATGTAAATAAATTGATCATTAGTATAATCACAAATTCAGCTAAATTAAAAAACCTTCAAAACAAAGTAATTTATAAAAAATTCTCAAAGAAATTTTTTTTCCGCAAAATTTGAATGGTATTTTATATGAAATTTCATATCACAACTAAAAATTTAATATTTGTATTAGGGGGTTGAGTATACTTCTTGGGAGGCCTTAGCCCCCTACCTGGTCCAAACTTTTTACAGCACTGAGAATCTGTAATTATATTTTTAAATTTTCAAATGCATTTACACAAATAATTTTTTTTTTTTTTTAATTAACAATTATTTTTTTTTTTAATTAACTAACAAGGTTTCTCTATTCTTTCTCAATCAAGCTTAATTGTCAATGGTAATTCTCCATTAATTTCTTCCAGCTGAAAATCTTTCTTACTTCCCATCCATTAAATTTTATTTTGATACCAGTAAATTTCTTTGATTTACTACAGCTTTGCTCTTTCTTTTTAGATGCATGGAGCTAATTTTGTTTACATAAATAGTTTGTTTCTTGATTTGTTATTGCTGTTTGCTTTTTTCAGATGAAGATAACTAATTAAGTTTCTGAAGCTAATTATTTCCTGTATCTATTTTGATGCAGCTTCTGAAATTGTTTATTTTCTTCATTTGTGTTATACTACATAGTCAAATTCATCAGTATTTTGACTTGTCTTTTAAAACAACAAACAGCTGCGGCAACCCTAACCGAACTTTGTGTACATTTCCCACTCTTTATAAGTTTCAAACTTTTTTCTTAATCTTGTTACAGTGTAAGAAATTTTGTCAAACTTCTTTTAATTTGTTTTACATTATTACCTTATTAAATTTTTCCTGCCAACCCGTTGGATAGACCCATTAGTTTTTAACTACTTAATTTTGTCCCCCCCCTCCCCCCAACACCTGGGTTTCATACAACTAATGGCAAAACAGTCAGATGAATACAAAACCTATATAAATCAGAGATTAGAAGCACTCACCACTGGCACTCTATAAAGATGTTGACTAATGATAATACTTCCGGAAAAACCAGAAATGTCTCAAACTTATGCCTACAGTGTCACAACACAGAACCTATGGCAGGAATAAGGTCAATTCAAATGTTTTTGAAGTTAATTGACAAAGTTGGCTTCTATAACTTCTGCAACCAGCAGTTCTGCAACCAGCAGTTCTTCAATTTTGTTATTTTCTTAATTCTGCAGTAAGTATTTTATTCACTGATTTTTAAAGTAGTTGTACCGAATTTTATTTCAATTTAGTCAATGAAGTAGATTTATACTAATTACAAAAACAAGCTGCTTACTTTATTTTTCATTAATTTGCAGTCTTATTCATTAGTATTTTCAAAGTAGTTTAATCAAATATAATTCAATTTAGTTAATGAAGTAACTCATGTAGCTTTCTGAAACCAGTTGTTTCATTCCATGTTATTATATTCTTAATTCAGCAGTCTTCCATTTATTGGTTCTAAAGTATTTGAATTTAGTTGAAGTAGGTAGCTCACCTAGTTTTCCAAAACTTTTTTCCTTTATTTTTTGTTATTTTTCCAACTTTTATAGTGTTTTATAAACTGCTATTTTAACAGCAATTTAAACAAATGGTTTTGAAATTTTTGATGAAATAAGCTCCCAAAATCAATGAAATAAACTCCCAAATTCCTTCATTTTTGTTACATACTACTCAATTTTGTCGCATTATTTCATAATCTTTTATTCACAAATATTTTTAGAGTAATTTTCTGCACATCCTTTTTAAAATTAGTCTATTATGCTCCTCATTTAGTTTCCGAAACATTTTTCCTTATTTATTCTACCATGGGGCACCTAAATTTATATTTTATTCACAGAGAAGTTGCTATGAATCCTTTTTTCCCATCCCAGGTTTATCCTTTCAATATTTTTATTTTTAAATGCCTTTATGTTATAAAATATTTTTATGTGCCTTCCTAGGAAACTATTTTTTGACACACTATCTCGTCTTTGTTGGTGTGGTTGTTCTGTCTTCTTATGTCGAAGGAGGCAGTTTTTTGTCTCCAAAACATGTTGACATATTTTGAATCAACTGCTTAGTATGTTGTGATTAAAGAAATATTTAAATTTTAGACAATTCAAAAGGGCTTCCACAATCTACAAGTCTATTTAATATTATTAATTTGTTTAAAATTAAAATTAAGTTTACATTGCTTCATCATCATCATTATCATGGTACTACAGCCCTTGTAGGGTCCTGACCTCCTTTAAGATTTTTGACCATTCCTTTCTATTGGCCGCTTTCCTCTTATAATTGCTAATACCAAGCAATTTCAAATCCTCCTCTACCTGCTCCTTCCATCTGACCCTAGGTCTTCCTCGAACTCTTGACTCTCCTGGGTTTCCTTCCGAAAGCCTTCTAGTGACTCTTCTCTCCTCCATCCTCATCATATGTCTGAGCCATTGAATTCTTTTTTCCCTTATAGTTATAACAATATCTATCTCTTTATATCTTTCATAAACCTCTTTATTTGTTCTACTCCTCCAATATCCATTTTCACATATTGCTCCGAAAATTTTCCACAGAATTTTTCTCTTCCATATTCCCAAAAAATCAGTATCTCTTTTAAATTAAAGTCCAAGTCTCCAATCCGTATAGAACAATTAGTCTTATTATCACTTTATAGATGAGTATTTTGAGTTTAATATTTACATAGCTTAACCTCAATAGTTTCTGTAAAGCAAAATAACATCTGTTTTTACATTGCTTAGAATCCATAATTTGTAGGTGACCAAATCTAATCTATTTTTTGCTATATTGGATGCTGAGAATATTTCTTTTCTCACAATCTAATGAAAGATGAAGGCAATTAATGCAATGTTAAGTCATTTGTGTATGTGATATTTACCCTTCAACAGTTTCAGAGCTATGTTTCTTAAGAGCATGTATTATGTATACAGTAAACAGTGGCTATGTATTGACACTACCAAGGATATATTTTAATTTTGGGGTAATCAAAAAGAAAAAAATAATAATTTGAAAGGTAATAAATTAGCAAAACAATAAGTAAATTTTTTAAATAATATGAGTTATTTTTAATGATTTACTAAAGTTGAAAAATCCTGTCCACTACAGTCGCGACGAACTGCTGAGTATTTACTTTTATCAAAATTTTAATTCTGAAGCAATAATTTAAATATTCACATATTAAATAACATGAAAAATCTAAATTATTAAAGAATTCACTTAGTCACCATAGCATACGTCAAGAATAGGCAATTACTACGCTCATCTAATATTTAATTCTAATATTTAATCAAATATTTAATATAATTTTTATATCTAATATTTAATTAGCATTTTGCCAAAACTTTTTTAATTTTGTTAAGTTTTAAACAAATTTTTGCTTCTGAATGTATATTTACATTCTACTGACTTAAAACAAATCCACTGAAAATTCAAGTATGAAGAACGGTCTTCTTCGAGTTAAAAAGACATCATGGTCGACAAAGCTAGCCATTTCCATTTAAATGCCGGTTATACTTCCGATTGCAGGACAAGTTATATAATTTGTCGCAGTGTTGCGAGATCGTGAAAAGTAAAAGTGTTATTTGACTTCTCACACAAAATACTCAAATATTATCACAATAAAAAAAAGCAAGATGAAATATTTAGAAGACGAGAGAATCTTTACCGTTCAAAACCGTGAAGAAAAATAAGCTGCAGCACCGTCAAATTGATGAAAAAAGTGCGTTACGAATGTGTAAAATTATAAATGTGTTTGATTTCTTCGGAAATTAAAATATGTTCAAATTTAAAACATTTTTAAGCGTGCCGGTAGCCGGTACAGCCAAAACAACGCATCAAAAAATGTTAATGACAAAAGTGCTGCCAGATTTAAGTTCATTTTCCAGAAATCAGTCGACCATGGATAGAAAGAAATTGAGTACATACTTATTCACTTATTGTCGATCATCGTCAAAGGAGGAGTACTCATTGACGTCAGGTTGTTCCTAGCAACTATATTTTGATTATTTACCCGTCATTTTATTGTACATTATGAATATAGTTTTGTAAGGTACTGTCTTTCAAGCAGTAGTTATATTTATTGCAATTTTAGTTAAGGCCGTCCATAAAATTGAGTCCCCCCCCCCCTCCATATTTGATTTCTTTTTTGTGAATTTTTCATGTATTTTTTAGGGCCTGTTTCAGCTAAAGTCATCCGATTTTTCATATGATTGTATATTTTCAGAATAATCGTTTACAGACCATGTGGATCAAAGTGGAACAACTTCAACATAACGTATCGATATAACGCACTTTAGCTTGAAAAAGTTCGGTTTTCAAATCTCCCATCCCCTCTTCGCAGCGAGCGCTGCGCTTCTCAACGTAACGAGCTCGCTCTCATCTAATCTGAAATGTATTTGATAAACTTATTTTGCATACGAATTATGTTTTTAAAAATTTGTTACGATGAAAAACTTGTTCTTATGAATATCTAACCAAACAAAAACTACTTTGGCAAACAGAACATGCCTATGAGCAATATTAATTCCGTTTGCGCGAAATGCGCAAGTACAATACTAAACCATGTCCAATACTAAACAAAACGACTGTAATAAGTTTTGAATCCTTTTGAATGTAAACAAGCAAGACACTTGTTTTCTGTTTATGTGACTATGTCGCTTGCAATCAATGTACATCTGCATATTTATCTAGCGAACTTGTATGGCTTGTCGGGAAACTTTATTTAAATATAGTAAATTTTTGATAAAATTAAAGTTTGTGGGTGTTAAAGAAATTTCAGGAGATAAGAGAGGAGTACACTGTGAAGCAATTAGAAGCTGATAAGGGATCTTTGGAGGAGGACCTATTTCTGGGAGGTAAAGGAAAGTCGCGTCATAAACGTAATCTGTGGGAGAAAGGAATAAAAGTTGGGGGAAGGGGGAGGGGAATAGATACAAAGGATACAATAGTTTAGTATTTATTTTGGAGATTATCTGGGGATGGGATAGGCGATAGGCAGGGACGGTCAGAGATCAAAAGACCAGAATGCCGCTATTGACAGTATTCCAGGGGGTGAACGTTATCGCCGTTCATGACGTCACTGGTTTAGAAGAAGTGCCAGTTTAGCCGAGTAGTATTAAATTCTATGGGAAAACATAGACTGTGTCAGTCGTTGTTTTAATATAATTTGTAATTCTATCGTAAAAGTGAAGTTTAAGTTTACATTTGTGTATTATAGATGTATATATATTAGTATTTTCACGTATATAAAGTATAATTTTGATTAATTGTTGTATATAAATTGTGTTTTGTGAGCGCAAAAATGCCTGGTTGCTGCGCGGTTGCTTTGTATTCAAATTATTATAAGTCAATGGGATCTATCAGTTTTCATAGATTTCCAAAAGATCCTACACTCTAAAAATTATGGATCATGAAGTGCAAAAGAGGGGATAAAATAACCATTGCTAACGCAACTGTCTGTTCGAGTCACTTTTCTGATGAAAATTTTCGGGCTAAATTTTTAAATTTGAAGCCAGTTAAACGATTAAAACAAGGAGCCAATGGCACAAAAGTCTCACATTCCATTAATATCGCAGCTAAAAATAATGTTTTTAATATAGCAGTATAAAAAATACTTATGATTAACATGTTTCATTGATATGTAAAATAGGTGGTCCTCTAAGTAATCCAAAAAACAAAATTAATAAAATAAAATCGACTTTATATGCAGTATCTAAAATATATAAAAATAATTTATATTTCTGATACTAGCAATTATGGAGTTTTCTTTCTTTTTTTGGAGGAGGGGGGGGGGGAGATATTAGCAATTTGTAAGCTAATTTACACGGTTTAGTTTATTGCAAAATGTATGTAAAATTAATTTTAAATGCCTTAAGCATTTTACTTTGTTATTAATATACATAATCATAAAACTCTATTCTTTACTAATCATAATATTGACATTATATTTACATCATCTCAAGTTATGGGACATTTCGTTTTGATATGTAAAAAGCTTAGAATACAAAACTAAAATCATCAAAGTTGAAATATAATGCATAAAAATTTTATTTACAATAAAACTAAAAGCCAACGGCGCATTTTCCAGAAGAAATAAAAAAGTGGGAGCATGCTTTCTTAGAAATGCATGGCGCATATATATCAAAAGAGAAATGCGTCACTTGCAGCCAAAGTTAGCAAACATTTCACTTTCTATATCACTGAAAGTCATAACTTTGTTTTCACGAACCAGAACATTCATTCGCATAAGACTTGTAGACAACAATTTGTAGTGAGAAAAAAGCAAAGAAAAGCCTCTAAATGGTGTAAAAGCAGTATCATGGTATAAAAATGGTATGTATTGATTTATTATTTATGATCCATGTGAACATTGCTTTAAAATTTTAAAACTGTACATAGTTTATATATTTAAAACTATAAAGTTTAATAACATCAATTTTGCATGCTTAAAATATCTTTGTGAAAACTGACATATCCAGTGGCTTATCCAAGAGTCATAATATTCTACTAGCTCACAAAATGCATCGTCTTTTTGTTGGGTAAATAAAATAAATCTACTGCCATTGACCATCCATTCGACCGTCAACTCCTCCCTTTTCCCAAGATCCTATCTACGCTTTTTAATAAAATATATAGTTATGTAACTACTAGATGGATGATATTTCATAGTCATCAATATATGTTATATGTATGTGGGATTTTTTACGTAATTAGATATTTTTAAAATACATATTTATATTACATGTAGAAAGTATTATCAATGTTTAAGATAATGGATACTATATTTTTAAAAATCCGATGATTAGATATTTATTCATATCTGTATTAAAACACTTGAAATGTAATTTTTATATTTATTACACTTTTCACGATATATTTCAACTTTTATTATAAATAATATATGTATTATAATATTTTAATGATAGCTCTATGCATGTATGAGTAGAATCATTTAATTTCATTCTTCTAAAATTTTATTACGAATGATCTTATCTCCTTTTCGAATTATAAAAGCGAACTTTATACACGTATCTCTATATCCCCTCTTCTTGACTTGTATTCCTATCATAGAGTTTCGTCCAGAACAGAGCACCAGGCGCGAAGAGCCTTTAATCTCCAATCTCTAGGTGTGGTTCTTATCTTCATACTGTGACATTATTTCATTGGTCCATAGTTGGAGGTTCGAGGTTTTTGATTTACTATTTTTATTATTTGTCCTAGCTCCTAGTGTGGCAGTTTGTTGCACATTAAGAGTTTAAGCAGTTTGGGGGGGTTGATGCAGATCTGAGGGTAACCTAGCATTTTAGCAGTTTAGGATTTTAAACATTTTGTAGAAAACCAAAGATCGCGAGTTTTCTTTAATATCAACTGATTAAGGTGGGACGTTCCTAGTACCGAATATCAAAGTTAAGTACCGAGCGGGGTCTCTTACGAGATTTAGCCTTGCGATGATCATAGTCATGCAGATTAAATAATAGTTTATTTGGGACAGATGGCAGATTTTTGTAGAATTTAAGCGCTAGCTTTTTGATTTGGGCTCTAACAGTTTTTATTTTGAAGTCTTTCCTAATTACCGAGTTTCTTAAGTATCTAGGGGCTTTCCTTATAATCCTTAGGGTTTTGTTTTGTCTTGTCTCTAATAAGTCTATGGTAGTTTTACAGGCATATCCCCATACGGGTGCTGCATACAGCATTCCCGGGCAGATGACCGATTTATAAATTAGGAGTTTATTTTGATAACTTAGATTTCCGTTTCCTATCATTGGGTATAAGGCTCCTATGGTTATATACGCTTTTTTGATTATGTTCGTTACGTGCAGTTTCCAAGTTAGGTGGGAGTCTATCGTTACACCTAGGTATTTAGTAGATTTTTCCGCTTTTAGGGCATGGTTGTTTATGTACAGAGGAGGCGGAGGTTTACGTTTTCTTGAGAAATAAATCCAATGACATTTATTGGGATTTAATTTTATTCGCCATTTTTCCAGCCATGTTTGGAGTATGTCTAAGTGTTGTTGTAGCTGTCTGTGCATTACTGAGACGTAAGGGTGTTTTGCAAGTATCGCGCTGTCGTCTGCATAGAGTGCCAGCTCCGTGTCTGGGGTCCTGGGAATGTCATTTAGATATATGTTAAAGAGTGTCGGGCCCAGGATGGATCCTTGCGGTACACTACTTTTAATGAGCTTGGGTGTAGATAAGTTATTTTTTACTCTGACTTGAAAGTGTCTGTTATTTAGGTATGAAATTAAAAGTTTGACAAGTGCGTCAGGGACTTTTAGAGTAATCAATTTGTAAGCTAATCCACAGTGCCACACTTTATCAAAGGCTTTTTGGATGTCAAGAAAAATCGCAGCTATGGGTGTCTTATTATTAAAACCAGAAGAAATGTACTCTACCACTCTCAGCAATTGATGAGTGGTGGAGTGTTTTGGCCGAAATCCAAACTGCTCCGGAATGATAATGTCATTCTCACTAAGGTGCGTGTTCAGTCTCTTAAGAATTATTTTCTCAGTAATTTTACTAAGTGTCGGCAACAAACTGATTGGTCTGTAGTTGGCTGGAATTGAGGCATCCTCACCAGGTTTATGGATCGCTATAATTATCGCTTCCTTCCATTCTTTGGGGAAATAATTTAGTTCTAGTATTTTATTTATTAAGATGGTCAAGTAAAATATTATATTTAAGGGTAGGTTTTTTACCGCGATATTCCTGATTTTGTCGTGCCCTGGGCTTTTACGGTTTTTAAGGTTTTTGATAATCTCTACTATTTCTTGCGGGGTGGCTGGGTTAATCTCAGCCGTGACCGGGGAGTTCCTGAAATTGTTTAGAGTTTGCCTAACCATTCTTAGGGTGTCCTGACACATTAGATCGTGGTTTGGTTCAAATTGCTTTTCGTAATGCCTAGCAAGCGCCTCTGCCTTTTCTTCGTCTGAGTACGCCATCTATTAGTGGCGGGAGTTTAATTTGAGGTTTTCTGAGTCTTTTAGCGAATTGCCAGAGCGATACGTCTTCCTGGCTAAGGGATTCGATTAATTCTTTATACTGTTGCTGCTTTTCTGCGACAATTTTTTCACTGACTTTACACGTGAGTCTATTAAGCTCCCTTTTAAGGGTAGGGTCTCTGTTAGCCTGCCATGTCTTACGCATTCTATTTCTCTGTTTAACTAACTGTTTGACATGGTGGGAAAGTGTTGGCATTTTTGATGACTCACGATGTGTTGTGGCAGATGCAATAGCTCTCCTGATTTCTGTTGTGAGTGTGTGCGTGGCAGAGTCAATATCCGCCGTGCTCATAATGTTGGGTACTGCTAAATGCGGCTCGAAAAGTGCTCTTTTGAATACGTTCCAGTTCACCCTCTCTTGTCCCAGAGAGGCTGGAAGGGGAGTGTTCAAATCGAATGTCACCAGTACCGGTAGATGATCCGAGTCGAATTCATCCAGGGTATCAATTGTGTGAGCGTATTCTATGTTTCTCGTTAGGACAAAGTCTATGAATGAGCCATTGGCACCTGAGAAGCAGGTTGGTCTCGACGGTGCAATGATGTCAGTGTTTGTTGTGTTTAGCAATCTATGTATCTGTATACCGCGTGTGTTGGCTCTCCTGCTGCCCCACGTTCGGTGGTGTGCATTGAAGTCGCCCGCGAGTATTGTGTTTGGATATCGCGAGAAAAGCAGTTCCAGCTGCGCAGCTACATTTATACCACTCATGTTTTTGACATATATTGAAGTTAGGATAAATGGGTTTACATTATTTATTTCAATTTTTATACTAGTATTTTCTATACCTTGAAGATTTATGTTGTTTATTTCCTCGTGGGGAATATTACTTTTAATATATATTACTGTTCCTCCATGGGGATTTCTAGCAGTTATATTTGAGCTAAGGGTATGATAGCTATTATAGTTTGCTATATTTAGTTTTTTGTTTTCTCTAACTTTAGTTTCCTGGATTAGCAGGGCATCTACATCATTTTCATTTACGTAGCTCCTAAGTTCATTTATTCTTGGAAATATGCCGTTCGCATTCCAAAATATTATTTTAAAACTTTCTTTTTGGGACCTATTCATGGCGGGTTTGTTTCTCACTGTTTTTATTAAATTCCGCGATTAATTTAAAAGCCTCAAAGACCATTTGCATTGGATCGCTCTTTTTTTTAATTAACTCAGCGAGCTGCATCAACAGATGTTTTATATCGTCTAGGTTGAACATACTGATAAATCCTCTGACGAGGTTGAGGATTTCATCCATCTTTTCATCATTGGATTTATCAGCAAGTTCAGTCTCAGCTTCCATTTCCTCAGTCTCAGCTACAATTTCCTCAGCCTCAACCGCGGTTTGATCTGTTTTGTGAGTATCCTTTTGGACCTCGGTAGTCTTTTGTTTTTTTTTCAGCCGATTTGTCTAACTGCTGTGTTTGCGCGAGCTCTTCTCGGGCGCGTTTAGTTTTCTGCCATTCCTGAACCTTTTTTTCAAATCTTTGTTTTGCTTCTCTTGCCTCTTTGGCGGCTTTATCAATTGCTATCCTCTGATTTATGTCTTCATGAGCTATTCTCACTTCCTCCACAGTCATTTCTCTGGAGGTCGACGGTTTAGGGGCCTGCTCTTGCACCGATCTGGTAGGTGCTGAAGTTTGAGTTCTTTTAACCTGTGGCACAGAGTGCGAGGAGTCCTGATGGGGTGTCTGAGGGTTTAGACCGAGGGCCTTTTGCCTCCAAGGGGGTATCTGATTTTTGGGGGGAGGGGGGGGGCATACCCCGGTGCCTTTCCTCTGTTCCAGGGGTTCTTCGGGCATTGCCTGAAGTTCGCCGGGTGATCTCCATTGCAGTTAGCACACGTTGCCTTCTCTGTCCTTGGTCTTTGGCAGTCACGTGTGAAGTGTTCTTCAGCACACTTAAGGCACTTTGGTGGCATGCTGCAATTCTCAGAGGAATGATTGAATTGCTGGCACCGGTAGCAGATTTTGAAGCCCCGTGCTCTGAAGGCCTCTACCTTCACAGCCAAGTATCCTAATCTTGTCAGTCGGTATACCCTCTGCCAGTCTTCCGTAGGCCTAATGCTGACTAAGAAGATCGGCAGGAGCAATCTCGTTTTTGTGTTTCTCAGTTGAGAAACCCGGACTACATCTAATCCTTCGGATGTTAGAGTGATTTTTATTTCCTCAATGTTATAGTTTGTTGGTAGCCCCTTTAAAACTACCTTTTTGGGCCTTTCCGTCTTTAAGTTTAAACTGTGGAAGGGGATTTTCTCACTAGATAAATGGCGTTGTACAACCCTATAGGCGTCAGCGTCATTTGGAATCAATTTTAGCATGTCTCCTGTGAGCTTGCCAGATACTTTATTACCTGAGATTTCATTTAATTTTTTAAGGAGAGCCTGGTAATTGTCATTAAACTTGATGAAAAAACATTCCGCTTTTGGGTCTTTTTTCTCAACCACTACACTATTTTGCCTGTCACTATTTTGAACCGTTTTTGGTTTTGGTGCACTTTTGAACACTATAGGTTGCGCGACAATTTCAGCATAACTCTTAGTTTTAACATTATCATTTACATCTTTATCAATTTTTTCACTACAATCCATGTTATCCTTGTCATTAGATTTTAAGTTTAATTCTCCATTCTGGTTTTTAGTAGGAGCATCCATAGTAGATTGCCCCTCTATCCTCCTCTTTTTATTTGGATTTTCAACAGGTTTAAGATTATCTTCATCTTTAATTTCTTTAATTAAGCCTAGTTCTATCATTTTACATTTAATTACATCGCTGGAATTACTTCCTTCACAGTTATAAATCTCATTTAAATTACTAGCATAAAACCTATCCAAATTCTGGACCAACAAAAAAGAATTTACAGAAAGAAACGAACCCAGAATCTTGGAGACTTGGTCCTCGTCCCGTCCGAGTAGTCCATTCGTCAGTAGCTCCCTGATGTGTAGCGTCAGAGTGTAGATTGCCAGTGCACAAAAGTTCACAGCGTTTTTCACTTCTTCCTTCCAAGCGGGCATCAATCCATCCTTGGGCAGAGTATCACAATATTCAATCATGGCATCCCTGAGAGGCCGCAGTCCATCTTCGTCTAGCTCACCAGCAAGTCCGCGAGTAGCTTCCGTATCGAATGCATCCAAATCCATGTCGTCAGCGTAGAAACGATCAAAGCAATAGCACTACCACGTGGAAAAAACACACGTGGCACTCCAAAGTTGAAAAAGCACGAATCCAAAATGGCGAGAAATCCGTACACAACAAAGCTGTAATTGCTTAGCCCGACGTGTTCTATCGTAATTAGATATAACACGCCAAACTTAAGCAAAGAAAGTCACCACAATCAAAAAGCAGCAGCTTCACAAAATCACAACCTCGTAGCTCGGAGTCTGAGCTCCGAATGATTGACTTGTATTTACCCAGTGACTTGTATTTACCTTAAATTTACCCAGTGACGTCACGCTTCAAGTTGCTCTCCCGGTTGAAAAGCAACCCCCTTTCTGTGACCTACCTTATGTTTAAAGTACCTTGGGCGATAGGTATTTGTCCTGCAGATATAGATTGAAACCATTGTTTTTAATTGTCATTTGAAATTTTGTTTGTGAAGGCTACAAATCCATATCCGACGTACGTCACATTACTTTTTTCTTTAGGGTATCATGTGACCATATGTGTCATTTTCTCTAAACGGGGTTTTTCATCTTTTTTGTTACTATATATTTTTTTACTATTTTTTAACCTGTTTTCTGCATTATAAGCAAACAATAGCAGCGATCATTTTGGGAAAATAAATTTTTATTTTTATTTTCAAGTAAATTACAGCATGATAGCAGAAAAACATTTAATATAGGCAATTGCTTTGTTAATATGTGTATATATCATTAGAAAAAAAATTTTTTTTTGCTTTAATTGCAATCTTATATTTAGAACCAACTTCTTATCTCTTTTAAAAAGAAAATGTAGTTTAAATGTAATTCACCTGTTTTAATGTCATTCCCTTGTCTGCCAAGAAGGCAGGTAAATGACGACAGGAGAATGACAAAATCAAGTGATTTTACTTTCTGAGTATATGAGTTTTATTTGCATTTAAGCCTAACTTAATATCCAGTTTGCTACACTAACTAGGCACACATATATGTTAGAAAAATTATTTACTTTTTATTCTGAGAATAATTAAAGACAGGTGAATGACAAGGAATAAAAATGCTTACCCAAAATTGTTCAGTTTCATAATATTTCCTTTCACAGAATGATAACTAGAAAATAGTCAAACTCGTGAAATGGTGAATATGGATTTTAGTAAAAAATAATACTTTAATTATATTGTGCTGTCGTCTATGTACAGAAAGAGGTGCTAAAATTTAAACACAGGTGAATGACAAAAAAAAGCTAGGGGACAGTTGTAAAATATTAATTTAAAATATTTCTCTAATGCATAATGGATTTTTTTTATTACTGTTTGTATTTTAAATTGTCCAATTTAATATAAAACATCAAATTAAAAAAAAACTAGTAAATGAAGTTGTGATTTCATTATTTGGCTGTTGGGACACACAGGGAAATGAAATTTAATTAAAAAAATTAATTTTTAAATATTAAAAATATAAATTCTTTCTTTAGCTAATGGGTTATAAATATTAACTACAATATAGTAAAACTGATCACTGTCCAAAATCAATCCCAAGGCATATAAACTTTTATTAAAACACCTGGGATATGTAAAACTCCCGTTTACAGAAAATGATCCATATAACATAGATGACCGAAGAAAATATTTGGTCATTCTGGCCAGCCAACCAGTAATTTGTCGACAGCAGGACGCCTGGGGAAGGACTCCGTATACCTAGTCATGTAACATATGTGTGGGTCACAATCTTCCATTGAACCTAGTTAGTCAATAATGCTGATAAAAGTACTAAACAAAGTTAGAAGTACTAAACAAAGAATGCTGCATACAGTGGTCTGAAAAATACATGTATATATATATATATATATATATATGAATATTTAGAACAGATACTATTGGTCGTAATACTCTACTACTGCGAGTAAATTACTACTAAATTATTTAAATCTAATAAATGATAGTTTACTACAGTCTCAATAATCACCTCAATATTCACCATCATTAAGAAAAACTAATAGGATTTCAAACTTTTGATTTTAAAGATCTTTTAAATAATATTAAGATCTCAGATCTATATAATGTAATTTTAGCTCTATATAATGCTTATATTACTAATCAATCACCTCAAACAAATTTTATAAATTTTCCTAAACTTCTTCACTTTTTTATTTTCAATAATTGTATTTTTCAAAGAAATAAATTATACTTACAAGTCTCAGGAGTTTCACAGGGTGGTTGTAGTAGCCGTATGTTAGCTAATTTATACCTTTATCATTAGGAACAGTCTTTTACTTCAATAGATTATAAAATTTACAGATATGTTGATGATCTGATTTGCTTAATATATACTGAAAATTATGTCATTGATATAGATTTTTATTTAGACAATTTGGAATTAATTCCTAATGCAGCCTTTATTAGTAATAATATTAATTTTTTGGATTTAAATCTTTTTATTGAACCTACTAATGGAATTGCTACAAATTTATATGATAAAAAAGACTATTTAATTTAACATTAATAAAATATTACCATTTAATTCCTGCAACTCGATTCAATTGTTTAGAAATATTATATTTAATAAGCTTTTTAGAATTTATAGATTATCAGATAAAAAATTTCATGCTATGCATATAAATAATCTAAAAATTACCCCAGCAAATTATGTAAATATCCAGCTTATTTAGTAAAGGGTATTTAGTAAAGGGTAAGAGGCACTCATATCCTATCGGAAATGCCCTACTTCCGTTATGTCGATGATGTGATAATTGGGGGCTATGAAAACACCCCATGTTTTGACTTTTCATTCTACCCAAGCGAATTGGACCTTATTGAAAATCCAGCGTGTGAGGACGGATCGGTAAAATTCTTGGATTTAGCTATCAAAAAACACAAGAAATATGGAATATACACAGAGTTACACGACAAAAGAGATTCATACAGGATCAAGGTAAATCATATTATCGATTGGAATTCAAACCTTGCAAAGTATGTCTTCAGAAATATAATAATTGGACATTTTAGAAGAAACCAAAATTATAATACTTTTAGGAAAGACTGCATTTGCAAATGTAAAAAATTTGCAGATGAAGCTATAAAAAGAAATTATCCAGTCAATTTTGTACAACATTATTACAAATCGTTTTTTAAAGAAAATTTGTAATCTGATTGTTGATATAGAGATTTAATATTCATGACTGCGTAACTATTATCCTGATATTTCTCTGCGCATGAGCAACTTTACTTATATAAAGAGACGTTCCATCGGGTTGGACTAGCGGATGTTTCTCCTTCATGGATTTGTTTACTTCTTTGGTTCTGAGTCTGTTCTGGTGCTTTTATTTTCGCACATTTGGGAGGCTGACCATGGAATTATGTTGGTTCCGTGAGCGTTACCCGGGTTGTAAAAGCTGCTTTAAGCGGGAAAGGGGTGTCGCAATCCACCCCTACCATTCTTATGTAATTCATATGGTCACTCCCGTTCTTTTATACTTTCATTCATGTATTCTACTAGGGAATTTGAGCAGCATTTGCGCCTCCTCCTTTGTAGTGAATAGTTTTTTTAATTGCAGGCTTATTTGGGATATATCCTATTTTGTCTCACTTTATCGTAATAGTATATATATATATATATATATATATATATATAGAGAGAGAGAGAGAGAGAGAGAAACGTTGATGTGAGAAAAAGACAGTATGACATATATCATACTTCATAGGATCATTTATTTCTATATAGATGATGCATGGATTTTCACCACACGTCCGGTCAGCACGCAAATATTATTATTTCTCCCCATTAAAGTAATCTCCAACATTGGCCGTGTCGAATATAAATACATACAATCAATTAATAAAATTGTTAATTGAAAATGAGGACAGCGAACAAAATATAAAACAATAACAATATTTATTTACAGAATGATTATAATAACAATGAAATATCCTACTGATATCCTAATACAAGCATGATTAATCTCAAACATCGTCTCCGCACAAAATATTGACCCCGTTATAATAGAACGACTTTCAAAAATTACCCATTTTAAAACATATAAGTTTCTCCGGGATTAGATTACATTAAGATTGGAACCAACTCGTCTTAGAATACAATTAAGCTAATTTACATAAAGAGAACAATTATCCTGAATATGAAGGCTAAACCAATGCAGCAAGAGAGAGAGATGGGGGAAAATCGTGTCATCGACACAGTATGTAAAAATACATGCATGGCATACCTCGGTACTTTGAAGATAGCTCATCAGCCAGTCGGATGGCGACGGGGCTCCGTTATCTACCCTGTGAATTGAGGACCTTTCTCCTCGGATCTAAAATGTCAAGTGTTCTAAAAACTTCTATCAAAAAACTCACTCTCTCTCGGACATCTGAAAATGTGCCCTCCTACAAGGACTACGCCCCTGGTTACCATTGGCCTGAAACTGAAGCCCCTGTATATTCTCATTGGCCGGTGTCTCGTTACCTCTCAATTATTGGGTGCTGTCACCTCGGAAGGTTGGTTAACACCCGAGAATTGATATGTATCAGTTGGTCCAAGACTCCCACGCATCCGGGTGCACGTGCGTCCAGTTGCGGTCAAGAGGTCATCTCTTTCCCAGGGCGCCCAACTGTGATCCCTCTGTAACTGATACTTCTCTGTCCACCAAGTCGAAGGAGCGTTAATTTCACCCTTTTGCAGGTGTTCTCCTAGGGAATCATATATAAATTGTGAAAGTAACACAGGGACCATCTTTATCGACTGCAATCCTTAGAACAGGAATAAGAAGTAGAGTGATTTAGCCCATTGGATTTTCCTCAAGACCGTGTTCTGCAGTTAATCACGTGACTACAGGCAGAAGAGCTGCCACATTTGGCGGATCTATCTATTACTCGGTGGGTTTGGCGATTGGCATCTATAAAATAATAAGAAATACTTGCTTAGTGCTTACGAAAATAACTTTTCGGTGTGTTTTTTAAGAATCCCGCGAAAACAAAACATATAGTGCTTGATGGTATTAGAATAGGAAAGTATTTTGTACTTCCTCGTTTAGCTTTTGGTTTGTTTGGAATAAAAAATTAGCTTTCTAATAAACTTTTTATTTAAAAGGTAGAAATGTTTTAAATAATATTTCCTTTAATCTGGATTACTTATGGCAGAGGCGGCACATATGATTTTCTTTTTTTCTTTCTTCATTTTTCCCAAAAGTGTGATCGTTATTTCAACCAAAAATGTCCGCAAATTAAACTTTTTTTTTATTTGGAGGAATTTCTATCACATTTTTAATTAAAAATTTCTTTGCTTTATAATCGATTTAAAAAATAGAGTCAACTGTGCACATGTGCCCCATTGGAGGGGCATTTGTGAACATACATGGAGCGTAACGATAAAAATGAATCAAAATTTTCTGATTTTTAAAAAAAGTCTTAGTAAATTTATAGATACGTGAACTAACATTTATTACAAACATATTTTTGAGAACTGAAGCTAAAATAACATAATTGCGCTTATTATAAACTTGATCATGTGAAAGAAAATGTACTTTAAATTTTTTATAGAAAATGAAAAGATATACTGTGAAGAAAGACTAAGCGTTTTAAAAATGTGAGGTGACACAAGTATTACTTTTAAATATAAAAAAGTTGGAATCACTAAGAATTGCCTATTCTGATACTGTTCATATGTGAGAAGAAGCCGAAAAATATTTTCGGTTTGAGCAATATTTGAAAAAGAAAAATATAATGAAAAAACTTATAACAACACAATTTCAAATTTAAACGATTTTAATGCACTGAAAAGTAACATATTAGAGCAAGAGCTACTAGAAAATCATAGACAAAGGACTCAATATATATCTCAGAAGAAAACGAGATTCCAAATTTAGATTTTCTGTTTACCCAGTTCTTGAATTCTTCCTCAAAAATGAATATATTCCTATTGCGGGCATGGCCACCCCGAGAAAACAATAATTCCGAGCCTCATGACAGAAAAACTGCATGTAGATAGAATGTTCTACATAAATTCAGACCCGGGACCCTCAAGCATTACGGGCTCCAGGAGTTTTTCCAGGCTTCCCCCTCTTTACGGGCCCAAGACGGACTATTCTTAAACGGTTTAAAATCTAAAGAATTAAAATATACAACAAAAGGCCGATCTATGCCGAATTTGGAATTTCTAGCTGTTCCGGTTTTCAAATTATTCCCAAAAGAGTAGCACATTCCTATTGCGGGCCCATGTCGGTTGTCGGGTTAGCCCGATAAGGTTCAAAATCCAAAGAATTAAAATGCATAAAAGGCAACGATTTTGATGTTTCTGTGGTTAATGGAATCTGATCAGTTAAAGAATTAATAATATAAATCACACTGGCAAACTCCCGACCAAGTTATATAAAAGAAACTTACCATGAAGCAAAAAATACAGTTCCCATCTATAAATATTATAAATATGAAGCATTTAAAACGGCATCAGATATTTTTCAATAGGCATTTAAACCGACTTTTGATATATTATAGTCAAATAAATTATTAAAACCTGTTAAACAAAATAATTTAGTTGATTAAACTAGCAACTACAGTATTATCAATATTAAAAAATATATATAATATACTTAAACACAAACAACATGAAACTTATATAGCACTTTGTAAGTAAGCATAGCAGAAATATGTTTAGCCTTTATTTTAACTGAACCATTTGGCGAATAATTCGGTCGCCAAAACGAACTGTTTGAATAATTTTGCATGTATGCAAATCATTTAAATGAATTTGACTAAAAACCAGTTTCTTTTCTAATAAATAGCAAAAAAGTGCAAATAGTACATCAAAATATAAGAATTTATCAAAAAATAGCAATATTTATAGCTTGCTATAATGTAAATTACAAATTTAGATCAGCCAAGCTGTTTAATAGTGAACTTAATACCAAAAAACTACACAATAACAAAAAATTAATGAATAGTTATACATAACAACGAAACGTTATGAATCCTCCTTTTACTTGTATTTCTGTACAGTTGTAACAGCAGCATGACGAAACCATTTTAACTTCTTTTAAATAGTTAACTTGACAAGCGTCCATTGAAATAACACTGAAATGGCAGGAGGAGAAAGAAGCGCTTACCGGTAATCAAGTGGTTTAACGATGGAACACCAAATCAAGGGTTATAGTAACTCTACTTCGTATCTCTCCTCTAAGCTGCAATTCCTCCACAACTCACAATGTTGCATATTTGCCATGTAACATTCACCCCCTTCCCTGAAGTTTTGGACGTGAGAAAACCAGGTATCCACCTAAAAATCTGTAAATCATATTTACACATACATATATATAAAAACACAACAATATCATAAAACACAACAATGCCATCTAAATAATGAAAAACCAAAGCACAAAAATTTTCTGTCCGAAATGTCTACTTGTTCTAAAAAAATTCCATGTCCAATAAATCGACTGTTCAAATGTTAGTACAATATATCAATAGTTCAGAATTTGCACAAATGTCTCAAAAGTTTTTATGAAAAAATTGTACTTGAGGGTCTCTGGCTATAGTACGCCACTGTCTCCTATTTCACTGTCAGGAACGTGTGAAAATTAAGAACTTGTAATTCTGTGGATGTAGCACACCACTGCATACTTTCATTTTCAGGAAAGTGTGAAAAAAATCGAAAACTTGGGACTCTGTAGATGGAGCACACCACTGCATACTTTCATTGTCAGGAAAGTGTGGAAAAATCAAAAACTTTGAAAGTTTATATGAAAAGCACGCCACTGCATCGTCTCGCTGTCATAGAAGTGTGAAACCTGTGCACAATGAAAGTTTATGTGAAAAGCACGCCACTGCATCATATGGCTGTCGTGGAAGTGTGGAAAAACACGATACTCATCTACCGATCATTTGTCAATTGTCGCTCGCATGTTTTATCTTCAGGAGTAGTATTGTGCGTTGCAAGGAATCTATATATATAGGCTAACGCAACCTCCATTTTAACTCCCCCCGGTCCAGTCAATTATCGCTTGCCTGTGCTATTTCAATGCTCGCATGTCACATGACTGGCATTTGATTTGATATGCAAAATTGGTGTTCCTGTTTTCAAAATATTGTACCATTCATTCAAGAAAGTAGTCTAGAATGTTTCGATTTTCTCAAAATCCCGAGAAAAGGACAATGAAGTCAGGGGCAGTTATTGGAGAGGCCACAGGGGCGTGCGGCACCATTGCGAAAACACCCCAAATTATTTTTACTTTCCTTATATACATAATGTATAAGGAAAGTATTGTGACGGGGTCGAAAATTCGAATTCGAGTTTTCGACGGGAGAGCACGTTTCAAGCATCCCTGATCACGAATCGAACATTTTTGAAGTGATGTCTGTGTGCGTGTGTGTGTGTGTGTCAGTGGGTCTGTGGAAACGATAACTAACGAACGAATGGACCGATTTTCACCAAATTTGGTACAAAAATCACAATCCGTAAACACTGGAAGCCTATTGCTTTTATACGCAATCGAATGTTCAGAACCCCCTAAATTTTTGAATGAAATTTTGAAAAAATCGTCAAAAAATCAAAACTACTAATAAAGTTACGCAAATAGACATTTCTCATGTAATTTTTCATTAGAAAACGATTGACATAAATTTTAGAGCGCTAACACGAACCGTTCTCGAGATATTGTACATTTTTAAAAAAATATATCAAAAAGTCATATAAAATAAAATATTTCCTATTGATAAACATGTTCGCTTTTCATATGTAATACCATGCGATAAACTGGGTGACATCATTCTCGTGGATCTAGCTCGTTCCATTCCTGAAAAAAAATACTCTGAGTAATACTTTTGTATTTGAACGCCAATAGTCATTTATCTGCTGTAAGAATAACTTATTTCTTAGAGCATAACGCTTGGCGAGATTTTGGCGACGAATTTGGCGGAATGTCGCCAACTTGGCGACTTTTTGAAATGTTGCCAAATTAACGAAAATCTCGTCAAATGGATAAAAATGACGCTAAATCAATGAAAATGACGACTAATTGTCGAAAATTCAATGTTTTGGAAAGAATATTAGTATCTACTATAAGAAAAACCTATTTTTTTACTGTAAAAGTAGTAAATTCATTACATTATATAAGGAAAGTCATGTGTTGCCCACATCAGATTTTTTTAGTTATGGAGATTTATCACAATTTCTTTTGAAAAAAAAGATAAGAATTTTCAATTCAATTGAATAGAGAATAATGATGCAATATGTCACTAGATGGCAGCACTACAGCTTTCGTAAGAGAAAGAAGATCAAAGAAAGCTGTAGTGCATCAAATTTTCAACACATAGGGAAAAATACAGGGATATTTGTTAAAGCCTCGTTCCTTTTACCGGCTTGTCCTGAGCGAACGAATGACGTGATAAAAAACAGACATTGCAGTTTTAGCACTTGATGTGTGTCGCATTTTGAGAGCGTTTCTCGCCAAAGAGAATAGAAGAGTAGTAAAACTTGAAGAGGGGCCTCTCAAATTGGCTAGGTTTCGCTAATTTGACTTCAATTTTCTACATTTAAGAATGTGTGTGCGTTCTCTTTCTCATCTTTTTTTTTATGAATGAATTTGAAAGTTTAAATAAACATTTGAACAAGTGAGTGGATTAAATGTGTGTGTGATGGTGGTGGTTGTAGGGATTGTTATTATATTTTAAGGGTTTCTGTCCATCGTGAGTAAAATGTGTTGTTTGGGACATTCAGTTTGAGTGATCACTTTACCCAGCTAGCTGTCTTACTTATTGAAGTTGTTCCGCATTTCGTCATTTCTAATGTAGTGTGGTTATGTCCTTCGGGAAAGGGGTCATTTCTGCTTTATGGCAGTTTTGTGCTCTGGCTGATCTGCTGGTAACGAATTCCAATATGTTTGATTTAAAATTAGTTCATTAAACGCCAGAGTTTCCAATTTTTGGCATACCCGTGACCGATAGACTATTTTTAGTGACACTTTCGGAAATGTGTTGCTTCGGACATTTAGTTTGAGGGGTCACTTGACCTACCCAGCTGTTTTACTTTTTCAGCTATTTAACATTAAAAATATCTAAAAATTAAAGAAATTCTAAATATTTGTTAAAAGTAACATTAAAATTAGATTTTCAACATTATTCTTTTATCTGACGTCGTTTCCCTCGAAAGTTTGACCCCCACTGATGATTATGCTGCTCAGATACCCCCTGGGCATAAATTTTACTTGAGGTATAGTCTCTGAATCCTCTGTACGTGTCACCTGGAATATACATATTTTGTGTCAGCCCCCTGGGCATAACTTTTAGATTAACTTGTCTCACAATTATTCATTTCGTTTCCTAATTGAACGATTGTAGTTCTGCTAGTGACTATAGGCTCTGAACCATTTGTACGCATCACTTAGATAAGCATCTTTGTTGTGACAACGCACTGAGTGTAAATTTTACTTCAGTTAGCCCTCCCCCCCTCCTAAAAAAATTTCCCATCTCATCTCCTAATTGAGCGATTTTGATTTTGCTGATGGTTGCAGTCTACACCATATGTACGTCTCACCTTGATATATATATTTGATGGATATAATATACATGCGTTTTTAGTGTCAACTCCCTGCGCGTAACTTTTTGTTTAACTAACCCCCACAATTTTACATCTCAGTTTCTAATTGAGTAATTTTGATTCTGCTGGTGACTATAGTCTCAGCAACATTTGTTCATGTCACCTGGATATACATATTTTTGCGTCAACACCCGAGTGTAAATTTTAGTTTAACTATCCTCCACAATTTTACATATCTGTTCCTAATTGAGCGATTTTAGTTCTTATGGTGGTTATAGTCTCAGTAGCATTTCCACATATCACCTGAATATGCATATTTAACGTGACAAATCACTAAGCGTAACTTTTGCTTCAGTTACCCCCCCACACCCCAATTTTCCATCTCGCCTCCTAATCCACTGATTTTGATTTTACTGGTGGCTACAGTCTCTGAACTATCTGCACCTATCACCAGAACATGCATATTTTTATAGTCAGCCCCCTGAGCGTAACTTTTAGTTTAACTAGCCTCCACAATTTTACTTTAATGTAAATTAGGACTATAATGTTTTCACCAGGAGGGATGTGCCCACATGTGTCCAGGAATTTTATGAACGAGTAAGCAGATGGAAGGTATGTTATTTTACTTAATACATCCGTCGTTTACGTAATACATTCTTAAGACACTCGTCGCTATGCCCAAAATACGTATATGTATATACACATATTTTATATATATATATGTATTACAAACACATATAGGCATAAATATATAGGTGAGAGCTCCCCTCGATATATCGCTTACGAGCCGCCACTGAAGTAATCCTCTTTTCGCCCTGTACAGCAAATACTTCAACCGGGAGTCAAAATGGCCGCTATCGCGCCAGTTTGCATATACACTAAGTGACAGTGAAAATGAGACACCAAGAAGGAGTGGGCAGAAAGTGATGAAAAGCGCAAACAGAAAGAGACAGCAACGAACAATAAATGATATTTATTGCAACATGATACACCTATACACTGAGCGATAGCACCGTCTGATCAATAGGTTGTAGGACCACCGCGGGCAGCGATACAGGCAGCAACACGTCTAGGTACAGAGTCAATGAGCGTGCGGATGGTGTTTTAAGGGATGGCTGCCGATTCTTTCTCAACCATTTGCCAGAGTTCGTCTTCTAAACGCGACGGTGACAAAGCATGCTAGCGACGTCCAATCACGTCCCAGCTGTATTCAATTGATGAGAGATCAGGGGAGACTGGTGGCCAGGGAAGTGCGTGGACATCCTGAAGGGTATGTTGGTAGATGCCTGCCGTGTGTAGTCGAGCGTTATATTGCTGGTAAGCAGCATTGGGCACCCGCTGAAGGAGGGATAGTGTCACCAGCCGCAGCACGCCATCCACGTATCGTTGGGCCGTTATAGTGCCCTCAATACGGACCAGAGATGATCTGCTATCGTAGGCGATGGTGCCTCAAACCCTGATGCCACGTTGTCGCGCGGTGTGGATTCCCACAGATGCGGCCGGATTGGATCTGTCATCACTTAGGCGCCAGACTCGTACACAGCGACTGTCATTGCTAAAATAGAAGCTTGACTCGTCTGAGAACATGACCCTGTGCCATTCCGCCGTCCACATGGCTCTATCGTAGAAAATATTATAGATAAGTAATGATAGTTTTTACATACTTGGATTGTAAAACCTCTAATTATGTTAGTCATCCATTGCTGTTAGTTATTCATAGTTAGTTATCTTCTTAAAAAAGAGAAAGTTTGACTTCAACCTGCCCTTAGTCCTATGATCGAACAGAAGCATATTTCGCGAGCATTTTACGTAAGCATATTACGGTTGTAGAGATTTTTATTAAATAATATTTTAATCATTTAGCTTTTAATATAAGTTAATTTGAATAATATAAGATATAATGACATTTGAAACTCGACAGAAACCTTTCACTCTGGGTATATAAAGTGGCTTTAATACTTATTCATAATCAAGTGAAATCGAGCAATAATTAATAGTACAATTCAAAGAAAATAACGAGTTTACGATCCATGAAAGATCAATCATGCATAAAGATCAATCATGCATAAAGCATTGATTATGAAACACTTTCCAACTGAAATGCAATTTTATGTAAACGTCTCTAAAATGCGATACATTCAGCACTGATATACACTACGTGACAGTGAAAATGAGACACTAAGAAGGAGTGGGCAGAAAGTGATGAAAATCGGCAAAACAGAGAGAGACAGCAACGAGCAATAAGTGATGTTTATTGCAACATGATACACCTATATACTGAGCGATAATACCGTCTGATCAGTAGGTTGTCGGGTCAACGCGGGCGGCAATACAGGCAGCAAAACGTCTAGGTACAGAGTCAATGAGATTCTGGATGGTGTCTTGGGGGATGGCTGCCCATTCCTTGTCAACCATTTCCCAGAGTTCGTCTTCTAAACGCGGCAGCGCACGCAAGCGACGTCCAATCACATCCCAGACGTCTTCGATTGGTAAGAAATCAGGGGAGATTGGTGGCCAGGGAAGAACCTGGGTACCTTGCAGAGCATGTTGGGTGATGAGTGCCGTGTATGGTCAGGCGTTGTCCTGCTGATAAATGGATTGGGTACATCCGAAGAAAGGGTAGAGTCACCGACTGCAGCACGTTATTCACGCATTGTTGGGCCGTTATAGTGCCCTTAATACGGACCAGAGGTGACCAGCTATCGTAGGAGATGGCGCCGCAAAATATGATGCCTCGTTGTCGCGCGGTGTGGCGTTCCACAGATGAGGCCGGATTGGGCCTGTCACCGCTTCGACGCCAGACTCGTACACGGCGACTGTCATTGCTAAAACAGAAGCATGACTCATCTGAGAACACGACCCTATGCCATTCTGCCGTCCACGTGGCTCTATCCCGACACCATTGCAAACGGAGGTGTCTGTGCTGTTGAGTCAATGGCAGTCTTCTTAACGGACGCCATAAGTGCACAGGTCGCCGGCGACCAATCGGTGGATAATGCTCCTAGTCGATATGAGAGCATCAAGGATGTCTTGCTCTGCAAAAGGGCGACGGAAGTGACCTGCGGGGCCGCCAACGCTTGCCGATGGATGCGTCGGTCCCAGTGGCGGATTTTGGCCTCTTGTTTGGGGGGGGGGGGGGCGATCTGTATGTAGATCGAAATGTTCTCGGAGGTTTGTTCATTTAGGATTTTCTTAACGGCTTCCTATATACGGATATTTGACAATTTTGAAATAACTAGAACAAATTCGGAAGTTTATAGTAAGTTCCCTTGCAGCTTATAAAATACGACCTATCATTTTTTTTAAGACCAAAGCAAAACAATGAAGATTGGAGGGAAAAAAATTACGTGACTATAGAAGGAAATAAACTTATTGTTGAAGTCGAAACAGGAAACTAAATTATATTCTGTTGTTGTTGTTGTTGTTGAGACCCAGACTGTCCGACCTACCAGAAAGGTGTAAGGTAACCGAAATTATATTCTGTATTAAGTATACACAAAAGTATACACAAGTAAGAGATTTCCATGTGAGAAGATTAACACTGAATATTAACTAAATAAACACACATTTATATTTTATTCACTAAATATAGTTATCATACAATACAATACAAATCAATTTTATTTTTCTTACACTGTGGTAGAAAAGGAGGATGAACATGAGTAAATACAGTTAATATAGGTATTAATAAGCACTGAACATTGATTTACATTTCCCCATTTTTTTACATTTTTAGCTGCACAGGAATCAATAAATTTTTACGCGAAAAACATCACGTATAAACATCACGCAAAAACATCGAAAGAAAAGACCAATTGTTTGATCGAGTTTACTACCCCTGGCAAAAATTATGGAATCACTTCCATGTTATTTCAATGGGATACGAAGTTTAATGCTCTACAACTTTTGATGCACGGATACCCTAAAAAACCCTTTTTGAGCGAAATTGAAGAATAAAAACTTAATAAAATGAAAAATGTTTGAACAATTTTGCACTTTTCATTATTTAATAATTCACAACCAAAAAATGGGAAAAGAGCTGTAGGCTGAAAGAAAAAACTCGTAAAAACTAATTTAGAATAATAAATTTGATCATATAAACATGAGGAGCTATATATTAATGATTTTCCATGATCAAATTTATTATTCCAAATTAGTTTTTATGAGTTTTTTTCTTTCAACCTCTAGTTTTTTTTTAATTTTTTGATCGTGAATTATTAAATAATGAAACGTACAAAATTTTTCAAATATTTTTTGTTTTATTAAGCATTTAAAGTTCTTCAATTTCGCTCAAAAAGGGTTTTTCAGGGTATCCGTGCATCAAAAGTTGTAGGGTATTGAACTTCGTTTCCCATTGAAATAACATGGAAGTGATTCCATAATTTTTGCCAGTGGTAATACCTATAACACTATTCAAGTATATAATTGCCAATTCAGCTTATTGTCGATCATTATCCCTAGCAGCCTTACGGAATCCATCGCAAAAACCCTGGCGCCGTTAACCTCCCAGGAAGGATCATCATTATAATATCAACTCAAGTCTTCTTGCTTTTTCTTTAGCAAATCGATCTAAAATTGTTACTGGTGAAATTGCGATATCATAATGCACAAGTAACAAAGCCAATCCCACGAGCAGATCTTCTCTAATTGTGTTTCGAAGCCATGTCTTCAATCGTTTTAGTGCTGAGAAGTTACCCTCGGCGGTTGCTACAGTAATTGGTAATGTTACAAGAACTTTCAGTAACACGTAGATCACATGATACACTGCAGGATCACAGTTGTGTAGTGCTTCAAAAGCAGACTTGGGTACTTTGCCGGTATCGGTATTTTCTCGCATCCATTTGGTTCTCCAGTTAATCATCTCAACTTGAAGTGTACTGTTCATTTCTTCCACTCCCAGTTCGGCTATTCTGTGATACATCTTGCTTAGCTCTGTCCAAGATGGGAGGAGTGACTCTTCGTCCGTGTCGATTTTCGCTAAAAGAGTCGATGATACTAAATCTTGTAAATATAAGACATCCAGATTTTCCTGTGCGAATCGGTCTGTTAAGTCTTCTTGAACGGAGTTTAACAAAGGCAAGTAAACATTTATTCTGTAATAATCTTCAGGAGTTATGGCAGGAGCATTTGATCTATGAACTTGGCGTCCAGCAGTACGTGGTATTTTTGTTTCAATTACAAGATCATTACACATTCCCTCAACCTCTCTGCATATATTCCCGAAATCGGATTCCACATTTTTCTTAAATTCACTTATTATCGTAATTGCATCAGAGACAGCATCTCGAGCTTTCTTTTCACTTTTACTATGGGGGCGAGATTTCGTGGATAAACTGAGGGAGGGAGAGCAAGGCCAAAGTATCTCCCTAATTATATATATATATATTTTAATTTTATAATTTATTTGATAAAACATCGACATTTGTCAGGCGTTTGGGGGGGGGGGGGGGGGGAGAGATCGCCTCGATCGCCCCTCCTGAAATCCGCCACTGGTCGGTCCACGCGTGCTGACGTCACTCCGGCTGTACCTGTACCCCTCAAACGTGCCACATTCCCTTGTTCCAGCCATCTTCGCCATAGCCGGTGCACCATGGACGCGTGTAGGTGGCTGTCTGCTGAAATTTGACGTATGGACCAACCTGCCCTTCTGAGTCCGATCACCATACCCCTCGTGAAATCGTCTATCTGCTGGAACTGCCTCGGTAGGCGGCGGCCTATTACACGTTTCCTCTGAGACAAAAAAAAATTGCAAAATGATTTCCCTGGCAGAAAGAGCGGCGCGACTATTGCCGATTCTGCAGGTTCCTTCTCTCATATCTCACTCGACGTGCGCGGGACAGCTGCGCATTTCGCATCATTTACATAACTCGGTGAGGTGCGCCTACCCTGCAATTTGTATATTTTTCTGCCCACTCCCTCTTGATGTCGCATTTTCACGGTCACGTAGTGTATATAGGAGTCTTAATGCATTGTAGTCATCATTCGCAGAATAAACTCACAGTAACGCGCAGGTATTCTGTGTCTTTCGATTTTGCGGACTACCATTTTCTACTAATTTGGTGATGCCCTACAACTTTCTAATTGACTTTGTTTCTGTATTATAGTTTGTGTGATAGGAATGTTAATTTAAAAGTTGTGCGGCGCAGCCATCAATCTCATCTGATTGGGCATGATCACTATACTATATCGATTGTACCTCATTTCAAGATCTCTTTGTTTTAACATGTCTACTTTGTACTTCATTTTAACTTAACTATATTTCAAAAACTAAAAATGCTGCTATGCAAGAATTTGTAGCTCTTTGAATCCCTACATGTGTATAATACATATGATAATATATACATATATACATAATATGTACCATGTGTATATAATTGAATTTTGAATCGACCTTTTATTTTTTTTCCGGAAGAATTTTAAAGTATCTGTCCGAACGAGATTTTGCCCATGTTTCTTACTTTCACTCGAAATATCTTCGAAACTATAAAAGATAGATATAAATAGTAAGCGACAAAAATATGTATGAAGTATATGAAAATATGTATATAAATTGAGTTTCTAAATCTATAAAAAAAAAAAACTGTTGTAATTTTTTAGTAACCGTCTTGTCAAGTTGAAGAAATTTCCGTTTTTCAGGATTATAATGCTTTTACACTCCATTGCAAATTAAAAAATAAAATAAAATGCACCCTTAAGAAATTGAGTTGCAACTGAGAAACTCGGCGTATACGCATTGTTTGAGGAGATAAGCAAATTAAAATTTGGGAGCAAAAAGAAAAACAAAACCTGAAAACATTTTGTTAAGAAATGGAGGCAACAGGATGACATTTTAGAAAGTGGTAAATCCTCCTCTGGCAGCTATATAAACTGTTATTCAGTGTAGATAGAGTTAATTAAGTTGCCTGTGTTCCTCTGCGGAAGATTCTGCTACAAATGTTGCAACTGGTTAGTCAATTCCGTGGTAGTTTAAGAAGTCTGCAATTGTTTAAGAAGTCTGCAATTGTCGTCCCAGACGTGTTCTATTGGTAATAGGTCTGAAGACCTGGGTGACCATGGGCTAGTATTAAATCCTTTAAGACATTGTTAAGAAAGTCGTGCAGTATGTGGTCGAACGTTGTCTTGTTGGTAAATGTAAATGGAACTGGCGGCTTGACAGCATAGGCAAAATCGTCGACGCATGCGAGATATATAAAAATCGTCGACGTATAAGCAAGCCGTCAGATCGGCTGTCCCACGATATGGCTTCTCAGTCTGTCACGCCACGTGTGATGACCAAGTGCTACTTGGCAACAAATATGGGATCGGAACGCTGACAAGTCATCCTCTATACGCGTATGCGGCGATTATCATCACTGAGAGAGAAGCGGGATTGGTCGCTAAAGACAACATGCCTCCAATCAGACACTGTCCAGACTGACCGAGCTCGGCATCAATCCAGACGGCTCTGTCTATATTGAGGGTTAGTGTAGGCGCCTTAATGGACGTCAACACCCAATCATAACTTCTGCCAATCGTCTCCGAATAGAACTCTGTAATACAGGATGTATGGAGGATGGCTAAAGCCTTCGAATGGCTGGTGGTGACGCCATTGGTGTGAACGTAGTTTTTCTCGAGACTGCATGATTCTCTCGGGCAGTTATCTGTGTGGGGCGTTTGAGTCTCTACGACGGTTACATGTGCATTCTCTGATCCACTGTTCCCTACACTGAGTAACTGCCATATCGACAATTGTTCGTAGCGCCGTCGAGTATTTCTCAAAGGCGTCTTTGTACAGAACTTGCAGTATCAAGGCAGAAAATCCAGTTCCAATTGCTCGTGAGCGAGATCACCGGTCGTTTTAATTTCTGCACGATGTGCCGGTCTTATGCGCGTTGCAAGAGCCCTATAACATCATTGGCGCTGACTGTTTGATCATTTGCATAACTCTTAAAAAAACGACATTTGCATGCCGAGTTCCGTGCCTGTAGCTCAATTTTTTTATGCTTGCACATTTTTTTTTTTTTTTGCAACAGACTCGAAACTAAAAGTGAACATTTTTTATTGAGCTATGAACATTTTTTCCCCCAATGGCCAGGCACTAGACTCTACGTCGACTTACGTCTTTTGCCCAATGTACGGCCGAAATCGTGAACCATTTAGCTGTCCTAGGACGTTGCCCCAGGCGCACCAGAGGGGGGCGGAACACACTGCGCCCACAACACACAACATCCTGTCTTACGTGGGACTCGAACCCACAACGTGGCGGCCGATCGATCGCCGGAAACGCTCGCCTTGACCGTTCGGCCACCACGTCGACTTAAATGAGCCAACAGCACACGGCGTTCCCAGGCGTCACCCACCCAAGTACTATCCGCGCCCGATGATGCTTAACTTCGGTGATCTAACGGGAACCGTTGTTTTAAGCACGGTAGAGCCGTTGGCAGCTACGAACAATAAGCAAGAATTTGTATCCCTTTGAAAGCCTTTCAAGTGTATATAATTGAATTTTCAATCGACCTTATAGATTTCGAAGTATAGTGGTTATAATATTTCAAATCATTAACCTCACTATGACTTTTAGAATCAATTAAAACACAGCTAATTTCGTTTGTTCGCAACCTTTTCCTCATTTTAGACACTCTTTTGGAGGACAAAAATCGGTCAGTACAATATATAATCCGTAGATGGCATTTTCAGTACACTAATAAAGTATCTAGCGTGAAAAGGTGATGTCGGTGTTCACCCGACATCTGACTGCAACTAAAGATGTTCAATGTCTGGGCTCTCCGGAAAGGAGACAAGACCACAAAGGAGAATTTGTGGCATATAGAAAGTTTCCTCACTGCCATTACAGATAATAACTATTCTATTCTGACGAGTGTATAATAAGAGTGAAACTGGTCCATGGATTATGTTATCTGCAATTGAAATGTCTTCCAATTTTTTGGAACTCCCTTTATCGGCGTGTTCTGTGATTTTGAACTTTGCAGCTTCGTGTCATATTACAATATACTAGGCTGGTGATAATGCTTACATGGATACACATTTACAAAGCTTATATGCTTACCCCGGCATTCTGTTGCTTCGTCCCGGATTGTGGACCCACCCCGAATACTAGACTCTTCCTAATCACAGTTGTATCGAATGGGGTTTCCTTCCACTTACTACTCGAATCCTTCATCGTCTACTCAAGATTTCACAACTTACAAAGCCACTACTCAAGAGGCCACCGAAACTCTCACGATCTGAAATATATTCCTACTCTACCGTAGGAACGCAGAAAATGCTCATTAGCTCTGTGTGATTGGTCTATTAACCGAATCAGTTAGACTTGTTAGTTCAAGTAAACATAAATTATAATGCAAACAGAGGGAAATAAAAATCGAAAGGTTATTTAGACCTCACACTATCTTACAATTAATTCAATCACATATTACAATTTAATTTACAAATTATAGTGACATTAATTTACCATTGCAAAGTTCATATTTTTCAAACATCAAAATTAGCCATGAGATTTTTATCTACACAACGAAAAGTCATTCTAAATTTACTAGATTTAATTAAATCTTTAATTTTAATTTTGAAGGAGTTCAAAGGGAAATGCGTTTTTCGCAAGTTTTTATATCTTTCACAATCATAAATGTTTAATTATTACTTCACATTTATCAAAGATACAGTCAATACTCTTCCCAAATCTTTTGGCTTGATGTACCGGAAACACACAGCATGGCCAGTCAAAAAAATCTGATGTGGGCAGCACATAACTTTCCCTACAGACTCATATCCACGTTCTTTTTATTTTTTCAATAATTCATTAAATTGAGTTTAATTGCACAAAAAAACACTCATAATTATTTTAAATTACACTGAAAAACACGTTAAATTACACAAAATTTTAAATTGCACAAAAATTCGACGTTTTCATTTGGTAACTGGTTCTCTAAGCCGGCGTAGCAATAATGCGCAAAGGGGAAAAAAAAAAAAAAAAAAAAAAAAAAGTGTCGAGAACGGCTAGTCTACCAAAATCTAATGAACATCAGGGTGTCTCACACGTGACATATCTACCAAATTTTATGAAATTTAGTCCATCACTTTTTGAGTAAGAGGGGATATATACATTGCACACACACACACACACACTTCACGCTAAAAATAGTCTTTCGCACTCTTAGAGGTCCCAAAACGTGTTGATCCGTCGAAAACTTGAATTGCAATTTTCGACATGACTCCAATACTTTCCCTATACAAGGTGTCCCAAAAATAATGACCTCGGCTTTTATTCCTTAAATATTGATCTTAGACATATATAATAAATTACAGAGTTGCGCAAAAAAAAAGGTACATAATTTTATGAAATCGATTAAAATTTTCAAAGGAATTAAATTTTAAGAAATACAAAATTTAAGTTTTTATACGGTCCCCGTACAAAAACATTTTCAATGAACAAAATGTACCCCATACACTAATAAGGTGATGTACAAAATTTCAGCATTTTATCATAAAAAGTCCCGTCCCAGAGATATGAAAAGACAAAAATGCTGACTTGAACCACTTTTCGATGCATCGATATGGGTTCTCAGAGGGGAAAAATTATGTCGGCAGATCGCGTTTCAGAGGGTCATACACAAATTACGAAGGAAAACAATGATTACATAAATAAATAATAATTTTGCTATTTATTGGTACAAAAGTGTCTACACTGTACAGAAATAATAACTTTACACACAGATTACAAAGTTTGTTCAAAATGTTTTCCAGCCATGCCAAAGATCCATCAAAGATAACAGACATATATTATTTGCCTATGATGCATTTCTGCGTTTCTTCATTTGCACTCTTGCTGTAAACATTTACATTTTAATGTGTGATTAATCCCTTACCAACTTTGTTTAAACATATCTTTGGGGCTTTTTAGGATAAAATGCTGAAATTTTGTACATCACCTTATTAGTGTATGACACACATTCTACTCATTGGAAATATTTTTGTACGGGGGCCGTAAAAAAATTAAATTTTGTATTTCTTCAAATTTAACCCCTTGAAAATGTTAATCGATTTCAAAAAATTCTGTACCTTTTTTTACACAACTTTGTAATTTATTATATATGTCTAAGATCAATATTTAAGGAATAAAAGCCGAGGTCAATGTTTTTGGGACTCCCTGTATATTACCATGTATTGCAGGGAAAGTAAAATTGATTATAATAGAAATTACTAATACATCTATTATTTTCAAAACTAGGAAATAGTTCATAGGTATCTTTCTTTCTCGCTTGTGTTCCGTCTATCTTTCCAAACTCACCTCATCCCGATTTTCAACTTCATCTTGATCTGTACCTACGTCCATTTGGTGTTGATATCAATGTATTTTTCCTTGTACCCTTCTTAGCTAAGATGCCTGCACTTTCATTTCCAGAAGTGAGCTTTCTCCGAGAGTGAGCCTTGATCCAATTTATCTCAACATCTATATTTGTCTTCTTAATGTCTCCAAATGTTTCCCTTAATTTCAGCCAACCAATGATGAATATTGTCGTTTCTACTCAGACTCATCACAGAGGACATACTATCACTAATAGACTCTACTCTACAGTTAATTTTGGATTGAAACAGGGTTGAAAAAGTGAAATACACTGATCCCTATGGGACCTAATTTTTCAAACATTTCTTAAGAGAAGTTAAAATTCACAAATTGCTTCGAAAATTTTAGGAAATATTCAAATTAATCCATAAAATATATAAAAAAAAATTCAGCAAAATATATTCAGTAGTTTTTAAAATAAAAATTACAATAATAACTGCACCCTTTATATGAAGAGATCACGTGACCATTATATGAAGAGATCACGTGACCCACTTCAATTGACTTATGACATTGTTTTTATGACATTGACCACTTTATGACACTGTTCATTCTGTCTGTTCGATTCGGAACATGGCTTCCGAGGTGACAGGACGTGTTGGTGATACGATATACGATTATTACGATCCTTGAATACTGAACTCTATTGATTTTAAACGCATTTACTTTACATTTATCACGGATATTCATTTTTAACAATTTACAACATAGTTGAAAAATGTTTATGACTTTGTTCATTCTGTCTGTTTATTCGCACTATAACTACCGTAAAAATGAATATCAAAAAGAAATTTTAGTATGTTGTTGAGACGGACTGTGGGACACATGGGCATATAAATGAATAATATCACTCAATTAATTTTGAATTGAACCCGGGTTGAAAAAATGAAATACATTGAACCCTATGGGAACCTAATTTTTCAAACATTTTTTAAGAGGAATTGAAATTTAGAAATTGCTTCGAAAATTTTAGGATATATTCAAATTATCCCATAAAATATGTAAAAAAAAAAAAAAAAAAAAAAAAAAAATCAGCAAAATATATTCTGTAGCTTTTTATAAATAAAAGTTAAAAATAATAATTACAACCATATAATATAAAGAGATCACGTGACTCACTTCAAAATACAATATGGCATCCATCTTTATTTCCCAGTGTAAAAAATCGTGATTTTTAAAGTTATCTTAAATTTATATCGTGTTGCATCCGTCCTAAGACCGCTTTATTTTTGCGTATTTTCTATGCATCGATATTCTGTACCAACGCAATTACAATATTTTTAAGTTTAAATGATCACCAAACTTTGATTATTTCTACAACGAAGCCTAATTTCAATGGCTGCAGAATGCAAACAAGTGATTGTAAGATGAATTGTATAAGAATTGCTGAATTTTTTTCACGCAAAATTATTTCGTTCTGGAGTCTGGAATAAAAGTGACATGATTGAAATATTCACTGCTTTTACATAGAGAGCCAGACGATTTATATTTTGATGACGGCATTTGAATAAAGTTAATTTTTTTCGCTAAAATTTCAAGTTTTTAAATATAATAAATGGTTGTAGTATTGCGATAATTTAAAATATGTCAACGCCGAATGTATCGCATTTTAGAGATGTTTAAATGAAATTGCATTGCAGTTGAAAAGTATTTTATAATCAATGCTTAATGCATGATTGATCTTTCCTGCATCATTGATCTATTTATGCATGATTGATCTACAGATGAGACTTTGTCAGAAGTGGAGCTTACGCTGATCTGCCAAAATTTAGACACGGAGGCAATTTTTCTATAAAATCAAGAGAAATCAATGACTTTCATTGAGTCGTTTATCTTAGATGTTAAATATAATTTGAAAGCATATACGATGAAACATTTACAAAAATAAAAATTACAAAACAAAAATCTCAAAAAGTTTTTTGAAGAAAAGTTTTAAAAAGAAATTTTGTTGTCGCAAACATATACAAATAAAAATTTATGGAAATTTTTAAGGACACGTAACTAGTGAATGCGAAGACGTTTCCCTTGTCTTCTGAATAAATTCATCGAATATTTTCAAATGAGGTAACCTGAAAAAGCCATCGAAGTTATGATGTTCTTAACTTGGTTCGTAATACTTGATTTATAAAGTGACACAACTAAAAACTTAGGGATTAGTTCATTATAGATTTAACGGCCAAGACAAGCACGCAGAAACATAGGATTTAAACTCCAACTTCTTTATTAACAGAAAAAAAATCTGATGTGTGCAGCACATGACTTTCCTTATATAATGCAATGAATTTATTATTTTTACAATTTAAAAAGAAAAGGTTATTTTTATAGTAGATATATTTTTTCCAAGATATTGAATTTTCGTCAATTAGTCTTCATTTTTATTGATTTAGCGTCATTTTTATCCATTCGGCGAGATTTTCGTTAATTTGGCAACATTTTAAAAAGTCGCCTAGTTGGTGACATTCCGCCAAATTTGTCGCCAAAATCTCGCCAAGCGTTATGGACGGAGAAATAAGTTACTCTTATAGCAGATAAATGACTATTGCGGCGTTCAAACACAAAAGTATTACTCAAGATATCTTTTTCTCATGAATGGAACGAGCTAGATCCACGAGAATGATGTCACCCAATTTATCGCATGATATTACATATGAAAAGTGAATATGTTTTTCAAGAGTTAATATTTTTTCTTTCCTTATATACATAATGTATAAGGATTCCTTATATACATAAAATACTGTGTCGGGGTCGAAAATTCGAATTCGAGTTTTTGACGGGAGAGCACGTTTCAAACATCCCTGATCACGAATCGAACATTTTTGAGGTGATGTCTGTGTGTGTGTCAGTGAGTCTGTGGAGACGATATCTCACGAACGAATGGAGCTATTCGAATGAAATTTGGTACAAAAATCACAATCCGTGAATATTGGAAGTCTATTGTTTTAAAACACGATCGAATGTTTAGAACCCTCCTGAATTTTCGAGTGAAATTTTGAAAAAAATCCTTAAAAAATCTAAACCTTTAATAAAGTTACGCAAATAGACATTTCTTATGAAATTTTTCCTTAGAAAACGATTGACATAAACTTTAGAACGCTAGCATGAACCGTTCTCGAGATATTGCACATTTTAAAAAAAAATTATCAAAAAGTTATATAAAATAAAAAATAAAAATATTTCCTATTGAGAAACATGTTCACTTTTCATATGTAATACCATGCGATAAATTGGGTGACATCATTCTCGTGGATCTAGCTCGTTCCATTCATGAAAAAAGATAATTTGAGTAATACTTTTGTATTTGAACGCCAATAGTCATTTATCTGCTGTAAGAATAACTTATTTCTCCGTCTACAACGCTTGTCGAGATTTTGGCGACGAATTTGGCGGAATGTCGCCAACTTGGGGACTTTTTAACTGTTGCTAAATTAATGAAAAGCTCGCCAAATGGATAAAAATGACGCTAAATCAATGACGACTCATTGATGATGACGACATGGAAAATGACGACTCATTGATGATGACGATATGGAAAATGACGACTCATTAACGAAAATTCAATATCTTGGAAAGAATATAAATAACTACTATAAAAATAATCTTTTTCTTTTTACTGTAAGAGTAGTAAATTCATTGCATATTATATAAGGAAAGTCATGTGCTGCCCACATCAGATTTTTTTCTAATGCTATTGTATACAGGAAGTTCACGGATAATCACGACATTTAGACTAAAAAATACACTTAAAGACATCATGAACACATTTCGAACATTTTGGGAAATATTTCCATCAGTGTGTGTGTGTATCTGTGGGGTGCGAATGCACGTACCACTATGACAATTTATATGTAGATGCATTCTGTAGAAAATTAGAAACAGGTAGAATATTTTGTCATAAATGGGATTAAAACATTATTCGAAATTAGAGATTTTAAATTAGAAAAAGTACGTACAGCCACGAAATTCTATATGTAGCTGCATTCTGAAAAAATTAGAATTAGGTAGAGATCATTATGTAATTAAAATGATTAGAATATGAAAGGGAGGGAGGGAGACGCAGAGAGCGAGTGTGTGTGTGTGTGTGTGTATGTGAAAATATAGTACGGTCAAAATATAGTGTGGTAACTGCAGGAGAGGTCGACCTTGTTTCGAACAAGTAGGATTCAAGGGCGCCCATATAACTTATTCCTGGGATGGCCAAACTCAAGGATGAGAGGTAAATATCTACTAACTTGATACCTACATTTCTGACTTTGAACGTTCAAGGGAGCGAAAGTGCCCCCTTGCGCCTCCTATGGACACCCATAGAACATTTTCCAGAGGGCAAACTCATGGATGAGACGTACAATATTGACTAGCTTGATACCTACATTTGTGAATTTGAACGTCCCTATGGGCACCCATGGCTATAAGTGTTGAAGACCCAGATCACTCGACTGGCAGTAGGGCTTACAGCAGCTGTTTGAGTGGCCGGGAGAGCTGGCTATACGTGTCGAAAGCGCAGACCATCCGACTCGTCCTAGGACTTAGAGCACTTTGATGGATGGCGTGTAAAGCTTCAGACTTCACGGAGACTTCTGTGGGGTCTGGAAAGACTTTATTTTTCCACCTCTGGGGAAATTGAAACTTTGACTCCGTTAGGTTCTGTCCTGAGGTTACTAGTATAAGCAGGGAGCCTTTTCAATGGGCGTCCATAGGGGAGGGAAAAGAGGAACTTCCGCTCCCCTGGTCATTCAAGGTCCCAAATGTGTGGATCAAGGTTGTCGATATTGTACATATCATTCTTGAGTTTGCCCCCTGGAAAAGTGCTATGGGCGCCCATGCTTATAGTATCGATAACGGGGCAGAACCTAACGGAGCTGAATCTTTTTGTTTCTCTCTGGAGGGCGAATAAAATGGATGGGAGTGTCAAAAAGACTTTGTCAATGACTTTGCGTCCTTCACAGCTTAACCGAATTAACTTTTATTTTAAGCAAATATTGTATTTGAAATGATTATAACCGTGAAACTCAATATATCTTAAATTAAGAATATTAATTTCCCCAAAGGGACAGGAATTATCAAATAAATGAAACTTCATTTTCCAAGATATTGACTATCATCAATTTGACATCATTTTTATTAATTTAGTGTCATTTTTGCCAATTTGGCAACATTTTAAATAAAATGTCAAGTTGGCGATATTTTGTTAATTTATCGACAAGCATTACAGACAGACAGACAAATTAATAAATTACATTTGACGAATTGTTTGATGTCGAAATGCAAAATTATTGCAAAACAGTGTCTCGTGAATGAAACCTACCAGAATGATGTTAACACAGTTGTCACATAATATTGCACATGGAATGGGAACATATTTCACGGTAGTTAGCACAGTTTTAGTTTCATGTATTTTTTAAAATTTATTTGAAAAGCGTACAATGTATCAAGAATGGCTCCTGCTAGTATCCTAAAGTTTATGTTATTCATTTTCTAATACAAAGTTAAATAAAAAATGATATTTTATTTTAAAATATTAAAGGTTCTGATTTTTTATGATTTTTTTCAAAATTTCATTCGAAAGTTTGGAGCTGGTTTCCAAATATTCGATTGCTTAGAAAATCAATAGACTTCCAGTACTCACTGATTGTAATAATCGTAATTTTTTTTTTTTTTTTTTCGTTTGAAACGTTTCATCCAATCGTTAGATATCGCATCCTCTGGCTCAAGAACACACACACTAATATACATACACTACAGAGTTCACTTTGGCGATAAGAACTTGCAATTTCGTCCCAGTAGCTCAGTGATAGAGCATCGGCTGGCTAATTTGAAGATCCAGAATTCGATTCCCGGTTGGGGCAGTAACGTTCTTTACAACACACACTAATATACATGTACGCATACACACTAATATACATATATACACTCACACTAATATACATACACACACACACTAATACACATACACACATTAATATACAGCGCCAACGGCAGTACCGTGCTGAAAACACTGGTTCTCGTTAGATCACCGAAGTCAGGCAGCATCGGGCGCGGTTAGTACTTGGGTGGGTGAGCACCTGGGCACACCGCGTGCTGTTGGCACATCTCGGGCGCGGTAGCCTGGTGGTTTGCGCGCTGGATTTGCACGCTGCCACAACTGCCACCGTGTTCATGCGGAGTACGATCACGTTAAACATGTGGGTCCGTAAGTTCTTCCGAGAGGTTGGTGGTAGGGGAAAGAGGGTACGGTCCCTGTGGATGCATCCCCCCACTGGGTTCCGGTCTAAATTGGGTGGCACTTCCAGGCCGTCCAAACAGTTACCTTACACCTTTCTGGTTGGTCGGACGGTCTGGGTCTCAACAACACACTAATATACATGCATATACATTAATATACATGCGCGCGTGCACACACACACACAAACACAGGTATCACTTTAAAAACATTCGATTCGATTTCAGGGATGTTCGAAACGAACTCTATCGTCGAAAACACAAAGTTGAATTCGAGTTTTCGACCTCGTCATAATACTTTCCCTATACATTATACCAGTGTTTTTCAAATTTATTTTGTCGCGCAACCCTTTTGAAATTCAATTTGATGGTAGAAGCCCAAAATAAGAAAAATCCTTTGTCCAAATTATGCATCAAAATTTTACTCGTTTTTAAATTTAAGACAATTTACATGAAACTATCACGTCGCGGAACCCCACACCTTGAAAAACGATGCATTATACTAGGTATGTCAGAAAAGTAACATTTATTGCTCCCATAAACCGAAAATGTCAAGCAAATTTCCTTAAAATGTCACAAATTCTGCATTTTTAAAATGACAAATATTTCCTTCTTTCAAATAATCTTCAATTTTTGTCATTGATTCTTGTACTATAAGTATTGACACATATATTTCCTCCCCTTACACCTTTCTGGTAGGTCGGACGGTCTGGGTTTCAACAACAACATATATTTCCTCCCCGGCCACTCAACCAGCTGCTCATACTCTAGGGTGAGTCAGGTGGCCTGGGTCTTTCAAATATATTTACTCCGAAATCTCGCATATAATCGTTTTATTCAAATAATAAATTATATATGTGTGTGGAACATTTCTTAAACTCATTGCAAACAATCTGCATGCAGTACAAAAAGTTCTTATATATAAATACATGTATTTTCATAGTATTACTTTAAAACCAAAAAATACATAAAACATGATTTAAATAATCGGATACAAATGTATCTAATCGGTCTTCATGAACAATATCGCGGATTAAAAACAATTCGTCTTTCCCTTCGTTTTTGCAGGAGTTGCAAAAATAGAGTACCAGAACTGGCGATAAAACGACGTTTGGCGTGTGATGTGAGAGAAGGGTTCTGGCGTAGGATACTTTTTGGCCAACCGCGTACGGAATATGTCCAGCGGGGAGTGAAAAGCAACATTCCACACGTCGTGTCATGTTTTGCACAACATTATCCAGCAGCTATTGAGGCAAGTTATCCCACTCCTTTGTCAGTGCATGGTTGAGGATGTTCTTGTTTGTTAGAGGATATTTTCGACCAGCAATTCGCCTCCCCAAATCATCCAAAACAGTTTCACTGGTGAATTTGGATCTGGAGAACGTGCTGGCCATACGAGGCATTGAATTCTCTCGTTGACTAGACAATGCTGAACAGCGAGTGTTCGATGACATGGTGCGTTGTCGTCCATGAAAACAAATTTATCACTGACAGCACCATGGAAAAGGCGAACATGAGGCAGTAGAACTTCATCAATGTATCGTTGGCCGGTCATTGTTCCAGTTGCAACCACATGTAGGGCGTGCGGCCATTGATCATGATACCGGCTCATACCATGATACTGCATTTTGGATATCGGTCACTTTCCTGGATATTTTCTGGCCGATAAGCAGTACTACTCTCACGCCAGATCAGTTGGCGTCTACAATCCGATGACAGACTGAACCTACTCTCATCTGAGAATAGTACGCAGGTCCAGTCCTGTTCGGTCCAATTGTGATGCTCACGACACCATTGTAAACGGGCGGTACGGTGCAGTCTGGACAATGGGACACACACAACAGGTCTGCGGGCGTATAGTCCTCCTTCTCCCAAATGTCTGGCTACAGTTTTTCGGGAGATCCGCTGTCCTGTGGTAGCAAGGAACTGATTTGCCACCTGCTGAGCTGTGGTGCGCCGGTCCCTATTTGCCGATAGGACAATGTACTTGTCTTCTGCAGATGTACTTCTAACACGACCTCCCCCGTGACGCTTGCTACACATTCCAGTTGTTTTAAATGCTTGACACAGCCGTGAAACAACGCTGTGGGCGATGTCGAACACCCTGGCAACATCCGTTATTTTTCGCCATTCTTCGATCTTTCCAATAATACGGCCACGCGTAATATCATCTAAATGATATCGGCAATACATAGCGAAAATTTCAAGTTCGTCAATTAAATCTTTCCCGTAAAATTTTCACCTGGAACAACAACTGTCCACACGCGTCAAATCCTTTAAGTCTCTTATCAGCGCTATCACGTGACGAAGAGGCGTGGAAATGAAAAATTTGCATACGCACACCCCTTCTTACTGTATCCCGCACTTATTCTAATTTTCCACATTTTGCTTCCTTTCATTTTGTGGTTGCCATGGGTGATAGTGTCATCCGTCCTTAGCAATTGTCCAGCAGTGTATGCGTGTGTGGATAGGTGGGTGGGTGGAAGAAAAGGAAAGCCGAATATTGGACTTTCTTTTAACTCCAACCAAGGCCGTTCGTAAAAATTGGGGCTCCCCTGTAGACATTAATAATGGGTCCCCCTCCATATTTGACGTGCAACGCTTTGTGAATGTTTTCATATCTTCTCTATTCTAAAAAATCTGATGTGGGCAGCACATGACTTTCCCTGCAGACTTATATCCACATTCTCTTTATTTTAATTAAATTTATTTCACTTTTAATTCAATTTTCTTTTTCATTCGGTAACCGGACTTATTTTCAAAGGTGGCGTAGAGAAAATACGAAAAACTAAAATATCTCGTGAACGGCTAGTTCTAGTGTAATGGGGTTGGTCTTATTCTTTTCTTCGTTAAAAATTACGTATTAAACGAGCATTTAATGGATTTATTTGAGTATACCTAGCTCCTTAATTTAGATTTTGACGATTTTTGCGGGCCATTTTGCAAAAAAGGCAGGTTATTTTTTCCGAATCGTACAAAAATCTAATCAGCACCAGGGTAACCCACAAGTGACTCATCTACCGAATTTTGTAAAATTCGGTGCATTAGTTTTTCCGTTAGAGTGGATACAAGCTTTTGCGGACCGTTTTTTAAAAAAAGGCGGGTTCTTTTATCCCAAATCGTACCCAAAACTAATCAGCACCAGACACTCTCACAAGTGACTTACCTACCAAATTTTGGGAATTTCGGTCTATTAGTTTTTTAGTTAGAGGGGATACAAAATCTGCACAGATACACAGACAGACACACACACAGACGTCACGCTAAAAATGGTTCTTTCGTATTCCAGAGGTCTTGAAACGTGCAGATCCGTCGAAAACTCAAGTTGCGATTTTCGGCATGATTCCAATACTTTCCCTATACATTACCATGTATTGCAGGGAAAGTAAAAATCTGATGTGGGCAGCACATGACTTTTCCTGCAGACTTATATTCACGTTCTCTTCATTTTAATTAAACTTATTTCACTTTTAATTCAATTTTCGTTCTCATTCGGTAACCGGACTTATTTTCAAAGGTGGCAAAGTGAAAATAAGAAAAACTAAAATATCTCAAGAATGGCTAGTCCTAGTGTAATGGGGTTGGTCTTATTCTTTTCGTCGTAAAAAATTACGTATTAAACGAGCATTTAATGGATCGATTTGAGTATACCTAGTTCTTTAGTTTAGATTTTGACGATTTTTGCGGGCCATTTTGCAAAAAACGGCAGGTTATTTTTTCCGAATCGTACCAAAATCTAATCAGCACCAGGGTAAGCCACAAGAGACTTATTTAACGAATTTGGTGAAATTCGGTCTATTAGTTTTTCAAATAGAGTGGATACAAGCTTTTGCGGGCCATGTCGCCAAAAAAGGCGGGTTCGTTCCTTTATCCCGAATCGTACCCAAAACTAATCAGCACCAGATCCGCCCACAAGTGACTTACCTACCAAATTTTATGAAATTCGGGCAATTACTTTTTTAGTTAGAGTGGATACAAAATCTGCACAGACAGACACACACACAGACGTCATGCTAAAAGTAGTTTTTTCGTATTCTATAGGTCTCGAAACGTATAGATCCGTCGAAAACTCGAGTTGTGATTTTCGGCATGTTTCCAATACTTTCCCCATACATTACCATGTATTGCAGGGAAAGTAAAAATCTGATGTGAGCAGCACATGACTTTCCCTGCAGACTTATATTAACGTGCTCTTTATTTTAATTAAATTTATTTCACTTTTAATTCAATTTTCGTTCTCATTCGATAACCGGACTTATTTTCAAAGGTGGCGTAGGGAAAGTACGAAAAACTAAAATATCTCGAGAAGGGCTAGTCCTAGTGTAATGGGGTTGGTCTTATTCTTTTCGTCGTTAAAAATTACGTATTAAATCAGCATTTAATAGATATATTTGAGTATACCCAGTTTTTTATTTTAGATTTTAGCAATTTTTGCGGGCCATTTTGCAAAAAAAGGCAGGTTATTTTTTTCCGAATCGTACCAAAATCTAATCAGCACCAGAGTGACCTATACGTGACTCATCTACCGAATTTTGTGAAATTCGGTCCATTAGTTTTTCAGCTACAGTGGATAAAAACTTTTGCGGGCCATTTCCACAAAAAGGCGGGTTCTTTTATTCCGAATCGTACCCAAAACTAATCAGCACCAGCCCCGCTCACAAGTGACTTACCTACAAAATTTTGTGAAATTCGGTCCATTAGTTTTTTAGTTAGAGTGGATACAAAATCTGCACAGACAGACAGACACACAGACGTCACGCTGAAAATGGTTTTTTCGTATTCTAGAGGTCTCGAAACGTGTAAATCCGTCCAAAACTGGAGTTGCGATTTTTGGCATGATTCCAATACTTTCCCTATACATTACCATGTATTGCAGGGAAAGTAAAAATCTGATGTGGGCAGCACATGACTTTCCCTGCAGACTTATATACACACTCTATTTATTTCAATTAAATTTAATTCAATATTAATTCAATTTTCGTTCTCATTTGGTAACTGGACTCATTTTCAAAGGTGACGTAGGGAAAGTACGAAAAACTAAAATATCTCGAGAACGGCCAGTCCTAGTGTAATGGTGTTGGTCTTATTCTTTTCTTCGTAAAAAATTACGCATAAAATCAGCATTTAATGGATATATTTCAACATACGTAGTTTTTTATTTTAGATTTTGTCATTTTTGCTGGCCATTTTGCAAAATAAGGCAGGTCATTTTTTTTCGAATCGTTCCAAAATCTAATCAGCACCAGGGTAACCCACAAGTGACTCATCAACCGAATTTTGTGAAATTCGGTCCATTAGTTTTTCAGTTGGAGTGGATACAAGCTTTTGCGGGCCATTTCGCCAAAAAAGGCGAGTTCTTTTATCCCGAATCGTACCCAAAACTATTCAGCACCAGACTCGCTCACAAGTGACTTACCTACCAAATTTTGTGAAATTCGGTCCATTAGTTTTTTAGTTAGAGTGGATACAAAATCTGCACAGACTGACAGACAGACACACAGACACACACACAGACGTCACGCTAAAAATAGATTTTTCGTATTCTAGAGGTCTCGAAACGTGTAGATCCGTCGAAAACTCGAGTTGCGATTTTCGACATGATTCAAATACTTTCGCTATACATTACCATGTATTGCAGGGAAAGTAAAATTCTGATGTGGACAGCACATGACTTTCCCTGCAGATTTATATCCACGTTCTCTTTATTTTAATTAAATTTAATTCACTTTTAATTGAATTTTTGTTTTTATTTTGTAACTGGACTTATTTTCAAAGGTGGCTTAGAAAAAATACGAAAAACTAAAATATCTTGAGAACGGCTAGTCCTAGTGTAATGGGGTTGGTCTTATTATATTCGTCGTTAAAAATTACGTATTAAACGAGCATTTAATGGATATATTTGAGTATATCTAGTTCTTTAGTTTAGATTTTGACAATTTTTGCGGGCCATTTTGGCAAAAAAAGGCTGGTTATTCTTTTCCGAATCGTACCAAAATCTAATCAGCACCAGGGTAACCTACAAGTGACTCATCTACCGAATTTTGTGAAATTCGGTCCAGTAGTTTTTCAGTTAGAGTGGATACAACCTTTTGCGGGCCATTTCGCCAAAAAAGGCGGGTTCTTTTTTTCTAAATCTTACCCAAAACTAATCAGCACCAGACTCGCTCCCAAGTGACTTACCTGCCAAATTTTGTGAAATTCGGTCCGTTAGTTTTTTAGTTAGAGTGGATACAAAATCTGCACAGGCAGACAGACACACAGACAGACACACAGACAGACACACACACACACAGACACACACACAGACGTCACGCTAAAAATGGTTTTTTCGTATTCTAGAAGTCTTGAAACGTGTAGCTCCGTCGAAAACTCGAGTTGCGATTTTTGACATGATTCCAATACTTTCCCTATACATTACCATGTATTGCAGGGAAAGTAATAAAATCTGAAGTGGGCAGTACATGACTTTCCCTGCAGACTTATATTCAAGTTCTATTTATTTAAATTAAATTTAATTCATTTTTAATTCAATTTTCGTTCTCATTTGAAAACGGGACTTATTTTCAAAAATGGTGTAGGAAAAACTAAAAAATACGAAAAACTAAAATATCTCGAGAACGGCTAGTCCTAGTGTAATGGGGTTGGTCTTATTCTTTTCTTCGCTAAAAATTACGTATTAAACAAGCATTTAATGGCTATATTTGAGCATACGTAGTTCTTAAGTTTAGATTTTGATGATTTTTGCGGGCCATTTTGCAAAAAAAGGCAGGTTATTTTTTTTCGAATTATACCAAAATCTAATCAGCACCAGGGTGGCCTACAAGCGACTTATCTACCAAATTTTGTGAAATTCGGTCTATTCGTTTTTCAGTTAGAGTGGATACAAGCTTTTGCAGGCCATTTCACAAAAAAAGGCGGGTTCTTTTAACCCGAGTCATACCCAAAACTAATCAGCACCAGATTCGTGCACAAGTGACTTACCTACCAAATTTTATGAAATTCGGTCTATTAGGTTTTTAGTTAGAGTGGATAAAAAATCTGCACAGACAGACAGACACACAGACACACACACAGACGTCACGCTAAAAATAGTTTTTTCGTATTTTAGAGGTCTCGAAACGTGTAGATCCGTCGAAAACTCGAGTTGCGATTTTCGACATGATTCCAATACTTTCCCTATACATTACCATGTATTGCAGGGAAAGTAAAAATCTGATGAGGGCAGCACATGACTTTCCCTGCAAACTTATATCCACGTTCTATTTATTTCAATTAAATTTAATTCACTTTTAATTCAATTTTCGTTCTCATTTGATAACTGGACTTATTTTCAAAGGTGGCATGGAAAAATACGAAAAAAACTAATCTCGAGAACGGCTAGTCCTAATGTAATGGGTTTGGTCTTATTCTTTTCTTCGTTAAAAATTACGCTTTAAACAAGCATTTAATGAATATATTTGAGCATACGTAGCTTTTTAGTTTAGATTTTGATAATTTTTGCGGGCCATTCTGCAAAAAAATGCAGGTTATTTTTTTCTGAAGCGTACCAAAATCTAATCAGCACCAGGGTGACCTATACGTGACTCATCTACCGAATTTTGTGAAATTCGGTCCATTAGTTTTTCAGCTACAGTGGATACAAACTTTTGCGGGCCATTTCACAAAAAAGGCGGGTTCTTTTATTCCGAATCGTACCCAAAACTAATCAGCACCAGCCCCAGCCACAAGTGACTTACCAACAAAATTTTGTGAAATTCGGTCCATTAGTTTTACTTTCCCTGCAATACATGGTAATGTATAGGGAAAGTATTGGAATCATGCCGAAAATCACAACTCGAGTTTTCGACGGATCTACACGTTTCGAGACCCCTAGAATACGAAAAAACCATTTTTAGCGTGACGTCTGTGCGTGTGTCTGTGTGTCTGTCTGTCTGTCTGTCTGTCTGTCTGTCTGTCTGTCTGTGTGTCTGTGTGTCTGTCTGTCTGTGCAGATTTTGTATCCACTGTAACTAAAAAACTAATCGACCGAATTTCACAAAATTTGGTAGGTAAGTCACTTGTGGGCGGGGCTAGTGCTGATTAGTTTTGGGTACGATTCGGAATAAAAGAACCCGCCTTTTTTGGCGAAATGGCCCGCAAAAGCTTGTATCCACTCTAGCTGAAAAACTAATGAACCGAATTTCACAAAATTCGGTAGATGAGTCACGTATAGGTCACTCTGGTGCTGATTAGATTTTGGTACGATTCGGAAAAAAATAACCTGCCTTTTTTTGCAAAACGGCCCGCAAAAATCTTCAAAATCTAAACTAAAGAACTTGGTATACTTAGATATATCCATTAATTGCCCGTTTAATACGTAATGTTTAACGACGAAAAGAATAAGACCAACCCCATTACACTAGGACTAGCCGTTCTCGAGATATTTTAGTTTTTCGTACTTTCCCTACGCCACCTTTGAAAATAAGCCCGGTTACCGAATGAGAACGAAATTTGAATTAAAAGTGAATTACATTTAATTGAAATAAATAGAACGTGGATATAAGTTTGCAGGGAAAGTCATGTGCTGCCCACATCAGATTTTTTTAGTTAGAGTGGATACAAAATCTGCACAGACACACAGACAGACGCACAGACACACACACAGATGTCACGCTAAAAATAGTTTTTTCGTATTCTAGAGGTCTCGAAACGTGTAGATCCGTCGAAAACTCGAGTTGTGATTTTCGGCATGATTCCAATACTTTCGCTATACATTACCATGTATTGCAGGGAAAGTAAAAATCTGATGTGAGCAGCACATGACTTTCCCTGCAAACTTATATTAACGTTCTCTTTATTAACAAAGTCATAAACACTTTTCAACTTTGTTGTAAAGTGTTTATGACTTTGTTCATTCTGTCTGTCTGTCTGTTTGTCCGTTAGCACGATAACTGCCGTAAAAATGACTTAATCAAAATGAAATTTTAGTAAGTTGCTCAGACGGTTTTATTAGATGATTGGCCCATATATCAAGTATCAAGCATTTATCACATTTTAAAGGAAGCGTTTTTAACACTTTACAACAAGTACGGTCTGTAGTGCCTATGGGAATATAAATGAATAATATCACCCAATTAGTTTTGGATTGAACCTGGGTTGAAAAAATGAGATACATTGAGCACCATGGGACCTAATTTTTCAAACATTTTTTAAGCGGATTTAAAATTCACAAATTGCTTCGAAAATTTTAGATAATATTCAAATTGATCCATAAAATATATAAAAAAATTCAGCGAAATATATTCAGTAGTTTTTTAAATAAAATTTAAAATAATAATAGCACCTCTTATATGAAGTGATCACGTGACCATATGAAAAGATCACGTGACCCACTTCAAAATTATATATGGCATCCATCTTGTCTCAAAATCGTGATTTTTAAAGTTCTTTTTAATTCATATATAGTGTTGTATCCGTCCTAAAACCACTTTATTTTTGCTTAAATTCTGTGCATCTACATACTAAAACAACGCAATTACAATATATTTGAGTCGAAAGCCCAGACCATTCGGCTCGTTCAAGGACTTAGAGCAGCAAATTGAATGGCCGGACAATATATTTGAGATTAAATGCTCATTTAAATTTGATTATTTCTACAACTAAGCCTATTTTTCACCTATGTAAAATGTAAACAGCAAAATACGTAGAATGAGTTGTATTAGAATTGCTGTATTTCTTTAACACAAAATCATTTAGTTCATGGAGTCTGCATAGCTGATATGAATGAAATATTCATTGATTTTACAAAGAGAAGGACGATTTTTTTCGATGAAGTTCTACGCATAGAGTTTAATTACTTGTAGCTCCATGGTCTTAATTTTTAAATAAAATAAATTATTATAGTATTGTGATGAATGACATGAATGGGAAATTATTTATGAATGAAATGCTGCTTTTATAGAGAGAGCGCCAGGCGTGTTATTTTTTCTATGACGTCATATGAATGAATTTCAGTTGTTTTCGATGAGGTTTTCAAATATAATAAATTATCGTAGTATTATGATAATTCAAAATTATTACCGAGAAATGTATCACATTTTAGAGATGTTTAAACCAGGCAATTTATATTTCAATGACATCATTTGAATGAAGTTCATTTTTTTCGATGAAGATTTAAGATTTCAAATATAATAAATTAATGTAGTATTGTGATAAGTTTTTAAATATTACCGATAAATGTATTGCATTTCAGACATGTTTAAATAAAATTGCATTGAAGTTGGAAAGTGTTTCATAATCAATGCTTTAAGCATGATTGATCTTTCTTGTTTTAATTAAATTTATTTCACTTTGATTCAATTTTCGTTCTCATTCGGTAATCGGGCTTATTTTCAAAGGTGGTGTAGGGAAAGTACGAAAAACTAAAATATCTCGAGAACGGCTAGTCCTAGTGTAATGGAGTTGGTTTTATTCTTTTCTTCGTTAAAAATTACGCATTAAATACGCATTTAATGGATATATTTGAGCATACGTAGCTTTTTAGTTTAGATTTTGACAATTTTTGAGGGCCATTCTGCAAAAAAAGGCAGGTTATTTTTTTCTGAATCGTTCCAAAATCCAATCAGCACCAGGGTGACCTATACGTGACTCATCTACCGAATTTTGTGAAATTCGGTCCATTAGTTTTTCAGCTAGAGTGGATACAAGCTTTTGCGGGCCATTTCGCAAAAAAAAGGCGGGTTCTTTTATTCAGAATCGTACCCAAAACTAATCAGCACCAGCCCCGCCCACAAGTGACTTACTTACAAAATTTAGTGAAATTAGGTCCATTAGTTTTTTAGTTAGAGTGGATACAAAATCTGCACAGACAGACAGACAGACAGACACACAGACAGACACACAGACGTCACGCTAAAAATGGTTTTTTCGTATTCTAGAGGTCTCGAAACGTGTAGATCCGTCGAAAACTCGAGTTGTGATTTTCGGCATGATTCCAATACTTTCCCTATACATTACCATATATTGCAGGGAAAGTAAAAATCTGATGTGGGCAGCACATGACTTTCCCTGCAGACTTATATTAACGTTCTCTTTATTTTAACTAAATTTATTTCACTTTTAATTCAATTTTCGTTCTCATGCGGTAACCGGGCTTATTTTCAAAGGTGACGTAGGGAAAGTACGAAAAACTAAAATATCTCGAGAACGGCTAGTCCTAGTGTAATGGGGTTGGTCTTATTCTTTTCTTTGTTAAAAATTACGCATTAAACAAGCATTTAATGGATATATTTGAGCATACGTAGCTTTTTAGTTTTGATTTTGGCAATTTTTGCGGGCCATTCTACAAAAAAAGGCAGGTTATTTTTTTCTGAATCGTACCAAAATCTAATCAGCACCAGGGTGACCTATACGTGACTCATCTACCGAATTTTGTGAAATTCGGTCCATTAGTTTTTCAGCTAGAGTGGATACAAGATTTTGCGGGCCATTTCGCAAAAAAAAGGCGGGTTCTTTTATTCCGAATCGTACCCAAAACTAATCAGCACCAGCCCCGCCCACAAGTGACTTACGTACAAAATTTTTTGAAATTCGTTCCATTAGTTTTTTAGTTAGAGTGGATACAAAATCTGCACAGACAGACAGACACACAGACAGACAGACACACACACAGACGTCACGTTAAAAATGGTATTTTCGTATTCTAGAGGTCTCGAAACATGTAGATCCGTCGAAAACTCGAGTTGCGATTTTCGGCATGATTCCAATACTTTCCCTATACATTACCATGTATTGCAGGGAAAGTAAAAAATCTGATGTGGGCAGCACATGACTTTCCCTGCAAACTTATATCCACGTTCTATTTATTTGAATTAAATGTAATTCACTTTTAATTCAATTTTCGTTCTCATTCGGTAACCGGGTTTATTTTCAAAGGTGGCGTCGGGAAAGTACGAAAAACTAAAATATCTCGAGAACGGCTAGTCCTAGTGTAATGGGGTTGGTCTTATTCTTTTCGTCGTTAAACATTACGTATTAAACGAGCATTTAATGGATATATCTAAGTATAGCAAGTTCTTTAGTTTAGATTTTGAAGATTTTTGCGGGCTGTTTTGCAAAAAAAGGCAGGTTATTTTTTTCCGAATCGTACCAAAATCTAATCAGCACCAGAGTGACCTATACGTGACTCATCTACCGAATTTTGTGAAATTCGGTTCATTAGTTTTTCAGCTAGAGTGGATACAAGCTTTTGCGGGCCATTTCGCAAAAAAAGGCGGGTTCTTTTATTCCGAATCGTACCCAAAACTAATCAGCACTAGCCCCGCCCACAAGTGACTTACCTACCAAATTTTGTGAAATTCGGTCCATTAGTTTTTTAGTTACAGTGGATACAAAATCTGCACAGACAGACAGACACACAGACACACAGACAGACAGACAGACAGACAGACAGACACACGCACAGACGTCACGCTAAAAATGGTTTTTTCGTATTCTAGATGTCTCGAAACGTGTAGATCCGTCGAAAACTCGAGTTGTGATTTTCGGTATGATTCCAATACTTTCCCTATACATTACCATGTATTGCAGGGAAAGTAAAAATCTGATGTGGGCAGCACATGACTTTCCCTGCAGACTTATATTAACGTTCTCTTTATTTTAATTAAATTTATTTCACTTTTAATTCAATTTTCGTTCTCATTCGGTAACCGGGCTTATTTTCAAAGATGGCGTAGGAAAAGTACGAAAAACTAAAATATCTCGAGAACGGCTGGTCCTACTGTAATGGGGTTGGTCTTATTCTTTTCGTCGTTAAAAATTACGTATTAAACAAGCATTTAATGGATATATTTGAGCATACGTAGCTTTTTAGTTTAGATTTTGGCAATATTTGCGGGCCATTCTACAAAAAAAGGCAGGTTATTTTTTTCCGAATCGTACCAAAATCTAATCAGCACCAGGGTGATCAATACGTGACTCATCTACCGAATTTTGTGAAATTCGGTCTATTAGTTTTTCAGCTAGAGTGGATACAAACTTTTGCGGGCCATTTCGTAAAAAAGGCGGGTTCTTTTATTCCGAATCGTACCCAAAACAAATCAGCACCAGCCCCGCCCACAAGTGACTTACCTACAAAATTTTGTGAAATTCGGTCTATTAGTTTTTTAGTTAGAGTGGATACGAAATCTGCACAGACACACAGACAGACAGACACACAGACAGACAGACACACAGACAGACAGACAGACAGACACACACACAGACGTCACGCTAAAAATGGTTTTTTCGTATTCTAGAGGTCTCGAAACGTGTAGATCCGTCGAAAACTCGAGTTGTGATTTTCGGCATGATTCCAATACTTTCCCTATATATTACCATGTATTGCAGGGAAAGTAAAAATCTGATGTGGGCAGCACATGACTTTCCCTGCAGACTTATATCCACGTTCTATTTATTTCAATTAAATTTAATTCACTTTTAATTCAATTTTCGTTCTCATTTGGTAACTGGACAAATTTTCAAAGGTGGCGTAGAGAAAAAACGAAAAAACGAAAATATCTCGAGAACGGCTAGTCCTAGTGTAATGGGGTTGGTCTTATTCTCTTCTTCGTTAAAAATTACGTATAAAACAAGTATTTAATGCATATATTTCAGCATACGTAGTTCTTTATTTTAGATTTTGTCGTTTTTGCGGGCTATTTTGCAAAAAAAGGCAGGTTATTTCTTTCCGAATCATACCTAAATCTAATCAGCACCAGGGTAAGCAACAAGCGACTTATCTGCCAAATTTTGTAAAATTCGGTTCATTAGATTTTCAGTTAGAGTGGATACAAACTTTTGCGGTCCATTTCGCAAAAAAGGCGGGTTCTTTTATCCCGAATCGTACCCAAAACTAATCAGCACCAGATTCGCCCACAAGTGACTTACCTACCAAATTCTATGAAATTCGGTCAATTAGTTTTTTAGTTAGAGTGGATACAAATTCTGCACAGACAGACAGACAGACACACAGACAGACAGACACACAGACAGACACACAGACAGACAGACACACAGACAGACACACAGACACACACAGATAGACAGACACACACACAGACGTCACGCTAAAACTAGTTTTTTCGTATTCTAGAGGTCTCGAAGCGTGTAGATCCGTCGAAAACTCGAGCTGCGATTTTCGACATGATACCAATACTTTCCTTATGCATTACTATGTATTGCAGGGAAAGTAAAAATCTGATGTGGACAGCACATGACTTTCCCTGCAAACTTATATCCACGTTCTATTTATTTCAATTAAATGTAATTCACTTTTAATTCAAATTTCGTTCTCATTCGGTAACCGGGCTTATTTTCAAAGGTGGCGTAGGGAAAGTACGAAAAACTAAAATATCTCGAGAACGGCTAGTCCTAGTGTAATGGGGTTGGTCTTATTCTTTTCGTCGTTAAACTTTACGTATTAAACGGGCATTTAATGGATATATCTAAGTATACCAAGTTCTTTAGTTTAGATTTTGAAGATTTTTGCGGGCCGTTTTGCAAAAAAAGGCAGGTTATTTTTTTCCGAATCGTACCAAAATCTAATCAGCACCAGAGTGACCTATACGTGACTCATCTACCGAATTTTGTGAAATTCGGTTCATTAGTTTTTCAGCTAGAGTGGATACAAGCTTTTGCGGGGCATTTCGCCAAAAAAGGCGGGTTCTTTTATTCCGAATCGTACCCAAAACTAATCAGCACTAGCCCCGGCCACAAGTGACTTACCTACCAAATTTTGTGAAATTCGGTCGATTAGTTTTTTAGTTACAGTGGATACAAAATCTGCACAGACAGACAGACAGACACACAGACAGACACACAGACAGACAGACAGACACACAGACACACGCACAGACGTCACGCTAAAAATGGTTATTTCGTATTCTAGGGGTCTCGAAACGTGTAGATCCGTCGAAAACTCGAGTTGTGATTTTCGGCATGATTCCAATACTTTCCCTATACATTACCATGTATTGCAGGGAAAGTAAAAATCTGATGTGGGCAGCACATGACTTTCCCTGCAGACTTGTATCCACGTTCTCTTTATTTTAATTAAATTCATTTCACTTTTAATTCAATTTCCGTTCTCATTCGGTAACCGGACTTGTTTTCAAAGGTGGTGTAGAGAAAATACGAAAAACTAAAATATCTCGAGAACGGCTAGTCCTAGTGTAATGGGGTTGGTCGTATTATTTTCGTCGTTAAAAATTACGTATTAAACGAGCATTTAATGGATATATTTGAGTATACCTAGTTCTTTAGTTTAGATTTTGACGATTTTTGCGGGCCATTTTGCAAAAAAAGGCAGGTTATTTTTTTCCGAATCGTACCAAAATCTAATCAGCACCAGGTTGGCCTACAAGCGACTTATCCACCGAATTTTGTGAAATTCGGTCGATTAGTTTTTCAGTTAGAGTGGATACAAGCTTTTGCGGGCCATTTCACAAAAAAGGCGGGTTCTTTTATTCCGAATCGTACCCAAAACTAATCAGCATTAGCCCCGCCCACAAGTGACTTACCTACAAAATTTTGTGAAATTCGGACCATTAGTTTTTTAATTAGAGTGGATACAAAATCTGCACAGACAGACAGACAGACAGACACACAGACACACAGACAGACAGACACACACACAGACGTCACGCTAAAAATGGTTTTTTCGTATTCTAGAGGTCTCGAAACGTGTAGATCCGTCGAAAACTCCAATTGTGATTTTCGGTATGATTCCAATACTTTCCCTATACATTACCATGTAATGCAGGGAAAGTAAAAATGGGTTCTGTGCCCCCTAACTCCTGTGATGTCTCTCCCCCTCCCCTTCCCCCCCTAATAGGTCGCCATGCTTCAATACTCCTTTTTGAATATTTATACTTGCTAAAATCAGCATGTTCATTATCTAGGCTAGACGTACAAAATATATGAATAATGATTTACGCCTAGTCATTATATACTTTACGCGCTTCCTATATATATCAATAGATGGCGCTGTCAAACTGGCTAATTTATTAAAGGGATTGTGTTGTTCTTGGGAGCTCATTTCTCAGGCTTTCTTTGACCGAACGTTGTGTTCCACTCGTAGGTAAGCATGTGTTCTCCCATGTGTTATTTAATATATACATGTGTTATTATTATAAGTTATTCGAATGGGCGAGATATAGTTTATGATCTGAAATTATGCAAGTGTGAAAGACGTAAAGAAATCAATAATTTTACAGAGGTCAATAATAGTTTCATAAAATTAAACCAATTATTGAATCGTGTGATAAATAAATGAAATCTGGATTTGGCAAAAAAATTAAAATACTTGTTATCTGTTATTTTACAGGTCGGTTCTAAATCCACTTAATTATCAGTGGTTCTCAAACTTTTTTTATTTTTTATCCCCACATTAAATGGACATATTTTTCTGATCGTTACAAACTTAATTCCATTAAAATGTTAAAACAGTATAGATCAATATAAAAATAACACTCTATCAACATTAAAAAAAATCAAAGTTAATATTGAATAATCTCGTGTAAAAATGAATTTTAATTGAATCTGTAATATATTCAAATTTCATGGTGCAATATATTTATTTCTATGTTATACTTATAACTTCATCGGAACTTCAACATGTTTTATCTGATGTGTGTTAATATAGATCATTTGTTTAATTGGAATTTGCCAGCGTCTATAAATAGTTTGGTATCAATCTCGTAATTTCTAAATGAATTGGCAATGTATAATTAATTGGTAATGATATTTTATGGAAATGTTTCCTAAAACTTGTATGTTTATGTCATGCCATTTAGCATATTTTTACATGTCATCTAATATTTTTACTTGAAATCAAAGTTTTCTTCATTATAAAATACACAATTTTGTACTGTAAAACAGATTCAAGATTTGGCAGATTTTCATAAACTTTGCCAAAAATATTCTTCATTAAATCATGTATTGCGGAGTCAAGACTAACTGTTAATTATTAGCTGTTAGTTTATAGGTGAATTAACTATTAGTTATAATAGTTTATACAAATATAAACATATTTTTATCAGATTATTCATGTATAACTCTATATCAATATTAACGATTATGCATTAATATTAAGAATAAATGTATTTACTGTGCCAGTAGTTTTAAAGTGCACATTTCCCCGTTAACGGAAAAGTACCATAAAAAATTCCAGGTTTATTAGTCCAATTTTAAGTGTAAACGGTATTATTTAAAATATTATAATTAAATTAATAGTTTTCACTTATTAGTATCAATATTATTACGTGTTGACATTAAATAATAGCATATAAATTATCAGTAACCATTATAGTATTAGCAATCGCATTTAGGGGCGTTTTTGACTGCAGGCAAATGTAGGGAGTCGGCTAAGCTTTTGAGGCCCACGTTCCATGCACCGTTTTTCACTATAAAAGTTGTATAGAGGGTCTTAGAATAAATATACTTTTGCCTAGGGGGCCCGGTTAAGGTGGCTCTGGCGCTTCCAGACATCGTCAATGGCAAAGTTTCGCATTATTCAGTACGAAGTAACAGATAGCTGCACTGGCAGCAAGAAAACCAAGGATCTTTAATATAAAATTGGGCACTCAGCCCGGCAACGAATCAAAGTTGCAACATGAGGATTAAGTTTCGGCATTCGTGATGTCCCGGCACAGAGTAAGGCACATATAGGCGATAATACATGTCCTCCTTTAGTCCAAAGTAAATCTTTGAGAGGAGTTACCACAACACAAAAGTTTTCTCATTGTTAGTTAAAAATTATCTATTAATTTTGAAGTGGCAATATCCAGACGTAAACAATTTGCGCAAATATTTCAAATTATGTTGGCCGCACAGGACACGGTGACGTCCAAGGAAATTCAGTGACATCTGTGGTGTACGATGACAGTCTCGGTTAACAAGTTCGATCCCTCATGAGAGCTCAAGAACAAAAAGCGCGCGTTTTTAAACCGCGTGACATCATATGCGTAGAGCCAGGTAAAAATAATTGAGTCATGACCGGGACGAGTACTCCTCTGAAGAAATCATACTATGTGTTAGTTGCTACTAATGTAGTTATGAGCTATTCTGTACTGAGAGGGCTGAAAAGCGTGAAACAACTCCACGAATGCTGTTTGCTGAACTAGGAGCGCGATTCCCAAGTTTAAGAACGTCACTTATTGGCGGGTTTGGCGACTATAGTTCACTATTAGCCGAGCTCATGACTATATTATTAATACCGTCGGACCCACTTATAACGAGCCCGTGTTTAACGAGATTCCGGATTAATGAGGAAATGAAAGAAATTGACTGGGGCCTATTTTCTTTAAATGGACTTTCGGATCGACATGCATGCTAAACCCGTGGGACTAAGGAGCCACTCAGCTTCAACCGTTGACTATTGAAGTCAGGCCGTAAATCACCCTTTCCAGCCTCTACCGAGACCTTATTGTCAGACTGCGACTAATAGATTTTGATATGAATAAATAACATCTATGCTTAGGGTTTCCGTGGCGAAAATCTGAGCATACCGAAAAATGTGAACAATTTGGACGATTATACCTCGGAACCTAATAGATAAAAATGTAAATAGTTTTCTTGTTTTGTCAGAAATAAGGTCCAGATAATGAATATATAAAAATTATTTTAATATTTTGAACTCTTTTTTTTCGAAAAAACTGAAAAGTAATACGTAAAGTATTTGTCCGAGCTATTGTTTTTCTTTCTTCATTTTTACTTTTATTTCGATTGATTTCTCAGTTTGTTTGGATCAAATTTTGAAATTAATTTTTGGCCCACCTCTACAGAGGTTATTTTTCTTCAAATTTTACACACATCATTTGCCGGCCGTCCAAACAGCTGCTCATGTCCTCTGACGGTCTGGGTCTTCAACACATACCATTTGGGATGACAATACAACATTTCATCAAATTTGAGTTCATTCCCTCCTTTTATTCTGACCCCTGCCCCAGTAGCATTTAATATTTGTCCAATATTTGACCAATATTGCATATCTTGGCATTACATTAGAAATATTTCAAATATAATCCAATACTGGGGTTACAATGACTTCAATTATTGGCCAATATTTTCATTACAATATTACGTCAATATTGGCGTAATATTGCCCCAATATTTTAAGCCAATATTGAATTGTTTCTAGGGCCGTAAAAATCGCAAAAAACAAAGGTATAAAACAAAATATTACAAAGAAACCTTTTAAGTTACTGTTTTAATGAAAGTGCACTAAAAAGTAAAAAAATAATTTTTAGCTATCGCAACACTTTGGGTCTAATTAAATTTTTGGTCAACTAAAACCGTGGGGCGCTTATAAAGGAATTGCACTTGGACATTAACAGAATGTTAAGAACAATAGAAGTAATTGCATAAAAATGCATAAGGTTGTTAAATCAAAATTATCACAGAAAAATATTTGTATATGTCATTTCTATGTTATCACTTCTATTGTTATTTAAAATTTTGTTAATGCCTAAATACAATTCTTTTATGGGTGCCCCATGGATTGTTTTTTTCTTTTAGTCGTATATGACCAAGAATTTTGGGATGGCTAAAAATTCTTTTTTACTTTTTAGTGCATTTTACTAAAACAGTGTAACTTAAAAGGTTTCTTTGTGTAGTATTTTATTCTTACTTTTGCTCGACATATCTTCAAAACTGAAAAGGTAAAATTATAAATTGTAAACGATAAAAATATGCATTAGAAAATTTAGTTTCTTAATCTATATTTATTTAAAAAAAGCTCGTATAGATTTCGAGTCATTGTCTTGTCAAGTTGAAAATTTCAAATTTTCCGTTTTTCAAGTTTGATGTTTATCTCAAACTAAAAGTGCGAGCTATAAACAATAAGCAGGAATTTGTAGCTCTTTGGAGGCTTTACAAGTCTATATAATTGGATTTTAGATTTAGCTTTTATTTTTCGAAGCATGGTGGTTATAATTTCGATATTTTTACCAGAGTTTTCATAGATGGGAATGCTGCAATGTCTTAAAACGTAATCCAACTTAAAATGTCCCGTGTTACAGTTTAGTCTGTTTACTTACTCCTTGGTGAAATAGTTGCGCATAGCATGAGATATTTTATCATAAAAAAAAATTAGGAGGTTAAGTGAGTTAGAGGATTTCAAAGATGTCATTCTTGAGGTGTGAACAGAATTGATGAAAATATATGTATTCAAGTGCGCAACTTTATAGATTAACTTGAATCTAAAATCTCTTCAGATATATTGTATAAGTTTAATTTATATCATTAAGCAAGCTAGTAAAATAATGTAATATTTTGGCGTGAAATCCATGATCGAAGTCTGGTGGGAAGTAGCTAAACTACAGTAGTTTCTACTTTATCTCGTAGTTTGTAGTGTAACGCGCTACTTTAAAAAAAAAATCTGATGTGGGCAGCACATGACGTTCCTTATATAATGCAATGAATTTACTTTTACAGTAAAAAAAAAAATATATTATTTTTATAGTAGTTATTTATATTCTTTTCAAGATATTGAATTTTCTTCAATGAGTCGTCATTTTCATTGATTTAACGTAATTTTTATCCATGTGGCGAGTTTTTCGTTAATTTAGCAACATTTAAAAAAGTCGCCAAGTTGATCCACCAAATTCGTCGCAAAAATCTCTCCAAACGTTATAGACTAAGAAATAAGTTATTTTTACAGCAGGCAAATGACTATTGGCGTTCAAATACGAAAGTATTACTCAAAGTATCTTTTTTCATGAATGGGACGAGCTAGATCCACGAGAATAATGTCGCCAAATTTATCGCATGGTATTACATATGAAAAGTGAACATGTTTCTCAATAGGAAATATTTTTTTTTATTTTATGACTTTTTGATATTTTTTTGAAAAATGTGCAATATCTCGAGAACGGTTCATGTTAGAGTTCTAAAATTTGTCAATCGTTTTCTAATGAGAAAATTACATAAGAAATGTCTATTTGCGTAACTTTATTAGCGGTTTTGAATTTTTGACGATTTTTTCAAAATTTCACTCGAAAATTTAGGGGGGGGGGGGTTCTGAACATTCGATTGCGTATAAAAACAATAGGCTTCCAGTGTTTACGGATTGTAATTTTTGTACCAAATTTCGTTCGAATCGGTCCATTCGTTCGTCAGTTATAGTCTCCACAGACTCACTGACACACACACACACACACACACACATACTTTCACACACACACATACTTTCACACACACAGACATCACTTCAAAAATGTTTGATTCGTGATCAGGGATGCTTGAAACGTGCTCTCCCGTCGAATCGACCCCGTCACAATACTTTCCTTATACATTATGTATATAAGGAAGTAATAAGTGTAGCGCGATACAATAAATCACTAGTTTGTATAGAGTTTTGACGCTACTTTTAACGTTACTTCAGTACACAAGCAAGGCTAAATATGCTAATAATGCCTGTTTATGCAGTACAGAATTGTTTTTGGACAAAATCCTGCAATTCGGGATGTTTCTGTTATAAAAAAGAAATTCGTTTTTACGTCTAAACTTGAATGAATCCTTGAATCGCCCGCATTGCTCGTAACGTAGTAAAGATGAGCCATGCGGGTGACGAACTCTCGCTATCCCCATAGCAACTGCGACGCGCATCCTCTGGAGTTGTACGTGAGCCAAGATTTCGAACTTGACCTATAATGCAATTGATGACATCGGTTTCGTGGAGGTTGTTCTAGCCATTTAGTTTCGAAATATGATTAACTGATTCTCGTTGATAAGTATGCCATCAAATCTGACCAGATAACGTTTTAGTTTCTTTGAACTTCTATATTGCATAATTTTCAGTGCTTAAAGTGTGATTTGAGAATGATTACAATCTGATAGAAAAGAATTTCAGGCTGGTCGGTTTTCTTTGTTCCCGATAAATATTTTCCTTTAAATTGTACTCCCATTTTGGGCTGCCTATGGGGGGGGGGGGAGATCTCCCCTAAACAACTATATTTTGTTTAGGGAAGAAAATACATGAAAGATTCATAGGGAAGGAAAAATCAAATATGGAAGGAGGACGTGATGAAGTGGGAGGGGCACAATTTGTCGCTAAATCAGAGTAGTTACTACAATGAATGGTAGTATGGCATGAAATTGGCGCCTTTCACGCCCAATGCAAGTGCACATGTAGAAAATCTGAATTTTAGAAAAATCTGCAGTGGCTTCATCCAGTCCGATTGAACCGAAATATTTTTTTCGTGAATAACATCTTTGTGTGTGTGTGTGTGTGGGGGGGGGGGGGTCTTCTGACATTTTCAATTTTGAAAATAGCTTAAAGTATTGAAATTATAACCAGTATATTTTGAAAATTAGAACACAATCCAATTATATATTCTTGTAGGACTTTCAAAGGGTTACAAATTACTTCTTATAGCTCAGCGCTAGAAATTTTAGTTCTTGAGATTATAAGTATTATACAAACTTGAAAATCGGAAAATTTCCAATCTGATTAAACTTGATATAATTTTTCTCGAAAACTAGAAGAGCTGTGTAAAAATAAAATAATGATCTAGATCTCTTATTAAAAATTTTTATCCTGTTTATATCTATTTTTAGAGTTAAGGTATTTTGAGTGAAAATAAGCAAAGTAAAACATAACTCGCACGAACAAAAACTTCTCATAGTTCTATAGGGAAAGTATTGTTTTCACGAAAATGTTCGATTTCGAGATGTTGATGCCAATATGTTTTAGGACCTTATGCACACGTTTCGACTATTTTTACTTTCTTACACTATATAGTATAGAGAAAGTATTGTTTTCCCGGAAAATTTTTATTTTGAGTATTTTAATGTCAATATATTTTTAGGACAATCGTGCACAAAACTTGTATATCTGTCAAAAACTTGAGTTGCGATTTTCAATACTTCCCTCTACATTACCATGTATTGCATGGAAAGTAGAAAATAAAGGGAAGATACCATTAATTTTATTCACGAATTTATCGCTAAGAAAATTTTAAGAATCCACTCTTTGGATTATACATGACTCATGTTCAGTACTGTTACTTCATATTAATTGTGAATGTTATTGTGAGAGTTTGACAAAAAAAAGGTACAATTTTAATAGAATAGCAAATGTAATTTTATAAAGAATAAACTGTCATTACTGAACTCTATCATATGAAGGAAACTCATTCAGTTGCATCTCATCCATAAAATCTGATCTGCACAAAAAGGTTGCACAAATTTTAGAGTTTTGCAGAACAGATTACAAACCGCCAAATCCAAAATTCTGAACATCATAAAATATTTTTTGAAGATTTTTCTAGACACTCGAGCATTTTGTTGAAAATAAAAAAGCCATATTTTATAATATAGGAATACTGCACAGGAACCTTGCTAAATTCACTTTCGGAAACTGCATCTTGCTTTAAAAAAAGAAAAAAACACAGCATTCTACCAAATTTTTTAGCCATCATTTTGTTCTTTAAAAAAAAGAAAAAAGAAATCACCTTATTCTATATGGGAGAGAAAATTTCGAAAAGTCTTAGTAAGTTGTTTTAAATACAGCTGAATTTTATGTTAAATATTAACACCAAAATTGCTCCCTCCCAAAAGAGGGAACTTCGAAAAAATAACTTCTTTACAAAGATTTTCGTCCAACTAAAAAAAAAATGCTGAAATGGTATAGTTCCAGCACGCGGCATTTGCTATGAATGCCGAGTAAAGGGCGTATCAATAAACTTGTAATTGGTTGGTTCTCTGACAGTGACGATACATTTGATTAGCCAAACAGGAGGAGGGTGAAAACAAAGGTTTATAGGTACTCTATAAAGTATCTATAAACTTAAGTATCAAGGGATACTATTCGGAGACTACTGGCAGAAGGTGGGATTAGGTGTCGACGTCCATCAAGGAGCCTACCACTGACCTCTCAACAAAGGCAGAGCAGTCTGTATTAGTAGCAAGCTCATCCAACCTGGACAGTGTCCGATTGGAGCCATGTTGTCTTTATGATCGCTGCATACGTGTGTGGAGGAGGACTGGTCAACTTTTTTGATCCCGCATTTGTTGTCCTGAGGCACACGGCCATCACAAGTGGTGTGACATTTACCAACACAACGCTCAACTACATACTGCATGACTTTCTTAACTATAATTTCGAGGATTTAATATCCTCCCATGGTCATCCAGGTACCCAGACATATCACCAATAGAACACGTCTGGGACATAAATTCCCGATGGGTGCATATATTTTTTTGGAACAGTGTGTATATACTACGTACAAATAGAATTGGGATTAAATTGGACAGATTAAGTTCTTTCAATTGTGTATTTTACTTTAGTTACCATAAGCCCATATTACCTTTTGTAAACGAATCAAATGCGGTTGAAAGCAACTGATAAATATCAGTTTTATTTTACAAGATGTTATTCACCCGAAACCATATCTGTTTCATCGGTCTGGAGCCACGGCCGATTTTTTTTCTATGTGTTTGTTGTCAAGTTAGCTTTATGCAAAATACAAATAACGTTAAGTTTCCCACGCATCTTGATACGTATATTATTTTGCCTATATATTTAGTATAATGTATATAGGGAAAGTATTGTGTTGGGATCGAAAATTCGAATTAGTTTTCTACGGGAGCGCACGTTTCAAGCATCTTGAACTCTAATCGAACGTTAAAGTGATGTCTGCTTGTGTCCCCGTGAGTCTGAATGCAATATCTAACTACGAATGGAGCGTTTCGAACTTAATTTGGTACGATTATTACGATCCTTGAATACTGAACTCTATTGATTTTAAACGCATTTACTTTCCATTTATCACGGATCTTCATTTTTAACACTTTACAACATAGTTGAAAAATGTTTGACATTGTTCATTCTGTCTGTTCATTCGCTCTAAAATTGCCGTAAAAATGACTTTATCGAAATGAAATTTTGGTATGTTGTTGAGACGGACTGTGGGACATATGGGCATGTAAATGAATAATATCAGTCAATTAGTTTTGGATTGAACCCCGGTTGAAAAAATGAAATACATTGAACCCCATGGGAACTTAATATTTCAAACATTTTTTAAGAGAAATTAAAGTTTAGAAATTGTTTCGAAACTTTTAGGAAATATTCAAATTATCCCATAAAATATGTAAAAGAATTCAGCAAAATGTGTTCGATAGCTTATTGAATAAAAATTAAAATAATTACACCCATATAATATGAAAAGATCACATATCCCAATTCAAAAGAAAATATGGCATCCATCTTTTTTTCAGAGTAAAAATCGTGATTTTTAAAGTTCTTTTAAATTTATATTTAGTGCTGCATCCGTCCTAAAGCCGCTTTATTTTTGCGTATTTTCTGTGCATCTGTATTCTGCGCCAACGTACTTGAAAAAGTCAACCTCCCACGGCAACCAGAGGGTTTATGCCGTTCTACGAGGGTCAACATACTTACAACATTTACGTTTAAATTGAGTTTAAATGATCATCAAACTTTGATCATTTCTACAACGAAGCCTAAATTTAATGGATGCAGAATGTAGACAAATGATCGTAAGGAGAGTTGTATAAGAATTGCTGAATATTTTTCACACAAAATTATTTAACTCTGGAGTCTGGAAGGATATATTCACGGCTTTTACATAGATAGCCAGACTATTTATATTTCGATGACGTCATTTGAATAAAGTTAATTTTTTTTCGATTAAGTTTTCAGGTAAAATAAAGTATTATAGTTCTGTGATAATTAAAAAAATATCACCGCTGAATGTATCGCATTTTAGAGACGTTTAAATAAAATTGCGTTTCAGTTAGAAAGTGTTTCATAATCCATGCTTTATGCATGACTGATCTTTCTTGTTTGAAATTCCAAATCGCTTTATGTTGGTAGAATTTCAAAGATGTTGCAACCACAAGCACCACAGAAGCTCAGCAGCTCGGTGAGGAAGGCCTTCAAAATGCTCAAGCACTTCCAGGCAACTTGTACGAGAAATCAGTCCTCGGGCGCCTTATACCACCTCAGTTCGACGCAAGTCATGGAAAGGGAAGCACAATACGGAGCCCACAATTATAAGCCTTTGCCTGTCGTACTGCACAAAGGAAAAGGTGAGTTACGTTAAGCTTGATTGTAATTTAGTGAAATTAAACGCTTTTTATTACATATACCTTAACTTCAATACACGCGAACTCTGGACTCCCAGCTCTTTGCTTTTGTTAGAATGTCGTTTCGATCTCTGTGACATAGCCAGGGGCGTTAGGGCTCACAACACCAATTGGTTGAACAATTACATTGGCTTTTCATTACGTCCTTATCACTGATGGAACTGGAGTTATTAGTTTTGGGATGTTAGTCCCGTTGCGGGAAGGGGGAAGTATACCCCAATAGCCCAGATGATATCAGATCTAATGTACATTAATAGTGTATATATATATATTTGAAACATCACTGGGTGTAACTTTTAGGGATTCTTAGCACCTCTAAGCTTCGCCTATGGCCCTTATTGGCTTAAGTGGGGTTGTTTTATGTATGAACTAAATAGCCTATCGCTTAAGTGTCTTGCATAACTTTTTAGAAAAGTCAGAAAGGACAGACACATCGTCCCGCCCCAAAACCTTCTGTTTGATGATTCGCTTCTGCGACAGCAAAACCGTACCCCTGCAACCGTATCCGACATTCAAAGAAGCCCCTGACCGTTTTAAAGTATAGTTAATTCCATATACAGGGAGGTCCTACACGACTTAGGATCTCAAAGACTATAATTCCGCATTAAGAACACGACTTGGACTCTGCATTTTCTTACTAAGTTAAAATGAACCAGTTCTAGTTTATAATAAAGACCTGAAGTATCAAGTTACTACTAGACTCTCATAAATGCTATTCTCTCGAACTTCCATATTGTTTAGGTCTCTGGCCGTCCCTTGTAACTGTTCGGCACGCTTTGGCTGCATGGATAATAAATATTTTTTAGGTCTACGTATGTCACAATTCTTATAGAAATAAAAGAAAAGGATTATTTAATTATTAGTAAAAACCTTTAAAAGTCTAGGAAAAAGCTTCCAAAATCACATTTTCAAACTATCTCCTCAATTACCTCCATTAGTTTTTGCATTCAGCTCCGATATTTTTAAATTATCACAGTACTGCAGTAATGTATTATACTTGAACTTAAAACTTCATCGAAATACAAATCGTGTACATCTCTATGTAAAATCAATTAATATTTCATTCATATCACTTATATTCCAGACTTCAGAGCTAAATAATTTGGTGTGAAAAAAACTCGGCAATTCTTATACAACTCGCCTTACAATCGCTAGATTTCTTTACATTCTGCATACGTTAAAATTAAGCTCAGTTGTAGAAATAATCAAAGTTTAGTGATAATTTAAAACAAAAAAATAATTGTAATTGCGTTGGCACAGAATTTAGATATTGGGATTATACAAAAAAATAAAGCTGTTTTAGGACGGATGCAACACTAAATATGAATTTAAACAATATTTAATATCGCTCTTTACACAAAAAAATGGATGGCATATTTATTTTGCAATGAGTCACGTGATCACTTTATATAACATTGGTGCGATTATTATTTCAATTTTTATTTAAAAAACTGCCTAACATATTTTGCTGAATTTTTTAACACTTTACAACAAAGTTGAAAAGTGTTTATGACTTTGTTCATTCTGTCTGTCTGTCCGTTAGCCCGATAAGTGCCGTAAAAATGACTTAATCAAAATGAAATTTTAGTATGTTGTTCAGACGGTCTGTAGGACCTATGGGAATATAAATGAATAATATCACCCAATTAGTTTTGGATTGAACCCGGGTTGAAAAAATGAAATACATTGAGCCCTATGGGACCTAATTTTTCACACATTTTTTAAGCGGATTTAAAATTCACAAATTGCTTCGAAAATTTTAGGTAATAGTCAAATTGTTCCATAAAATATATAAAAAAAAAATTCAGCGAAATATATTTAGTAGTTTTTTAAATAAAAATTAAAATAATAATTACACATCTTATATGAAACGATCACGTGACCATGATATGAAACGATCACATGACCCACTTCAAAATGATATATGGCATCCATCTTGTTTCAAAATCGTGATTTTTTAAAGTTCTTTTTAATTCATATTGAGTGTTGTATCCGTCCTAAAACTACTTTATTTTTGCTTAAATTCTGTGCATCTACATACTGAAACAACACAATGACAATATATTTGAGTTTAAATTCTCATTCAAATTTGATTATTTCTACAACTAAGCCTATTTTTCACCTATGTAAAATGTAAACAGCAAAATATGTAGAATGAGTTGTATTAGAATTACTGTATTTCTTTAACACAAAATAATTCAGTCCATGGAGTCTGCATGGCTGATATGAATGAAATATTAATTGATTTTATAAACAGAAGGGCGATTTTTTTCGATGAAGTTCTAAGCATTAGAGTTTATGAATTGTAGCTCCATGGTCTTAATTTTTAAATAAAATAAAATTATTATAGTATTGTGAGATGAATGAAATCCTGCTTTTATAGAGAGATCCAGGCGTGTTATTTTTTCTATGACGTCATTTGAATTTATTTCAGTTGTTTTTGATGAAGTTTTCAAATATAATAAATATCGTAGTATTATGATAGTTTTAAAAATATTACCGTGGAATGTATTGCATTTTAGAGAAGTTTAAACCAGGCAATTTATATTTCAATGCCGTCATTTGAATGAAGTTCATTTTTTTCAATGAAGGTTTAAGTTTTCAAATATAATAAATCAATGTAGTATTGTGATAAGTTTTAAAATATTACCGAGGAATGTATTGCATTTTCGACTTTTTTAAATAAAATTGCATTGAAGTTGGAAAGTGTTTCATAATCAATGCTTTAAGCATGATTGATCTTTCTTGTTTTATACATTTTATGCTAACTTGAATATTTCCTAAAATTTCCGAAGCAATTTGTGAATTTTAACTTCATTTAAAACATGCTTGAAAAATTAAGTCTTATAGGGTTCAATGTATTTAATATTTTTTCGGCACGGGTTAAATCTTATGGGAATAAAAATGAATAATATCAACCAATTACCTTATGTCCCACAAACCGTCTCGATATCTAAAACTTCATTTTTACGGCAGTTACCGTGCGAATGGACAGACAAAATGACCAAAGTCAAAACTTTTCAACTATGATGGAAAGTGTTAAAAATCGATGTTTTATACAGATTGTTAAAGATGAACAAAAAAGCTAGAGACTATTTTTCCTTCGCCTGCTGATAAAAGAACAACGTAGATCCCCCCCAGACGATGTCTAGACACGTAGTATTTAAGCTATAAGGTATTTTGTAAGAATTTTAAAACTAAGATTTCGATTCTTCAAGCGCAAATTGTTATTATAATACTCATATTATGAGTTTTCTTCAACAATCGCTGGAATCTGAAGAAAATTGCTTCCGATTATACCTCTGTTTTCACCTACTATCTCAGTCCCTGTTAATCCAATACATATGCTACAATACACTGGTATACTCGGCTCTTTACTTTCCACTGTACTGACCCTGTCCTAGAACTAACGATTTATGATTTCTTATACGCCCGCGTATGTAGTTTCAATTTGGACGTATTTGCGTCGAAGGATCTTAAGATTCAAATGATTCGTGTTCGCATAAGAATTACTACTAGTATATTATATCTACTTTTAGTTTTTTACAATGTTATGTACACACACAAAAAAAATTATAGTGGTAGGTGTATTCGTTCTTCAGTTATAGTGTTCACACACACAGAATGACTTGCATTTTCCCAAAGAGTGTCAAAAATGTGTAGAGGTTTTAAAATATGTTTATCCGTCAAAATATCTCATTTAAAAGTTTTCTGAACACAATACGTTCTCTGCATAATAGTATTAGAAAGTAAAAATGCTTTTAAGACTGTTGAGGGCAACCAAGAGCGGGTCTCTGTGACATGGGAAAAAATAATTCCAGGCCCGATGACTGAAAAAACAAACTGTATAGATGGAAATTATTCTTTATTAATCCAGACCCTGGACGTTGCAGCTAGAGGTCTGTATTGGCCGAAATTTCAAATTTTCATCCAGCTCGAATCGGCAATACTAATGCTCAAACCCAGTCCGAAGCTGAATAATTTTACAACTGTCGAAATTGAGCCCGTCCCAAAGACCATTGAATTTCGGTCCGATTCGTCCCGAAATTATTTTTATTAAAATACGGTGAAATATGAGTGAAATTATTAGACTAAAAATTGAGAAAAGGTTTTTAAACATTTATCTATACATAGCTCAAATAAACATAATGTCATTTATTCAATAAATATTCATATTTTTTTTTCAAAATTTAATATCTTCGACCCAGTCGTACACGACGCGTTTAGAAATTAAACCCTAGTCCTGCCAGGCCCGAAACTGTGCTAGAAAACTCATGTTCGGCCCGAACTGCAGGCCTCGACCACAGTGTGCAGGAGCCCGGAAATTTGTCCTGGCTTCCCCTCTTTTTGCGGGCGGTTTTGTGTCCGCTCTCCTGGAGGATGTGGGGTTTCGAACTCGGGAGGTGTGGGGTTCGTTATGTTTAAAGTACCTTGTTTCGAACTAATGTCCAATACAATAGCTTTCATTGCACCGTATTGAATAAACTAAGGTTCCTCTATATACTAGGTAGTAGAGGAGCTCTAGAATAAACCACTACGTGTACGCTCTTTACGTTTTCAAATTGATCACCGTTTCTGACAGCTGTTAAATCTGACCTCCAAAGCTTGATTCCATAAACGGTGTTATTGAGAACGCCGCATTTTTTATGACTGTCAGCTGTTTGTTTCGATGGCCAGATAAAACCTGCTGTTTCATCGCGTGATTCTGTCATTTTAATTCATATGTCTCGAATGGGAGAATTTTATTTCGTTCCTATTCAGTTTCGTAATCTTGTGCTCAGGGCCATAAAATTTCTTCTGGTTTTGTTCTAAATGTTGGAATTTAATTTTCCTTTGTTTTATTACGTTTTCAAACCATCTTATGGGAAAAAGTATTGTTTACTCGTAGAATTTTAAATTCGAGATTTTGACGGATAAGCGCGTTTTAAGTTAGAATTCTTTCGGAAAATGTCTGCCTGCGTTGGGGACTCTTCCCTCTATTTCCTTCTCTCCTTCCTTGTCTAGGTTAGATTAGTTCTGTTTTTCTTTAGCTATATTCCCTTCCTCTCTTGCCTTATCTTCCTACTTTCTTGTTTCAAGTTAGTATATCTGTTATGTCGGTATTAATTTAGCATTAGTGTAACGTTACTTGTAAACTAGTTATCTTCCCCTGTTTCTTAGACTATCTTCCTCCTTTGTCTTGCCCTATCCTGGGCCCTTCCCGGCGTTGGCTGTAGCCCATCTCTTATTTCTTTCCTGTCCTCTTCTTCTTTTCTAGGTTAAGCTAACCCGGCAGTACGGGTATAAGTCTGGGTTACGACAGCGCCTCTTTAAGTTGCATACTGCCTCTGCATAACTACCGAGGGGTAGAAAGTTGGAATCCTCTGCAAAACATTACGAAATCTTTTGGCTGCCACAAAATGGCTCTTCTTGGAACTTTTGGGCGGTCACTGCAGTTGTAATTTTGTCGTTCGCGCACCTCACTTTCTCCAGCTGGAGTAGGGGGGCTTTCTTGGGATGTCTCCGCTGGGAAACTCTCGGCGGGGGCGTCCTGAGCCTTGTTCACATCATCTGGCTGCTCTCCGGGTGCGGTGTGTGTGGTCAAGGGTCCATAAGAAGCGAATCCAATTTTGGCGTTTGTCCTGCCTTGGTTTCCCGGTCTTGCTTTTGACCACTCTTCCTCTTCTGGACCTCAGCCGGGTCGTCTGTAGGCGACTCTCAGCGGTGGAGAAACAAAACCTGAAGGCCGTGCGGCAGAACAGGTCTCCACTTAGCTGTCTGCCAGTAGCGAAGCGTGGTAGAAAAATTTGGGGGAACGTAAGACCAAGGACCAAACTTGGTAATATAAATGTTTAATGCTGCAGGGAATGTTGGGGTACAATAGAACAGTTTCAGAAATACATCAAATATCATGGCTACAGTTTATTAAAGTTACATAAACAAGGTATCTTCGGAATCTGATTCATATACGTATTCTAAATTAGGATTGGTAAAAACGGTATAGTTGGAGAAATTATAATCTAAAGTTGTGCAAATTGTTCCGTGGTGTCCCAACACGGGGTGCTATGGAACACCACATGGGGTACAATGAAAACGTCCATAATAAAACATTAAATTTAAGTTTCCGAAATTTCAGATTATATATAAAAATAGGATACATAATAAAGGTATACATAATAAATGTTATTTAAAGGCACAACCTAAGATTAGCCCACTGTGCAATATATGCAGGCTAAATATAGATTTAAAATCAAGCGCATATTACTAACGCAGTATTTCATCATAATCTTACAAATCAACATTAAAAAAATACTACAAAAGCACTTGTCCAGTCCCATTTGTGGCCTTTATTGCGGTAACTTCAATACAACATCTGAGATAAATACAGTGGATTTATATTCCTTATCTGGATTGTGAACTCCCCATGTTTTTATATTTCATGAAATTCACCTGTAGTTTATCGCCTTTTGTTGTGGAAACCAAACCCACATAATACACAGATGATTTTTTCAAACAAAATTTTATCAAAACGTAATCCCACATTTAATATCAAACGCAGACTACATCATTGTCATTTTTGCGTGAAATTTCACTCGAATTTTTTGCTCACCACGCGAAATTTCCCTGGAATCATTTCGCAACAACAGGGATATATTTATCTTGTTAATTTATAGATTTTCCAAATCAATCGCAGCATTGAAAAATAATGTTCCATTGTTCCCCAATCAGTGGTGTAGTCGCAAAAAAAAGGTGGGGGGACGCTCTTTTTTTGAAGACTTTTAGCCAGTTACTGTATAATTTCTGTGATTGACATAGGTCTGGGAAGTATCGCGATACAAGTATCACCCATATAAAATGTCTTGAGTAACGACCCTAGTCTCTAAATGTATCGTGGATTTTGTATTGAGATACTTTTTCAATTGTATCCAGTTTTTTTTTTTGTTTTGTTTTTTCTTTTTTTACTTTCCAACTCGAACTCTTAACATGTTGATAAAATCAAAAGAATAATAATTATTCTAATTTTATTTAGTTATTTATTAAAAACCAAAAATTGTGCTCCAAAGCATATGATTCTCAGCTCAAAAAAGAAAAATCAATTAAGATTCTTGCATTTTGAAATGAACTTATCTCAAAGAACCTTCCAACTATGCCAAGCTGCAGAGGAGTTATATATGTATATATAAATTTTTAAAAAAAGAGCGTTCCCTTACAAAATAAAAAGTGGGGGTACGCTTGAGATCAGGAGAAAAGGTGGGGGTCTGCGTCCCCCCTCGACTACACCCCTGTCCCCAATGTACAATCTGTACTTGTAAAAAATTGCCATCGTATATGCACACTTTGTTTTTATTCATTTTCAGTATTGACTGTTTTCAATAATAGCTTTTTTGTAGTAACTCTCATAATTACTTGTCAAACATTTACTTTACTTACTCTCTTTTACATTTGATGTCGCATGGCAGCCTGCACATGGCCATAGTAGACATATATGGCAGTCAAAAGTAAATACTAACTTTCAGCCTGATCTATATAGGAAATCTGTTCCATTGTACATCGATGTACCACACCATTGTACCCCCCAACCTACCCTATATTACAACAATGTTACAAATAAAATCAGTTAGCCACAAATAACCCCTTTTATGCATGATTATATCAAATTTTGTCCTATACTGCCATATTAAAAAATATAACTTCCAATAAACTTTGAACTTTCCTCTCGAATTTAAAAAAAAATTATCTAGTTCTTGATTTTTCGATAACAAAGCCAGATATAAAGTTTCTTTAATATTTGCGCTAGCTACCGTGTACACGCAAAAAGTGCCACATCCATACAGACTGATAGACAGACGGCCGGACATTACTACAAAAATGGTCAAAATATGTTCAAGAGGTCCTAAAACATATATTGGTATCAGAATCTCGAATTCAAAAATTTTCGTGAAGACAATGCTTTTTACTGTGGAGAAGGTAATAAAGTATATACAGTGGAACCCCGGTTTTTCTTTTCTCTGTGGAACCTGTTCAAAAACGTTATATACGGAGAAACACAATAAACGGGATTTTTGTTTTTACTAGTCTATAAAATCAATGAAAACAAGTAAGAAGAAAATAAATATAATTCACCAAGCTGTATTTGTTAAATTTCTGATTCACATAAAAAAAAACCTCCAAACATATCAAAAATGCCCAAATCCCTATAACTTAGCGATTCTCTAAATAAAATTTGCTATTAAATTTTGACTCCTTTGACAATAAACTCAGTTTGCGAAAACTAAATCCCGTCGTCAAGGGAGAAAGGTAATCTTCACTCGTCCAAGAAATACCTCAGCCTAGATAAGTCTAGAGTGCCTATATTTTTTTTTTCTTTCAAATGGCCAGGCACTAGACTTTTTCGTCATTCGCCTTATATTCGGCCGGAATTGTGAACCATTTCGCCCTCCTAAGACGTTGCACCAGAGGGGGGCGGAACACTACGCCCACATCACACATGTCTTACGTGGGACTCGAACCCACAGCGCTGCGGCCGGCCGATGGATCGCTTGGAAACGCTCGCCCTGACAGTTCGGCCACCGCGCCGACAGTGCCTATATAAGATAGGCACTCTAGATACGACCACTCAGCTACAGCAGTTAAATGACAGTTACAAGCTCATTCCTTTTGAGTTCCAATCCCAATGCAATATCTCCTGACGGAGTAGACATTTCTGAATTTCATTTACCGGAACTTCAGAGTCTAACTCCAGTCTCGGAAAAAAATATGTATGTACCTTAGTTTATATACGCAGAAAATATTTTATACATTATATTTAGAACGATATATAATTTCTAATTTGAATAGTGAGAAACGGTGAAAACCAGTTCAGAGATGGTGAGTATAATTTGCCTCGCCCAATTACAGGGTGTAAGCGAGATCACATAAGCCTCGGCAGAAGTAGTTTGTGTTACAGGCTAAATTTAAAATCACAAGAATCCCATTGCAGATAACGGTATCCATGGTCCACTTATCATGCGCTCATCAGCATGGATTAAATACGAATTTTATGTCTGCTACGTGGAAGGATAGAGATTGTCAGTTCCCAATGAAGTTCGCAAAATTGCGGCAAATAAGGTTTTTCTGCCATTGCAGTTAACTGTTACTCTATGCTGATGAGCGCGAAACCGGTCCATAGATACTGTTATTTGCAATGGGAGTGTCTCGAGATGTTGAATCATTTATTAACGTTAAAAAAATACTATAAAATTCAAATTTTCAGCCAATACATATTTGTTTTTATTTATTTCAGACCTTCCTTTCACCCTTTTGATATCTAGAAACACTGCTTGTATTTGGTTTCCAGTGTTATCTGCACCTTTATCTGTGAGAAAGTTCTCGGTAAACAAACATCCGAAAGCCCCATTCACTTTGCATAACAATGAGATAAGCAGTGATGTCAAAATTAAGTCGTTGACATCAGGATTTTGTTTTCTTTATACTTAGCGGTGTTTTATTTATAGTTCATTATCTATTCCACAAACAGGAAGTTTTTCTAACATGTATTCTAAAAATAGTAGTCGAAACTGACGAAAAGTAATGGATAATCCACACATGGGGGGAAGACAAGATTTATAGATACTATATCTATAAACCTTGGGGGGAAGATACAACTCGTAGGGGGTCCCGGACTTCCGTTGATATTCTAGTAAGGATATCTGCGTGTGTTTCAGGGGGAGGGGTGTTATTTTTATTTTATTTATTTTATTTTTTTTTGGGGGGGGGGGGGGAAGGTATGAAAAATTCACAGGTAAAAGAATCAAATATGGAAGGGGACCTGTGGTAAATGTTTGTGGAGACGGGGGCATCAATTTGGCAAAAAGTGAACAAATTGCGAAATAACTGATTCTACTTTCTACTTATACACAATAGAAATTTACATTATTAGTACTAATAATACAAGCATAGTTTAATGTAAAGAACAAAAACTCCACGACAAATGATGAAACAGGCTGTCGATGAATAACTTTACAGGCAGGCAGAACAACTCTACAGATAGCAATGAAGTGTCAACATATTTACATAAAACTTTTACATCTGGGGCTTCGGTTTTGCTGGAACTTCGTACCGTTTTTTGCTACAGTATCGGTAATTAAAAATAAAGATATCGGTAATAAAAAATATTTAAAAAATTAAACAAAAATATATTTAGCGAGATATCGTTTTGTTTCTTCGGCAGAGACCGTCCGACCTACCAGAAAGGTATAAGGTATCTGTTTGGACAGCCGAGAAGTGCCACCCAATTTAGACCGAAACCCAGTCGGGGAGGCATCCACAGAGACCGTACCCTCCTTCCCCTACCACCAACCTCTCGGAAGGACTTACGGACCCACATGTTTAACGTGATTGTACTCCGCGTGAACACTGCGGTAATTTTGGCAGTGGCGCGCGAGCGGGAATCGAACCCGGGCCGTCAGAGTGCAATTCCAGCGCGCTAACCACTGAGCTGTCGCGCCCCTGCTTTGTTTCGAAATGCTGGGGGAGAGGGGGGTGTCTCTTTATATTTTATATATTTTGCACTGTGAAATAAGAGAAAATTGGATAATTGAACGCCTTCCCCCTTTTAGTGGCGCTCTAGGCTACGGCCTACCGGGCCTATGATTCCAACCGGCTTTGTATATACATAAGTACAGTGTCGCAGACAGAATTTTTTGTGCCCCAATGCTGCAAATATGCGGGGTCCCCTTATCCTCTATTTAAGTTATTTACTTTTTTTTAATAAAGTCTTTGAGGATCGGGCTCCCAAGCCTCCCGGATTATACACCAAATGCATTTTAACTCCCCACTCCCTTATCGGCGGTCTAATATATAAGCATAAACTTATAAAGTTGAAGGAATACTAAATATATTTATTATGACAAGTACCTATTCGTTTGTCAGTTGTGAAAGTTTGAAACTTTGTATTTCAGGTGTCACTGTATGGGATGTTGAAGGAAAGAAGTATTATGACTTTTTGAGCGCGTACAGTGCTGTAAACCAGGGCCATTGCCATCCGAAAATACTGGAAGCCCTGAGAGAGCAGGCGGACATTGTGACTTTGACCTCTCGAGCATTTTACACTTCGGTACTAGGGGAATATGAGGAATACATCACCAAGACGTTTGGGTACGACAAAATCCTGCCAATGAATACAGGTAACTTTTTGCACTTTTACTTAAATGCAGTGTCGCAGACTTGATACCACAATGACAGTGACCTATCAGTTTCTAATAGTTTCACTACGCCTGATCCTAAAGCGGTAAGTTTTAATTTTGAAATTAAAATTGGACTAAATAAAGGATTTGAGATTTTTGATGAAAAGAGTAACTTAATGAGCAACCCTTATTGAGGTTTACCCAATAGTGAGTTTTGTGAACTCTACATTTCTTTAACATGATATCTTATTAGAAAGTTCAGATATTAAATAAGGTAGGCTGGTGGTTTATTTAATTAACACGGTATTTACGACCAATCATTGACTTTAATCGCCACATGTTGGCAGATGAATTTGATTGCAATCTTCTAACAATCTGTGAATTGTAGGAAGTTGGTCTCAACAGAGTACTTATATAAAAGTATACAGGGTGTCCCAAAAAGATGGAAACGCGCTTTGATTCTTTACCTGTTGGAGTTAAGTGGGCAATGTAAATTACAAAAATGTTGAAAGTAAGGTAGGAAGTAAGACTACGTTAATGAAATAGTTCTCTCAATCATTTTCAAAAAGTTACTTTTTAAATATTTTTACGACCCCTTAGGGTTGGGTCAATCGGAAAATTTTTATTTTTAATGCAACAAGATCATTAAAAAAAAACCATATCTGTATCTTTAAAATTGAGCGAGTTATATTTAATTAAAAGTGAACGTGAATGGGGATCATATATCAAATTAGAAATGTAAATTTGAGACATATCACAAATATAAAACTGGATGATATTGCATAGGATACCCAACCGCGTAGTGAGTACCACTGCTTTATATGATCTGTCTGTGTAATGTTTTATTTAGATGCATTTGTGATAAAAAAATTTGACACAACGTATTTTTAGATTGAAATTGCTTAGATCAAACAATTTCAATCGTCAATTTGTTTGATCCTTATTTTCACTGAAACAGCCTTTCACATGGTACGGAAAAATGGCATAAGTCAGATTTTTTTTCCTTTATCATAATTCAGTTGATTTTAAAGATAATTTTTTAATGATCTTGTTGCAAAAAAATAAAAATATTCTGATTGACCAAATTTGTCTAAGGAGGGGGGGGGGGGGGGGTCGGATAAAAATTTAAACGGTAACTTTTTAAAAATTAATGGGAGGACTATTTCATTAACGCAGCCTTATTTCCTACCTCACTTTCAACATTTTTGCAATTTGCATAAGTCAGATTTTTTCCTTTATCATAATTCAGTTAATTTTAAAGATAGATATGGGTTTTTTAATGATCTTGTTGCATTACAAATAAAAAATTTCTGATTGACCAAATTTGTCTAAGTATAAAAATTTAAAAAGTAACTTTCTGAAAATGAATGGGAGGACTATTTCATTAATGTAGTCTTATTTCCTACCTTACTTTCAACATTTTTGCAATTTACATTGCCCACTTATCTCAAATGGGTGAAGAATTAAAGCGCGTTTCAATCATTTTGGGACACCCTGTATATATTCAGGTTGCAACTCAAAATCCCAGCATCTCCTTAAAATTCGTATAATTACGTCCATTCATGAGTGGTTCTTCTTTTTCAACTTTGTCGCCACTCTCGCTATACAAACACATATCCATCGGCAGTGGAAAATGTTCTTTTTCTAACTCTAGGGATTGATCTTGTGGTGTTTAACAAGAATTATTCTAAAAATTTGAATTCTCCAAAAGGGACCGATTAATCAGTCATCTGTGACGCTGACGACTGAATCATATTGCGTCAAGACGCGGGGTGCCAATTTGCTCTTTCCCTTACAGTATTAATAGGCTGAAAATATGAGGTTTTCCTAATTTAATTTCATTTAATGTAAATATATGGCAAAAATTTCCATTGTCATTCTTGGATGACAACTCATTTGGCAGTATAGTTAAGACACATCGTTCATAAATAAAATTATCCCTCTCTCATCCCAATTCTAAAAAAAGAATTAGGTTGCGTCCCAGAATTTGTATAAATTTGTTATCTAAAAATGCATATTCCTTATTATATCATGCAAAAGTTTAAAGCATTGGTACAAACTTGATCTTTTGGATGAGTTAAAGCATTGATACAAATTTTGTCTTTTGGACAAAAGTTTAAAGTATTGAGGCAAACTTGGTCTTCGGGACAAAAATTTGAAGCACTTAAGCAAATTTGGCCTTGGGACAAAAGTTTGAAGCATTTAAGTAAACAAAAATTTAAATCGTTTAAGCAAACTTTTGTAAATTTTTGAAGCATTTAGTCTGCGTTAATTTTAATTAAATTGTTTGCATCTACAAATACTTTGATATTGCAGGGGTAGAAGCTGGTGAAACGGCGTGCAAGTTGGCCAGAAGATGGGGTTATGATGTGAAAGGCATTGAAGCAAACAAATCAAAGATACTTTTTGCTGAAGGAAACTTTTGGGGCAGAACCTTGGCTGCTGTTTCGAGTTCTGTCGATCCATCCAGCTACGCTGGCTTCGGACCCTTTATGCCTGGATTCGATTTGGTGCCTTATAATGACCTGTCTGCTTTAGAGGTATGAAGTTTTTTCTATTCTCCTTTACAAGTGTTTAGTCATTTTAGTTCGAATTGTCCTGTCAATTTTTTCCCAATTCACTTTAACTGGCAGATATACAGGTTGTCAAGGAAAGTTATGAATTAGGTCAATAACTCGGGGAAGTATTAGGGTTATTATATGGCGCTACACAATGAGACAACTTCAGGGGGTTAACTATATATTTAGAGGGGTATGGGGACTTTCTTCCCGTTGGAGATGGGGAGAGATGCCAAAGTCGTAGATCGTTGTAAAATCGGTACTAAGCATGTTTGTCTTACAGTGCGAAAGCTGCAAAATAACTCTCTAATAACGATTAAGAGATCATTTTATTAATCTGCATGGAACAGTGCAAACTCAGAAACACTGGGAAATACGGGGATATATCTTATTACACGTGTACAGCATGCATCGTTGTTGAAGATGAACATTTTGTGTATTATAAAGTTAATTATAATCTTCTGCATTGACAATGTCCTATTTTGAGGGAGTAGATTGTATACACTGGTTTTCAGAGTCTTTTCCCATCATTTTCGTGCGGGGGTGGAGACTAAAAACAGGTTTCATTTTGCAACGATCTAGAATTTTGTAATTGACTTCCCCCTATCTCTAACAGGAAGCCCACTCCCTGATAAAGGGATAGCCTCCATAGTGTTGTTATTGGTCATAGACTGGGTAACGAAAGCATCTTTTAACGAAAGCAATTTTCTAACTAAGGCAATTTGTCTAAGGGGGTCGTGTAAAAATATAAAGTGTAACTTTTTGAAATTAATGGGAGGACTATTTCATTAACGTAGTCTTATTTCCTACCTTACTTTCAACATTTTTGCAATTTACATTGCCCACTTATCTCAAACAGGTAAAGAATTAAACCACGCTTCAATCTTTTTGGGACACCCTGTCTGTATATTGACTTTTCTGTTGTAGCCAAAAGCTATGTTTAGCAATATTTTAAGTCGCCGCTAATGATACAGAGCTGCTATCGGACTGATAGAACTGAAAATACTGTTTTTTCAGTCTGACACCTGTCTGAGATTTAAGCGCAAGGAGCGTTACGAATAGAATGACGTAAGCAAATTATTAGTGCAAGATTTTTGAAATGTGCATTAATGATGCTCGTTCATGGAATTCGACCAAGTTCCGTAATAATTTTTTACATTATTTCAGGAAAAGTTTCGGGACCAAAACGTCTGCGCCTTCATGGTTGAACCGATTCAAGGTGAAGCCGGTGTGGTTGTACCGGATCCAGGATACCTGAAAGGAGTGAGAGAACTTTGCTCGAAATACAACGTGTTATGGATTGCTGACGAGGTTCAGACAGGTCTCTGCCGAACAGGAAGGTAAATAGCCACTAATTCCGCCTATAGATGTATTATTGCTTGAAATCGTATTCCTAGTGCAACGGCTTGGACAAGTTTAGCGTTTTTTAGCACGGACTAGCCAATGACTAGACTAGAAGCAAGGGAACCTGCTATGTTTCCAAGAAAAATTTCGTAGAGCAAAATCTGGCACTATTGGCTATATTTATATATAAATTGCGAATGGTGGAGGAAGAGGTGTGTGTGTGGGGTCTTACCTGGAATTTTTTTCTACCCAGATTAGAGCAACTATAGTTGTGCGACGGTAACTAAATCGTCTGACCTACTCGAAAGTGTTGAAGACCCAGACCACTCGACTGGCCCAGAGGCGTACAGCAGCTATGAGTGGCCTGGTTACTGGAAAGTGTAAAGTAACTGTTTGGACGGCTGGGATAGCTCCCATAACACAGACTGACTTATGGCCGCCATGTTGTGTCACAGTGAGAAACACCTTGGTTACAAGGAATGAGAACCAACGACATTCTGTTTGCTGATCTCGGTGGAACGCACCTGTTTTGACACACTTATCGTCGACTGCGGCAACAAAACGATATTATTTCATTCATTTCTTCTACAATTATTTTCTTGTTCATTCAGGGATCTAAACATTCGTATCCCTTTTCAGGAATTATTAGACCAATTTACAGCCGAAAATCCACCCATTTTATTGCGAATTTATACAACAATGTACGATATAGTCACTGCGCGACAGAAACCAATGGGGTAATAAAAGTAGGATACACACCAAATATGACACAAAATGGCGGATGTGCCAGCTCTTTACATAGGAGGATCCTTAGTGCCACCCAATTGAGATCGGGACCTAATGGGGATGACCAGCACAGGGACCATACCATCCCTCTCCTAACTCATCACCTCTCAGATGGCCTTTCGGATCTACAAATTTAACGTGCTCTTACTCCGCTTAGACACTGATATAGTTTCGGACTGCTGGGGTTGAACACTAGTCTATCGTGTGCGATCCCAACGTCTATCACACTGGGCTATTGGTCCGCTTAGAAAGTATCGAAATTTCGATGTTCAAAATATGGTTGTTATTTTATAAAATATCCCAAATTTTACATCTTGGGGGGGGGGGGGGGGGGGATGGGGCCGCTCTTTAGGTTCCTTTAGATGACTTAGCTTTAGTTGGCTTGGCTAGAGTTATGTGAAATCTAAGCTCTAATGCAGAAATGTCTAACTAGCGTCCCTCGAGCATGGATGATACTTGCATAACATATTTAAAAATAACTAAATTACTAAAATTTGTCAAATGAACAAATATTGAAATTCAATTAAAGGCATGACTGTAATGAAATGTGATGCATAAATATTACTGAAGCTATTTTCAACAGCAGCAACATATTTTGATAAAAAATTTTGTTCTGTATTTTATAGAAATTAAATAATGTTGTATAATGTGTAAAAATTAGTATGAGAAAAATGTTCAATGTATACTTATTTCACATTTTTTTCTTTTTGAAGATGAATCATTGATTCATACATGCAAAGCGTACTGCGCTAGTAAATAAAAGGTCTCTCTGAATAACAAGTCTTAACCCTGAAACTCATCAATTTTAATAAAACAATCATGGTCATTGCAATACAGATTCAATCATTATGAAAAAAATATATTCGTTAAACCAGAACAACACTGAAATTTTTTAATAAAACGCTGTATCTTTACTGCACGTTAAAAAAATGTGCAACTCAATTTTAGTAACCGACAAAGCAGGGGCGTAGCCAGGGAATTGTCAGAAGCGCCTGAGCCCCCATAAGGTATACTAGGGCCCCAGTCGACTAAACGTTTTAAGGTCATGTCTATGTGATCTGCATGTACAGAGGTCGCTCTGCCGATCGCCATTGTCGCATTTTGCGAAAGAAAATTCAATATGGGAATTCAATAAAAGATCTGACGAAATTGTTGGAGATCAGGAATTCTGTCAAAATCAAAAATCGTGGTATATTAGTTATGTTTACCGTTTACTATTTATCTTTTCTAATACAATCTTCGGAATTTGAGAATTTATAAATCAAAACAATTCAAATGAAACCTCAAAATAAAATTTGGCGAAAGAAAATTTCACTTGGCAAATAGGCTGGCGAAAATAATAAAAAATTCAGAGCAAGCACTGTTAAAAATGGATATTAAAAAAAAAAATGGGTATTAAAAAAAAAAGTAGAATGTACTCAATTTCGAGCACTTTGAATGCTTATAATAGCTCAGAGTAACCATATTTCAATTTTGAAAAAGGCATGTACTCATTTTTAAGTATATCAAAGAATTAAATTTTAAGCATATTTAGGTTCAAATTGAAATCGTATGTACTCATTCATGAGTATGGGAGAATCAATTTTAAGCAGAATTGTAAATACTATGCACTCATTTATGAGTATATGAGAGATTCAATTATATTTTTATTTTTTAATTATATTTTTAAACTAAATAACTGACTGACGGCGCATATGCATAAGACAAGCAATGCGCATTGCATGTCCGTATTCTACCGCCACATTAGAGAAAAAATCTGATGTGGGCAGCACATGACTTTCCTTATACTATAATGCAATGAATTTACTACTTTTACAGTAAAAAAAATTGATTATTATAGTAGATATTTATATTCTTTCCAAGATATTGAATTTTCGTCAATGAGTCATTTTCATTGATTTAGCGTCATTTTTATCCATTTGGCGAGTTTTTCGATAATTTAGCAACATTGAAAAAAAGTCGCTAAGTTGGCGACATTCCACCAAATTCGTCGACAAAATCTCGCCAAGCGTTATAGACGAAGAAATAAGTTATTCTTACAGCAGATAATATGACTATTGGCGTTCAAATACAAAAGTATTACTCAAAGTTTCTTTTCATGAATGGAACGCGCTAGATCTACGAGAATGATGCCACCCAATTTATCGCATGGTATTACATATGAAAAGTGAACATGTTTCTCAATAGGAAATATTTTTTTATTTTATGACTTTTTGATAATTTTTTTGAAAAATGTGCAATATCTCGAGAACGGTTCATGTTAACGTTCTAAAATTTGTCAATCGTTTTCTAGTGAAAAATTACATAAGAAATCTCTATTTACGTAACTTTATTAGCGGTTTTGATTTTTTGACTATTTTTTTCAAAATTTCACTCGAAAATTTAGGAGTTTCTGAACATTCGATTGCGTATAAAAACAATAAGCTTCCAGTGTTTACGGATTGTGATTTTTGTACCAAATTTCAGTTATCGTCTCCACACACGCATACTTGCGCACACACACACACACACACACACACAGATATCACTTCAAAATCTTTTATTCGTGATCAGGGATGCTTGAAACGTGCTCTTCCGTCGAAAATCGAATTTTTGACTCCGTCACAATACTTTCCTTATACATTATGTATATAAGGAAAGTAAAAACACACGACCGCATAGCACCGTACACCAAATATATACATCCGCCATCGTAATTCTTATAATATAGTTCTTTAATTTCCAGGCTATAATTTTTATTCAAAATATTTGCACAAAATTTCAGAATTATAATTGCACATTTATTACATTATTTTTAATTAAATCAAAATGAAATAATGCGTTTACTTATTGAAGTACTCATTTTCCAGCAAGTGTGGTTACTTATATTTCAGTATGTCACCTACTCGTTTATGGTGTCATTGTACTCGAATAAAAACGAGTACGTTGAAGTTTTCGTTTTTAAGTATTTTATTTTTCACAGTGAGCCCTGTATATAGGGTGATTCAAAAGTTCGGAGCAAAAATAAAACGCTATAAAAAAATATCTATGGGTCGCAGAAACATGCTGTTTGCAGATTAATATTCACAGTGGTGGGGGATTTTGTGTGGCATGAAAAAAAATTGGTTCAAACTTTCGACACTCGGGGCGCTGCGGCAGATTAAGCCATGGATGCGACTTATGCATGGAGGTGATAGCACACATGACTGGCCTGAGAGATCACCAGATCTCACACCTTGTGACAGTGGCGGCCAATGGGGGCGCCGCGAGTCCGCGCGACACCATTGAGTAAACATCCCAAATTATTTTTTTAGTTATACAGATTTATTACAATTTCTATTGAAAAAATCTGAATTTTTGGTTCAATTAATTGGAGAATTATTACAAATAAGTTATGAAAATGCCACTAGATGGCAGCACTACACCTTTCTTCGGAGAACGTCGACTCACGAAAGCTGTATTGCACAGAATTTTCAACACATAGGGGAAAATATAGGGATATTTTTAAAGCCGCGTCCCTACCGTCGACATATCCTGAGTGAAAGAACGGTATAGGAGCAATATTAGAAATTTGGCGTGAAAAAAAACCAGACATTGCAGATTTACTAGTAGATTGTGTCGCGGGAATGAGCGCGCCCCCGCCAAAAATTCAATGTTTTGGAAAGAATATTAGTATCTACTATAAGAAAAACCTATTTTTTTACTGTAAAAGTAGTAAATTCATTACATTATATAAGGAATTTCATGTGTTGCCCACATCAGATTTTTTTAGTTATGGAGATTTATCACAATTTCTTTTGAAAAAAAAGATATGAATTTTCAATTCAATTGAATAGAGAATAATGATGCAATATGTCACTAGATCTAGATGGCAGCACTACAGCTTTCGTAAGAGAAAGGAGATCAAAGAAAGCTGTTGTGCATCAAATTTTCAACACATAGGGAAAAATACAGGGATATTTGTTAAAGCCTCGTTCCTCTTACCGGCTTGTCCTGAGCGAACGAATGACGTGATAAAAAACAGACATTGCAGTTTTAGCACTTGATGTGTGTCGCATTTTGAGAGCGTTTCTCGCCAAAGAGAATAGAAGAGTAGAAAAACATGAAGAGGGACTTCTCAAATTGGCTCAGTTTCGCTAATTTGGCTTCAATTTTCTACATTTAAGAATGTGTTTGTTCTCATTCTCGTATTTGTTATAAATTTGGAAGTTTAAATAAACATTTGAACAAATAAGAGAATTAAGTGTACGTGTGTGGTGATGGGAAGGGGGGGGGGTGTATGATATTTTAGGGGTTTCTGGCCATCGTGAATAAAGTGTCTTGTTTAGGACACTCAGTTTGAGGGATCGTTTGTCCCACCCAGCTGTCTTAATTATGGAAGTTGTTTCGCATTTCGTCATTTCTGATGTAGTTTGTCTGTTGTTCTGTTCTTCCGGAAGGGATTTATTTTTATGCTCTGGTTGATCTGCTGGTGACGAATTTCAATATGTTTGACTTCAAAATAATTCTTTAAACGTCACGAGTTTCCAATTTTTGGAACACTGGGACATATAGGCTATTTTTAGTGACACTTTCATATATGTGTTGTTTCGGACATTTAGTTTGAGTTGACTTACCCAGCTGTCTTACTTTTTCAGCTATTTAACATTAAAAAATGCCTAAAAATTAAAGAAATTCTAAGTATTTGTTAAAAAACTTAAAAATTAAATTTTCAACATGATCCTTTTATCTGTCGTCGTTTTTCTGGAAATTTTGGCCCGACCGCTGGCGACTATATTGGTAGCCCCCAAATTGGCTCTAGACTTATAATATTGGCCCTAGGCTTATATTTAAATTGAAGTAGCCCCCAAATTTCTTATCTCGCCTTCTAATTCAGCGAGTTTGATTTTAATCATGGTTATAGTCTCTGCACCATCTGTACGTGTCACCTAAATATATATTTTGTGCCAAGCCCCTGGACGTAACTTTTAGCTTAGCTCCCTCAATTTTACATCTCGTTTCCTAACTGAGAGATTTTGGTTCTGCTAGTGGCTATAGCCTCTGCACCATTTGTTCACATCACCTGGATATGCATCTTTGTGAGAAATCCCTGAGATTAACTTTTACTTCAGTTACGCCCCCCCCTCCAATTTCCCACCTCACCTCTTAATTGAGCGATTTTGATTTTACTGATGGCTATAGTCTCTGCACCATTAGCACATGTCACCTGGATCTGCATCTTTATAGTGATAAATCTTTGAGCGTAGCTTTTACTTCAAATAGCACCCCCCCCCCACACACACACACACTTATCCATCTCGACTCCTAATAAAACGATTTGATTCAGATGGTGGCTATAGTCTCTGACCCACATGTACATATTAACTTGATATACATATTTGATGGATATAATATACATACGTTTTTTGCGTCAACCCCTGGGCTTAACTTTTAGTTTAACTAGTCCCCATAATTTTACATTTCAATTTCTAATTGAGCGATTTTGATTCTGCTGGTGACTATATAGTCTGAGCAACATCTGTACATTTCAATTGGATACACATATTTTTGTGTCAACCCCTGGGTATAACTTTTAGTTTAACTAGTCCCCAGAATTTTACATATCTGCTTCTAATTGAGCGATTTTGGTTCGGCTTGTCGCTGTAGTGAGTTTCTCTACCATTTGTACATGTCACCTGGATATGCAACTTTAATATGGCAAATCTCCGAGCGTAACTCTTACTTTGGTTACCCCCCCCCCCCCCCCAATTTTCTATCTTGCCTCCTAATTCACCGATTTTGATTTTACGGGTGGCTATAGTGTCTGAACCATCAGTACGTATCGCCAGAATATGCATATTTTTTAGTCAACTCCCTGGGCATAACTTTTAGTTTAACTAGCCCCTACAATTTTACTTAAATTAGGACTATGTAATGTTTTTCACTAGGAAAGATACGTTCCATGTGTCCAGACTTTTTATGAACGAGCGAGCAGGTGGGAGGTACGTTATTTTACTTAATACATCCGTCGTTTATATTTTTAATACTCCCGTTGCTATGCCCAAAATACGTATATGTATATACATATGCTTTATATATACATATATATATAATATATATGATATATATATAAATAATATATGTATATATTTATATTACTAACATATATATAGGCAGAAATACATAGATGAGCGCCCCCCTCTACATGTCGCTCACGAGCCGCCACTGCCTTGTGATTTCTCGTTGTGGGGATACCTAAAATCACGGGTCTATAGAGGAAAGCCCCAGTCCTTACCAGCACTGAAAGGCGCCTTCCGGCAGGAGGTAGCAGCCATTCCCGTTAATGCGCTGTTTCATGCTGTATCAGCCGTAATACCGCGACTGCACTCAGTACTGGAATGTGGTGGTGGTGGACACGTTGAGCACTTGCAGCTGTAAATCAGGCTGAAATAAAATCTCATTTCACAATTATTACCTCGCATTGTTTTCTTCGCAGCAGCGCTCCCCCTAGTGTCGAGACTTTGAACTACTTTTTTCATGCCATACAAAATCCTCCACCACAGTGAATATTCATCTGCAAACCGCATGTCTCTCCGACCCATAGATTTTTTTTATAGCGTTTTATTTTTGCTTCGAACTTTTAAATCACCCTGTATATGTATATAAAAGGTAGTCGCATATGACCACCTCCTACTTCTGACTTCAAGAACGCATAGTCAACGAACGAATGCACATTGTCAAGATCAAATTTCGTGGGTATATAAGGTGTGATGTTGATACCATGGTACACACTCATTTTTAAAAATGGGTGCATACTAATTTTTAACGTGGTGCTCATACATCTATTCAAATTTATTTTATAATAATACATATTTCTAGGGTGATTGTAATCTCTAAATTTTGAATGCAATCAATTTTAGCACCCGCCCCTCCCTGGAAAAAATCCTGCATACACCCATGAATATATATATGTATGTGCCTTTGGCGTTTTATGTCTTAACAGTGTTTAAAACAATGTTGGCTTCTTTCAGAATGTTATGTGTGGATCATGAAAACGTGAAGCCAGATATATTGATGCTCGGCAAGGCATTGTCCGGTGGTGTATATCCAGTAAGTGAAATTCTAAAATATATATAACCAGTAAGTAGTAAAGTTCTTTGCAGAACCTTATCAAACAACACCCACTGAAAAATATTGATAATATTTCCCCATAAGCGTGGTCATTTACACATCGATGGACTATATGAGATAATCTGCATGAATGAAATTACGGAAACTATTTTTAAGGTCTTAGAACTCGCGTTCCAAAGTTAGGATTACATTTTCATTGCAGATAACTGCATTCATGGACAGGTTTCGTTCTTATTACGTACTCGTCAGCATACAATAGCCGATATCGGCAATGGCAGTTAAGAAAACTTTATATGCCACAATTTGAACTTCTATGGGAACTATTCAGTCCTACGTAGCCGGTTTCGAATGTTTGTGATTTAGCACAGGCGGATTTATAGCATTTTGTGGTGTATATATACAGTGGCGGATTAACAATTTAGAGGACCCTACGTTAAATTGACTCCGGATCCTCATTGTCTTTTGACTTTTCTAATTAAGCAATACCCCATAGTGATGTCAATTGTTTCAATGACGTCTTCAAGTGGTTACGTAAGTAGCATGAGTGTTTGGTAAAGCTCTCTGCCAATCAGCGACGGATAAGATCGGTGATTTTCAGTACATACTTGTCGGAGGTCGTTTCGAGTTCGGTAGCCCGATATGCTTATTTTCTATCTATTAATTTTCCCGGCAACAGATCTAGGTATTTATTATTATTTAAGGAAATTGGGCCGTGTATCACATACCAATAATCGGTCATTTATCGATTCATGTGTTTCGGCCATTAATCCGAATCATATCGGCAAGATGATTCTCGTCGACACTGACGTCTTTATGCAATTACCCAAGCAGCACGAGTGTTTAGTTAATCTTCGGCCGATCGGCGATTTTATTGGTATTAAAGATAGACTTCCAGCACATGTACCGGTCAGAGATCATGTCGAGTTCGGTAGTAAGATGCGTTTTTTGCCTATAAATTAGTTTGACAGCAGATCAAACCAATTTTGCACCCTCATAATCGCAGGTTCGATCATTTAAGGAAATTTGACCTTACATCGCATACTAATAATTGGCGATTCATGAGAATCTGCCATTGATCAGAATTAAATCGACAAGGTGATGCTTTGTGACCCGAATATTTAAAGGAATAGTTATATACCGATGAATGGCCATTTATTGGTTTGAGAATTATAGGCATAATCTTAATTATTGTTACGATGCAACCTCTCAAATCGTGGGTGTACTGTCAGGATTAAAAAATAAGTCCGAATTTCTGGATAACTAGCGCTTTTATTTAAAAGCACAATAAAACAGCAATCAAATGCTCACAAAATAGCATAAACTGTTCTCAAAACACTGACGTATCTCGCAATTCAAGTTGACTCGTATTAGGTGAACTCTGTCCAAATGAACAATAGCTCACTCCCTTATACTCTCCACAGAAATCTTTAGAACAGTGGATAAATCTAAAAACTCTGTTCTAATTTGGAAATTCGCCAACAGTTGCCATATTGGCGATATCTTGTCAAATGTGGCACAAAGTCACGAAAATGTTGCCACGGTAAGCCAACCCTATTTTCACGCAATAGCAATGGTGGCCCTCAAAAGTGTTCTCTCATTGTGGGGAAGCATTTTAAGCATTCGCCTTCCTCGAACAGACTTTTATTAGCTTAGACATCGTACAGTATTCATTTTGTCAGCAGCAATGTTGATTCTTTCACGAGCGAAAAGATGAACCTTTTCCAACCACGCTTGAATATCTTGCTCATATTCATCAGGCGATGAACGAGCGTTACATGGTTGTCTAAATATCAGATCACATGGTGTAGTCCTAGATCCCATCAAACAGAATTTTCGCCTCGGGGGACTGATCGGCCGATTCGTGGATAGCACATCTCTCAGCTAGCAGGAAGAAAGGTCGGTGACGATACCAATCTTGCTGGTTTTTGAATACGAATATAAAGAGATGTTTAACTATTGTTCTATAGAATCTATCCACCATGCCGTCCGATTGAGGATGAAGATAAGTAGTTAAGAGTTTTGTCCATTCTAAATAGTTTTCAGTCCCGGGAATATGTTAAAGTTCGTTCCCTGGTCTGAATGGATGATTCATAGACATCACTCCTGTAGGCCAGCAGGAACAAATGTAGGTGACGGTCCCAGTCTTGCTGGTTTCTGGGTACGAATATGGAGAGATGATTAAGTATCGTTTTGTTGAATCTCTACCATGCCGTCCGTTTGAGGATGAAGAGTAGTTAGAATTTTGTCTATTCAGAGTAGTTCGCACAGTACCGTAAATATGCCAGAGCAAAAGTTCGTTCATTGGTTAAAGTGGATGATACGGGGAACCTTGTAACGACATATCCAGTTCAGAGTTAGAACATTACTGATGGTTGTGTATTCTTGGTCAGGGATTGCGTAAGCTTCTGGCCAGTTTGTGAAATAGTCCATTGCAACTAGGATGTGCGCCCAAACTGTCGAGAGACTCGGACATTGAACATTGGGGAGGCTCGTGTGTTTGCTCTCTTCTCGGCCCCTTTCGAACGCCTTATTCTGTGCATTGTTTACATCAGCGTATTTGTTTCCGTGTTTGTGCATTATTTACACCATAATTTGCATTCTGAAGAATTTAACTTCAAATTAGAGATTTTCAATTTTCCAAATTTTCGCCTAAAATTTTGTAGATATTTATCAAAATTGTCCCACAATAATTATTTTGTCTAAATAGACGAGGTAGGATTCATGAGTCCCTTCAGTACGGTGTCTCCATTAGATGTTCAAATGCTGCAAATGCATTACAAAGTCCAAAAGATATCTCTTTAAACTGCGAATCCTAGTCCGGTGATAAACGCTTGCTTTTTTCGAGATCATCAGGATAGGTTTCCACGTTCCAGTAGCCCCTATTGAGTTGAAAACCAATTACTTCCGGAAAGTATCTTAAATGACGTTCATTTTTAGCAGTAGCTGTCTTTGTCACGGAGTTGAGTCTTCTATAGTCGACACAACCTTGTAGAGAACAATCTTTCTTTACTAAAACGATTCGTGAGATTGGAAAATTTGATGGTGCGATCACGTCGTTTTCATGCATGTCTTCTAAAAATTTGTTTCCTTTTTCTTAGCGAGTGGCAGTCTTCGGTGAGCTTGTTTAATCTGATTGAAAAACTGGTTACCTGTATCAATTCTATGTCGAGATAGTCCGGTGCGTCCCATGTTGTTTGAAGCAATCGAGAAAATTTCACTAAATGCAGAGGCGCGACTTTTACACGTCTCGAACGATTTAGTCTGCAAAGATTTTATTTAAATGTTCCGAACTGCTTCTTCATCCCTTGTAACAACGCATTACGCTGGTCACCACGGAGCATGGGACTAAATGCTCTCCTTCATGGATAAATTTGGGTCAATTATTGATGTTTGCGGCACGTACTATTTTGAAATATCCACGAAAGCCGCGGACATAAGAATTTTTCTCTATACTATGGAGGTCAAAAACCCAGATCGTCCGCCTGGTTTAAACATCTCTAAAATGTGATATATTCCTCGTTAATAATTTTAGAATTATCATAATACTACGATAATTTATTATATTTGAAAACTTCATCGAAAACAACTGAAATTCATTCAAATGACGTCATAGAAAAAATAACACACCTGGCTCTCTCCATAAAAGCAGCATTTCATTCATAAATAATTTCCCATTCATGTCATTCATCACAATACTATAATAATTTATTTTATTTACAAATTAAGACCATGGAGCTACAAGTAATTAAACTCTATGCTTAAAACTTCATCGAAAAAAATCATCCTTCTCTTTGTAAAATCAATGAATATTTTATTCATATCAGCTATGCAGACTCCATGAACTAAATGATTTTGTGTTAAAGAAATGCAGCAATTCTAATAAAACTCATTCTACATATTTTGTTGTTTACATTTTACATAGGTGAAAAATAGGCTTCGTTGTAGAAATAATTAAATTTGGATGAGCATATTTAAACTCAAATATATTGTAATTGCGTTGTTTTAGTATGTAGATGCACAGAATTTAAGCAAAAATAAAGTGGTTTTAGGACGGATACAACACTCTGAATTAAAAAGAACTTTAAAAATCACGATTTTGAGACAAGATGGATGCCATATATCATTTTGAAGTGGGTCACGTGATCTTTTCATATCATGGTCACGTGATCGCTTCATACAAGAGGAGTTATTATTTTAATTTTTATTTAAAAAACTAAATATATTTCGCTGAATTTTTTTTATATATTTTATGGAACAATTTGAATATTACCTAAAATTTTCGAAGCAATTTGTGAATTTTAAATTCGCTTAAAAAATGTTTGAAAAATTAGGTCCCATAGGGCTCAATGTATTTCATGTTTTCAACCCGGGTTTCATCCAAAACTAATTGGGTGATATTATTCATTTATATTCCCATAGGTCCTACAGACCGTCTGAACAATATACTAAAATTTCATTTTGATTAAGTCATTTTTACGGCAGTTATCGTGTTGACAGACAGACAGACAGATAAAATGAACAAAGTCATAAACACTTTTCAAATTTGTTGTAAAGTGTTAAAAAGGTGTAAAAATGTTATTTATAGGCTGATTATGGGATTTTTACGCAAATAGCACATTTTTTTCATGCAAGTCTGAGTAGTGGAGATTTAAAAAATAATATAATAAATAAAACAAAAGTACAAACTTGGGTTTTATTTAACATTTTTAAAGGTTCAGTCAGTTAGGTTATGTATAAAATAAAAATGAATAACTTGAAACATTTAATTCTAAATAATTATTAAACAGTCGGTACTTAATTAATGCGGCTTTTGAATTTGTAGTTTTTTAACAAAGTGATCTATATTAGGATTATTTCTTGAAGATGCTAACAAAATTAGGTGTTTTAAGTGCATATCAGGTAATCTTGAACAATATTTTGATTTTATGATGTTCATAATAGAAAACATGTGTTTAAACATATGTTGATCCAAACCTACAATATCTAACGGCTAAATCGTGTAAATTTGGAAAATTGCTTGTTGGTACAAATTTCCAAAATGCAATATAATTTGGATCACTTGCAGTTGAAATAAGTTCCTTATATTTGATTTTCAGTGTAGTATGGTGCTGTAGGTCAATAATTTCGATTTGGATTTCAGGTGGGTAACGATTAACGTCTTACAGACAAATTGAAAATGGATTTGTGAAAAGATCAGCATTTTTTTTCATAATCTTGAAAATCATGAAACCTAGCACTGAATGAATCCTGCAAAATGGATATTAAATTTTTAAATCTATCGTAGTTCGGAGCATTGACTTTGGTAGCTAGTTCCTGCATTAATGTGAAATGTGTTAATCATTTTTTCTCCAAAATCGAGACAAAAAAGCAAAAGTTTGTTCACAAAAGAAGATATATGGCCAACTAGGGTAGGAAAAATACAATCTTTTCCTTGTAATCTTAAATTAAAATTATTTAAATGTCCCATATCCGTGAGAAAAGCTAAATCTCATAGCCAATCTCCATTCTTGAGTAGCAATCACTTACTGGCAGTTCATTGTCTTCTTGCAGATATTTTAAAACACACTCTCAAATTCCAAAATCTCGAGGGTGCACTTCCTTTGGAAAGCCAGCGCACACTACAATGGAGTAACTCGCCATCCTCTTCCTTTCCTTCCGGGAGAAGCTCGGGAAATCGTCGTCGATTCAGAGCTCGAACTCGTATTTTGTTGATACAGCGCGCTACAGGGTCAACAACAGAAGACAGGTTTAAGTCCTTGGCACAAAGAGCTTCTTGATGGATAATACAATGATACTTAAACTTTTCTTCCCAAATAATTTTCAAGCAATGTAACAAAACCTTTTATCCTGCCAACCATGCAAGACGCTCCATCTGTGCAAACACTATCTAATTTTGTCCATTCTATTTTGTTAACTTCAATTACATTTTTAAGTTCTTTAAAAATGTCCTCACCTGTAGTTAAAACTAGTTGGCGCAAATCAAGAAGTTCTTCCACAATATCAAAATTATCGTTCGTGTAACGGACAAATATGCTTAACTGCGCATTGTCTGATGTCACAGCTTTCATCCAAAGTTAATGAAAAGTATTGACAATATTATAGTCCAGAGACAATTTGTGTGCCAACATCCTGGCCCATGTCATCTATACGACTCATGACGGTATTTCTAGACAAAGCTATTTTATCAACCATATTTTTGATGTTTATATCTGACATTTTGGGCAAATATTAAAAGGCTATTTTTTATTATCTCCTCTCCTTCAGAATAGGGTTTTTCTTGCGGGCTAACAGAGAAAGTTCATAAGAAGCCTTCGCTATAGTTTCCATTTCGTCATTTATTTTCTGGAACAAGGATTGTTGGCCGGCTAAAGATTTTTTTTAATTTAATAAATTCCGTTCGCAAGTGTGATCAGACAGGATATTTACTGTTGAAATCACTATGCAGTTGTTTGAAATGTCTGTCCAGGTTAAATTGTTTCGGCACTGCTACACAAATTCTACATATCAAACAAACGGGCTTGGAAGTATTTTGATGCGTAAACAAAAATTGTTCTTCCCAGACAGTTTTAAAATCACGAATTGCAATATCCTCTTCATATTTTCTTTTCCATGTCGAAGGTTTACTCATGGACATGGTGAAAATAAAATTTTTAAAACAACGACGCTCGACGCCAAAATCTAAACAGTTTTAAAAAAGCTTAACGTCTTGTTCGGCAGTTTAAAATCAACTGAGCCAGACAGCCAGAGTGTCTCTCTCTCGAGAACGGACAACCATAGCAAGACTCAACGGCGCCAAAGCATGGGTTCGTCCCATGACCACGCTATCTTACCGCATCGTTGTACTGGTGTCAAGCAGTGCTGTTGTATTCAGTAGCGTATGAGTAGAGTTTTTACGGATTTTAATAAAGTTCCTGAAGACATTATTTTTTCAAATTTTTAATTTTTCAATAAATCTTCGCGTGCCACTGTTAAAATTCCGCCGTGGAACGCGGGTTGGCCACCCCTGGTCTACAACGACGTCCGCGATAGACACTTCGAACAGTACTTGCAATAATTTCGTTTATATCGTTCCCTTGCCAGCATTGTACAGTGCATTACAAGCTGTGTTGTAAACATGCTGTCAAATAAATATTTTCGTAGTTATTATTGTACTTTTTGTCGTCCCCGCGTGACCTCAGAATCTGCATAAGTATTTTCGCTATTTTCACTTACTAAATGTGCTTTGCGACACCATGTTCCCATTTCATTTCTTGTTCCTCTTTGTCTACTAACAATCCTTTGAGTTTGTCGCTGCATTAACTGAACACCCCCGAATAACGATCATTAAAATTAATGAATATGGTGTCGGAGGGAGGGGGAAGATTTCGTTTTGATCCGCGGTTCGAAGTTTAAGCTTAGGGGCTCCATTTCAAAAATTTCTTGAAGATGAGGCAAAAACTGAATATTGTTCTAATGATCGAAATATGACCGAAAACAACTTGGAAATCGTAAGGCGCGGGGATAGCCCCTCTACATGGAACCCCTGGCTTCATTAGCTTTATAGTTATTTCGCGACAGGACTTATAATGGGAAAGCTTAAGAATAAGTTAGCCTGTCTGCTAATATCTTGAAAAAGAGCTTTTACTTCCTGTACCGGTTAAACGTCGCTCCTTCAGACCTGTTTATCAGCCGTGCCAGTTAAGACGACTTTTTTTCAAATTGCACTAGTGGCGAAATGTTTCGGCAAGTTGAAGTGATTGAAATATATATAGGAGAAAGGGCGTTTAATCATTGCCAGAGCCTTAGGCTGTGGAAGAGTGGAGACGCACGTTCTCGGCTCTTAACTAAATTGGTGTCTGCCATATTCCCGTTGGCAGTAAAAGAACTGGAATGATTAAAAAAGCGTAAATTAACACATGGGTTGAGCTGACCGGTGGCTTGGGAGAAACATGGTGAATGCGAAATAGAAAAATCGGATGTGAGCAGTACATGACTTTTCCTACAGACTCAAATTAATTTTCTCTTTATTTCATTAATATTTCATTAAATAGTGTAATTGCACTAAATAGCGCGGCATAATTATTTGAAATGACACCGAATTGACACTTTTAATTCAATTTTCGTTTTTATTTGGTAACTGGACGTATTTTCAAAACCGGAGTAGCAAAAATGCTACAAAAATTAAATATCTCGAACGGCTTGTCCTATAGCAGTGACTTGTCCTAGAGCAGTGTTCTTCAACCTTTCTCAATCCCGCAGAACCCTTTTTTGAAAATTTTTTATGGAACCCTTCGTTCAGTAGCACACCCAGATTTGATTTTAGGTGGGATGTCTCGTATTACGTGTTATGAACAAGGTGCGTCCCTACCTTTGTTATAAAAACTTTATATAAATTTGCATTAATTCAAACAAGATAAATATTTATATGAAGTATTTGTATTATACATACATATGTCGAACATTCGAATTGTAGTATCGACTCGCGGAACCCTAGGATTCCGCGGAACACAGGTTGAAGAACACTGTCCTAGAGTAATGGGGTAGGTATTATTATTTTTATCGTCAAAAATTACTTATAAAATAATCATTTAATGGATGCATCTGAGCATACTTAGTCTTTTATTTTAGATTTTCGCGAGTTTTGCTGGACATTTTGCAAAAAATGGCAGGTTTTTTTTATCCCGAATCGTACCAAAATCTAATCGGCACCAGAGTCACACAAGTGACTTATCTATAAAATTGTATGATATTTAGTCATTAATTTTTGAGTTAGAGTGGATACATACATTGTGCAGACACACACAGCACGCTAAAAATAGTTTCTTAATGTTCTAGAGGTCCCAAAACGTGTAGTTCTGTCTAAAATTCCTGTTGTGATTTTCGGCATGATTCCAATACTTTCCTATACATAGCCATGTATTGCAGGGAAAGTAAAAAAAAAAAACCTTAAGATTTACAGTGCATATTCTTTCCCCGTAAAGTATTGATGTGAATTTGAATCCAAGTGGCATTTATTTTTTGACAGGAGAAATGCAGCAAGGTCCTTGAGATAGGACTTTCGTATTCAAGACCTGATTTAGCGGCAAGTGTCACTGGAAACACTTGGAATTTTAACGCCTTAATTTACATTACTTCCCTTGCATATATAGTAATATAATGTATAGGGAAGGTATTGCGACGAGATCTGAAATTCGACGAGCTTTTGACGGAAGAGGACGTTTCAAATTTCCTTTAACTCGAATAGAACATTTTAAAGGTGTATGTGTATGATATCGCACAAATGGACTGTTTAAAAAAAAAAAGATTTCTATTATTAGACTCCCCCAATTTTCAGAAGATTTTTTTTATATTATTAAATAATCCGTTTCCAAGAATGTTAAATCAACAATCATTTCCTATATAATTTTTCATTAGGAAATAAATGACACAAACTTTAGAATATCATGAAATGTTGTCGATATATTGTACGTTTTTCAAATGAATGTATCAAAAAATTTACATAATTGAAAAAGTTGTAATTATCGTCCAACATGTTTGTTCACTTTCCATACACACTATTAAGTAATAAACCTGTTAACATCATGCTATTGATCTATCTCGTTCCTTTCACGGGAAAAAGATATTACTTTCCCTGCAATACATGCTAATGTATAGGGAAATATTGGAATCGTATCTAAAATCGTAACTCGAGTTTTCAATGGTTCTACACGTTTTAAGACCTCTAGAATACGAAAACACCAATTTTAGCGTGACGTCTGTCCGTGTGTGTGTGTCTCTACAATGAATGTATCCACTTTAAATCAAAAATTAATGGACCAAATTTCATAGAATTTTAGAAGTAAGTCACTTATAAGTGACTCTGTTAATGACTAGATTTTGGTACGATTCGGGATAAAAGAACCTGTCCTTTTTATTAAATGACCAGCAAAAAGCGCATGTATTCACTCTAGCTAAAAAAACTAATTGACTAAATTTTATAAAATTTGGTAGCCACTTGTGGGTTACCCTGGTGCTGATAAGATTTTGGCACGATTTGGGGGAAAAATAACCTGCCTTTTTTGCGAAATGGCCCGCAAAAATCGTCAAAATCTATATAATAAAAGGCAATGTCTGTGTGTCTGTCTTATACACTAGGCTCAGCGACCGCACGTCTCCGGAATGTGACACGTGAAAACCGATTTTTAAAATTTGAATTATTTTTTTTATTTAATGTTATGCGATTTCGACCGTTTTTTCTCCATCCAGACGTCGCAGAAAAAAACAAATCACACGACCGGAAAGAACAGACAATTGCGAGTAAAAATATATAAATTTCAAATCTCTGGGACTAATTCTAATTTTTTTAAAGATTTTAAAACAAGTCATTTTCGGCTTAAAAAAACGAACTTTCGTTTTTAAATTCTCGCATCGGAAAAAGTACCGTCAATTTCGACTAATTTACATTTTTTGAAAGCTCAAACATCGGGATTTCTTACAAGCCCAATCTGATCAAGAAATAATAAAAAGTAGCTGCAGAATCCGGATTTTAAGAATTTCCGAATTTCAGTTTCTCGGCAAACCGGCAAAAGTTTTTCTCCCACATGCCCGCGCAGACGCACTGAACGGCCCAAGAAGTTCGATTTTTCATCCACATGCGCACGCAGACTTACGGTGTTGCTATGGAAACGGTTTTTGGCCTAGCAGATTTTTGGTGGTATCTGGCTGATATATTTATCATGATGAGGATATTCGCATGAGTTTTTAATTATATTTGCAAATGTCATCAGTGATTGCTTTTTATACGGTTTTTGTCCTAGGAACAATAAAAACCGAATAAATGTTTGCTTTTTGTGTGGTTTTTGTCCTAGGGACAACTAAAAACTGAATTAGTGTTTACTTTTTATAAGGTTTTTGGCTCATTATGCTGGATTGAATTGTGGCGATGTATTGTTTACATTGGGTGGTGGTTGAGACCACAATGAAAAAACTTAAACACTGAAGAAATATAAAAATAAAGTTATGGAGATTGTCGCGGCGCCTTAAAATTTCATTATTAGTTTTAACGTCATTAAACTAAACCAAACTTTAACTCCATGGGGTTGAGGGCGCGGTAGCCCAGTGGTTAGCGCGCGGGAATTGCACTAGGTAGGCCCGGGTTCGATTCCCGCCACTGCCAAAACTACCGCAGTGTTTACGTGAAGTACGATCACGTTAAACATGTCCGTAAGTCCTTCCGAGAGGTTGGTGGTAGGGGAAGGAGGGTACGGTCCCTGTGGATGCCTCACCCACTGGGTTCCGGTCTAAATTGGGCGGCACTTCCTGGCCGTCCAAATGGTTACCTTATACCTTTCTGGTAGGTCGAATGGTTGGGTCTGAACAATAATTCTACGGGGTTATGGCGCCAGCGAGTTTGCCACGGTCAGAATATTCAAGGGTAACGAACAGGCCGGTCGCCGAAGGCGGCTAGTCTAAAGTAAAAGATTACGTATGCTCATATGTATCAATTAATGCTTCTTTTATACTTTAATTTTGGACGATGAAAAGAATAAAACAAATCCCATTACTCTTGGGCTAGCCATTCTCGAGATATTTAAGTTTTCCTGTATTTTTACAACGCCGGCTTTGAAAATACGTTCAGCTACCAAATGAAAATTGAACTAAAAGTACAAATTCAGTATAATTTCAAATAATTTGCGTGCAATAAACTCAATAATAGTGCAATTAAACTCAATCTAATGAATTCTTAATGAAATAAAGGGAAAATGAATTGAGTCTGTAGGGAAGGTCATGTGCTGCTCCCACAAGATTTTTTATCTGTCATAGTTTTGCATTTTTGACGCCTAATAATTTGGCAATAATCATTTCATTCCTTAACTGTCAACTGCATTTCGATAAGGATTTTGCATGTATGAATAAGTCATTCTGCTTGGACTCGTTCGACGCCCAAGGTGCCCAATTTCAATTTATGTTATGCTAATTCAATGCCACAATACATTTTGCTGTAAACTTACGCACATTAGGCGCTGTATGTTGGGTAATTAGATTGTTTATTACTTTCCTTACAATACATGGATAAGGAAAGTTTTGAAATAGTGTCGAAAATAGCAGCTCTAGTTTTCGACGGATTTGCACGTTTTGAACACTCTAGAACACGAAAAAACTATTTTTACCGTGACGTGTGCGTGTGTGCAATATATGTATCCACGTTGGCTGAAATGCTTATTAACCAAACTTCATAAAAAAAAAAAAAAAAATGGTAAAGTTACGTGTGGGTTACCCTAGTGTTGACTAGATTTTGGTGAGATTCGAAAAAGAATTTTTTTTTTTTTTTTTATCGCGAAATGGTAATTTTGTCGGAGCTGATAATCTTATACAAAAATTGATTGGAAATCCATTGAAATAGAAGCATCTGTTAAAAGAATTACTTGAAAGTTCAATCCACCCTCTGCTTGGTGGGGAGGGTTTTGGGAACAGGTGGTTAAGAGACTAAGACGTGGTTTAGGAACAGCTTATTTGGGCTATGAAGAAATAATGAGCATTCTATGCGATTGTAAAGCAGTAGTGAATGCCAGACCACTGACTTATATTTCCGAAGATCTTGAAAACCTAACTTCTTTGACTCCGGCTATGTTCTTGCAGGACATGCAGACGGTGGGAGTACCTGATATGTGAGTCATCACACGCCAGGTATTGACGCTATATAGACCGATCTCGTAAAGTGGAGTAAATTAAAATACATCTAATAAGAAACTAAAAATGAAGAGACAAATTTTAAACAAAAGTAAATAAACATTTATTTATGCGATAACCATTACTAATATTTGATAAATTCAACAATTCCACAATGCATGTTTAATATTCCAGACCTCGTATCAACTCATTTAATTTTACAATCATGCCGCGGAACCAATATTTCAAATCATATACTGATAGATCTCCTTTATCAACATCTACTTCACGTGAGGCATACATTACACAATTGCCTAATTAAATCCAATAAAACCTTTATTGCTCCTAACACTTTTCATAATTAATAGAGAGAGAGGGTGAGAGCATACTGGGCCATTGACCTTCGTGCAAAATACATGTAAAGAAATTGCATACCTCGGAACATCACCGTCGGCTGGAAACTTCTCATCGGCAGGAGGAAAGGCTTTCCCCGGTGCGCTCTGTCTTATCGTCGCCCTAGTGCGACCACCTTTCAGCACACACCAAAAATTAACCCCTCTTCATCTCGATTTTCAAATTTTAAAAGTTTAAGTCTCTCTTCATCTCTCCCCTCTCTCTTAGGCCCCCAGACTCTCATTGGTTCCGTAAATACATAACTCCGCCTTCCGGCTATCTAACTGGCCGAAGCCCCCCTTGAAATATCAGATATTTGAGTATTGTCTTTTTCGAGCAGAAAGTTCTCACGAACATTTTCCCATGTCCATCAGGAAGTTAATTGACTTCTCGGGTCAAGAGGTTCAACCCCTTTCGTCTAATATAGTACCTAGTGTTGACGTGAATACGAGAAGCTCCCTTTTTCACTCTCGAACTACGTCCGGTCCAGCTGTGTCTAAGGGAACGTTATATGAATTGTCTCGCTGTATGAGGGACCATCTTCTTAGATCCCCTTCCACTTTCAAAATAGCAATGTTATATTGGGAATTGAAAATTACAATATAACAGTACCAGACTTGGACCACAGACTATTATAGTATTCTGTGACTTGGACCTTCCGGATAAAGTGGATCTCACAAAAAGAGATATCAGCAGGGATCAGCCAAGGAAAAGATTTAGAGTATCTTGGTCAATTAGTGCAATATAGGGGGAAAAATGGAGCATAGGTGCCAGATAGCCATATTGACAAGTTTGAGAATTTACTTAAACTCAAATACAGACTAGTTTCGATGATACGATGTGGCATTGTCTAATGACCAGTACTGTCTCGAATTTGGAGACTTTTTTGGCGCCAATTCTCCTACGGCGTCCGCTGTTTCAAAATGCATCTTTAGCTTATAAAAAGGAATTTCTGGTAATTATTTTTGCAAATTTAACAATATTCGAACAATTTAAAACACTCGACTTTATTTTTTTTAAAAAGTTGATTAGAAAAAAAAAAAAACTTAGAAATTTATAAAGGTTGATACTTGGAGGAAATTTATAAAGGTTGATACTTGGAGGAAATTTATAAAGGTTGATACTTGGAGGAAATTTATAAAGGTTGATACTTGGAGGAAATTTATAAAGGTTGATACTTGGAGGAAATTTATAAAGGTTGATACTTGGAGGAAATTTATAAAGGTTGATACTTGGAGGAAATTTATAAAGGTTGATACTTGGAGGAAATTTATAAAGGTTGATACTTGGAGGAAATTTATAAAGGTTGATACTTGGAGGAAATTTATAAAGGTTGATACTTGGAGGAAATTTATAAAGGTTGATACTTGGAGGAAATTTATAAAGGTTGATACTTGGAGGAAATTTATAAAGGTTGATACTTGGAGGAAATTTATAAAGGTTGATACTTGGAGGAAATTTATAAAGGTTGATACTTGGAGGAAATTTATAAAGGTTGATACTTGGAGGAAATTTATAAAGGTTGATACTTGGAGGAAATTTATAAAGGTTGATACTTGGAGGAAATTTATAAAGGTTGATACTTGGAGGAAATTTATAAAGGTTGATACTAAGTATCAACCTTTATAATTTTCTTCCAAGAAATTTGGGTACTTTTCGGTTAACTGGACGCCAGTCGTTCTGTCGAAGGTCGGAAACAGCCATTTGGGCAATAGTTGATCCGTAGTAATTCAAATATGGTTCTTCGCGGGCCTGCGTCGTTACACTCGTTTGCTAAAAAACATCACGGAATTCGGTCCCGCTGGGTGTCTGAGGCGGCACGTAATAGCTATTTGTGCAACTTGTGTCCCGGGGCTCATGGAACGATGTAGCAATTCGAACATGGATCTATGCTCGCCCGCTGAAATAACATCACAGAATTCGGCCCCGCTGGCTCTCAGAGGTCGCACGTAGTAAGTTATTTGTACAACAGGTGTTCCGTGGCTCATAGAGGGATGCAGCAATTCGAACATGGATCTATGCCCGTTAAAAAGCATCTCAGAATCCGGTCTCGTTAGCTGTCTGAGGACGCACTCAGCAATGCAACTTGTGTTCCGTGGCTCATAGAGCGATGTAGCAATTCGAACATGGATCTACGTTCGCTAAAGAAATATCACAGAATCTGGCCCTGCTGGCTGTCTGAGGTCGCACGTAGTAACAGCTATTTGTGCAACAGATGTTCCGTGGCTCTTAGAGTGATCTAGCAATTCGAACATGGATATACGCTGCTAAAAACATCCCAGAATCCGGCCGCGCTGGCTATCGCACGTAGCAACAGCTATTTGTAACTGCTGTTCCGTGGCTCATAGAACGATGTAACAATTCGAATATGGATCTTTGTCCACTAGAAAACATCACAGAATCCAGCCTCGCTGGCCGTATGTTTAAATTGCTACTGGCCAACTGTTGCACAAACGTCTGTTGCTATACTGTGGCCAAATCAGATTGTCGCCCCTTTAACCGAAAAGTACCGAAATTTGATAAAAAATGATATTTGGAAGAAATCTGATCAAAAAAAAAGACTATGCTTTGAAAAAATTTGAAAAACGAAACTTTGAATATTCGTACCCACTTGCAATCAACCACTGATTCATTCACCATGCAATCTCATTCATTTTACCACTATCAATCAAACCATAAAAAATTACTAAATCTTTCACTCTTCACAGCCATTTAGCACACGGAAAACAAATAAAAAAAATTTGAAACACTATGTAAAAATATCTCCAAACCTTGCTGCGATCTATCCAATTCCAAAATCAACTTGATTGGCTAATCAAAAAACGTTCGAAACATCGGAGCTGAACAGCAAAAGCAAGCACTCCGCTTATCGCCGATTTGGCGCGACACACAAAAAAAGAACCCCATACCGGTCTTCATTTTTGTATCTCGAGAGTACATCTACGATTTGAAAGCATACGCCATAACAGTATGAAAAATCTGATGTGGGCAACACATGACTTTCCTTATATAATGTAATGAATTTACTACTTTTACAGTAAAAAAATAGGTTTTTCTTATAGTAGATACGAATATTCTTTCCAAGACATTGAATTTTCGACGATTAGTCGTAATTTTCATTGATTTAGCGTCATTTTTATCCATTTGGCGAGATTTTCGTTAATTTGGCAACATTTCAAAAAGTCGACAAGTTGGCGACATTCCGCCAAATTCGTCGCCAAAATCTCGCCTAGCGTTATGCACTAAGAAATAAGTTATTCTTACAGCCGATAAATGACTATTGGCGTCCAAATACAAAAGTATTACTCAGAGTATCTTTTTTCATGAATGGAACGAGCTAGATCCACGAGAATGTCACCCAATTTATCGCATGGTATTACATATGAAAAGTGAACATATTTATCAATAGGAAATTTTTTTTTTATTATGACTTTTTGATATTTTTTTTTAAAAATGTACAATATCTCAAAAACGGCTCGTGTTAGCGCTCTAAAATTTGTCAATCGTTTTCTAATGAAAAATTACATAAGAAATGTCTATTTGCGTAACTTTATTAGTGGTTTTGATATTTTGACGATTTTTTCAAAATTTCATTCGAAAATTCAGGGGGGTTCTGAACATTCGATTGCGTATAAAAACAATAGGCTTCCAGTGTTTACGGATTGTGATTTTTGTACCAAATTTGGTTCAAATCGGTCCATTCGTTCGTCAGTTATCTCCACAGACCCACTGACACACACACACATACTTTCACACACACATCACTTCAAAAATGTTTGATTCGTGATCAGGGATGCTTGAAACGTGCTTTCCCGTCGAAAACTCGAATTCGAATTTTCGACCCCGTCACAATACTTTCCTTATACATTATGTATATAAGGAAAGTAAAAATGAAGGAATGATGTCGGGAATTTTAAGAAGCATGGGGAAAAATTTAGTCAATCTTCCTTACCAGTCCATATTGCCAAAAAGATTCCTTAAAATATCCTCAAGTGGATATTTAAGAGAATTTAGCAATAAATGGAAAACAAGGTTAGCAAAATCATGGTCACCATGGGGGAGGGCAAGGGGGATTTGCTTATGGGCATTCAAGGTAACAAAGACAGACATCAAGCTTGCTGATAAGAATCTTATCCTTAGCCCCCCCCTTCTCCCGGAAAAAGTTCTATGGGCACTCGCGAGTACAATCCAATTTTATCCATTAAGACAAAACAATCTGATTTGAAATTCCTTCTGCATTTTTGTTCTGTTTGGTGCTTTATTACTCGGTGGTCACACATAGGAAAAATTGAGGTAATTTCGCTGTAAGGATGAAAGTCCTTAATAGCTTGTATAAAGTCCCGTCATGAAGATATTTATCAACACTAAATTTTTGTGTAAGAATACTAGAAAATATAAAAATTGATTCCCGTTCGAAATAGTTTTCGGTATTCAACTTAATTTAAGCTATCTGAATTACGAGTTTCCCAAACTAACCCTTTTGCTTCATATGCTCTGGTAAGTAAATACAATTTAAATCCACATATTTCATTTCTCCTAGGTGTCTGCCGTTTTGGCCAACGATTCTGTGATGCTGGTCATCAAGCCCGGAGAACACGGATCTACTTATGGTGGAAATCCTTTGGCATGTAGAGTTGCCATAGCTGCCTTGGAGGTACGATTCTGTATACAACTCAACTATTCATTCATATTTAATCGTGTGAATGAATATCTCTTGTTTGTTATGTGAAATATCTTAATGTGCGGGGTACGGAGTAAATTATGAAAGAAATGTGACTTAGATGAAACGAAATTATGTAATGGAAGTGCCACTATACTTACACTGCCGAATTTAATACAGAGGGGATGGACAGCCCAGTGGGTAAGGCACGGAGATGGAACACATCAGAACAGAGTTCTATTCCTGGCTCTGTTCAAACTGTCCCCGTGGAGTACAGGTACTTTAGATATTTGAGTCTAAGTCCTTCCGAGAGGTTGGTAGTAGGGGGAGGAGGGTATGGTCTCTGTGGATGCTGCCCCCACTGGGTTTTGATTTAAATTGGGTGGCACTTCCCGACCGTTCAGATGCCTTATTTCGGGTAGGTCGGACTGTTTGGGTCGAAGGAGGGTACGGTCCCTGTGGATATCAACCCTATTGGGTTCTGGTCTAATTTGGGTGGCACTGAATCGGCCATTCAGATATCTTACGCCTTTGGGTAAGTCGGACGGTCTGGATCGAAAGAACTCAATACAGAAGGGGCGGGATAGCCTATAGTGGTTAAAGCACAGGGAGGACCAGAGTTCGATTCTCGGCGTTGCCTAAAATAACCACATGTCTGTGTGGATAATTATTTTCCCATATAGACATGTGGGTTATATATAATCAGGAGAAAAATAACTTATTTTCAATATCAGGAGAAAAATAACTTATTTTCAATATCAGGAGAAAAATAACTTATTTTCAATATCAGGAGAAAAATAACTTATTTTCAATATCAGGAGAAAAATAACTTATATTCTCAAAAATTAAAATGTCTTTAAATTTTTTAATCATTCGGAAAAATGGTAGCTTATCATGAATTTAATGAAGTCCTACAAAGTTTACGAAATTGATAGAGATGAAACATAAGCAGAACTTATATCCCCATCAGGGGCGTCTCCACGCCAAAATCAAGGATGGGGGGGGGGGGCAAATAGCCTAAAACGACGTAATAACATAAACGAGAAAAGTATTTGCACTCTTATTTGCTAGTAATTTCTGTTATTACTTATGCAAAATGTATTTAATCGGCTCTCTTTATGAACTCGTCTGAGTTCCATGTTCAATTTGACAGCTATCTCCTTATGAACATGCAGAATAGCCACGCTATTTAGTCTCTGCTGCTTTAGATCTCAAGTAAGTTTTGAGTCGTCGGAGAGTAGAAAAGATCTTTCAGCTGTACAAGATGTAACCAGAATTGTTAATATTCGGTTTATTAATTTACAGAACTCTGGTATGAGCGAGTGGAGAGAAATGTTTTCTATATTTAAAAAAAAAAAAAAAAAATAATAAAAATTATTCAACTCTATCGGATATACTGTTAATTTCGGCAGTATTCTCCTTAACTGTGTCCCAACACATATCCCGGTGAAGCGACAACCTTTTGCCATCAAAATCCGAACCGTGAAAAGATATTTGTTCTTCACTTTTAATTTTATTGAGGGTAAAGTTTTAAATCATGGAAAGATGATTCATAGTATTTTTTTCAAATTTTGTTTTTAGGGAACTTATGACATTGTCTGTTATAATTGAAAGTAATTTTGACTATATCTTTCTTTAGGTGACTGAAATTGATGAGGATCACTTCCCTCCTCAAATTTTCTTGCAATTTTTCTGATCCGTGGAAGGACAGGATCTTCTAAATTCAATTCTACACCTTTTTTTATTACTTCTTCCCATAAATCCTCAAAATTTTCTTCTCAGAGTCTGAATAGACTCTACTACACTTTTGATGTAATTACAGAAGGTGTTCACATTTTTGTAACGATTTTGACTTTCTCTATGAATTAAATTTAAGTAATAAAAAAAAAAACCTATCTGGCATCAAGTTGGAATAGGGTTTAATTATCGTCTGCATCAGTAAAATTATTCTTTGCTTATTTTCAAGCGATATTTTAAAGCAATGGATCGAAGGCTATATTTTTGCGCTTTCCGAAGAGAAATACTCTTATTAAATTATAATACTTTTATTCGATTATTAAAAAAAGATGTGAAAAGCATGGTTTTAATATTTCTACACGTAAATTAAGTAACATTATTAATAAAAAAGGAAAGAAACATCAAAGTTTACATTTGACTGGAAAAAAGGTAAATGCATACCCAGCAAAGGTTGGTTCAGAGAAAACATGGAAAGTTTTGCTAAAGGTTTTATGGTTATTGCTGGATTCTCTTATAACGGAAAACTTAAAATAAGGAAAGTAAAAAAGAATGTCAAAATTAACTCTGATTACTATCGGAAATGTTTTAACACCCGTTTTCAAAAGACATTCCATCACTTTACCCAAACAATCTTCACTGTGTTAAGTTCCATCAGGATAAGGCTGCCAGCCGTACCTCTAAATCTACTGCTACATTTTTTGAAAAAATGAGAAATGAAACAGGAATTGAGACTATTCCATTTAAATCCATCCTACCCAAGTCCCCCAACCTGTCTCCCTATGGATTACTGTGCATTTGGACTTTTAAAATAAGCTCTTTATAAGCGGCATCCCAAAACATTGGATGGACTCTGGAAGATTGTGCGGTGGAGGAGTGGAAGAAAATCAACCTTGATACTTTAAGAAAAGCTCTTTTATCTTGGAAATAAAGATGTAGTATGATAGCTCAACAAAAGGGCTATCAGATTGAACACATTAGAAAATAAAATTCTTATCTTTGTTTATATATATACCAATTTTTTCAAAATCGTTACAAAAATGTGTGAACACCCTCTGTATTTGCATCTTGAAAGTTCAAGGATGTTTTCTGGAGAGCAATATTTAATGTCTTCACTATTTATGACAAAAATTGTTATTTTTGTCTTTCAAAGAAAAATTCGAATTCTTGATTTTTTTTTTTTTTTTAAGAAAACCATTGGCTTTTACTCCTGCTTCACTAACTTCCTTGCACATACCTTCGAGGAACTTAATGACTGTTTCGTAATTTTTTTTCCAATGATGAAATGGACCTAACTCTCAAACACAATCTAGTTGGGCAGAATGGTCGCAAGGAAACTGTATCGTCTGAACCCAATTGAAACGTTTGGAAAATTTTTAATCTCTTTAGAGATCCTCTTATAAACAATATTAACTCGGCACCAAAGTTAAGTAATTACGAATTATTTGTAATTTGGAAAACAATGAATATAAATAGCCCTTGGCTCTATCGACAAAATCCTTGATTGCAGTCCTGAAAGATGGCCGCTGACATTAGCAGCTCCATCGTACCATTGGCCACGGCAATTTTTGATATCCTGACCAAAGCGAGCTAGAACATCTGTTATTGCACATAACAAAATTGGTTAATGATAAAATTTTGGGGGGTGCCGAGCACCCCCAAATTTCTCTGGAGGGTGCTGAAACACCCCCGCAGTTGGCGCCTATGTTCGGCGATAACTTTGTTGTTTGTGGTTCAATTCGAATGAAATAAACTGTATTATATTAATTTATCAAAATTATAGAATTATCTCCAATTTTCCCAAATAAAATAAAAAAAGTTAAAACTATCAAAACATTGCTCTAGGTACCTTGTACCATCATCGTAACACGCTTTTGCCATTTGAAATATGTGAAAGAAGTGATGTTTCACATGATTTTATAATGATTAACATAGTTACTTGTTTCTCTTAATGTTCATGCTAGTATATTTTACAGCAGTGCTGTGCACAGGAATTTCTTTGAGAGTTGATTGTACCACAAGCAAATGTTAGTTTTAGGTATTGAGCAAATGTTAGCTTTGCTTTACACTGCCCTTTATAGGCTTCTGGATATTAGTTACACCTGGCCAGTGAGTGGCGGGCGCGGTAGCCCATTGGTTAGCGCGCTGGAGTTGCACTCGGTAGGCCCGGGTTCGATTCCAGCCACTGCCAAAACTGCCGCAGTGTTCATGCGGAGAACGATCACGTTAAACATGTGGGTCTGAAAGTCCTTCCGAGAGGTTGGTGGTAGGGGAAGGAGGGTACGGTCCCTGTGGATGCCTCCCCCACTGGGTTCCGGTCTAAATTGGGTGGCACTTCCCGACCGTCCAAACAGTTACCTTTCTGGTAGGTCGGACGGTCTGGGTTTCAACAACAACCTGGCCAGTGGCGTAGCGTCCATAGAGGCTAAAAAGCTTAGCCTCCCCAGTTTGAGATCTAGTTTAAGGAATTTAATCATTTTTATTTTAGTTTTCAAATAACTTTGCGAATGTACATTTTAGAAATGGTTACACTATTTGCTTACAGTAATACGTTTTAAAGTATTTTTTCCCATTAAAACACATCTTTAAGCTCCCTCTGGCCCTTGCCCGTCGAGGAGTAATCAAGCTCTTCTAGCTCCTTGCCCGACTACGGTGCTGTGCCAAACGTCCGGTGCTCACCAGGAATAAAGCTTCCCGTGGGGTTTGCAACTTCAAACGGAATGGATGCCACCCGCGGGGTTTGCAGCTTCAAACGGAGTGAATGTCGCCTGTAAAGACGACACTGGTATATAGAATCGAAATAATTACAGATAAAATATCTTTAGGTAGACAAAATAAATCATCCCTACTTCGTGGTAATCATTTATAGTTATTACGTTTAAAAAATTTCATTTTTTGGTATTTAGTAAAATATGAAGTTAGAAGAAAATCATGATATTTTCCATGGAAAAGTTCAGCGGGGGTTCGTGCCCCTCTGCCCCCCCCCCCCCCCCGTAGTCGGCGCCTATGTATGCTACTGCACTTAGCAGTGGCTTATCTATGGAAAGTATTGCTGCCTTTCAGATGCAGGATTGCCTAAAACAAGGGAATTTGGGGACATGGAAATAAATCCGGAAGTTTTGGGGGAATAAACAGAACTTTGGAAACATTGATGGGAAAATATTAATTTTTCGTGTTTTATATCTTTCTTATGTTGCACATTGAAATTCTTTGCAACAAATATTTCAGGGTGATGGTTTTTCATGTTCAGAGCAGTTTCATTTATCATGACACTATACTATGGAGGTAAAATCTGTTGAAATAAAAATTTATATTTTAAAATTTGAAATTTATAAAACATTTTGAAAATGATGTGCAAATTAAATTAATTCATATATATTTATTTTTAATGTTTAAAATATGATTTAATGAATTAATTATATGAATTAATTACTGAAATAAATATTTTAAAAGTCAAAGTATTTTTGCATTTATAAGATTACAAATGAAATGAAATAAAATTTCTCTTAAAATTATTTTTTACTGTATATCCAGTAAATCTTGAAATTTAAATATTTTTTCCAGGGTCCAATAAACCTACCCAAATTTTATATGCAGACAAAATCACAATTTTTAATATAAAGTAATTTATTTTCATCTACAATATGCCTCCATACATTGTCTTTTTTTTTTTACTTTGAAAAAACTTAGCAGGTTTTCGAATTATACAATGCTGCAAATTCCCACTTTTAAACTTAAGGTTTCTAATTTTTTAAAATTTACAGTTTATTTCCTGAAATAAATGGGATTTTATAGAACTTTGGAAGTTTACATAGACACTTGTCATAACAATTGATAATGCATGCATTTGACCTACTTCCCCCAAGTTCTTAACTATGCCACTGAGACTTGGCTAAATCTAATGTTGTTGCCTACTGCCTGCCAAATTAATGGAACCTGTATCTCAAGTTCAAATTTAAGGTGTCAAGTTTGATTTCTGATTCCTCTTGAGCAGGACAGCTCAGTGGTGAAGGCACGGAACTTGCACTTGGAGAACCCAAGTCAGATTCCAAACTCTGCCAAAACTGCTCCTGTATTCATGCAGAGTATGATCACGTTAAATATGTGGTTTGAAAGTCCTTGGAGGTTGGTGGTACGAGGAGGGCATAGTCTCTGTGGTTGGTACCTTTACTAGGTTCCGGTCTAAGTTGGGTGGCACAGTCCCAGCCGTCCAAACAGATACTGTCCGACCTTCCCGAAAGTGTGAGGTGTGTGTCGAAAGAAAGATTTGATTCCTCATGGGTTAGAAGGATGGTACAGCGTTTCTTTGGTTGCCACCTCCATTGGGTTCCAGTCTAAATTGGGTGGCACTTTCTTGGCCGTCCAAATAGATACTTTATAATTTCAGGTAGGTCAGGCAGTTAGAAATAAAAAAATCTTTCTTTTTACTCAATGTTGGCACAAGTACTGGAATGAAAATGGTCCCGGGTTAAAAATTGAGCCCAGACTTGTCCATATCATAATGGTATGCTATAGAGATATCACACTGATGTGTCACTAGCCGATTGGTGAAATAATTTCATTTTCTGTGCAGACTTTGCAGGGAGGAAAAGTTCATACACATTAACTGAGGATTGTTTTCATTAGAGAGCCTATATGGATATCAAGGTAAAAATACTGCTACGATGGATCAGTTTTCATAAAAATCAGTTTTACTTACATTAACAGGCACGAGTGCCCATACTGAGAAAATATAGGTGTATATCTTCACATTCTAAATTTTTTTTTCTAATTTCTGTATTATCTGATTTCCTGTTACTTGTTAACCAAATGCATAAAAATTGAAATTTTGCATTCTGTTGAGGAAAGAAAGGCTTCATTCATTGCTTTGCGCCAGTTGTTATGTAGTGGATGTTGCAACTGACATTACAACCAGTATATTGCTATGAGAATTTTCAAATGGTAATGTACTTATCGAATGGGCTTAATGATACTTTTTGCAGTTTTGATTTAAATTATCGTTTGAACAATTTTTAATGATTCAGTAATATTATCTGATAAGTAAATGTTAATATTTTTTGTGAATGTTCTCAAGTTTACTGATAATTTCAAAATTAAATGTACTGATGGTAATATAAATATATTTAAGTTTACGGGCAATTCAGAAATGAAGACTGTGTACCTGGATTACATACATGCACCCTGTATGCTTATTTAGGGCATATTACACCCTCACAATAAGTTATTTATTATTTTCTCATACTATCTTGCATAATAAAGGATGATGTCTGTGCATGTGTGTGAAGTCTGTAGTGGGAAATCTAAGCATTGTACAATCATGAAATTTGATACACAGGTACTTCTTGACATACTCGGGTGCTCCTCGGTGTTATTTCTTTAAATGTTAAATTTATTTTTTAGTTATTTTACCCTGATTTGGGCAGATATTTATGTAAAGAGATTCCTTAATGACCTAAAATTTATCACGGGGTTTTCATTTTGACACCATTGGAACGATTGAAAATTTTTCTTTCAAACAAACTGAACGGAGTCCATATGATGAATAGACAAATTTTAATGAATTTTTAGAAGTACATACTTTTTGTGCATTTTAAACCTGATTTTTTATATTACAATATACTAAAATTGATGTGCCATTCAATGTTTATATTTTAATAGCTCCTAAATTTATCACAGACTACTCCAGCAAAAAAAAAATTCATAAATCCATCCATTTATTAATTATAAAATTTTTTATCCAGCTATGTCATGGATTTTTTAATGCATTTAGAGCCCTAGCTATTCTATCAATTGAAGCCATTCTCTATGTTCGTGCTCTTTTGGCTGTTCTACCACTGAACACACTTCCCAACATTCCAGAATCCACTGAATCCGTGCTAGTTGTATTAAGGTCCCTTTCAGATTGGTGACATCATTGAATTAACTTGCAAGGTTAATTTGTTTGGACATTATTGTAAAGAACTTTGCTACCCCGACTGGGAATCGGACCATGAATCTCTGTACTGGTCAGCAGATGTTCTAGCTACCGTTGAACTAGTAGGACGAAATTACAAGATCTTATCAAAATGAACTCTTCATTCTCCTTTGTCAGATTGGCGTGCAACTTAACAATCTGACCACCTCCTGCTATTTTTACCTCAGGCCGGCTTCCATGCTTTGGCTTTGATTCTTGTCTCACCTATTTAACCAAACACAATATTAACAGATCTTGAAGTAAAATGCAACTTTAGAAGTAGATTAAAAAAATATAGACCTTAAGAATGATAAAAACGGATATATTTAAAGAAATAGTGCAATTAGAAAATAATTTCAATTTAAACCAATATTGAGCAGTTCAATTTTTTCTGGTCAATTTTTTGCCAATGGGTGTTAAGGGGTTAAAACCATAAGATTCCAAATTATTATGCTCTTCATTGTAACTTAATTGATAGAAGCAGACATGAAAATTAGGTGACACCAATGGTTTCAAAGGCATTATTGGACAGCTTACAACCATTCTGAATAAGAATTTTTAACCATCCTGAATATAATTATAGTCAATCAACCTAGACCCAGAAAGAGACTCATGGCTATTGGATGAGCAAATCTATCTTATGTAAATCTATTCCTAATTTGATACCCGTGGCTTCAAAATAGCTCGATGGTTATTCATATTCTAAATTTTTATGCATAATATTTATACAAAACTGTAAAACAAACCATAATTTAATTTCAAATGCTAAGCTTAATGCCACGTAATTGCTTAATATCAATTACGTGGATGTCAAATGTCATTTAAGTGTATTCCAAATTATTGGATGTGAAACTGAAAAATTAACTAATAATTTTCACTTTGATACTTATAAATTCACTGTTTTCTAGGTATTGAAAAATGAAAATCTGGCAAAGAATGCTGAAGAAATGGGAAATTACCTTCGAGCAGAATTGGAGAAGTTGCCAAAGCAAATTGTTAAAATTGTTCGAGGAAAGGGCCTTTTGAGTGCAATTGTCATTGATGAGCGTATGTATTGAATTTGACAATATGTAGGATAGTAAGCATTTTTCAAACGGCTGGTTTCACATTCTCCCAGATTTGATAACCTCCTTACTGATTGTTCCTCAAATGATATATAGTTTTGTTACAGAATGGTTTTAGTAAGCAAATTAATGGGTTCAGACTCGGTTTCATTATATAATTTTAAGAAAGTATGTACACTTATCTATGGAATACAGATGTGTTAAATATATTTTACTGATTATCTGGGTGTAGAGTGGGACTGCTGAGGTGCAGATCTAGAAGATAGGCCCTCCTTTATAAATTACATAAATCTCATTTTCATTTGATCAATATGCAAGGAAGTAGATCGTACATTGGTAAATATTCCGATTTAAAAGAAATGTAATGTATAACAAATTTTTTATTGAAGGAAGAGAATAATTGTATTATACAATCTGGTATGTACTTGCATTCTAAATGGTAATCATTCAAAAAAGGGACACATTAAATATATTGTGATCAGTACAGTTTAATGGGTTTTCCTTTTGTTTAAAAGAAATCTACTAGATCAGAGGTGGATCTTACATTTTAACATAGTCAGATTTTGCAAATGGGAAATGAAATTCACCACATCATGCAAAAGTTGAGAAATTGGGTTACTCAATCGAACATTTGAAGCAGCACAGACCATTTGACTTTGTTATAACAGCCTCAGATGCAAATGATAAAAATTGTACAGCAAATATTGCTAATATAACCTTGTAATACTTTCTTGAAGAAAGCAGGTATAAGAAAATATCTCACAATTGTTTTGAGGGTATTTTGAGCACTCTTTTTCAGGTCAAAAATAGAGCACGCTTAACTGCTATGAAACAACTGCAATGTGGCAGACGGGGCCATTTGAATAGAGCTAGAACACCTAAAGTGAGGATTCGCCAGTGGGTAGTATTGGCTATTGAATTCTAAACCCAACCATAACAACTTGATCCAAAAGCTTCCCCACTCACACAAAGGTAGAGGAAACAAGACTGAAGAACAGAATTGATACGAGATTTAAAACAAAACTGAGAGGGTCCTCCTTATCAGCCCTAGTTGATATGTTTATGGTAAAGTTTGGATTTCAATGGCTGATATCACACACTAGCAAATTATCACTTTAGGTGTTTTAGCTCTGTTCAAATGTCTCTTGACTTACCCATAACTCAGTTGTTTCTTAGCGGTTGTTAAAAGCATACTGAATAAAAAGGCTCAAAACACTTTTAAAGCAATTGCAGTTACCTAATTTTCATATACTTGCTTTATTCAAGGGCATATTAAAGTTATATTCTTACAAGTAGCAGTTTTATTCGTTATGAATATTGCTTAATTTGAGAATCCTTTTGTTTGATAAGTTACAAAAACATTGAATATCTTCATGCACATCTTGGCTCTGCCTAAGTTCACATTAACACTTCAATCTGTTGATTATGACTTCATGAATTTAATCATAGAGAACGTAGATTCATACATCCACATAGATCCAAACATGGACAATAATTTCAAAATACCTGATTTTAAAGTCTGGGATCAGTCGGTCTAGATTTTTACATATATGCAACTGGAGAATTCTGGTATATTTTCAAGTGATTCAGACATTTATAAATGTTTAAATAACTGAAGTATCATCTACCACTTTAGGACATCACAGTATCAAGTTGCAACCAGCACACACAGTTGGTGAAAAGTTTTTTTATTGCGGGAGCTGGTCAACTCATTTGTCACACTTTTAGGCCAATTCATCACTTGGGTCAATTGGCAACAGGGTTGCTCACTCCAGTACTAGACTAACAAGAGTTTACTTTCATTAGTAAAACTTGTGGGTAGGGTTGAGTTTGCTACAGTAGAAAACCCAAATGTATAATATGCATAGAATACATATGTAAAATACCTGGAAAGCCTGTCCCATATCACTAGCTTATGATAAAAAGATGTAACAATGTTTAAACATATTTCCTTACTTTTCATTATTCAACATGTACTGTACTATTGAAGCTGATCATTTGTATGTTTCCTCTATTCAAAGCCCCTGCTTGGCCCAGAAGCTTGAATTTGTTTTCTTTTTTTTAATGTAGTTATCAATCCTAAAAATAACCTGAAAGTTTCAAAAATTCAAAATATATTTAATAGGTTTTTAACACTTTACAACACAGTTGAAAAGTGTTTATGACTTTGTTCATTCTGTCTGTCCGTTAGCACGATAACTGCCTTAAAAATGACTTTATCAAAGTGAAATTTTAGCATGTTTTTCAGACTGTCTGTGGGACCTATGGTAATATAAATATATAGTATCACCCAATTAGTTTTGGATTGAACCCGGGTTGAAAAAATGAAATACATTGAACCCTATGGGACCTATTTTTTCGAACATTTTTTAAGCAAATTTAAAATTCACAAAATTATATACATTATTCTTAATGTGAAGTTTTAACACTTTACTTTTACCTCCATGGTTACTGGCATTGTATTTTTTGAAGTTTTAAGTTTTCTTCAAATATTATAAATTACGGTGATATTTAAAAAAAATATCAGCGCTGAATGTATCACAATTTAGACACTTAAATAAAATTACATTTCTAGTTGGAAAGTGTTTTGTAATCTATGCTTTATGCATGATTGAACTTTCTTGTTAAATATTTGCAAAAGCTTCTTTCTAAAGATCCTCCCCCCCATTTCTTAAATCTGCAATTTTATCTATCTTGGTGACTCTTGCTTAGATTTTAATGCAATTTTTATGTTGTATTTTTTTATTCTACAATGGACCTGCTCATGCTGAACCCACTTTTGTCACATGGGTACAGAGCTTGTTAAAAAAACAGATTGCTTAAAAGCTGCTTACTATATTTAGTGATTGCTATCTGCAGGCAATGCAGCTAGTATCAAAAGAAAATTTAAAATATATTCTGAATTATCCTTTTTTAAAACTTAATTTGTTAATAGCCAATCAACAGGGAATCATTCTTTTTCCTTACCCATGGTTACTCCGGGTATCTAAAGAGTGAATCTCTTGAACAATCCAGTGGCAAAATGTGTCAGATATAGTGTTAAAGATGCTACTATTTCAGATTACAGTGAATTGTCATCATGAAATCTCGACTATAACATAATGCATGCCCAACCAAAATTTGAAATTATTTCTTATTCAAATTAATTTTCTTTAATGTACATGACATCGTACAATTTCAATTATAATGTAGCAGTATTAGGAAATATAGTCTTGTGAATGTGTTGCAACAGTAAAATTATTTTTTCTTGGAGAATCAATTTGACGCATTTTTCTTTTGAGAACATAAATTAATTAGATTATTTTATGTTAGGGGATGATTATAGCATGTTTCGATACAGTCTTATAAGAAAGGGTAATGTTGAATAGGACAGGTGTACGGATCACAATTGTTTGTGAATATTAGGAGCACAAGTGTATCTGGTGGATAGATGTGAGGTAATCTTCTGCAACTTTAGTCAGTTTTATCATGGACATATCTTTTTAATTTTTTTTTTTGTAATAAGCTAAATATGAATCTGCTTGCAATATTGTTATAACAGGAATTGGCTGTACAGCTAAAGTGCTTTTATTTTTCAGGTTTTGATGCTTGGGCTGTTTGTCTACGTCTTAGAGACAATGGACTGTTGGCTAAACCTACTCACAACACAATCATTCGTTTAGCACCCCCATTAGTCATCAATCGCACTGAAATGGAGGAATGTTGTGAAATAATAAGAAAAACCATCACCGCTCTGTAACTTCAATACTTTTGCATATTGTTGGCTGTATAAATGAGTTTTTTGACCTTTTGAATAAAATAGTTTTTTTTTTGAAGTTTCATTTGCTATGACCAACACCTTACCTACTAAAAAAAGTTATAGTTTAAAACATCTAGTGGTGTATGCAGGGAGGGTGTTAGTGCACCTTCTTAACATTTCATATTTTATAACAAAATTTTAACTATTAAAAATGAAATCTATTGAACTTAAGCTTCCAATTTTACACATTAATTTTATTTAGAGGAAGATAAATCCGTGGAATCTTAAGGTTGATATATTTCAACTCTACACATTTCCTTATCGAGTAAACTCATAGGTATGTGTATTAAGCCATTTCAGTAGGATAAAATGAATTTATTTGATCTGCAAAATCATTAATCTGCATATATTAGAGGCCAAAGTATTGGAGACTTTTTTTTACATATTTTGCTCAAGGAACAAAGTCCTACTTATGGCACTAAGTATTAGTAAATTTCAATTGAAGTTTTTCAGTTTTATTTTACTTGTATACTTATTTAAATAATGCATTAAAAATATATATCAAGTGAAACAAGTCTGCTATCTGTATTTGTACACCATAATACATATTGTAGTAAATGACTTTTTGATAGAATGACAGCAATATTGGGAACAATGTAACATGAAAGTCCTGCTTGCTATACTCAATTTTCAATATTTATTTATCCAAAAATTGAAGCACTAAATGGATCATTCATTTAGTCTTATGTAAATCTGAGGTCTCATTAAGAAATGAATATAGCGATGAAAAGTCTAATTTATTTTCTGTTGTATGAAAAAAAATTGTCAATAGATTTTTTCATACTCAAGTCCATTTGAATGGGCCCCATACAATTTCCTTAATAAAGTTTTATAAGTCGTCATGCAAAAAAATTTCGTATTAAAAAAAAAAATACGCAACTACACTTGTTTGAAATGCATGTTTCAATTTATTCCTTAAATTCATTGAATAGCATAACTATGTAATACTTATAGGGTTTATATACAAAATTTCTAGTTCCAAAGAATTAAACTATTTCTTATCGCTTATACACAATTATATTTTCTATTTTAATGGGTTAATAAATGTACATAAATTAACTATATAAATACAGTATACTTCAAACTTTTTCACATTTGACCGGCCGTCCAATCGGTTGCTCAAGTCCTTGCTGACGAGCCGGACGGTCTGGGTCTTCAAGATTTGACATCTTTGAATAAACGTCAAAATTTTGACTAGATTTTGTTCTAAATGTGTTTCTTGGTGCTTACTTGCTTTCTGTCTTGAGACATCCCAAGCTTCTTGAACTTGTCAGATCAAACCTGCATAAATAATATACAATATAATTTAAAGCACAAAATTAGAACTGGAGAAAGTGGTTTTCTAACATGCACAATTGCCGGTGTAAAGTTATTGTCCATCAAAGTTATAGGATATAAACCACTAAACCAATCAAAAGAAATGGCAAAAACATAGATTTCAGGAGTCTTATAAAAATTAATCTCATTAGATAAAATTTCCATTCGAAAACATATGTACCTATTCTTAAACAAGTTTTATGTAGTCCCCTATTATCGGTCAAAATATTTTAGTTGCTCTCATAATTTTGACCATGTAATAATGGGATTTGTTTGTTTGACTAATTGAGCTATAGAAAATATTTTTTTTATAATTGAAATTTTTTTATATGGCCTGTTATAAAAAATTTTATTTCGTACTTTTTGCTAAAAGGTATCTTTTGATTAGAATTTGTATAGATGGTCTACCTTAATTAAAGCATTTCTTAAACTGAAACCATGAGTCTATGACCAATTGTTCTAATTGTGTAATTTTTCTTAAATGAAATACACTGCATATATATATATATATAAAATTGTCAGCAGCACATGATTTTCCTATATAATGCAATGAATTTACTTTTGTCACAGTGAAAAAAAAAATTATGTATAATATCCAAGACACAAAGTTTTTAATATTGATGTGTACATTGGGTGCTTTTCTGGATGACAACATGTAAAACTATTTCAAAGTACCTGATTAACTTATATTTTATGCAACTGTAAATTAACAATTATCAATGTTGATAGCATTCATAATCAATATAGTCCATATATTTAAATAATTCATCAATTTGGAGTAATTTTCCTTAAATAGTGTCATTTTTGATATTTTTGCCAATCTGCGGCAAAATGTCACCAAGTTGACAATATTTCACTAAATTAGTCTTCAAGTTCACCAAATTGTTTGCCAAGCGTTGCAGATAAATGGAGAGAAGAGCATTTCTTATATATAAAAGACTGCTGATGAATTGTTAGGTTACAAAATTATTACTCAAAGCATCTTGACTCATACATGGAAGCCATGAGAATGTTAACAAATTTATTGTATAATATTACATATGAAATGTGAACTTCATGCTAGTGTTCTAAAGTTTCTGTTAATCGTTTTCTAATGAAAAATTGCACAAGAAATGATTATTGACGTAACATTCATAAAAATATCAGAATTTTCAATAATTTCATTCAAAAATTTGGAGTTGTTCGAACATTTGATTGCATTTGAAATCAATAGGCTTCAAGCATTCACTGATTATAATTTTTGTAACAAATTTTGTTCGAAGTGCTCCATTCGTTTGTAAAATATTTCTTCCTCAGACTCACACACAGACATCATCTCAAAAACGTTTAATTTCAGTTCAGGGATGCTTGAAACGTGTATCCATCAAAAACTCTAATTCAAATTTTTGATCCTATTATTATTTCCCAATACATTATAATATGTATATAGGAAAAGTAAAAAGCTAAATACTATAGAATTCCACAGATCCCTTCACCCTTTTGTCTCAATTTGAAATTCTGAAAAATTAAAGGAAACAGCCCCCCCCCCCCCATACATTAAAAGAAAATTGAGCAATAAAATAAATTTACTAATAAAAATACGCTATCTTTTTAACAGAAAATTCAGAGTAAGCCTCTTCCCTCTACATACAGATTTTCCCATCACATTTGAAGAGGCAAATCGACAGAATTCGACTTGTTTCTTTTAACAGAAAATTCCCAATAAGCAAGCCTCCCTCCTACTTTGTCCCATTTGAGTGGGCGGAGAGTGGGCGGATAGACTGAATTCTGTGGTAACTCTACAAAAGATAATTGTAAGTTGATACACAAAAAAAATCATTTTTTCTTGCATATCAACATATTACACTAGTGTAATATAATAATTTTAAGCAGTATTATTTAAAAATATAAAATTTAACAGTACATATACTGTTAAATCCATGTATTATGAATTGTATGGACCTCCAAAAAATGCCACCAAAGTAGAAAATTCTGTATAAAATATGCAAAATATTAATTTTTATTTTGTATTCATAATTTAACTGGTTATGATAATGTGTTTGACTGTATCAAAATTTAAAATTAGTAATTTTAAATGGGTGTCAAGAGAAAAAATTGATAAAGATTAAAATGAAAATAAATTAGAAAAGATTAAAGAAAATAGCATTAAAGATAAGAGTTTATAGAAAGTCTACATAACTACAGCCTACAATAAGAAACTAGTCTATCAACTTATAGCTTTAACAGCACTTATGAGGTTATTTTGATGGAAGATTATAGATATTTTTAAAATTTTGTGTATAAACTAGTCTGATTGCTTTTTGAAAAAGCTCACACATGTTATCAGAAAGCCAACATAGTTACATGTCCGCTAAGTAGGTATATATATCATACTGCTTGTGTAATGGCTTGTAATCTTAGAGGAGAGATACGAAGTAGAGTTACTATAACCCTTGATTTGGTGCTCCATCGTTAAACCTCGTGATTACCGGCAAGAACTTCTTTCTCCTCCTATAATTTCAGTGTTATTTCAATGGACGCTTGTCAAGTTAACTATCTAAAAGAGGTTAAAATGGTTTCGTCATGCTGCTGTTTCAATTGTACAGAAATACAAGTAAAAGGAGGAACCATAATGTTTCATTGTTATGTATAACTATTTATTACTTTTTTGTTATTGTGTAGTTTTTTGGTATTAAGTTCACTATTAAACAGCTTGGCTGATCTAAATCTGTGATTTGCATTGTAGCAAGCTATATAATATTGCTATTTTTTGATAAATTCTTATATTTTGATGTACTATTTGCACTTTATTGCTATTTATTAGAAAAGAAACTAGTTTTTAGTCAAATTCGTTTAAATGATTTGCATGCATGCAAAAATATTCAAATGGTTCGTTTTGGCGATCGAATTATTCGCCAAATGGCTCAGTAAAAATAAAAGCTAAACCTATTTCTGCTATGTTTACTTACAAAGTGCTAAATAAGTTTAATGTTGTTTGTGTTTAAATATATCATATATATTTTTTAATATTGATAATACGGTAGTTGCCAGTGGAAATCAACTAAATTAATTTGTTTAACAGATTTTAATAATTTATTTGACTATAATATATTAAAATTTGGTTTAAATGCCTGTTCTAAAAAACTATGATGGCGTTTTAAATGCTTCATATTTATATTTATAGAAGGAAACTGTATTTCTTGCTTCATGGTAAGTTCCTTTTATATAACTTGGTCTGGTGTTTGTCAGTGTGATTTATATTATTAATGCTTTAACTAATCAGGTTCCATTAACCACAGTAACATCAAAATCGTTGCCTTTCATAGTACATATTAATTCTTTGGATTTTGAACCTTATCGGGCTAACCCGACAGCTGATATGGACCCGCAATAGGAATGTCCTACTTTTTTGGGAATAATTTGAAAACCGGAACAGCTAGAAATTCCAAATTCAGAATAGATCGGTCTTTTGTTGTATATTTTAATTCTTTAGATTTTAAATCGTTTAAGAATAGCCCGTGTCTTGGAAAGAGGGGGAAGCCTGGAAAAATTCCCGGAAGCCCGTAATGCTTGAGGGTCCCGGGTCTGAATTTATGTAGAATATTTTCTATCTGCATGCAGTTTTTCTGTCATGAGGTCCGGAATTTTTGTTTTCTCGGGGTCCGGGCCCACTCGGGGTGGCCCTGCCCGCAATAGGAATATATTCATTTTTGAGGAATAATTCAAGAACTGGGTAACTAGAAAATCTAAATTTGGAATGTCGTTTTCTTCTGCGATATATATTAAGTCCTTAGTCTATGATTTTGTAGTAGCTCTTGCTCTAATATGTTATTTTTCAGTACATTAAAATCGTTTAAATTTGAAATTGTGTTGTTATAAATTTTTTCATCATATTTTTCTTTTTCAAATATTGCTCAAACCGAAAAGATTTTTCTGCTTCTTCCCACATACGAACGGTATTAGAATAGGCAATTTTTAGTGATCCCAACTTTTTTGTGTTTAAAAGCAATACATTTGTCACCTCACTTTTCACTTGATATCTTTTCATTTTCTATAAAAAATTTAAAGTACATTTTCTTTCACATGATCAAGTTTATAATTACATTCTGCTAAAAAGCGCAATTATGTAATTTATCTTCAGTTCTCAAAAATATTTTTGTAATGACTGTTAGTTCACGTATTTATAAATTACTACATTAAAGACTTTTTTAAAAATCAGAAAATTTTGATTTATTTTTATCGTTACGCTCCATGTGTGTTCAGAAATGCTCCTCCAATGGGGCACAGTTGAAGCTATTTTTTAAATCGATCATAAGGCAAAGAAATCTTTAATTAAAAAATCTGATAGAAATTCCTCCAAATAAGAAAAAAAGTTTAATTTGCGGAACATTTTTGGTAGAAATAACGATCACACTTTTGGAAAAAATGAAGAAAGAAAAGAAGAAAATCACATGTGTCATCTCTGCCATAGGTAATCGAGATTAAAAGAAATATTATTTAAAACATTTCTTATTTTTAAATAAAAAGTTTATTAGAAAGCTAATTTTCTATTCCAAACAAACCAAAAACAAAACGAGGAAGTACAAAATCATTTTGTATTCTAATACCATCAAGCACTATATGTTTTGTTTTCGCGGGATTCTTAAAATACACACCGAAAGCACTAAGCAAGCATTTCTTGTTATTTTAGCAATGCCAATCGCCAAACGCACCGAGTAATAGATAGAGCCGCCAAATGTGGCAGCTCTTCTGCCTGTAGTCACGTGATTAACTGCAGAACACGTTCTTGAGGAAAATCCAATGGGCTAAATCACTCTACTTCTTATTCTTGCTCTAACCTTGTAATAGTGCAAATTGGTTACTTTTTGAAAAAGTTTAGAGATGTCTTCATTTTCAATAAGCTCACATAGTGGCTATGTGCTTGCTAAGCTCACATGGTCTTTGCCTACTATGTGTGTGTATACTGTACATGCACCTCTCATGTAATTGCGTGTAGATCGATAATGAGTACATCCACCTCCCCCCTGTAGCATGTAGCATATTTAAAAATCTGTATATAAAGTACTACTCTGTATGTGATCTATATATATAAAAGTGTGTGTGACCTATAAATTTAAAAATCTCATGTATGCAATTACAAAATAAATTGATGTTTACTATTTATTATTATTCCATACACAATCCATATTAAAGCATGTTTATTTAAAGTAAAATAAAATTAAGAAGCAAATTAAAATTCTAACTTTTGTAATTATCACAATCACATGATTTTTGCACAGATGGACCTGTAGTAAGGAAATATATCTACATATTCAACTTGAAGTAAATAGCTATAAAATTGAGAAAGTTAAAATTTTGAACTTAATTTATTCTGCAGTTACTACTTACCAGACAAGTTCTATTAGTTCATTTGCAATAAAAGCAATATTATAAAACTGTCTTTCTTCTACTTTCATTCATTTTAAGCTAAATGGTTGAAAATTACTCAAAATTCCACTTAAAATTTAATAACATTTAAACTAAATTGAATTAAAAAAAATTGCTCTAACATTTATCAAGGCCTGATTTGAAGTATACCTCTACTAAATTTTGTGGCTGTATGTCCCACTATGCTGTACATGCACAGATACAGGCATTCTATTTTATTATTTAAGATGAAGTTTTAAAAAAAACCAATGATAATATATTAAAGGAATAAGATATTACAGGATATTAAAATAGATTAAGTTGTTAAATCTACTTTTTTCTTAGTTGCAGACTTGTTAATCCTCTGTAATCTTTTTTGTAGGCGTTCAGCTCTAAGAGCTTCTTCTACCTTTCTTTCACTCAACTTCTTCTCTGTCTCAAGAACCTGAAATTTAAAAATTCACATTAAAAATTTGGAGTTATTTACATCAAATTTCAAAAATTTATATTCACAGAAAGTCTAAATTTAACAAAGTTTTATATTTAGAGATTTAAAAATGTGTATGAGGTTTAATAAAAAAATACCCAGAGCGCACACGCAATTCAATATCTCGTAAGTGGAGAAGGAAACTACCGACACATAATGTGGTTATCATTTGTGAATTGACTGTTGGTTTGGTACATGTACAGTTTTCCATTTTGGTGCAAACTTTTCTGATTGAAAACTATATGGTTGCTGACCATTTTGTATGATTCACATTTCATGAGAGGTCAAAATGAAGATTAAATGGAGTATTGGAAATATAAAAATTATGCTGTTTGTGGAAGAGAGTGCCAATATATAAATTTGTCTAATTGCATACCTACCAACATTGGAGAATAAAAATCCAGTAGATAGCACGGTGAGCATTTTTTACAGCACTCTACAAGTCAGCGTATAACCTGTTCAATATCACTTAGGAGAAAATAGGGATTTTTTTACATCACACAAAAAATGTATGCTTTTATTTTACAAAATATGATAACTCACTATAACATTGAAAATGCCTATTGCATAAGAAAAACGTTTCTACATAATCAGTGTATATATATAAAAAAAAACCAGTGACATAAGAGAGAAATTTTTGAGGGTGGGGGCTCACTGAAATGAAAGATGTTCAGTTGTAATTTAGTTAATTAGATGAATGTGGATAGGAAAATGCTTGAGGGACTCTACTGCCTAGAAAATAAGGGGGGAAAAGAGCATATTTTAAAGAAAATCCTTCATTTTCACGTAAACTGCAAAAATGTGAAAGCACTGTTTAATTAATTTGAGATTTTATCAAAAATAAGATGGATGGAAAAGGATGTTTAAACATTACATGGAAATGTAATAAATATCTTGCAAAAATATTAATTAATAATGAAACATACTACAAAGAAAGGAATGTTGTGCATCTTTTAATTCACATAATTTGAAACTAAACATGGATGGAAAAGGATGTTTCAACATTGCACAGTAATGTAATCTATACTCGCGAAATCACACTTATTTAAAGCAGTATAATATCAAAATTATGCAACAAATAATATGAAAATTATACAACTTAGTACTGGTACTAGGTTCATATACTGAAGAAACAAACTGGCTGCCACAAGTTCGATTGAAATTCCCTTTAACAGAGAATTTTTATTGAAAAATCTCTAACTTTAGGGAATTCTAAAAATATTGACAAAAACCAGGAGATTTTCGTCTAAAATCAGGAAACCGGGAGAAATCACCAAAAACTGGGAGTTTCCCTAGAAAAATCAGTAGAGTTGGCAGCTATGTAATTGTATTGAGGTCTACTTGGTTCACTTGTAACTTTCAAGCAACACCAGGCACATTATCTACTCAAGGAATCTCATTTCTGGAGTGCCTAGCGAACCCCACAGGGTTTACTTTAATCTCTGAACTTAGCAAATGGTTAGGAAATCATAGAAAAAGAATTTTAAATAAGTTAGGGATCCAAGGATCATAGCGATGCACATTAGACATAATTGAGACAAGTCCCAATTAGGTCTATGCGTCGCTTAATTTGGAAAATGGAGAAATAACTCAGAAATAAAGGAAAAATTTGGAAAAAAGGGGTGAGTTCCGTGGAACTCTTGTCTTGAGCCGATGAGATACATTCTAACGAGGCAGAGGGGGCGGAACAAGGGGGAGGGGCCAACGGGGAGAAGGATTCTGGCAGGGTCAATACAAAATCAAAGACGTTCTAGACCACGGGAAAAAATGGACCTGGGCACATTATCTAGTGATTCATAAATAGTGAACTATTTCCTCAGATGGTGCTTTGTTTAACACACTCAAGTATCAATGCAATGTTTTTGCAAATAGTTTTCTCCCCTGTATATAGTACTAATTTAAAATATTGTACTACATTAAAAAAAATTAGATTAGTTATTTGGATTCTTTTTGTTTCGTTTAACACATGAAGGTTTAAAGAAAATTGCTTTCACAATTTTAACCCCTTTTGTTACAATGTCCTTGAGCAATTGTTTAAATATCTATTATAATTTTGTATTTCCATTAACAACATTTGTCTGCATTTTTAAGCATTTTTTCGAACTATGAAAAAATAAATTGTGCCATCTATTGCCTATTGATGAGTAATTTATTGTGCAATGCCAGAAATTGGAAATATTTTCTATAATTGGGATGAGGACACCTGTTGTATTTGTCAAGAATGTGTGCAACATTCTCAAACTAGCCAAATAATGCAAACAGATTATGGCTACAACGACAGGTTGACAAGTTGATAAGCCGGTAACATTCACAGAAGATTGCTTAGGACAGTTGCTTTATCAGGGAGTGGTTAGACGAATAAAGAACAAGAAACATCAATAATGCTTAAGCACTGATTATGAAACACTTTCTAACTGAAATGCAATTTTATTTAAACATCTCTAAAATGGGATACATTCTGTGGGGTGATATTTTTAAAATTATCACAGTACTACAGTAATTTATTATACTTGAAAACTTAAAATTTCATCGATATATAAATAATTAGTCTGCTTCTCTAAGTAAAATCAATGAATATTTCATTCATTTCACTTATATTCCAGACTCCAGAGCTAAATAATTTGAATTAAAAGAAAAGTTTTTGTTCGAGCGAGCTTTTGCCTCACTTTGCTAACATGAAATATCTTCAAAACCAGCCATTTTTACAAAGCTCTTATAGTTTTCGAGGAATCGTCTTGTCAAGTTCAAGAAGAATGAAGATTTTCCATATTTCAAATTTATAATGCTTATATTTCGAAAACTAAAAATGTTAGCTCAGAATCATAAGAAGTAATTTGTAGTCCCTTAAAAGTCAATAATAGAACAATAATTTATTTTTACAAAGCTCTTATAGTTTTCGAGGAATTGTCTTGTCAAGTTCAAGAATACTGAAAAATTTTCATTTTCCCAATTTAAAATGCTCATATTTCAAAAACTAGAAGTGCTAGTTATAAATTATAAGAAGTAATATGTATCCCTTTCAAAGACTTATAAGGATATATACTGTACGACATATAAAATGCAACACCGTGAAACTTTGGCTGTATAAATATGCAAATTGTGAGACAAGTACAGCTGGTCGATGTATGTAAATTATCTGAAATGCACGTAGGTCAAGTGATTAGAGCACAGAATCCAAGGGATGGAAACAGCAGATGAGCTAACTGTTGTTACTGTCTGTTGCCTACGGAAAACCGCTCTCAGAGCTGATTTTGTTTCAGAAGACACGTGTTGTTGAAGACACGTCAGAAGACATGTATTGCCTGGCCAATGAAGCTGAAGTCCATTTCAGTACTTGGACGATCGTGCAAGGGGATTCATTTTAGGCCTATTTATGGCTGGGTGGTCATATCAGCGTATCACCACTGAAACATGTATATATGTGTCCACTGTGTAAAGGATTAGGAGAAGATGGATTGAAGAAAGGCATGTGAATCGTCGCAGTGTCACAAGTCCATCCAGACATACATCAGCATGCATTGATCAACGCATTTGAAGGCATACAATGGCGGCCCCACAAACAACGACTGTTGACATTCTGCAGAATTTGCTGGGTACATTGGATGTTCCAATATCAGTACAAACAGTTTCTCAATGATTGGCCGAAAGCAGCTTGTACTCAAATCATCCTTTACGAAGACTGCTATTGACGACAAGACAGAGACTTGAGATATTGCAATGATTCTAGGCCCGAGCCTCTTGGACGAGTGAATAGGACAGAGTAATGTTTAGTAACGAGTCTTGATTCCATTTGTTGAATGACAGTATGACAGTTGTCATGTGAGAGTCTGGAGGCAACATGGAAACCGATCCAAACCTGCTGCGAATGTTGAATGCCATACTGCTCGATAGCGTGGCATCATGGTTTGAGGTGCTATCAGCTTCGATAGCCAGTCACTTCTGGTTCGTATCAGAAGTACAATGATGGTACGAGAATATGTGGACAAGGTGCTGCGGCCGGTTGCACTGTCCTACCTTTAACGGTTGTAAAATGCTGTTTTCAAGCAAGATAACACGCGACCGCATGCAGCAACCATCAGCAGACAAGCCTTGCAAAGTATTCAGGTGCGTCCTTGGCCTCCGCTGACTCCAGATCTCTCACCCCTTGAGCATGTATGAGACGTGATTGGCCGTCATTTGACTATCCTGCCCCCGCCTCAAACAGAGGATGACCTGTGGAGGATGGTTGAAGGCATATGGTCATGTATCCCTCAAGAAACTATCTGTACACTAAATGCATCTGTTCCTCAAAGTGTTGCTGCTTGTATTGCCGCATGAGGTGGTCCTACTGCATACTGATTACCCTGTCTATGCCATTATGTTACTGCATTATCCTTCTGGAATTAACATCACTTATTTATATATGACACCTCTGTCTGTGTGTCCTTTATCATCACACACTATTCGCTCTTTCATTGTGTTGCATTTTCTGTGTCAGGTAGTGTATAATTGGATTTTGGATCGGGTTCTTAATTTTCAAAATATAGTGATTATAATTTCGATATTTTAATATTTTGAGCTATTTTGAAAAGGCAGTTCTAATTTTAATATTTTGAACTAATATTTTAAAGAATGTGGGTCTAATTTCGATATTTAAATATTTTGAACTGTTCAGAAAAGGTGGTTTTATTTTCGATATTTAAATATTTTAAACCATTTAGAAAATGTAGCTCTAATTTGGCTAGTTTGAGTTGTTTAGAAAAGGTGATTTTAATTTGGAAACTTTAATATTTTGAACTGTTTCAAAAATGTTAAAAGAAGATAAATCATTCACAAAGAAAGATGTTCATGCAAAATCATTTTGACTCCATTGAACTGGAGCCACTGTCATTTTCTTGTTATTTAAAGTCAAGCTTTATTTTGTTTAATAAATTTATCACCCACAAAATCAATGATATGATGACTGAGCCCACATAAAGTCCTAAGCATATTTTAATAAACAATATTCATTCAAATTAGGACTGTATTGTACAAAAGAAAAAAATATATTGGAAGCAAATATATGGTAATGATATACAGGATTTTGAATAGAAACATTTGACTTACAAAATATTAATTTTTAACACTGAATAAATATATTTACTTTTAACAGTTCTTTAATCCTTTTTCTAGGATGCTTATTTAATTCGTGGAACAGATCTTCAAGGTAATAATCAATAGCCGTTTTCATGAAAAATATGCTAAAGGTGAAATAATCATATCATCACAGTCGTTACAACTATTTTAGAAATATATATAACTAATGAAATATAATTGAATTTGACACAATATAATGGCTTATACATGAAAATTTTTTTTATTGATTTTTAAATGCATACATAGCCACTGTGTTCAAAAATTAACTTTATTTTCCTTTAGATGTCAATAAACTTGATACTCCTTCCTCGACTCAGACCGTCCAACCTACCAGAAAGGTATAAGGTATCTGTTTGGATGGCTGGGAAGTGCCAACCAATTTAGACCGGAACCCAGTGGGGGAGGCATCCACAGGGACCGTACATGCCTTCTCCGACCACCATCCTCTTGGAAGGACTTACGGATCCATATGTTTAACATGATCGTACTCCGCGTGAATAAGATGGCAGTTTTGGCAGTGGCGGGAATAGAACCCGGGCCAACCGAGTGCAATTCCCGAGCGCTAACCACTGGGTTGTCGAGCGGCAATTTGATGCTTGAATTAACATATTCTTTATTTCTGTACTAACCAATGATATTGATGTAGAAAGAGCTTGATTTAATTTAACGATAAATGATGATTAGCAACATAACATTTAAAAATAATGCAAAGTTAGTTTTCTCACATGGCAAGACATGCAGATATAAATGATTAAATGATTCAAATTACTTTAAAGTTTCCATTCAGAGGCAAAATGTGAAATTTACACTCATTTCCAATTTAAATTAACTGGAGTGTGGCTCAATTAGACTTCCTCGTACCAGAATTCATTTAAATTTTACAAGAAAAAATTTGAAAAATCGGTATTGTGGATCCAAATGATTATAACTATAGCGTGTTACTATTCACTTTAAGGGCTTGAAAAAAATCTTTCAATTGATACCATATTTGACAATGTACCCACCCCGGGCCCATCCCAGGGGTAACTTACCCTCCAAGGGGGCATGAACAATAAAAATTTGTATCGTGGCTATTTTTACAACAATGACTGAAACTATGCAGTCTTGTGATCATTAAGTCACAAGTAAAACCTTTTATACATGATTATGTCGAATTTTGTCCTATTCTGCCATGTTAAAAAACTCTAAAATTTAGAAAGAAATTCAAAGTTTTCATGCGAATTAAAAAAAATTCCATCTAGTTCTATATTTTTTGATAAAAAAAGCTGAAAATTTCATGAAAATCCATTAATATTTATGGCTGCTATTGTGTACACAAGGAATCTTGCTATTGTGCACGCAAGAAATCGACCCCAGATATCAGACAAACAGACAGATGGACATACATCACTCCAAAAATAGTCAAAACATGCTCAGAAGGTCTTAAAACATATTGGCATCAAAATATCGAAATCGAAAATTTCTGGGAAAACAATACTTTCTCAATACTACGTACAAGAAAGTACAAATAAATATACTATGTATATCTACATCTCAATTTGATATGTGATGTGTATTTATGAGCTGTAGATTAACAGAGATCCTAGATGCAGGGTAAAAAAAGCTTTCAGAAATATAGATAATTCTTATAAAAGTTAATGCCATAACATAATATGACAATTTAATTAAATAAACATAATAATAATGTATAGCAAAAATTGATCTTATTCAAGATGTAACATTATCTGTAATATTACTTATTAAAAGCTAGAATTAGAAAAATATATCTCCTAAATGCCAAATTTAATCAAAATTTGATGGGTAGTTCTTCAGCTTTAGTGAGATACATAGCACAAACACACACATATACACAAAAATTCCAACAAAGTAAGTTGATTCATTTTCTAGAATATTCAAAACATGTGAATAGATCAAAAATTTAATTTTGAATTTTGGCTCTTACAATACTTTCCCTATACAAGGAATTAAATTAAAAAATTAAAAAAAAATTATACACATTTTATTAACCCATAACTCTGTAAATTTTTCTTGTTTTTTAGTTACAAGTTGGTAGAAATAATTGAAAATACCAGACTTACATTTTAGCAACAGAAATTTGTGTTGAAATTGTAGTGGAAGTTGGTACATATCAACGAAGTCCGGAAACAGTTCAAGTAAAAGGAACACCACAGAGAAAGTGGTTTAGGGGAAGCGGACTTATCAGGAAGTAATGAACTGGTGATTGCTTAATTTGTAATAAAATATTATCCTACTTTTGTTTATAAAAATAAAAAATAAATCCCCTAGACAATATCGTTTAATAATAAGTTAAATAAAATTATATACTAGCTCATATGATAAATATGCGACATAAGAGATCAATTGATTCATGGTAACTTTTATGAAAAACAAAACTATTAGAATCCATGGCAGTTTATTTTATTGTGAGATATTGATTGTCTTACATACCATTATATACTCTATGCTTTACTACTCGCTATTGATGTTATACAAAAGTGAGAGCCATTTAGCAGAGTCTGCTTCAGAAAAGTAATTTTGGCTATTATTTCACATATCGAATTTATCCAGCAAGGTGACCTATAAATTTGGAAAGAGGAGCTCAAAATTTATAAAAAAATCTTTAATCAAATATCAAAATTGAGTATTTATTATGCGAGTTATAAGATGTCAAAAAATAAATTTTCACTGACATTAATGGGATAAAACATTTGACAGTAGCCTCAAAATGGCCTAAATCTATTTTTCCTTTCGATAAGATGGTTTTCACCCATACAGTTTTCGATTCTATTTATATGGAATGTGCTCGAATTTGAGCTGTGACTTAAAGTTCAGTGCATTTTAATGTGGATGTTTTGATATTTATATATATAGATACATTTTTTAATAACAAGAGAGATATTTAAAAACATGCTTTAAAATCTACGATGTCATACTCAACATTCTTGGCATTACTCCCAGAACATAGGTTATATAACTCAATCACTTTCTTCATTTCACTTTCTTTCTGCAACAAAGATTGCTTTGCTGCATGATCCTCTTGCATGTCACTATAGAAAATTTTGAATTTTAATCAAATCAAATTCTATTACTACAAAAGTCAGACACAAAATATTGATATTGCAACTTTAATAAGCAATTTATACTATTGTGACAGATTATATATATAATGGCGACTGATGGATTATGTTTATATATGGCTGAATGATAGATTATGTTTATATATGGCTGAATGATAGATTATTTTTATATATGGCTGAGTGATTTAAAACATTAATTCTTGGACAAAAACAAAACTTTGGACTTTTGAAACAAAACCTTGCAGTTTGTTTTAAAAGTGAGTCAGAGATCCGAGAAAATGTGCAAAACAATAGAAAACTTTAATAGATTTTTTAAATATTTGCAAAAAAAAAGAGCCATTAAAAACATCAAAAATAACCTCTAAACTGAGTAAAACTATAAAAATTTCATAAAATATCTTATAAAAGTTTCCTTTCTCAAGTTGACAACAACTTAATGAATTTGATAATTTCAAATTCATCAAATTTACTAAGCATTTTGCATACTTGTGTTAATATACTATGCCATTTTGATACTACTAATATCCATAGGATAGTTGAAATTATTAATTTCTGACATAGGTAGGGTGTTTTTCCTATCGGAAAATTATTTTGAATTATAAGAAAAGTTTGTTTAAAATATTTTCAAATATAGGGGAGATACTTGCATAAAAAAATGAGATCTAACTTTTTATACGGGTCTTTTTAGAGATAAATGCCTAATTACCTGAAAAACATTTGAAAACTTTTATGTAATAATTAGTTTGGCGTCTGTACCTATAAAATCGAAGCGTAGGAATTCCTGACTTACACCAAAGAACCACACTTTAAACCAAGCAATTTAAAAAATAGGGACCATCTACAAAGTAAAGTTTAAGTGTACTTATTTTTGCTGCAAACCATTATTTATGTAATATACAGTCCTAACACATTTGTTTCATGAATATCACCACAACTGTTCACTCAGCAAATGAGCATGGTTTTGAGGATGTGGATAAATGTGATGTGCTTGATTTATGAGACGTTGATAGAGAACCACTTTCTAATAAGGAATTCATACAATTAGAAACAAGCTGAGAATTTGATGAGGAATAAGAGTTAATTGTTTCCTGAATCTCAAAGGATTTATTGAATATACTTTCACATTTCAAAGAAGGAAAACATCCTACTTAAAACTGATCCCAGTAACGAACACAATGCCAAAGTTTCTCAGAGCATTAACACAGCTATTAACTGCTACAGAAAATTGCGAAAGGAAGCAGAGTAAAGCAAAATAATGAATATTTGATAATTTTTTTTAAACCAGGACCTTTGATAACAGCAGATGGTGACACTAACTGCATGTTGTCAAGCAAATTCATCATGTTCCTCATCAGATTCTGATTATAATTATTTATTTGTTATTTGTGTTTAATTACATGTTAGTTTTATATTATATTTTTTGTTTTTATTAATAACTAATATAAATGATATTTTTAAATGAAAATAAATAATATTAACTAAATGCTTAGTGAGTTTTTAAATTTTTTTATGAAATTGAAACAGATCCTATGGAAATCCTATGGCTTTATATAAACATAAATGATCCTTTATACAACATTTTGCTTTGCTGCCAACTTTTCAGGAATGCATCTCAGCCAGGTATGAGTTTACTTTCTTTTATAATATTAAAAGAAAGTAAAAATGGTATTGATATAAACACAAATGTAAATTTTAGTGAAAATCCCTGAGTAAAAAGAAAAACATGAACTTTATTTTACAAAATGCTTTATTACCTAAATTGCTTCTGTAATTTTTCTTGAAGCTCTTTAGTTTTCTCAATGTCTTTTTCAACGTCAGCAATTTTATCATCATATCCTTTTAGATCTTTTTCCCTATTAAATAAATTATTTTTAAAAGGGTTAATATAAAAATTATTTAAAATGTTAGTTAAGATATCTGAGCTCAGTGTTTTTGAAAAACAGTTACAAATTAATAAAATGTTAAAAGTCTAATATGATTGAAGTGTATTAATGTTAAGCAATTAAAAATAGCTGAAGTGTGAATTTCCCCTCAACTTTCATGTGCATTCATATTCCCGTGTTTATTTCTACTTGTATAACAATCATTATCAGAACGACAAAAAATATGTATGTTCAGATTTTTAACTAAAGATATTCTTTTTAAATGTTTTGTAAGAATTATATAAAAGTTTCCTTTTTAAGTTGGCAATAGCTTAGTGATGACAATGGATGCATTTGGCTTATCTGTGCTAATAAAAACTATTTTTATATCATTAATATTATTAGTTGTTCAAATTATCAGTTTTGTCGTTATACTATACAGGGATCCTAGATATGTCTTAAGCACCACAATAACTTTATAAGAAAAGGTCCAATGAGTGTACATGTTAAGTTTTATCAATAGTAAAGTGACCATGTCCGATTGAATAAAAGTGATAGCAGCATCCGATAACAAAGTTAGCAATAAAGTGAAACAGATGAAAAAAGCCAATTACAAAGTTGTAGAGCACTGTCTAATGAATAGGAATTGATACCAGAATGAACAATACACATATATGGAAGACAATAAATGAATGTTAAAATATTGTATTATCAGGGCTTCTAACCTGTAATGCCTGTCAAAATATGTAATAATATTCTTTTTGCAATTTAAAAGTGCACTATCTCTGAGAGCGGGCATTTTAAACAGGCTCTACACTAGATTTCTGTTCATGTAAGTGTTGTTTATTGTATCATTCCTGAATAGAACAAAAATTTGCCAATAACCATATTGTGTCATAAATGCTTTCTGTGGCAATTTTATTGCCAATTTCTACTTATTAGACAATGTTCTACAACCTTGTAATTGGCTTTTTCATATATTTTGGTTTGTTGCCGAGTTCAGTATCATAACATTTTAAATTCTCTACTGGGGACACTGAAATAACTTTTATTCGGTCATGCATGATCACTTTAGTGTAGATAGAACTAATGTACACACTTGTGGGCATTTCCTTACAAAGTTATTGCATTGGGGTGCTTAAGGACTTTCCTAGGAACTCTGCTGTATATCTAGCAGTGGCAAATACTGTGGTATGGTTAGTATGGCGCTGTTAGACAGATAGAATTGGAGGAATAATTAAAATAAAATTTTTTGCCTTCAATAAAATGTTGTAACATTTTGCTGGAAAAATGTGAATTAGATGTATGCATTTGTAGCCTAAAAACTTTATTAGTACTTTCATGAATACCTCTTAACCCTTATTAGTCCTTACAACAAAGCAATAAATATGATGAGCTAGTGATATCTAAGGGAGGATATGGAGTTTCTGCCAAACCTTGAACTGAACTGGTGCTGCTACGCATGTGGCTCTATGATGGAGGGATTTGCAGTCCAGTGCTTGGCAAGGTGTTAGGTCACACAGCTGAATTTTCACCTTACAGAATATTCTAAACCATAAGGGGTAGCACTTATGAGTAAATATTATTTGCAGTGTTGTAATATTCTTTATTATATTGGTGGTGGCAAAGTAGTGTAAATTCTTTTTCTATTTTAAAAATTTTTTAACTGAAAAATGAGTTTGTGCTAGACTGATAAATATAGCATTCAAGAATTGTTAAACATACTGTTTTCAAGCAGAAATTTAGCAAACGTGATAAAAATAAAGTGCAGGAAGACCCATTCCACATTTTCCAAACCTCAAGAGTGTACATAAGGATAAAAAAAGACACTTATGCTCGAAATTTTAAGGTTGCCAGTACGATTTGTACTCATGGTTGACAGAATGAAAAATCTTAAATTATTTTGCTGGTCTTTCTTACTGTTTTCTAAAAATGAGAATACATAGAGGTTTTATAATCTAAAATTTTTACAATTTTAATTATTGCATTGAAAACATTTAAAATTTAATGTTTATTCACTGTTGGAATTAAATTTAACATTTCACTTAATATGGTTACATTTTTGGAATTCTGTGAATTTCATTATTTTTTTCTTGCCACAAAATTCCTGCGCTAATTGCAATAAATAACACAACAGTAGTAATATTATTGATTATCATTACTACTATTGCTACTAAATCCCTTGAGTATTTCAGTGTGATTGACAACACATTGGGGGGGAGAGAGAGTAATATGTACCTTTGCATGACCTACATTCTAAACCAGGATTCACCACTAATATCTAATCTATTGTTCCAGTAATTAGAATTGCTTTCCATAGGAGACAATGCTATGAAAATCTTAAAATTTAAACAATTTGAGTTCTAATCATGAGAATTACTAAAAATATTATCTAGTGCTTTTTCACATAAAATTACACATAAAACATCTACACATAAATTTGATATTTGTAGGAACATTCTGAGACATATAGTATCAAAATCTAATAGACATAAACACTGTTTTAAACAGACATATTTTCAAAAGTGCTTGAAATAGGTTCAAGAGGTCTTGAAACTTCCTTATCTGTCAAAACTTTGAATTTGAAAATTTTTTGAAAAACAATACATTCTCTATACGGTCTCCATACTAGTATGAGAAAGTGAAAATTACATAGTGTTTCATATTGCTTTCCCTACAATACATGGTAATGTAATGGGAAAGTATTAGAATCATGCCAAAAATAACAACTCAAGATTTTAATGGATTCACACCTTTAGAGAGCTCTAGAACTAAAAATAAAAACAATTTCAGAGTGAATTCTGCATGTGTGTTTGTCTGTCTTTGGAATGTGCACCAAAAGTCACTTGTAGATTACCCTAATGTTGATTATATTTTGATACAATTCACAAAAAAAGTAAACAACCCTGCTTTTCCTTTTTGCGAAATGGCTTGCAAAAATCATATGTATCCATTATAGCAATGGTAAATCCTGGTCCAGAACAGAAGTCATGTTCCCTTCTCCCCCCACCCCCCCATTGTCAATCGCATGCAATACTCAAAGGATTTAGTGGTAATATTAGTAATGATAATAAATAATGTTACTACTGTTGCATTATTCAGTGGAACTATGGTAGGGATTTTGTGGCAAAAACAAAATAATGAAATTCATTGAGCATTCATCAAAAGTTTAGAAAGTTTGCTCATATTCTGCTAAATATTAAATTTAGTTCCAACAATAAACTTAAAATTCTAAGCTTTCTCAATACAACAATTAAAATTATGAGAAATGTAAATAACAAACCTCGAAATATTTTCATTTATAGAAAATAGTAAGAAAGGCCAGCAAAATAATTTATCCAGATTTTTGCATCCAGTTAACTATGGGTACAAATCATATTGAGCAGCATCAAAATTCTGAGTATGTGTCCTTTTATCCTTATGTAAACTTTTGAGTTTAGGAAAAGATGGATTGGGTCTCCTATCTTGGGTATTTATAATAATGCATAACAATATCTTTATTGATCTGGCACAAACCCACTTTCCAGTTAAAGAGCTTTAAAAGCAGGAAAAAAAAATAAACTGCTTTACCCTAATCAAAATAACAGTATAATAAATAATATTGCAATGCTGCAAATATTATTTACTCACAAGAACAACCCATTATGGTCTGAAAAGTTCTGCTCAGAGATTCAGTTGGGCGAAAATTTGACCGCAAGATTTGGTAGCAAGCACTGGACTGTCGAAAACCCAGATCACTCGACTCACCTTAGAGTATGAGCAGCAGTTTGAGTGGCTGGAAGCATTGGACTGTGAATCTCTTCATCACAGAACTCCATGCACAGAAGCACTAATTTGTCCAATGTTTGGTAGAAACTCCATGGCCTCTCTAAGACATCGCAATAGATCGAGTTTTTCACTTCATTGAAAGGGCTAATAGGGATTGAAAGGAATGAATGAAGGCTCTGATAAACTGTTTCTTTAGCCTACAGATGCATAATTTTTGTTGAATGCAGAAGATTTTGTTTTAATTATTCCTCCAATTCTAATGGTTTGGCAACGCCATACTAGTCATACTGTAACATTCACGGTTGCACTCTAGCTAAAACGCTAATTGACCAAATTTCACAAAATCTGGTAGGTAAGGCACATGTGGGTTACCCTGCTGCTTTTTAGATTTTAGTACAATTCAGAAAAAATAACCTGCATTTTATTGTAAAATGGTCCACAAAAATTGTTAAAATAAAAGACTACATATGCTCAAATGTATCAATTAAATATGTGTTTTGTACATAATGTTTGTTGACAAAAAGATTAAAATCAACCCCATAACTCAAGGACTAACTGTTCTCAAGATATTTTAGTTTGCTTTTCACATTTTTGCTATGTTACTTTTGAAAAGTACACCCAGTTGTTAAATTCTTCCCGGCCGTTCAAACAGTTACCTTACACCTTTCTGGTAGGTCGAACGGTATGCGTCTCAACAACAACCCAGTTGCCAAATGAAAACAAAAATTGAATTCAAATTACGAATTCAGTGTAATTTCAAATTCATGCTATTTTGTGTAATTTCAATTCATTATTCAGTGTAATTTCAAATTCATGTTATTTTGTGTAATTAAACTAAATTTAATGAATTGTGAAAGAAAGAGAAAATTAATTTGAATCTGTAGGAAAAGTAATGTGCTGCCCACATCAGATTTTTTTTGTCTGTTCAGACACAAGCAAAATGAACAACACAGTAAATCCTCAACATGTGAAGTAAATTTATTCTGATGGATTACATGCAAAGTGTAAAATAGTATTAGTCAATTGGTGTTAGAATATAATGTATTTTTAACATATTTATTAACTAGCAGTATACCCGTTCTTCACATGGATTTTATATAATATAAAGAAATTAAAACTTGAATTAGGTGCATATTCCTATAATACTTTAAAAGACTTTGTTATTCTAAACATTTTATTAAAACATTTAATTTAATTATCCTTAAAAGATGTATAAGAATCTCTTCTCACTATGCAAAATTATTTTCACAGGTAGATCTGAAGAAAAAACCCCATCCTGGTCCCGTTTGTAAACACATTTACAAAAACTATTATTTAATTCCCACAAAGCGGCGGGGATTATCAAGGAAATTGAACTTGCAAATATTCAATTTTCATAAATTAGGAGTCATTTTCATAACTTTAGTATCATTTTATCAATTTGGCCGCATTTTCATTAATTTGACGGAATTTTAAAAAGTCGCCAAATTTGCTAGAAAGTGGGGAAGTTGGAAAGTAACAAAGAGACAAACACTACAGAACAAAGAGACAAACGCTACCGAAACATCATTACAATACTGTCATTTTTCAAAATGCAATTCATTTCATTGATTTGGTGTCATTTTTATCAAATTGATAACAGTTTTATCGATTTGGCGATATTTTTTTTCATTTGATGATATTTGAGCAATTTGGCCACATTTTAAAAGATTGCCAAATTTGTTGTTAAGTAGGATGGACTGACAGTCAAAAACTACCGAAACATCATTACAATACTATCCCCTTTCAAAACAAAACTAATTTCATTAATTTGGCATCATTTTTATCAATTTGGCAATATTTTTAGCGATTCGACAACATTTTCTTCAATTTCGCAACATTAAAAGAAAGCCCACCATATCTCTCGCCAAGCGTTACAGGGACAGATGGATGAAATCATTTATATTTTCATAGATTAGAAGATTATACCCATGTATTAAAAGATGTATCTGTACTACAATATATAGATTTCAAAATGTTTCCCCAAAATAAAACAAATTGTGTAAGAATTTGAAAATATCAATAATGTAAACTCGTTAAACTCAAAGGCCGTAATGATATATGATCCAATGAAAAATGCAATTCCAAAATAAAAATGTATTTATAAATATATTTCTTTATTATTTAAATCGAAAAATGTTTACTGGTGTAATAACTCATTGGGTTTAATTCCGTTTCTTAGCAACATGATATATATATATATTTTTAAATATAAACTCACTGGGTTTAATTCGTTTTGGACAAACCATAGGTTTGTCTATCCTTTTGAGGAGTGGATTGTCCCGGAAGCGTTCCGGAGTGGATCGCCCCAGAAGTTTTATTATAAGTAGAGATATCTCACCCATCTGAATAATACAGGATCATTGAAAAGTCATGCACAACATAAAATTTTAAAATTATATCATGTACCGAAAAATTAAAATAATTTTTTTTTTAGTTAGGTGACACTAATATATCCAAAAAATATATCAGAAATATCTGCTGTTTTTAATATGTCAAACAATCATTTCAGATCTCTTTTTTATCAATAAAAAAATATGGTTGTTTTCTAGAGTGAAAGAATTTTTATTTTAGTGCAATATCTCCCTAGCCAGTCTTATAAGCATGTCATTGAAGAATTTCCAAAGAAATGCCCATACTCTAAAATGACTAACAATTACAAAATTACAAGGTTAGTAAAGCATTTTCAATAAACTGGATCTGATAAAACAAAGTGAGAACAAGCAGCACTTCCTTTAATACATCAAGTTTCTCAAAAATGCTTTAATGCTTTTAACAATTAACCTCTTAATTGTTAAAATGTTAGTTATTTTAGAGTTTGGGTATTTCTTTTGTAAATTTTTAATGACACATGCTTCAGAATGTGGAGAAAAAAATAAAAATAATTTCACTCTGGGAAAATACCATATCTTTTAATTGATAAAAAAATGGCCTATAATAATTGTTTGATGTGCTAAAATTCCAGAAGATATTTCTTATGTATTTTTGAGGATATATTAGTGCCAACTAACTGAAAAGAATTCTACTATTTTAATTTCTCAGTACATTATATAATTTTATAATTTGATGTGCACAACATTTTGATCCCAATCTCTTAACTTCATATAGAAATATGAAGACACTGATTAATTTCAAAGTTTTAAAAGAGAAACGTGCTTCCTTTATTTTACTTCATACTTTTAGCATAAGGCATTAAATGTATCTTTTTAATGTATATATGACATTAAATGTATGACATTAAATGCATTTTTAAATGTATTATCTTATTAAATCTAAGAACTACTTAAGTTTCATATCAGAAAATATTTAATGGTCAAACTTTTTTTTTTTAAAAAAAAAGGGGGGGGGGGGGGGAGGTTAATGAAACAAAAACAAATTTTATAATTAACAAGTTAAAAATACTTTATGTAACAGATAAGGAAAACTTGAGCAAAGTATTTTGGCATGAATAAAATAATAATGCAGCATAACAGAAGAGGATCCAGCGTATCCCTGAAACAACGGTATACATTATTATTTTGTCCATGCTTAAATACGAAACATCCTTCTGTTTCTTCTACTTGTGCCCATTTAGTCTTTTTGACTTCAGGTTTGTTGGTTCTCTTGCACTGATGAAGGGGATACAGCATATAATCGAAACAATTGTATGCTGCATTATTTTATTTGTGCTTAAATACATTGCTCAAGTTTTCCTAAAATTTCATAGTTCTATAGAAACAAATTTTTTATTGATTTTAGCACCTGGTTAATTAACTATATAGTCAGTAAACCACATATAATATTCTGATTACTAATTACTTTTTTCACAAAAAATATAACCGAGTTCACAAGATTTCTTTCTAAAATGCTACTCTCCAAACATACAACATCATAACAAATTTCAAGATTTAAGAGGATATTTTTTCTCCAGCCACTTGTTTCAGTTTCCCCATGTTAACTGATAGAAAATAGTCCCGAACAACTAGTTTATTTAGCATTTAGACTGGTGTAAAAGCTAAATAAACTAGTTACCTGGTGTTTTTTTTGCCAAGTATAGATGCTGAGAATAGGAATGTCTGTTTTGTTTTTTTAAATCGATAAAATAATTGGAAATATTTCTAATAATTTTGTAAAATGAATGCATTGCTCTTTGACTATTTTACTGATTTTTTTTTAAAAAAAGCATAGACCTTCCTCTTATCAGAATCTATGCTTAGCAAAATACATCGGGAAAACATCCTAAAATCTTAATGAGCTACAGGTTAGGGACTATTTTCTATAGGTTAATATGGGGAAAATGAAAGTAACTGGAGTGTGGCTCAACTCGACTTTCTCAAACCAGAATTCATTATTTTTTTCAAATTTTACAAGAAAAAATTTGAAAAATTGATATTGTGGGTCCAAATAATTACAACTATAGAGTGTTATGCTTCACTTTAAAGGGCTTGAAAAAATCTTTTGAATGATACCATACTTGACAATGTACCCTTACAAGGGGGGTTAATGACATCATAAATAATAAAAATTTTATCAAGGCTATTTTTCACAACAATGATTAAAACTAAATAGTGTCATGATCATTGAGTCATAAATAAAGCCTTTTATGGCTCATGATTATGGCATGATTATGTCAAATTTTATCCTATGCTGCCATGTTAAAAAAATATAAAATTTTGAATAAAATTATAAATTTTTGCTTGAATTTAAAAAAATTCTATCTAGTTCTAGATTTTTTGATAATAAAGCCGGATAAAGTTTCATAAAAATCCATTAACATTTATGGTTGCTATCGTGTACACAAGAAATCAACTACAGACATCAGACAGACAAACAGACATCATTCCCAAAATAGTCAAAACATGTTCAGGAGGTCTTAAACTATACACTGGCATCAAAATCTCGAAATTGAAAATTCTTGTGAAAACAATACTTTCTCAGTATTTATACTTTCTACGTGTGAGAAAGTAACAAGTGGTTGGAGGGAGAATATAGTCTTCCGCTCTTTGTCTACAGTACCTACTATAACTAATAGATATACAGTGACCGCCGGTTATAAGATTCAGTGGTTATAAGAAACAGCCGTTTATAAGACCCAAAACGACAGAAACAAATACAAACTTCATTTTAACATTAAAATTGTGTCGCTTATAAGAAACACGATTCCGCTTATAAGAAACAGTTTTCTACAGAAAATTTGTTGATTTCCTTGCGACGCGGGTGTAAAAAAGAAAAAAATCCATTTGTTTAAGGTTAACTGAAGGACGAGTTGTTATCTCTTGTCTCTGGGCGTACGGGGAGGGGGTGGGAGTTTGCTATGTAACAAAGGATGACAGAGAATTTCTCCGTAGAAAGGCTTAGGGGGAACAACCCCAAACCAGTAAGAAACGAGTTTTAATCTTTTGGCAGTTAAGGAAACATACTGATAAGGAAAGGCATCTCTGCTTATGCACTCAAATAAGATTCGTACAGCTTTAGTTAGTCATTTTATGTTTTGCTAGTGGAAGCATGTCGCAAAAGAGAAAAACCCTTACTTTGCTTGAAAAGCAAAGTTTACTTAAAAAGTATGATTCTCTACTTCTGTGTAGTCAAAGAGAAGCTGCTTCTGCATTAGAAATTCCGCACTCAACATTATGTAAAATCCTGAAAGGCAGAAATGAAATTTTGACGCCAAATTGTAATCTTCAAAGAAAACGGAAACGAGAAGGAAAGGCAGCTGCTATAGAGGAAGCACTCTTACAATGGTTTTCTAACGCCAGATTAAAGAACGCTCCTATCAGTAGGGCAATTTTACTGAAAAAAGCAGAAAATTTTGCGGAAAAATTAGGAGAAAAGGAGTTCCGTGCGACTGATGGTTGGTTAAGCCGCTGGAAAGAACGAAATAACATTGTGTACAAAAAAAATTATGGAGAGAAGCAGGACGCGGACTCCGAGTCGGCATCTTCATGGATTACGCAAAGCTTACCACCTCTATTAGAAAAATACGCTCCTCATCAAATTTTTAACACTGACGAGACTGGGCTCTATTTTAGAGCGATGCCCGAGTATACAATGATGTTCAAAAATGATCTATCCTCCGTTGGAAAAAAACAAAAAGATCGAGTTACAGTTCTGTTAACAACAAATATGACGGGAACTGTAAAAAAGAGCCCTTTAGTTATTGGCAAAAGCAAACGTCCGCGCTGTTTAAGTGGAATAAAAAAATTGCCAGTGATCTACGAAAATTCACAGAATGCCTGGATGACAAGTAGAATTTTTGAAGACTTTTTGTTAAAGTGGGACAGGGAACTGATGGGAAGAGAAAAAATTCTTTTAATCCTTGACAACTGTTCGGCTCATCCTGTAGTACAGCTGACAAACATTGAACTTTGTTTTTTGCCACCCAATACAACTTCCATCATACAGCCTCTTGACCAAGGAATTATTAAAGCATTTAAAACCCTGTATCGGTCAAATTTGCGACAGAAAATAGTAGATGCAATTGATGAAGAGAAAGGATCGGCTTGCGAAATAAGCAAGAAAATAACCTTGCTTGATGCTATCCATATGATCGCAGGCGCATGGAAAAATGTTTCTGACATATGCATTTTTAATTGCTTCCGTAAAGCAGGATTTTTGAAAAATAATGTTGACATACCAGCAGAAGATGTAGAAGAATTAGAAGCACATTTCGAAGAATGGATTCACATCGATGAAAATTTACAAACATCTGAAGAAAAAAGTGATGATGACATAGTGGCGGAAATTCAGAATGTTTGCAATGAAGAAGAAAATGAAGACGACGTTCCACAAGAAGAAAATTTTCCTACAGCCAAACAGTCGCGAGAAGCCCTAACTATAATTAGAAAAACTCTTGAACATAGAGGGGCATCAGAAAAAGTTTATGGACTATTTTATGATTTAGAAATGGATGTACGTAAACTAATCACAGACTCATTAGCACAAACAACACTGGATAAATTTTTTGCTGTTCCTCAGTAATAGATTACGGTATGTATGAAAATGTACTATGCTCGTATACATAAATGAAAGACCTATGAGTTTTACTTTTTATTCTTATTTAATTACATACTAGTATATGCATACATATAGATAATATTTTAAGTTGTAAGGCTTAATTCGTAAAATAAGAAATATTTTTGAATGCAAAACTCAATTTACAAATGTATTATGTATGTACTAATATTTTACTTATATACATTTATCTTTTAAATTCTGTAAAATTGTGTTCAATAGTTAGTATTTACAATGGAAGAACGATATTTAAAAAATTTCCGGATTTAAGAAACAACTGCTTATAAGAAACAAAACGAGCGAAACGAACGTGTTTCTTATAAGCGGCGGTCACTGTACTAGTAAAATTAAAAGGCTTATTCTTAGGCATCAATCTTCAAATTTTTGAGAATATATTGTTATAAGGTGTGATTAATAATAAATGTGCATGTAACAAAGTACTTTGATTACTAACATTCTCTTTTTTGCTTCATTTAGTTCTTTTCTTTCAAATCTCAAATCTCCCTTACTTAGATGACTATTATGGACAAGTGAAAGATTACTGGCTTTGAGGCGATCAATAACTTTCATTATTTCCGAAGCAGATTCTACTTGCACTTCAAAAGGATCCTAAGTACAAGATAAATTAATTTCCTTTAAATCACATGTGAACAAATTCTACATATTTCTGAAACAATAAGAAAATGCATACTATTATACACCTACACTTTGCTTTGCATTGGTAATGAATTCTATAAAAGCATAATGAAAATTAAAACAATACAAATAAAATAAAATATTCACCTGATCCATGACTAGAGACCCTCAAAATTCTTGACTTGCGAAATACGTGAAAAATTAAAAAATTCAAATAATGATGGGAAACATGCTTTTAAGTCAGATGAAACATATTTACGTGGGTTTTGACTCACGAACTACTCACGAATTCTTGCAAATCTGCCCACATGAATAAATTTTTACTTCTACTCGAGAATTTTAAGAGTATTTGCTGAAAAAAATCGCAAATTTAAACAATTTTTTCCGTTTATTGATTTTTTTGCGAGAAAAAATTCAAATGCTGTCAAGAGGTGGCACAACGATCGCGAAATAGGAAATAACTGCCAAGCAGTAGTTGTCACAGTTCCAGGAAGTTGGAATAGAACTTGAGTTGATGAAATATCATCCACTAAACACATCATGCCACCGAAAGTGAGTATAGATGAAAGAATAAAACATTTCTCCCAAGACGGAATGAAAAAGTCATATGACTCATATATGACTTCTTGTTTCTCAGGGTTGTCACTTCTCTTTCCTGACTATGTTGTCCACATTCAGTGCTGGGCACATAAAGTTAATCTTGTTGGCGTGGTGCTGAAGGATGGTTTGTCTAAACTAAACCAAGTTGTAGTTTCTGTGAAGCAGACTTTTCTGCATGCCAGAAAGAAACAATATACCTTCCAACTTTTCCTACAAGAGAAAATATCCAAGGCTGGGTTGTTCCCTATTCCTGTCCATACACGGTGGAATTCCTGGTTGGAAGCAGTTGAGTGGCTGGCAGACAACTGGGACATCCTTTTTGCGTTTCTTGGCTCCAATGTTAGTAAGGAGTCCTTCAGAGGTGCATCTTTAATCTTAGAGATGATGAGATGCAGATGATTCATGTTCAGGCTCTCTTCGTAAAGTCAATAGCACCACTACTAAAGCCACTGTTGGAGAGGTTGGAAACAAATTCCAAATCAATTGCTGAGTAATTTGAAGAAGCGTCTACAAGTGCCTGTGAGTGGATCCTTCAACAACAGAGTGGAGGAGAAGTTGAATATTCTGGAAAGCAATCTGAGGAGCATGACAAAGGTGGAAATAAAGAAAACGGTGAGTAACATGCACACGAAGCTAGAATCGCTTATGAGGGGGGGATCCTGCTCGCATGTTTCTGGAGTCCGTGGCTGATCTTTTCTATAGACAGAATGTGCAGGCAGCAACAGGAGAAAAGCTGAAGACTATTCATCAAAATACTGACATTGAAGGACATTTCTAGCGACGAAGGGTAACAAGTGCCTGTGAGTGGATCCTTCAACAACAGAGTGGAGGAGAAGTTGAATATTCTGGAAAGCAATCTGAGGAGCATGACAAAGGTGGACTTCTTGTTTCTCAGGGTTGTCACTTCTCTTTCCTGACTATGTTGTCCACATTCAGTGCTGAAGGATGGTTTGTCTAAACTAAACCAAGTTGTAGTTTCTGTGAAGCAGACTTTTCTACATGCCAGAAAGAAACAATAGACCTTCCAACTTTTCCTACAAGAGAAAATATCCAAGGCTGGGTTGTTCCCTATTCCTGTCCATACACGGTGGAATTCCTGGTTGGAAGCAGTTGAGTGGCTGGCAGACAACTGGGACATCCTTTTTGCGTTTCTTGGCTCCAATGTTAGTAAGGAGTCCTTCAGAGGTGCATCCTTAATCTTAGAGATGATGAGATGCAGATGATTCATGTTCAGGCTCTCTTCGTAAAGTCAATAGCACCACTACTAAAGCCACTGTTGGAGAGGTTGGAAACAAATTCCAAATCAATTGCTGAGTAATTTGAAGAAGCGTCTACAAGTGCCTGTGAGTGGATCCTTCAACAACAGAGTGGAGGAGAAGTTGAATATTCTGGAAAGCAATCTGAGGAGCATGACAAAGGTGGAAATAAAGAAAATGGTGAGTAACATGCACACGAAGCTAGAATCGCTTATGAGGGGGGGATCCTGCTCGCATGTTTCTGGAGTCCGTGGCTGATCTTTTCTATAGACAGAATGTGCAGGCAGCAACAGGAGAAAAGCTGAAGACTCTATTCATCAAAATACTGACATTGAAGGACATTTCTAGCGACGAAGGGTAACATGCTTATAGGGAACTGAAAGAAACTCTGAAGAACAATCCAGATATCTTGGTGGAAGACGCTCTTCAGGCAATGCGTGAGGACCATCAATATTTCGTTGATGGTGCACTAAGAGCACTATGGGTTCCAGTTTCAAACGTAAACTGTGAAAGGTTCTTCTCCAAATTTTCCTGTGTTTTAACTGACCGCAGGACAAATCTCAGCTTGACGAACTTGGAACTGCTGATAGTATACAATTGCATTATGAAAGTCAAAAGTGAAATTTTGTATATCTTAGGGAGCTAAATTTAATTACATTTGGCTATTAATTATAATTAATAAATTGTTAATATTGTACCTATATATGATTTTCTTGTGTATTGTTTTGTGTTTAAAGTATCAATATGCAAAAAATGTGCTTCAGTTTTTAACTCGGACGGCCTTCAAAACCCAAGAATATTTCCATTTCACTCAAGAATTTTTCCTATTTACTCAAGAATTTTTGTCTATGTTACTCAAGAAATTAAGGATATTTCATTCAAGAGTTTTGAGGGTCTCTATCCATGACTTTCCTTAACATCTTGCATAGAGCCTCTCTGTTATTTTGCCACCCTGGAAACTTTCTCTGAATCCCTCATAATATCTGGAACTTCCAGACAATGTGTGGACCTTTCTTTATATACATTGGTGTCCAAAATCATTTTTACATGCACAAAAATTTCCCATCAACTTTTCAATATAATGGAATGAATTTTTTTGGGGTGATACATCATCATCATAGTACTTAAATACAAACTGAAAAATCTAATAATTGCATACAATACAAAACTAATAATGAAACAATTTGCCACTTCCATCAATGTCTGCCCAGCCTCTAAACAGCCGACAGCTCACCATCTCAAAGATTCTTTTCAAATGATACTTCGGAGCCATACAAATTTGAAGTCAATAAACACTGAAATCAAATCTAGAATTGTAGAAGTTAGCAGGGAAACATACTCCGTGCACAGCGCTTGAGCTACTTATTTTATGCATACAAAGATAATTTTGGACACCAGTGTATAAATAATTAGATTTTTGGGAACTAGCCTTGTGTTCCGTATATCGCCTGACAGACTCACTTTGTTTGAGTATGAGGATGAACTGGTGGTTTGAGATATGGTTCTGCATGCTGAGCTGTAAGAGGTCGGTGACATCACAATGATTTTAGGGGCATACCATGTGGCTGATATTTGCTGTCATTGTTTCCTGTTCATGTGCTTTAATGGAATACTTATGCTCTGTGATAAGATAAGTTAATGCTGGTTCCAAAACTTTCCTGTTCATGTGCTTGAGTGGAATACTTATGTCCTGTGGCAAGATGATTCCATGTGGTTTCCAGAACTCTCTTATGAGTAAGTGCTGCTATACCCTTTCCTTGCTTGCTTAAATGTATGTATTGGCCTAGTTCCTTCTTAATAAATAATTTGTTTTAATATGTCAGTTTTTTTTCAACACCTTTTCCTTCATTAAGTTTCATTCTGAAGAAGGTTAAAGATTTACAGGGACTTTGCACAGTGAAAGTAGAAGTCGCTGTAAAGGTGTATATGAGCAGGGGCAAAAGTTCAAGTAGCAAATTTTGGAAGACACTCACATTACAGATAACAGCATCCATAGAATAGTATCCAAATTTCACAAAATTGAGGCAAAATATTGCAGTTAACAGTTATTCCATGTTGATGAGTTCATAATAAGTGTCGAAAGCCCAGGCCGACCGACTCATCCGAAGACTGAGAGCAGCAAATTGGGCGGCCGGTTCATAATAAGTGTGAAAGGCCCAGACCATACAGCCAACCCAGGGGTTAATGGCAATTAAGTGTATGGCTGGGTCATAATAAGTGTGGAAGAGGTCTATGGATACTGTTACCGGCAATGGGAGTGTCTTCCTTATTTTTGGGAACACCCCTTTCTGGCGGGTTCTTGTTATTTTGAACAAATTTTTATTCTAGCTGAATAAAAACATCTTATCAAAAATTAAAAACACATCACATTTATTTCATTAATATAAATATCAAAATCTTTCCCGGAATAAAATTGTTAAAACTTTAAAAAATAATTTACACAATCTTCCTTATTACTGTTCTGTTGGAACAAGTATGTATATATGGCCAGTGATTTAAAATGCTAATTTTTGGTCTAGAATTTCGTTTTTTTTTTTAAATTGAGATAAAGATCAGAGCATGAGTTCAAAACATTAATACACTAATTCTTGTCCTAGAAACTTTTTTTACATTGGCGATGAACAATCTGTGTATTTACTCAACATACCCAAAAACAAAAACAAAAAAAATTAAAAGATTTTTAAAAATTGCAAATAAAATGACCAGTGCTACTTCATTTTGATATTTTGTCTGCTGAGCCAAAAACTTGGGGTGAAGAATTTTCCGAATATATGTAGATGTTAAAGCAGATAATCAAAATTTGGAAATGGGTTTCTTTTAAGTGGTTTTCTAATTTCACAAATACAAGTTAGATTTTTTAAATGTACAATTATTTCATTATTATAAGTATTATGTGAAAAACTTCTTGAATCAGATGAAAATTATCATATATAGAACTTTATTTTTCATTTTATTTTACTTTCATTGCTATAGATAATAAATTATTGTACTCTTTGGAGGAATCCATAATTATGTGCTGCTAGTGGATTTTCACCAAACTTTTCCTTCAGAAGTTGAATAACTTGTACAAGAGAATTTATGATAGTTAAAAATATGCAAAATTAGAGTAAAAATAGTAGTAATTGATTGTGAACAAGTAGTTGACCATGTGCAAGAGAAATATTCAAAATAACCGTCTTAGCAGTGACTTATTCCAACAGAGAGCAAGCAGTATCAAAGTGGTATTTATCAGATATCGTTTTCTGTTTGAGAAAATTATAACTAGGAACATTATTTAAAATGTATCTTCTACACCTGGTCAACTACTTGTTCAAGGACAATTGTTTGCAGTTTTATTACTAATAACAGTATAACTATAAGCTTACTTACAAAAGACTCTCCAGATGACATGATATCTTCTAATACTTTTCTGCAAAAGATAAATTATTTTAATATATTTTTAAGTTAATGTACTATATTGATAAAATTAAATTTATTTCTGTAAATATATGTAATTAGACAGAGTAATTTTAATTCTAATGGCTCTTTAATAAAAATCATCTTTAGTTCAATAATAAGCACTTAATACTTTGTAGTCTTAAAGAACTTCTTAACATTATCTGATAGATCGGATGAATTTTGTCATTATTATTATTTTAATTAATAAAAAAAAAATTCCATGTTTAACAGTTAAAAAAACAAAAATGTAGAGAAAACTTCAATAACTTAATTTTTATACATTCATAATAAGTTCACTCACCAATAACAAATTCAAGCTCCCAAGACACTAGAAAATATGTTTGAGGACACTTGCAAGGTGGAACTTCTAAGGTTTGGTTATTCCACCTAAAAATTACTTTGCTTTTTATACTAAAATAATATTATTGTACACATATGATATATGTGAAGCACATATCCATTTTTGCCTAAATACCTTCCACTATTTCTAATAGGACATCTGTTTTTGTTGTTGTTGGATTTGTGCACAAAGGAGACTAATTTGTGTAAGTAATGTGCTCCCTGAAATTGTGTATTATAAAAAATAGGATGTAAAACAACATCAAACATTAGAGTTCCTTTTCCGGCCGTCCAAATAGTTGCTCAAGTCCTCAGGATGAGTCGGACGGTCTGGGTCTTCAATTCATTAGAGCTCTGTTACAACTCAATCCCACTGTAAATCAAAAATTGTTTTGTTGCTACAGATTAAAATAAACACATCAAATTTCATGGAAATTGCTTTATTTCCTGAGTTATAACACTTCTTGTGAAAAAGTAAAATGTTTAATATTTCGAAAATGGCTCACAAAAACTCTTAACCTTTTGCTGACGGGTGGAACAGCATCAATCCCAAATGAAGAACCTCTCAAAAAGACAGGTATTTGACATACCCTATCCCAAACAGTTCGATCCCCCAACTGCTTTCACGACGCCCGAAAGCGTATAGATGCCAATGCCTGCAAAGGGGGATCGGACTGTTTGGGATAGGGTATGTTAAATACCTGTCTTTTTGAGAGGTTCTCCATTTGGTATTGAAGTTGTCCCACCCGTAAGCAAAAGGTTAAACAATGGCGTCCATTGATTTTTGGTTTAAAAGTACGTATAAAGCATACAATCATTTGATAATAATGAGTCCATTTAATTTTTCATGATTTTTTTCCAGAAATCAAAATATGCAATGAAGTGACATCTGCTCTATAACAAACCATTGCATAAAAGCCTCATGGGTCAAGATTTTATAGTCATTTCTGCTCAACATCACAGTGTACACGATGAAGTGATCACTGAGCACATCCTTGAAGTACGAATTTTAGAATTTTTTTTGGTAGCAGTATTGTAACTTCAAATCCAGTAAGGATAGAAGGGTATCTGTCACTGATCACCTCATCACCTGCCCCGTACTAATGAGCAGCAATGTCTGTGAAACCTGGTGATGGATGATTAGTTGAGTGCTTTCTTACTTTTATCTAAATATGAGATAGAGCATTCTGGAGGGAAAATATGCAATATCTCGAGAATGTTGTATGTTAACATTGTACAAATGATGTCGTTTACTTATTAATAAAAAAAGTACATTTAATACACCTATTTCTGTAATATATTTAACAATTGCTTTTTTTCTATATTTCTGATTTTCCCCAAAAAAAGGCGTTCTGATTTGATGGTTCCTTTTATTATCAGCGTCCCAAAAATCAATAGACCTCTGACATTTATAGATTGAAATAACAGTACCAAATTTCATATGGTTTGTTAGAGATCTTGTTTAGACAGATACACCAACATGGTTTAAAAAAAAATGATTGATTTGTACTCAGAAATATTCGGTACATGTAATTGCATCAAAATCCAAGAGAGTGAAACTAGTCCATTGAGACTGCTTGCTGCAGTGGAAGCATGATTCTAAATAATACCTCAATATTTATAATGCAATACTTAAATTTAAAACAGCATATTTAGATAAAATTTAAAACATATTTTCCTTGCCTTTGTATCATCACACTATCTTCAATACTGAAAGAAGGCCCAAAGCTTTTAAGGAAGTCTGAAAATAAAGTTTAAAAGGTGAACATGAGATACACTGTTAAAAATTTCAATTCAATATATTATTATCACTTGTGGTTCAAAATAAAAAAGTTTTACAGTAGAATGGCACTTTAGATTTATAAAAGCACCATACAGTGTGTTAAGGAAAGTCATTGACATGGCCAATAACTCAAAATCTATTATAGTATATTTTTATGCAGGTGTATAGGAAGGAAACCCCAATGGCATTACACAATGAAATAACTTTAGGGGAGTGGCTGACCCCTCTTTTTAGAGGGTAAAGGGGAACGATCTCACTTTCTATTAGAGATGGGTAGAAAAAGTCAATTACAAAGTTGTAGAGTATTGCAGAATTAGTAATAAGCATTTTTGTCCCACAGCAAAACTGGGAGGGAAAAAAGATGCTCTAAATAACGATTTTAAAATCGGCAATTTTATTAATCTGCATGTAACAGTGTAGATGTAGAGTATTGCAAAACATGAGAAGACATCTTATTACATGTGTGCAAACATGCATTACTGATTAAAATATTAATTTCGTGTATAATAAAGCCAATTTTATTCTGCTGCATTGTCTAAATATTCGATTTTGGGGAGTGGGGGGGAAGGAGTTAGATTGTATATATTTCTTTTCTGGGCTCCTCTCCATTTTTGTGGAGCATCAAAATTGCTTTGTAATAACTTTGAAACTCTCTATAACTTTGTAATTGACTTTGAGGATCATTGAGTCATAAATAACCCCTTTTATGTATGATTATGTCAAATTTTGTTCTATGCTGCCATGTCAAGAAAATATAAAATTACGAATGAATTTCAAAGTTTTCACTTGAATTAAAAAAAAAATTCTATCTAATTCTAGAGTTTTTGTTAACAAAGACGAATATATAGTTTTGTGAAAATCCATCAATATTTGTGGCATCTATCATGTACACAAGAAATTGACTACAGACAGACAGACATCACTCTAAAAATTGTTAAAATGTGTTTAGCAGGTCCTAAAACATATATTGGCATCAAAATCTTGAAATCAAAAATTTTTATGAAACAACACTTTCTCTACACTTCGTGAGAAAGTAAGACTATACGATAATCCCATCTTGATTTATTGGTCTGGGCCATGACTTTCCTTGACACCCTATACATTTGTTAACACTGAAAAAGAAAGAACTTTTCAACCAATGAAAGAAGAGTCCGTGAATCTCAATTGAAACCATTTTGAATTTTCGTCTCATGCTTTTTAAATTTTCAACACACTTTCAATTGTTACAATTATCTACAGGGAAACATTTACAGATTTAAACATAAATATATGCACTGCAATTTAAAACACCAAATTATCATTTACAATCATAACAGTGTGTTTAAGTTCATATAAAACAGCTGCTGTCTAATTTTAGCAATGTAATAGTTTCTAAGTCATGTAATCATGTGAAGATTAACAAGAAGAAAGAGAAATAAGAAGTCTAGTTTCTGAATTTTAAAACCTCATCCTTTTTCCTTTCTAAAATAAAGAAAGAGAAAATAAGTCGAGAATCATTAAGGAGAGATATTCGTGTCCTTTAATTTGGTTTTCTTAAGGAGTGTGTGGTCTTGCAAATTATTCTGTGATTTTGAAATTTTATACCCTTATACTAAAAAATGTGTATAATAGGCAATTACATTATCAATCTCTAGCTGTTTAGAAACTTGCTAATATATTTTTTTTTAAATTTCATCTTTTACAAAAGAATATCTTTTTAATTTACAGTCATTGCTGCTTAAACTAGATGTTGTGAATTGCTTCTCAGTCACTGCTGTAGTTTTGAACTTTCCATGCTTATTTTTTATAGTTAGATATGCACAGTTCTGCCATGACTGAACATCCTTTTTCCATTTGGGTGGTTATTTTACTTTTTTATGATTATGCTTATTATAACACGGAAATCTGAGCAGGAAATTGATCTGCAGACATAACCAAATATTCTTTCATTTCTACTGAATGTTTTTATCTATCTTTTATAGTTTAAAATAGATTAGAAGACATTATTCTGAGTGAAAATAATAAAACTCACAAAACTTTTTTTTTTTAAGTTCAAAACATTATTGAAATTATTTTTGTATTTTCATTACAGGTACCAGATACCATATTTCAAACAAAACAAATATAAATGCTTAAATTTTTATGAATTAGCATCAGAGATAGAAGCATCCAAAGTTTTTACATTTTTTGTAATTCTCTGATTTCAGCCAAATACCCCAACTATAGATGTTATGCACGTAAAAAATTGCAGTTTCTTCCCCAAATAAATGTTAATTAATATCTATTATTTATGAAGAGGTTGCTACAAAAGAATTTATCCAAAGCAACTAAAAAAAAATCTTATAATAGCTTGACAATTGAAACTTCCTATATATTGGAACTACATGCTAGAGATGGATAAACTTTAGCCTGCTAGATAATTGTTCTAAGGCCAAATGATTTAACATATAAATCATGGTACATATGCAAATATATATTTTTATACGAAGACGAATATTTTTTGTATTTATCAGTTTCCCAAAAAAGTATTTGGTTTAATACATTATTAGTAACCTAAAATGGATAATACAATGACATTACATGGCAGCAGATGGAATATCCCAAGTATAATGAATTAGAACTTAGTACACAAGCTTGGATTTTAATATTAGTTTTCGGAGTACAGTACATTGTATCAATTGGAAGTTTATAAGTTCCTGTTTAATTTGAAAAATGTTTCTAAATGCCGACTCAATGTAAGTGTATCCACAACATATTGTCTTATGTTCAAAAAGTCTAAGGAGTGTTGAAGACCCAGACCGTCCGACTCATCCAGAGGACTCGAGCAACAAATTGGACAGCCGGGAAGTAGTCTAAGGAGTGTGTGAGTACACAAACAAGACCTTTGAATAAAGTCCCCAGTGCCTTTAATATAGTTTTCAAAGTACAGTACATTGTATCAATTGGAAGTTTATAAGTTCCTGTTTAATTTGAAAAATGTCTCTAAATGCCGACTCAATGTAAGTGTATCCATAACATATTGTCTTATGTTCAAAAAGTCTAAGGAGTGTGTGAGTACACAAACAAGACCTATGAATAAAGTCCCCAGTGCCTTTAATAATCTAAAGATGAAAAAGTTTTGATCCCTGACACATGCAAGAGAACCAGGGTATGCATATGGGGTGGGAAATCAAACATTTTTAGTAATTTTCATGCATTATAATTTTTATAATTAATCAAGTATATAATTCTTATTCAGTAACAATAACAATTATTTCATAATTTTATGTTTATCTTTTAAGGCCAGGCACTTGATTATAACAATGATTGGCCAATATAGTGGTCAAAGCATGAACTATTTTTTCGTGAGAACACATAGCCCTGGTTGGTGCACAATGGATAATTGATTATACTATTGGAACAGTAAGTGATATCATATTGTTGTTTTTGTTGTGAATAAAGCAATTTATCAGCTCAAAGTGATGTACAAATGTTAAGACTAAAAAATTTGTTAAATTTTGTTTAAATTAGTAAATATTACACAGCTAGATGCCCAATTATTATTTCATTAAATCTTGGTGATGATTTAATGAAAATGATATGTCACAATCAGGGTCATCTTTCGCTAATGCAGGGCCAAGGGCAAAAATATTTTTGGAGCCCATACAAAAAAGAAAGTAAATAAATAAATCATCAAATTGGTGATAAGTATCGATTGTGGAAGTTTTGTGTTCATCAACTTATAAGTAACGGTTGGCAATCCATTCTTTTTCTGAGCTAGATAGATACTAGAAAAGGACAATACATGTTCAGTGCATATTATTTTTAAAGTTTTAAATTGAAATTTTTGTATTATGAAAAAAATTAGAAATTAAAAAAAAATTATAATTATTTAAGAATATAATTTTTAATCAGTATCAATAACAATATTTCATATTATGTTTTTCTTTTGCACCTGATTATAGATGTTTAGTGACTGAATCATGAACTATTTTGTCGTGAGAACACATAGCTTCAGAGTACTACAGGAAGCAGATCATATTACACCTTTTGAACCATCTAATTTTGTTCAGAAAGTGGGGATTGCAATCACAGGGACTGTACCATCCTCCCCCTAACTCATCACCTCTCAGGTGGTCTTTCAAACCTATAGATTTATCATGTCTATACATAACATAGACATTTGGACAGTTTTAGACAGCCTCGAGAATCGAACATGAGTCTCCAGTGTGTGATTGATTCTCTATTATAACCACAGGGCTGTCCCAGCCCTATTTTGACACTATTATAAATGTAATATTTATATATGTTTGTAATTTTTATTTGAGTTGTGGATGCGAGTTTTGACCTTATCAAGTGTATCTATTTTTTAACATAAAAAGTCTGCTGCAAAGAACAAAATAAAGCAGAATTAAAAGGAGCTAAATAAGGTAAATACAGTAGATGAATAAAAATTATGCAGGAGATAGATAAAAAAAAAAAAAAAAAAAAAAAAAAAGTTTTGTGTTTCTTTATACGATTTTTTTTGTGTGTTTTATATTACATATAAAATGTAATTATTAACTCTAATTTTACTGTTATACAAAATCAATAACTTTTCATTCACAATCGGTTCATTCTTTCAAATCATGTTAGCTTAATGAATCATTGGTCTTTTTATTGGAACAGTAAGTAACACCATATTTTTTTTTATTGCTGAGTGCTGAGCAATTTATTAGTTTAAAATGATGTATAAATTTTAAAACTCAAAAAATTGCTAAAGTGGGTTAAATTAAGGAATATTTCACAGCTAGATGCCCAATTGAAATTTCATTAAATCTTGGTAATGATTTAATGAAAATGATATGTCACAATCAGGGCTGTCTTTAGCTAATGCGTGGCCAGGGGTAAAAATATTTTTGGGGCCAATACAAATAAGAAAGTAAATAAATAAATCATCAAATTGGTGATAAGTATTGATTGTGGAAGTTTTGTGTTCATCAACTTATAAGTAACGGTGGTAATCCATTCTTTCTCTGAGCTAGATAGATACTAGAAAAGGACAATAGATGTTCAATGCATGTTATTTTTAAATTTTTCAATTGAAATTTTTGTATTATGAAAAAAATTAGAAATAAAAATCAGGAAACTCAATGATTTATTTAGCTGCTGCAGAGTTGAGTGGCCAGTGGGACACCTCATATAAGAATATATGAAACTTTTTTTTTTTTTTTGTAGCCTTTGCTAGTTCTTGCCTAAGGACAGCCCTAGTCACAATGAATGTATTAAATAAATATTTTATATATAATTTTATTTCAAAATATAATTAATTAACTGGAGTGTGGTTTAACTTGACTATTTCATACTGAAATCAATTTTTTAGCAATATTTTTATTCAAATTTTACAAAAAAATAATTGAAAAATGGGTACTGTGGATCCAAATGATTACAATTTACTTTAAGGGGCTTGAAAAAATCTTTTAATTAATACCATAGTTGAGAATGTACCCCCCCCCCCCCCCCGGGAGGGGGGGGGAGTAACTTGGCACCAAGGAGGCTAATGACATCACAAACAAAATAAATTGTATAGCGGCTATTTTTCACAGCAATGATTGAAACTGAGTCTTGTGATCATTGAGCCATAAACAACCCTTTTATGCATGATTATGTCAAATTTTGTCTTATACTGCCATATTAAAAAAATATAAAATTTTGAATAAATTTCAATTTTCACTCGAATGTACAAAAATTCGATTTAGTTCTAGATTTTTTGATAACAAAGCCAGATATAAAGTTTCATGAAAATCCATTAATGTTTGTGGCTGTTATCATGTACACAAGAAATTGACCACAGACATACATTACTCCAAAAATGGTCGAAACATGTTCAGGAGGTCTTAAAACATATAAAATCTCGCCTTAAAACATATAAAACATTAAAATCTCGAATTCGAAAATTTTCAGAAAACAATACTTTCTCTATGGTATATTACATAGTATGAGAAAGTAAAAACAGGTATAATATTATATAGTTACATTTATAGTATCTACATATGAAAAGTATATTAAGATGTATTTACAGTATTTTACCTTCACACAGCATGAGTTTATTGCCTTCTTGAGCCTAAAACAATACTAATATTAGAAGGAATGAATTGAACATTATATTTTAATGTTTTAATTATATCATACATAAGAGACATGATCTGAAATCAGTTTGTGTGGTATTACCATTTACAAAACCCACAATACTATAAAAATACTAGCTATTTTCAGTTGTACTTCACATGTTTGAAATAACTAGTGTTTATTGATATGATACCTACACAATGAAAGTTTCTTAATATCAAAACCCCTTCAGATTTAAGCATAAAAATGGTGCACATTTTATAATTCTGTCAACATGTTAAATAGGAAAATATATTAAAACTTATTTCTATGAATGACAAAATGATTTAATTGTTTAATTTTTTTGATTGACAGCGAAAGGATATAAAAATGTGCTTTTATTAACACTTTACAACGTAGTTGAAAAGTGTTTATGACTTTGTTCATTCTGCCTATCTGTCTGTCAGCACGATAACTGCCATAAAAATGACTTTATCAAAATGAAATTTTAGTATGTTGTTCAGAAGGTCTGTGGCACCTATGGGAATATAAATAAATAAAATCACCCAATTAGTTTTGGATTAAACCCGGGTTGAAAAAATGAAATACATTGAACCCTATGGAACCTAATTTTAAAAACATTTTTTAAGCAAATTTAAAATTCACAAATTGCTTCAAAAGTTTTAGGAAATATTCAAATTATCCCATAAAATATATAAAAAAAATTTCAGCAAAATATATTCAGTAGTTTTTTAAATAAAAGTTAAAAATAATAATTACACCATTTATATGAAGAGATTTATATGAGAGAGTAAGCATTATATGAAGCGATCACATGATCCACTTCAAAATAAAATATGGCATCCATCTTGTGTCAAAATCGTGAATTTTAAAATTCTTTTTAATTCATATTTAGGGTTGTATCCGTCCTAAAACTACTTTATTTTTGCTTAAATTCTGTGCATCTACATACTGAAGCAATGTAATTACAATATATTTGAGTTTAAATTTAAATGATCATTAAACTTTGATTATTTCTACAAAGCCTAATTTTCACTTAATGGAGAATGTAAACACCAAAAGACATAGAATGAGTTGCATAAGACATGCTCCATTTCTTTAACACAAAATTATTTAGCTCATGGAGTCTGCAATATAGCTGATATGAATGAAACATTAATTGATTTTACACAGAGAAGCAAACAATTTTTTCGATGAAGTTTTAAGCATAGAGTTAAATTACTTGTACCTCCATGGTTTCAAGTTTTAAATTATTATAGTATTGTGATGAATGAAAGGAATGGAAAAAAGTTAATGAATGAAATGCTGCTTTTATAGAGAGAGCCAGGTTATTTATATTTTGATGACGCCATTTGAATAAAGTTTTTAAATATAATAAATTATTGTAGTATTATGATAATTTTAAAAATATTACCGAGGAATGTATCGCATTTTAGAGATGTTTAAACTAGGCAATTTATATTTCAATGCTGTCAGTTGAATGAAGTTCATTTTTTTCGATGAAGTTTTAAGTTTTCAAATATAATAAATTAATGTAGTATCGTGATAATTTTAAAAATATTATCAACGAATGTATCACATTTTAGAGATGCTTAAATAAAATTGCATTGAAGTTGGAAAGTGTTTCATAATCAATACTTTATGCATGATTGATCTTTCTTGTTATTTCTGACTCATGAATCGCTTGAATATCATTTCTATATTACAAAATGATTTAATAATTGTGAAATTCTTTTTAACAATTGGAAAAATTATATCGCATTATATTAAAGAAGCAATTTTTTTCCCAGTTTTTAATTGTTGGTAGCAAAAGTATATCAAATTGTGTATTAATTACCTTTGAGAGGCAAAGGGTTACGTTTTTTTAAAATCCCTTTGCATCGTCATTCCTAATTCAATTTTTTGTTCTTTAGTTGATATGAATCGAATGAGGCCAAAATCTAGATTTCAGCTAGTGTGAAAGTACTAAATAATTTTGATATTTTTTTATATCCCTTTGCATTATCTCCCTTAATTCGAATTTACAAAATACTAGATTTTTTCGTTGATCTGGAAGCTAAGATGGATTGAATGGAATGAAAATTGGCATTATGGCTTGAGTGAAAGTGCTCGATAGTTTTGAAAAATGATTTTTGAGGGTTTTGATTCTATTTCAACTGTCATCTCCAATTTGAAGTCTCTAAACATCAGATTTTTCCCATGGTCTCGAAGTCAAGATGGATCAAATGACATTAAAACTAAGATTCTAGTAATAGTGGAGGTGCTTGATAATATTGTAAGGGATGTACAGTACGCGAAAAAAGTATAAGGACAACATATAATTGAATGAAAATATACTTTATTTTCACTTTATCAAAATGAATTTTTGATATTTCTGACCTCTAATATGAAATTATATAATAACATTTACAACACATAAAACAACAAATATGAACATTACAAAAGTTGACCTTATAAAGATTATCACTAAAGAAAATATAGAAAAAAGTATAAAGACATGTTCTAAATCACTTAACATCTCTCTTAATAATCAAGAAAACCTTTTTTTTTTCAATTACTTGAATAAGAGGAGAGGTCATTGCTGCTGAAAGTTCTTTTAAAGTGTCTATGAAAATGCTATTCCAAGCTTGTTTGATGGCTAACACAAGATCCTGTTTACACTGATATTGTGTGCCATTTTTATAAACTTCTCGGGCTAGAAGGTCCAACCAATTTCCTATTGAGTTGAGATTGGGACACCTTGCCGGCCAATCAAGTAAACCTACTGAATTAGCTTTGAAACACCAGAGTTTTGCACTCTTAAAAAAGTGTGTGGAAGTATTATCCTGTTGGAAAATATAGTCTTCCGAAGTAATTAGTGGGGCCTCATGTAACAAATGTTCGCCTAACATATCAACATATTTGTCAGAGTTCATTTTGTAGTTGATAAAGACTATAGATGTGGTTCCATTTGTTGCAAAAGTGCCCCAAATTATTATTGTGCCCCCACAGTAATGACGCTTGGAAAAAACTTCTTTGGTTTTATGCAGATTATACCAAAAATAGTGAAAATCATCTAGCCCATCAAGATTGAACTTATTTTCATCAGAAAAGATTACATGAATCCATTTTGGACCGAGAGAAGTGTATTTTTTTTAAAATTCCTATCTTCATTTTTTATCTTCCTTTTTAAGAGGCAGCCGTGATATTAATTTTCCATATGAAATATTCAGATATTTATTTAAAACATTTTGAACTGTTCGTGTGGAACATGGTAAGTCCAAATTTCTTCTAACTTCATTTGCAGTTTCTTTTTTCTCGCAAGCTCTTCTTACAACCATTCTTTTCTGTCGATGCGTTAGAATTTCTGGTCTTCCAGTTCGTTTTTTCATTCCATACATTCAGGTTCCTTTAGAAAATTATAAACTACAGCTTTAGATCTTTTAATTTCTTTTCGAAATTTCATGTCTACTCAATCCAGATTCTTTAAAAGCAAGAATTTTCCCTTTTTCAAGGTCAGATAGATGAGTTCCTTTTGGCATTGTACAAAAATCGTGAAGAAATGACTCAACTGTGAATTTTGTTTAGAAGCCCAGTCTTTATATTTTAAATGGTCATTTTCTGTTTTCAAATGTGCAAATTTTACTATAATTTTAGATGAAAAAACAATTGTCCTTATACTTTTTTCCAAGATCATATGGGTTTAAAATTTATAAAGTAAATTTATACATATTTATTTTTGGAAAATTTAACAAAGTTACATGAAAAAAACTTAATTTTATCAATATTTTTACTTAAGAAATTTGCATATATTTCCGTCCAAAAGATTTCTAGATTTGACGAGTTTTCGCTTGTCCTTTTGTGCACTGTATCAGGCAGAATTTTAATGAATGACATTTTAGCATAAATTAACAAAGATTTATTAAATAGTTCACCGAAATAAATCAAAAATATATCATAACATCGAATGCGGGCATCAAGCATCATACATAACATCACGTGACTCACTGAGTGCTGCTAAAAGCAAAGTTATAAGAATAAAATGAATATGAAAAAAAATAGTTCTCGGTTGACGCTTACAATATTGATATATCACTTTCTCAGTCAGTCACTCAGTTCAGTGCATACAAGGCTGCCACTGGATGGACATATACAAAATAGTTGCTTTATAAGCTGAAAATAGTTGACAAAATAGTGTCCATTTTAGTTGCAAAATTTGGCACTTTTTAATATAGAAAATGTCAAAATACAATAATTGCTTAACAGAGAAATAAAGTACATACAATATTGTAGTACTTAAAATATTATCTCCTTTCACATTAGTCAGAAAAAAAGAAAGAAAAATATCTGGAGTGTATCTACCCGACTTCCTTATACATTTATATTTTACAATCTTTATTTGTACTTATATAACAATACCATCAGAAAACAATTAACATTTTTTAAATTTCCTAACTAAGTTACTCTTTAAAAATATTGTGTTGAAATACTATAAAAGTTGCCTTTTCATATTGGCAACAGCTTAGTGACACTGGTTGATACATTTGGCTTATTTGTGTTAATATAAACAATTTCAATATCATTAATCCATAGCATAGTTCAAATTATTAATTTCCTCTATACTACCATCATTATTTCCAGAATTATTACTGTTTTCACATAAGAAAAAATGTTATGAAAATCTTAAAATTTGAATTATTCGAATTCTAATAACGAGAATGACTAAAAATTTTATCTAGTTTTAATTTTACACATAATGTATCTTCACAGAACATTTTATAGCAGTAGGAGCATTAATTAAATTATCATGTCTACACATCATAGACATGTACACATACAAACATGTTACATTGGTTTTCCCTATACAATGCAACATCGTAGAAATGATTCTCATACCTATAAAGATGATACCTGTGTTTTTACAGAATTTTTATAAAGTTCCCTTTTTGACCACCTGCGATGGAAAGGGTCAGTGGATCTGGATACCATGCCAGTGGGTGGCCACTTTCAGGATGGAGGAAAACTCCATGGGTAGTGAGCAGTCGTTGGGGTGTAGTTGAGCCCAGGTGGCACAAAGGAGTGTGGGACCTCAGCCAGCTGCAATAATAACTCAGAGGCTACTGACCAAGCCCTCCTGTCAAGGGCTGGCCACTGAAAGTGAGGATCCAAATGTCTTCCAATAATATTAAGGGGGGCTTAAACCCTACCGCGAATTAAAATTTAAGAGGGAGGAGAGATTGACTTGGAAGTTTTTCGAGAGTGAGGATTTTGAGTTGAAAAGTGGAGAGTGCCTCTTGCGAGTTGATAGAGTGAAGTCGTATAATATTCACTGGAGCGAGACGATGCTTCGCGGGTCTCCGTCACTCGAGCCCTTGCTGAACAAAGAACGGAAGGTAGGCCTTTTGGCTTCATACATTACTCCAATTTGATTATCTCTCTCTTCCCTTTTTTATTATCTCAACCTGAAGGGTTGTTAGGCTATTTTAATTTTTGAGAAGGACGAATGAAAATCTGGTAGAATTAGTAATTAAGGATTTCCAATGATTTAATGATTTTCGATGTACTAATGATTCACGGTGTATTAATGATTTACAATGTGTTAATGATCTACGATGTGTCAATATTTTAAGAGAATAACCTATTACGATCAAATCTTTTCATGATTTTTTTTTAAATGTTAAATATGTAAATAAACCTTTTTGTTACTTTTAAATCTAATCGGCGTCCTCATTTCCTAACCTTTCAATTATTTCTTAATTTTTCAGATTAAATCTATACAGCTATACGACATGGCAGCCTTCAACGTAATGTTTAATGAAACTTGTTTATATTTATCGCGCCCACACCGGGCGTGTGGGAATTCCCACGCAGCAACACATACATATGAATGAATGATATAAAGGTGGGTGGCTCCAGAAGAGCCTAGCACATCGACCAGAGGTCTATTGTACTACCCCAAAAAGTGAAGGTCCCTAAGAGAAGAGACCAGTAGCCGATGCAAACATAAGCAGGCACTTGACAGGAATGTCGTTCAGCTCCCAGGATTCAATCACATGACGACCAATGTGTTCGAATCTGTGAGCAGAGTAGGCCTCACATTCACACAGAATGTGAGCTGCAGTTTCTTCGCTGTAATTGCAGCCTCTGCAAAGCGAATCTTTGGAGACACCCATAATATTAAGATGTCTCTTGAGAGTGCAGTGCCCAGTAAGGAGCCCAACAGCTCTCCTGATGCCAGTTCTACTGAGCCTGAAAAGTTCCTTTTGACGTGCACTAGGGCAATTACAATTGAGAATTTTCGCTTGCCTTTGCCCTTTAGTGTCACGCCAGTTCTTGCATTGAAGCTTCCTGAAGATGTCAAAGACAATTCTTCTGATAAGATCATTGGGTATACCCAAGGCTGGCTCAGGGCCCACAAAAGGAGTATTAGAGCCTTTCCTAGCAAGTTCATCTGCCAATTCATTGCCAGGAATGCCCGAATGACCAGGCACCCAGTACAGAATGACACTATTATTACTAGCAATTTTACAGAGAGCTTTATAGCATTCCCAAACAAGGGAAGACGTCACAGTGAATTTCCCCAGAGCCATAAGAGCAGCCTGACTGTCAGAACAAATGAAAATCTGGCTATTCTCGTACTTTCTGTCATAGCAAATTCTACAACACATAAGAATGGCAAATACTTCAGCCTGAAAGACAGTAGCAAAATTGCCAAGCGGATAAGATAGCTTAGTGCCATCATCAGGGCAGCAGACTCCCGCACCAGTACTAGTGCCAATCTTCGAGCCATCAGTATACCATACAAAACAATTATGTTTATTGTAGGTTGGAGTCCTCTTCCAATCATCCCGCGAGGGGACAAGAATTTCATAAGGCTTATCAAACGTAAATTTGACGTGTATGCCATCAGGTGGCATACAGAAATAAGGATGCCTAGCAACATTACTGTTAAGTTCGCCCCAAGATAGATAACACATACATATAAACACATGCACATATATAACACACATACATAGAAATAAACATATTTCTAAATATGTTTGAAATAGTTTCAGGTCTTAAAATGAGCTTATCCGTTAAAATCTTGAATTTGAAAAGTTTCAGAAAAACAAGGAATAAATGTTTTATAGAACTAATTCAAAATTAAAGTAGAATTATTAATAACTATAAATTTCCAAGAAGATTATCCAACATTTTTTGAAAACATAAAAACTCACATATCCTTGTTAAAATGCACCAAAAATAATCAAAAATATAAGTTATGACACTAATCTGTTATGTAACCACAATTTATTATAAGTATATATATAAAATTTTCAGAATCAACATATTGTTTCATAAATATAAAACGATGTAAATAAAAATAATTTTTCATTGAAATAATATGAATCAAAATCATAATAAAATGTTCTTAAAAATGTGTTTATTTTTAGTTATAAATGTGTTCTTAAAAATCATTCTTAATATTTAATATACGTTCTTGAAAACGTATTCTTAATATTTATTCTTAGTTATAAATGTGTTCTCAAAAATTACTTTGAAATTTTTAAGAACTTGCCCTGGGAGATGATGTTCTGAGGCCCTTCTTCGCGCTGCAAAACTTTGTGCTTTTCAAAACCTGGCAACCCTAGTCCAGGCTCACATACATGTACATCTCAAATATATTTAATTTTTTGTCAGAGATGCTTAAAACATTTAAATATGTTGAAATATTGAATTCAAAGTATTAACTCCATCACATTACTACAGTACCATAACAAAATAAACTAATAAGGTGACTTACAGAAGGAAATAATGAATCTAAGAATGCATAGCACATCAAACAATCTAAAAGCTGTTCTTCAAACTTTTGCACTTCACTAAAGAGAAAAAAAATATGAGAAAATTATTATACAAAAGTAAGCATGTTTCGATGGTATGAAACAAAAAACTAAAGTGTTCTCAAATAAAAACTTGTATTTGATGAAAAACTTCTTAACTTCTAAAACAAGTGCAGAAGAGTGACTAATTTGATTTACTTTAATGCAGCCTAAGCTATGCAGTAAAATGTCAAACCTTCCAGATTTTGTTTTATAATAAAAGTTTCACTTTTGTACCAAAGTTCTAAAGCCCAGCTGATTAAACTAGACACTTAAAATTCAGTGTGTTAATTGTTTTATGGGCAACTATCAAAGGAAAAAAAAAATAATTTCCAACTTTTCTATTTTTATATGATCTTAATCGCTATTCAAAATCATGTAAATACATGTAGTACCGCCAATAATGCTAAATATCTGATAATTGTCAATTTTGTGTCCCTTGAGCTTTTAAAAAAATAATAAATAAGTCAGACTTTTTGCAGTACTGTAACCAAAACTGTTAATATTCAGTTTGTTAATTTACAGAACTCTGGTATGAGCAAGTGAAGAGAAATGTTTTCTTTTCTATCAAAAAATTCAACTATATCGGATATACTGTTACTTTCTGCAGAATTCGCTTTACCTGTGTCCCTAAACATATCCTGGACAACATTTTGCCATAAAATTCCGAACCGTAAAAATATACTATTTGTTCTTCACTTTTAATTTTATTGAGGGCAAAGTTTTCACTCATGGAAAGATTCTCCATCGTCTTTTTCTCAAATCTTGTATTTAGGGAACTTATGACATTGTCCACTAATTGAAAGTAAATTTGACGATATCTTTCTTTAGATGACTGAAATTGATGAGGATCTCATCAAATAGTCTTGCAATTTTTTTAATCCGTGGAAGGACAGGATCTTCTAAATCCAATTCTACATTATTTTTTGAACATTGAAACTCTTAGATGTAAACTAGTCGTTTTCACTGTCTAATTTTTATTATGTTCAAGGAGTAAATCACTACTGGACACACACACAGTATTGAACATCTTCATCAACAATAAGTTTCACCTAATATAATCCTCGGATATGTTAGCTATTTTAGAATTTGCATTGCATGCTTAATTAATTTTTGGAAGACAATGCACAATATAGCAAAGGCACATCCCTTTGGAATCTTCGGAAAATAACTCTGTAGAAAAAATCACAAGATGTACACTGATGGTTTGGGGAAATACGTCACCTTATACCTTTGAAATTTTATTAGCTAAAAGGCTTCTTTTATTGAGTCTTCTAATAATTAGCTCACAAATGCACATGAACTGCTGAATTTTCAGGTGAAATCAGATGGCTAGTGAAAAACGGTTTTGGGTCACATCTTAAGAATAGGAGATAAAAATGAAATAAAATAAAAAAATAAAATTCAAGCACTTTTAAGGGCCTTAAAAACCAAAATAGAAATAGTATTTTTTAAGGATTTTCAAGGCCTATGGTAACCTTGAAGTTTTATAAAAATAAGTAAATATTTAATTTAATATAATGATTATTGATAAATACTGATACATGAATAACAATCAGTCTTCCAAAACATAAGCAGTGGGGTTTGTGCATGTATTTGTACATTAGTATGATCCACAAAATAATCAAGTGATGATTATAAACTGTGAAGTGTAAAATGATTATTCATAAATACTGATACATTAATAACAATCAGTCTCCTAAAGCACAAGCAGCGGGTTTGTGCATGTATCTTTACATTAGTATGGTCTACAAAATAATCAACTGATGATTGTAAATTGTGAAAAGAAACAATTGTTTTATATAGTGAGGGCAAATGTGTAAGTAGTTGAAATATAAAGTTATGTTTTTATTTGTCTAATTAATTAATATTGACTAATAATTGATAATAAATAACTAATAAATAATAATGAAAAGCAATGTTCCAGTCACATCATCATCTTAAGAAGTAACAAAATCATCTTATGAAGTATTTTAAAAGCTAAATCCTTTCCCCATAGCTCATGCATTTTATGAATACAAAACAAAGTAAATATTTTGAATTGGAACATGAAGATTGGTGTCTAAAAGCAATGACTTTGCAATTCAGATAACTTTAATTAAGTACAGAAGCAATAAAAAAGTTCAGCATATCTGCTATGGTAGCATAAATGCTGTGTTTGATAAAATAATTAACTTTCAAACATTGAAACAGCATAGTTTTTGTATAAAAGTTGTGATAATTTAAAATGTTTACATGCCATCTCATATTAAGTATAATATTGTTTTAAGAGCAAGGCTGTTAATAAAAAGTAAATTGATATATGTAGAGGAGACTAGGGCAGTGAAGACTGTTAGGACACAAACATCCAGGGCAATCGTAGCTAGCTATATGCTGTTATCTGCAATCAAATATGATAAATAGAAGCCACTGTCTTCTTTCAATGTCTGCCATTGGTTTAATCAACTGAAAAGCTGTGAATTCAAGATTTGTTGTAACCTCTGAGTCATTTTAATTTAATTTTCAATATAAATGTATCTTATTGCAAAGATTTGTAACAAATATTGAAGACATGAATATTTTGTTTTGATGAATATTTTTACTAGTGAAAATTGTGATTTTTAAGGAATGCTTATATTTATATTTAGTGTTGCATACATCCTAAAACTGTTTTATTTTTGCATATTATTTGTGTATCTAAATTCTGTGCCTATGCAATTACAATATTTTTTATTTTAAATGATCACTAAACTTTGATTATTTCTACAACGAAGCCTAATTTTAACATATGCAGAATATAAACAAATCAAGCGATTGTAAGATATATTGTATAAGAATTGCTGAATTTTTAATGCAATATTATCTAGTTCTGGAGTCTGGAATGTAAGTGATATGAATGAAATATGCATTGATTTTACATAGAGAAGCAGACGATTTTGTAGCACTGCCCTTTTTGATGAAGTTTTCAAGTAAAATAAATTGTAGTACTGCGATAATTTAAAAAATATCACTGCTGAATATATCGTATTTTAGGTGTTTAAATAAAATTACATTTCAGTTGGAAAGTGTTTCATAATCAATGCTTTATGCATGATTAATCTTTATTGTTTATTTATTATTTTACATTTAGGTATTTAGGATAAAATTGAAAATTGTAAAATAATTACCTTTGGAGAGAAAATAGCTCATTTTTAGTTTTGTTAATAAGTTCTTCTTTTTCATAATTTTCCTGAGCTAAAGTAATAACTCTATAAAAAGTAAACTAATAAGTACAAAACAAAGAACAATTATGTGTATAACAACATATTTATATAGTAAATATGTGCACTAACACAAATTTTTCTCACACCAATGAATAAACTTACTTGTGAAAGCTGTCAGAAGCAGATAGATAGCTTGTTTCAATCAGTTCAAAGAAATTTGAAATGTTATTTTCTAATTTCTGTGTATTAAGGGTCAATTCATCACTCATCTCCTGCATTTGCCGCTTCATGTTTTCTATGACTTGCTGTCTAATAACTGATGCATGCTAAAAATACGATTCATAAACACATATTTTATATTTGAAGTAAATAAATGTATGTATCAATATTTGCCATATAATGTGGTACGTTTATTACATTGATTGAAATACATAAACTCACATAAAACAATGTGCAACATTTTGTGGATCTTAAAAGAAACGTTAGAACTTGTATACTGTGTTCCAAATTCCATTTAATAAACTTGATTATTCTATTGCACCACCTCCCTTTCAGTCATAGTACCAATTGCAACACCTCTCAGTGATATTACCAAAGTGGTTGTTATTTAAAAAATAAAATTTCTTAATTTTCCATAATAAATTTAGTTTATCTAGTCTTTTATGTGATTTACAAGACTGATTGGTTCATGTATGCTGTTATTAGCAATGAGAGTGTGGTCAAGGATGAAACTACCATACCACAAACTCCAACAATGCAAGGGAGGCTCAAAACTGTTAGGGTCTTTGAGTGAAAAAATATCACATGAAAGTGAAAACATAACGTTTTCAATAAAATAATTTTTCTCATAAGGAGTTTTCATATTTAAAAAAAAATTATATATGTATACATATATTTTCTTATTTGGTTTTATCATGTGTATAGGGATTAAGAAGCAAGAATAAATAATTAAGAAGTAAAGTTGGCCCCTTCTTAATCAAAACTGCTTTAAAAAGAACATATCTATATATAAAAAGCAGTATTCTAGAGTTTTATGTTGCGTATGACATCAGATACTGAAAAAAATCTGGATATTGGACTCATTTTTAACTTATTTACAACAATGGATATTATATTTCCTTTTATGTGGCAACTACACAGACAGTGATTGATCCGGCTGTCCATTTTGCTGCTCATGCCCTCGGGCGAGTCGGACGGTCTGGGTCATTCTACAGACAGTGATTGAGTGTTGTCTTTTATTTTTTAATTACTTATGACAGAATACCCATGGGCCTCACTAGTATATTTAGTTGCTCTATTGCAGGGGCTTTTGCTGCTGATAATGCTTTCGTAAGAGCTATCTTTCACATACTGCTAGTGGCACCCGGGGGCTAGACATCATGAATTTTAGAAGGTCCCTAAACAAATTATTTTAATCATAATTATGTTGATATTGAAATTCGGAAAATTATGTTGACTTTTAAGGAGTGTGTGTGTGTGTGTGTGTGGGGGGGGGGATTCTAAAATATTATGGACCACAAGCCACCCAAAAGTTAAAATGGCTCTGTATTGTAAATTTCCATTACAGCTGATTTTGATCATATAAACAAAAAATCCATATAAACATAATCAAGATATAGAATACAACAGTAAATAAATTGGAAATAGAAAAAGATAGTTACTTCATTCAACAGTATTTCTGTGTTTCTATTTATATACTCAGATACACTTCTCTCCCCAGTTCCATGAACTGCAAAATATTATAAAAAAAAATAGTTTAACTACTGCTGAATATTTCAGAATTTATCATTCAAAACAGGCTACCCTCTACATACAGCAGAATACATAAATTTTTAGCCACATAAACTTTCATAATTATTTTTATTAAATGAGTGTTATTAATCATTTAACAAGTTTCAGTGTAAGTAATATGCAAGTCAGCATTGGTTAGGAGAAACAGACGTAAAAGAAGTAGAAGAAACAGAAACCAAAAGATACGAAACCCCTTTTCCATATGGTGATGGGAAAAATTCTGCAGTTTGCAATCTGATCGTCACTCTTAAATGGAAGACAATTTTGTCAACTTTTATTGCAATTTCTTAATTGTAATATTTGTAAAAAAATTAAGCACTTTGGTACAAATGTAAGCAATTTTAAAATCCTTAAAAACTGAAATCAGGAATTAAGCAATTTTTAAAAGCTTGTAAGGACAGCAAATACCCTGGAGTGCAAAATTCAATTCATGTAATATAAATTTAATTCAATTTTTCTTAAATGCATGGCTATAAATAAATGTATTTGTTCAGTGGTTAAAGAGATGAATTATGATAGTTTGAATGGAAATTCATATATTACCCTATATGAGTTTGAGATTTTAATGGGAATACATATTTTGAACTCTCCATATTTCAAATACTTTTAAAATTATGAGTTTGTGTATCTATGGGATGTAGACAAGATAATTTAAGATGATATATTGATGAAATTTTATGTTAAGGAAGATTATATAAAACTACAACATAAAAAAAAAAAATTATAATTTGCCTTAAAATGGACATTATTAAGTTTAAATATTTTTTTACTAAATTGACTTTTCTTTTAAAAGTGAAATAATTTCCCAGGAAAGTTATAGTAATATAGTTCATACAGCAAAATGATAGATTGGATTTTATTATACATGTTATGAGTATTAAAATATATAAATCAACATAGATCACTAAAAAAGAATTTAGGACAAACTCATGTAGTCATCCACTTCAGATATCTATATAATAATTGTCTAACATATTTGTTTCTTTTAGATCCTCCATAAGTCACCCCCTTCTCGGTGATATTGATGGAAATGGCAAATTGTTTCATAATTATTTTGTATCATATGCACTCACGTTCGATTCTTCAGTTTATATTTATGTATTATGATGCTAATTTATATGATATTTATGTGTTATGATAAAAAAATCCATTCAATTATATTGAACAGTTGTTAAGAAATCAGTGCTTTTGTAAAGTTTGTTTGAGAAATTAGTACTTTTGCTCAAGTAAAGATAATTTTGAACACCATTGTAGAATGCTGAGTAGTATCAATCAGGAGAAAGAAACTTAAGAGAGCTGGATTTTTGCCTCAGGGATTTACAAAATGGGGAAGGTCAAAAAGATGTTCCATATCATCCAGAATCCTCTCAGTGACCTAGACAGCTGAATCTTTTCATACTTATAGTATTGACCATAGGGACAGAAGCTAACTGAGCTAATTTTTGATTAAGACAAGTATTTTTGACACTAAGCACCATACAGTGTTAAATAAAACAAAATCTATTAAAATGAAAAGTTACAACCCTATTTTTAAATGTGCAAGCTTTTCAGTCTACAGCAGGCCTAAATACTAGTTTTATTTTCAAAGTGCAAGACTGCCTAAAAATAATTTGTGTTGCAGATAGAGTTGAAACCAATTTATAGAAAAGTTCTTAGATTTTTAATTCTTTAGAATAGGAATTCCCAATCATTCTTGTTTTATAAAAATAAGGACAGGAAATAATTATTTTTATAATACACTGTTTTTGTAGAATATTCCCATACAAGCATAAGAAAAACCAATATCTCTCTGTCTGTTTGGCAATAAATTTGGTGTGACATCACCAATTTTCCGACTTTGGAAAAATGTCAAGAAATGGCGACAATTCAATGCTGCTAAAATTTAAATTTAATTTCTTTGATAATTCCTGCCACTCTGTGGGCATTACGTATTAATTTGAAATCTTGATTCAAAATATAGCAAGTTTCACTGTTTGTGTAATAGGTAGTTTTTGTTAGGGGAATTTAAGGAATGGTAAAATAATTGTGTTTTGTTAGGAGGTTGTAAAGTAATTGTATTTTGTTAGAGATTGTATATAAATGAATATCATTGATTGGAAGAAGTATGGGGTCTGTGCGTGTCCAGTATTTTAGAAATGTAAGTAACATGCTGGAAGACTAATGGGAGAAAATCTTTAAAATAACTTTATGTACTTTGTCATATAATGGGCTTAAAATCTAGTTGATAATAAGAGAATTGATATGATGATATTCTAGGGTTAGGAATTATATTCCCAATGTCATTAACAGATAATACAATGGTGTAAAATATATAAATCACCTCATTCATTAAGACAAAATATTAATGAAGGAGGTGATGTTGTGGTATAAAATTTTGCTGCTGTGTAAGGTATTTTTATTCTCAAATACGGTACTTGGCTGATAGTTTATTAATATTTTGAATTTTTTTAAAATTTCTATCTACAATAGCAGCTTTTCCGGCAACATATAAACTGTTTCTACATGTGTTGTTTAATACAGTCTGATAAAAGGGGATTTATAATGTTAATATAACTTTTACTTGAATTATAAAGGGGACATACAGATTAAACTGGATTAAATCTGATGATAAAGAAAAAATAGATTTCCTTTGATATTTGAATATATGCAAATCTGAAAAATGTAACAGCAAGTAAGCGAGCTTTCAAGTGTTTTAATATAAGTGTGTCTGATAATGTGCTTTAATTATGATGATTAGTTAAATTTTAATATGCAGTAATGCATTCCAGCACATTTATATTATTTTGGAAGTTGACAATAAAAATTAATTATTCTAAACATTTTAAAAATAATGACACATTGAACGTATTATATCAAACTCACAAGCTTTAAAAATATTATTAACTGAAAAATTATACAACTAGTAACACTTTTAACACTTACTACTTTTTGTTAATTCTAATATGTGCTTTGGATCAATTAAATTATTTTCCATATCTTTCAATGCACACTGTACAAACTTAGCTTCTTTTTCAGCCATTTCCCGTAAGCTTCTCATGGTAATTCTAAAAGAATCAATCTTAGACTTAGTAGCAGCAACAGAATGAACTCCTTCTTTCCAAGTTGCATCTTTCTGAAAATATACGAGGGGAAAAATACTTCGAATCTAGCTAAATACAATTTTAATAGAAAAAGTCTAAAGTTAAGAAAGAAAATTACAAAAAAGAATAGTTAACAAACATTTTAATGTGTTATTCATGTTTCAGATGAATATTTAATTGCACCACATTTGTTTTTTTTTAAATAAGGGAAAGTCGGGAACCTTTAGGACATCTAAAATTTTAAAATCAGATTAAATCTGATTAAAATTATGTTATTTAATATACTACTAGATGGCACTCTTGTGCATTTGTTATTGCATTTTGAAAGCTCTACTGCAATCTAACATAATAAACAAAGATGTCTATGTGTGCAGTCTGTAGCGGGAAATCTAAGCATCATACGGCCATGAAATTTGGTACACAGGTACTTCAGGGCCCGAATATGTGCTCTTTGGCACTATTTCTTTTAATTTCAAATTTGTTATTTTATGTTTTAGCCTGATGTATAACAATTTTGGTCGATGTTCATAAAAAACTGATTCCTTAACAACCTAAAATATTAGACACTATCAAAAAGATAAAAAATGTTCTTTTCAAAAATGTTTTTGAGCATAATCCATAAGACAATTATCTTAATATTTATTTTTTTACATCGAGATTTTCATTTATATTTCTGATATATATATCGTCACATTAAAAAAAGATTTGCCCTACTGTATAATGCCCAATTGTATAATAGCATGTTTGGTGAATTGAGTAGTAACAGACATTGAGTAGTTTATAATCCGAGCAACACTGGGTAATTTGTTCCAGTTGGGTAATAATCTCATGTATCCACTTTAGCTAAAACACTAACTGACTAAATTTCACAAAATTTGGTAGATAAGTTACTTGTGGGATACTTTGGTGCTGAATAAATTTTGGTACAATTCGGAAAAGACCAACCTGCCTTTTTTTACAAAATGGCTTACAAAAGTCACAAAAATCTTAAAAAAAAAAAAAAGCTTGTTTTACACTTAATTTTTGACGAGGAAGAGAATAACTCCATTACTCTAAGACTATTCATTCCCGAGATATTTGAGATTTATATTAAGCCGCCTTTGGAAAAATGCCCAATTACCAAATAAAAGCAAAAATTGAATTAAAAATGCAAATTTAGTGTTATTTTGTGCAATTAAACTCAATGTAATGAATTATTAAAGAAATAAAGAAAAAAATAATTTGAGTCTACAGGGAAAGTCCTGTGCTGCCCACATCAGATTTTTTAACTCCTTTTGCATTGACTCCTTCCTGTATGTAATGATTTTAATTTGCTGCAGATGTTCAGCTTAAGCCTTTATTACTCTAGAAATGTCTACATTTTTCATCCATTAAAATTTAAAGACTTTTAACATATATTTCTCTAAGTTCAATACATGTGCATTTTATAAAATTGCTTCTGCTCAAATTCAGAGTTCGTTGTGTTATATATTAAAATTTGGCACTATAACCAACAATTTTTCTCAGAAAAGTTGACAATTAATAATGATTTATCCATTCAAGGTACTGTCCCAAAGTGCCCCACCAGATGGAACACCTTGGTACACTGGAAGGGTTCTGAAATTATTCTTTCATTAATTGTGTATACAACATTTGAAATGGATTATACAAGTGTTTAACATATATTAGGTAAGTATTTGGTTAAGATAAAATTATAGAAAAATATTTATGAAAATCAATAACTAAGAAGTGCCATAAGGTGACCCACTCTTTCTTATTTTAATTTTTTAATATCCCAATGGTTAAATATTTTTGTCTACATTAACTACATCCTCCAAAACAGAAGGAATATCAGCAGATATTCTATGCTTAATAAGTTAGCAAAGTCTATTAAAGTGGCATTCATATTTGTGAAGTTTAGTTGAGCACAGTTTCAGAAAAATTGCAGTTGTGGGATGACATTTGATTGCACTGAATAAAATTTTTGAATATTACCTGTCTATGTTTTATTCAGAGGATGTAAAACAATGAACTTGACAAAAATGTACCAAATGCATAACCAAAAAAGAATATGCCAAAGGATTTGAATAATTTGGCATAAAAATGACAATATGGTAATCCACAACCTATAAGACAGGGTTTATTATAGAACTGTATATAGGTCGAATAAAAATCTAACACATTTTTTTTTTTTTATACCATACGCGTAGCCAGAGGGTGTGCCCTTGGTGCCTGGGCACCCCCCGCTCTGGTAAAAATTACTACAAAATTTCTACAATAAGACAGTCACCAAAACTTCGGACCACCAGATTTAAAAAACAAAAACAAACAAACAAACAAAAAAAAAACTCCAGAAAAATGCTTCGGCATATAATACAAGCCATATTATTTTGTGGAAAACAGGGAATAGCTCTAAGAGGTCAGCATGAAAGTCTGGAAGATCAAGAAAATCCTGGAAATTTTTTAGGAGAACTCAAAATGATTTCGCTATACAACGAAGATTTAAGGGAACACCTGGATTCTCCAATACAGAGAAATGCAATTTATATCTCTTCCAGCATACAAAACGAGTTACTCAATAATATCGCCCATCATGTAATACAAAAGATATCATAGAAGAAATTAAAAATGCTAAATATTTCTCCATCATTGCAGATGAAGTGACTTCCCATAATATGGAAATTCTATCACTTTGTATTAGATTTGTTGATAGCGAGAAAAGTATTAGAGAGGAAATTTTAGAATTTATTCAGGTTGACAGCATCACAGGAGAATTGATCGCAGAAACAATCATGCGAAAAATTGAGAAGCTGGAGCTGGATATAAAAAATGCATTTGGCCAAAGTTACGATGGTGCTCCAAACATGTCAGCAGAAAGAGTTGGAGTTCTGTCTAGAATTAAGAAGTATGCTCCAAAAGCTATATACGTTCACTGCAATTTACATTGCTTAAATCTGGTTATAACACAATCGAGCAAAATTCCAGAAATAAGGAATATGTTAGACTGACTGAAGGATGTGAGCCATTTTTATCTGAATAGTCCAAAACTCCTTTTCGGAGTTTATTACTCCTTACAGAAATAGTAAGCCAGAGTACAGTGCATGATTTAGCCAGATGAAAAGTTCTATTAGACCTCTGCAGAACAAGATGGGCCATGAGGCATAAAGTCTATCAACACTTTTATCAAAGTTTCATTTATATAGTTGAAGCATTTGAGAGCATCGTATATGGCGCAAAGTCAGAATCAGGCTCTGACACTACCTGGACTGCTCAGTGTAAAAGAGCATTACTCAATTCTATAACATCGTTTGATTTTATAGCAACTTTTGTCACCACCTACCAGTATTTGTCACCTTTAGAAGGGATAACCATCAAACTTCAAGGCCGAGCGACTGACATCGCTGAGGGCTGCAACTGGCTACATCAGACAGAGTAAAAATACTTTATTTACACAGAAAATATTTTATGCATTTATTTTGGATACTTTATACAGCTAGCACAGAGTTCGACAAATTTCTCCTCAATCTAGGAGCCAGGTCAAAAAGTTAGGAGCCAGCTTTTAATTTTATGGTATTTTGCTTTTTGATGATGTTTGTTATAAGGAGCTTATGATAAGTAGTTACACTGGTATAATTACACATAGAGGTTAATACTAATCCTTAAAATATTTTAATTTAATGTTAATTATTTCAAATTTAAATGTATAAGGAAAGAAAAAAGTAATACATTTAACATAATATAAAAATATTCAAATTTTAACCCATATTGTACCAAGCATTGAAAAAATTAATATTTTTTTATTAAATCTTAAATGCGTATTTCTCTAAGCCTATGTATACACATAAAATCAAAAAACTTATCAAACTTTTATTAGTTTGATCGCTACAGGCTGTCCTAAAAATAGGGTAATTGTCCATCCTCTAGATATATCTAGATAATTTTATTTGACAATCCTTTTTTACTGGTTTAAATGTATGGAATATTACCTTAATAAGTTTATATGTATGTTTTTTCTTGGAGTTCAAAACTTTAAAAAACTTGGGTGTTGAAAACGTAAAAAAAAATCTTTTAAAAAATTAATAAAAAATATTCAACATTAATTTAAACTTGTGACAAAGGCAAATATATAGTTAATGATTTTTAAACAATATATTGTCTTTAAATTGAATTAAAATATGCAAAAGAATTTATATAAAAACCACTTATGTGTGCTGTCCCATTTTTAGGACGATGAGGAAATATGGGTTAAGCATTATTTTTACATTAGCAGTTTTACTGTGCACATATGAAATCATATTGCATTTTATATGCACTGATCATGTACATGTTGGTTGTTGAAACAAAGTACAATTCATCCACAGTTTTTGAAGAATTAAAATCTTTCACAGACAGACCATCATTATGTAATTTAGATTTTCAATTTCCATTGATGATCGGAATTTCATTTTTATTAGGTTCATAAGACGGCAGAATCCTTCGCAACATACTGTAGAAATATGCAACACTAATACAATCTATAATAATAAAAGGAAGATGTCTGTGTGTCTCTGTGTCATCTGAAGCAAAAAACCTAAATGTCTTACAGACATGAAATGTAGTACACAGGTACTTCAGTACCCGGGACGATATGCCTCGGCATTATTTTTTCAAATTCGAATTAGTTTTTTAGTTATTTTACATTTTAGTACGATTTTCACACAAATGCGCTTTTAATGATCGAAAATATGATTTCAGAGTTTTCATCTTAACACCAATGTAAAGATCAAAATATTTTTTTTGAAACCAGCTTTGAATGGAATCTATATGATTAATAGCTGAATTTTCATGAATTTTTAAAATATATATTTTTCTCGCTTGTTGAACATATCAGGCCCCCGGGCCAGAATATTTTCACAGAGTTTCTATCTTTACACCATCAGTGCAGCATTTCTTTTTTTTTTTTTCGTTGTTATTATGAGTGGGCATATATGTCAAAACATTCTTTGGTTTTCAAGAATTCTTTGTGAGTTCCGGCGTAATTATAATCAAAGGTTTGCCTCTTAAATCCCAGGCAATGCTGAGTACATTTTCTAGAATGTTCCTGCATTTCATGGGATTTAACATGCAAATCTCTGATAAAAGCTACATTAGAACTCACAGAAATTTCAAGAAAATCAAAGAACAATTTAACAATATGTTCATTTATAACAAAAATAAAATAAAACAACTGTGGTGTTCGTGCACACATAACTACGTCATAAACACTTATCATAAATCTCGGGTACATCTTCTAGTTGATAATAATAATCCTATATAATAAAAAATCTATCTTATTGCTCAGAGTTAAAAGTTCGTATAATTAACTTATTTTCATTATTTCTGTCTGAGGTATGTAGAGCAAAGAAACTTGTTAAATGCGGTAGCTTTGTTGCTTTATTTGGCAAATTACATTTCAATTTTAATACATTTTATAAATACAGTAGAACCTCGATCACTTGGCCTAATTGGGACCGGGAGTAGGCCAGAAAACTGAAAATACCAGATAACCGAAAACACATAAAATATGTAGTAGTGAGCCAGTACAATACTAATACATACACCTATATGTAATTAATAAATGAACTTTTTTAGTAATTTTAAATGCAGCAATTTAAATACACATGTACCATGTACTACATATGATGTACTACAACAATTACATACACTGTATGTACGTATGTATATATACATACATGTATAGCAAGGCAAGTTTACCTGTTGTTAAACTATTGCTTGAAATGGCAGTTTTGGTTGTCGCAGTTGCGACAAACATTGTTTTGTGGTTCTATCCCGAAGTCTCTTTAGTAGCAATAGTTCAGTTTGGTCAGCATCGGATTGCTGTTCCAACCATGTGAGCCTCTTTGAAATACAGTGAAAAGCTTCTCCATTGCTAACTTTGCATTGTTCGTTTTCATCGTCGTCTCCTTCTGTTTCATTTTCAATAGCACGTTCATTCTGAATTTGGGATATGATTTCATCATCAGTTGAAATTTCGAATCCTGGATCGTTATGGTCGCTGCTTAACCATTCATTGATATTGTCCGTATCGCATGTATCATACACATCCCGGAATTTTCACGATGTCAGTGAACAGTTCTGAGGCACGTGACACTGAAATGAAAGACTAGACCGATCATGCCATACCTTATAAAAGAAAAAAAAAATAGGGCATGTTTTAAAAATTCTTTAGGCTTGACCCAAGGATGGACGGTTAACCGAGAGTTCTGGATAATCGAGGGCCGAATAATCGAGGTTCTACTGTAAACAAAAGCACAAATTTATTAGGCACAACTATTGGTAAATAATCACACTTCAAAACACATTTGAAAGACTCGTGAACTGGCAATGTTGCGCCCCTGTTGTGATTGAGAAAGCCTGTCTCGTGCATATGACATGACTCACTCAAGGAAAGGGTGGACAGGGCAAGTGGCTAGTCTTGGATGTTAGATGAGGAGATAACTGTTCATTATTTCCCACATGAAATGAGGCACTATGAAGCTAATTTCTACTGCACATGGGGTAGAGCAAAGCTCTAAACTGGGAAAATTTATATTTTTTCTAATTGATTTTTTTTTTTTTGTTGTTGATCTGCCACATTTACAGTCACCTGCGCTAAATTTTTAGGTGCAAGGGGTGAACTGGCAACTGGTACTTGTTGAGTGGATTTATCGAGCTTCATACGGAATATATAATATAAAGAAATTTGAATTCCACAATTATGCACAAATTTCTATAATATTTTAAATAACTTTTTGTTATCCAAAACATTCTATTGTTGTTGTTGTTGTCGTGTGACCAGTGCAATAACTGGAAAGGGTTGGGAGGGAGAAAACATTCTATTAAAATATTTAATTTAATTTTAATAGAATGTTTTAATTAAAATATTTAATTTAATTTTCTACATCTGTTTATTTAATTAAAACATTCTATTAAAATATTTAATTTAATTCTATAAACAGATGTATAAAAATCTTTGTTCTCACTATACAGAATTATCTCAACAGGCAGATCTGAAGAATAAAACATCCCTGTCCACATGTAAATAAATTTACAAAAAATAGTATTTAATTCTCACAAAACGATGGGGATTATCAAGGAAATCAAATTTAATTTTGCAAAACATTGAATTTTCATCAATTAGGCATCATTTTCATTAATATAATGCTATTTTATCAATTTGACGACATTTCTTGCTAATTTGGCAACATTTTGATAAATTTGGTGACATTTAAAAAAATCACCAAATTTGCCACTGAGTGGAACAGTTGGACTGCCAGATAAACGGTATGGAAACATCATTACAATATAATCTCCTTTCAAAACACAATTAATTTCAATGCTTGGGCATAATTTTTATCAGTTTGGTGAAATTTTTATTGATTTGGTAACAATTTCATTAGTTTGGCAAGATTGGAAAAAATTGTCAAATTTGTTGCCAAGCGGGACATTTGGACTGCAAGACACACAAACACTACCGAAACATCAATACAATAAAATTCCATTTCAAAACATATTTAATTTTTATTAATTTGGCAACATTTTTATCAATTTAGTGAAAAATTCATTAATGTGGCAATATTTGATCAATTTGGCGATGTTTCAAAAACATTGCTAAATGGGATGGTTGGACTGACAGACAAACGCTACCGAAACATCAAATACAATACTATCCCCTTTCAGTCCCCCCCCCCCTACAATTTTGTCATTCACAATAACTTTATTCCCAACTGTACAGAGTTGGACGTACCTGTAAAGATCATTCTACTTTAACATGTAAACAGGACGATCGTGGATGAGGACCATGCTATTGTATTATGGCCGGGTATCTTCATTCTGAAGATATCCTTTCCCGACCATGCTTATAATTACTTGATACTTAATAGGTGAGTTGCATGGTCTGGATTCTAATAATAATAATATCTCCTTTCAAAATACAATTTCATTGTTTTGGCATAATTTTCATCAATTTGTGACATTTTTTTTTATTTGGCAAGATGTTAATAAAATTGGTGACATTTTAAAAAGTCGTTAAATCCGTCACCAAGTGGAATGGTTAGACTGACAGACAAAGGCTACAGAAACATCATTACAATACCTTTCAAAGCACAATTTTATTGTTTTGGTGGCATTTTTAGAAGTTTGGTGATATTTTTATTGATTTAGCAATATTTTCATCAATTTTACATGTAAAAGTTGTCAAACTGGCAATATCTCTCCAAATTTGTGACCAAGATGGACAAATGGATGGAGAAATGGGTTATTCTCATAGTGAATTAAAATAACAGTTATACTTGATCGCAAATTATTTGGATAGATGCTGTCTCCCCTGATTCTTCACCACTGCATATGAGATAGAAATGAAAATTGCATGGTAGAAGGATATAAACCATATATTAATTTTACAGAAACAGCAGGTAGGAGTTCGGCAATTTCCAATAAAAACCAACTTCAGAAGCAGTGTGGTTGGTATTCAGTTGAATATTGCTTTTCATTTGGTAATCAAATATTTATAACTTATTTTGAACAACATTTTAAAATGTGAATTTAAAAGCTAAGGCATACATATACAATCTTTCATACTCTATTACATAATACAATCTTTCATAAACCATTGCAGTAGCGTCCCAAAAGTAAAAGATTTGTATTAGTAGATTCAAGAAATAAATGCTGGTTGATCTTTAAAATACATAATAAAATAGTAAATAGACAAGATAAATATACCATCTTTTTTCCCAAGATACTCTTCTGTTCTCTCAGTGATTTGGTTTTAGTTTGACGTTGCATATCTATATAGAAATTTTTAAATGTAACATATTTCAACAAAATACGACAAAGTAAACATTCAACATGTATGTTTAACATGTAAGTTATCTGTACACAGATGAAAGAAGGGAATACATAAAGCATAAAACTATATATGAAAGATGACAAAGGGGGAAATCATTGCAGAATTTTTTTTTCTGAATTAGAACAAATATTGATCATCCAAAGAAATATTTACTATTTTTGTATTGGTTTTGTAATTTTTATAATTTGAAAATTCAATTACAGTAATTTTCTGCTTTAGGTAACAATTTTGTAGAAACCATACAAAAAATTTTTTGGCTGATGCCTACTGAAATAATTATAAATGCATATATATATAAATATATTAAATGAAAGCAGGTATTTACATTCTAGGGATGAAGCTCTTACACAGATCAGTGGTTCTCAACCAGCAAGAGTATGACTGGTGATACCTACTTGGATAATTTGTCCAATTTTATATACTTTAAACATTTTATTATCCAAAAACAATGCTTTTTATAAATAACATTTATATCTAGTATTAGCATATAAGGTTGCCTCAACTCTGAGTATCTAGCATGGATTAGGGGAAAGTGTATGTGTGTTTGTTGCTACTCAGTGCTACCAATTGACATGGACTGGTTACAGCACATGTGCAGTTTGCTGTCTCGACCAGAGCCAACACTTGATTTGTTGATAAATAATTTTAAATCATACTTGCCAGAAGAATATTAATAATAAAATGGATCAGAAATTCATTTTCTTCAGATAATATAACATTAGCTGACTGAATACCTTCCTTCTGAAGAAATAGGGCAACTCACTGATATGTCATGCGACGGAAATTTAATGGATGATTTTAAAAGCAACTCTTTAGTCAACTTCAGAATTAAACAAAAGAAAGATGTTAAAAATATTTCAGAAAGAGCAATTATGTTTTAATGCCATTTTGTCCAATATATTTATGTGAAACAGGATTTTTTTTTTTGTCATACTGTACTTAAAAAAAGTAAATATAGAATGAAACTCGATTTAAGCCAAATTTGGATTTAAAATTAAGTAAAATAGAACCAAATACAACAAAACCGCTTTTTGTCAAATAAACACATATATCCCTAAATAATCTTGGTAATCAATAATCATATTATGTGTCAATTATATTGTATTTACTAATATTTAGCTTATTTCAATTTTTTATTAGAAACAAAATAAAAATGTGGCAATAACTTAATTAATAGCATTGACTTCCTATTTGTGTACAAGATATATTTTTGTTTGTGATACTAAATTTTTTTTCATTTTGGTGGTGCTTATGCATTTCTGAAAAGGTTAAAAACCTCTAATATGGATCATATTATTTTAAAAGAAATATTTTAAAAGAGAATTTCTTTTCATTAAAAAAAAATAGGTACTGCATATTTTTGATACTGTATTGCGAATAAACAGTAAAACATAAGTTCTGAAATTTTACATATAAGCTAATTTGAACCGTTAATGTTGGAGATGGACTTAAAATTTTGATTGTCTTAGTTAATTAAATATATTAATTAGCTAGCAAAAAAAGCTGAACTTTGATTAGATTCATTTGTGTGAAGTGTGTAAGTTTTCAAATTAAAACTCAATGTAATAACAAATAAATTAAGAAATTAAAAAATATAAAAAATTAATTTCAATATTGAAGAATCCTAATACAAAAGAATACATAAGATTTAAGAATCTGAATATTAAATTAAATTTAGAATACAGGAAAGCAATTAAATGAAAGTACACACATTTAAATCACAAGTACTACATAAATCATAGACGAGCTCTCATACTTCATTCTCTAGTGAATCCTTTTTATTTTTGAAACACTAACATACTTGATTTTTTTCCAAATTGTCAAATGTATATGATATTTGAAATATTGATCCCTCAAGTGTTTTTAAACATGACAGTGCAACATAAGTCAAACCCACAGAGGTTTCTCTTTCTTCAATGTTCACTACTGCTTTATTAATAGTGAAACATTGTGACTTATGATTCAGGATTGAAAAAGTGAGCTACAGCAGAAATTGTTTTCATGTGCAAATTAACATTTCAAGATTTTGTTACTGTAGAAATCGAAACACAGCCAGTTGTTCTCATGAATTGCTCCAGTGTAATTATTGAATTTAACAATTATCACAACATGAAGATAATCAGGAGGACTATGATTTTTTTCATTAAATATATTTTAAATAAATTTTCTTCATAAATTATACAAATAGACTCACCACGAAAATATTTTTTCACATAATAAATTAAATAAATTTAAATAGTTTGGAATGAATTTGCTGAATTGTAATGAATTGAACACAATTGATAAATCAACTTGTATACAAGTGTACATGCTTTGATTAGCTGTTTAAAAGTTGCTGTTTACATGCTATTTGCACGAAGCATAGTGACTAGACATAGCTTAAAAATGGATGTTTTGCTGTGTTACAGTTCTTTTTAATTATTGAAATCATAATTTTGCATAGTTGTATGCAATTTTACATACATGTGCAAATTTTCATCTTTCCACCTATTGTAATTTTTGAGTAAAGAACCACAAATTTGAGGCAAATGTTGTTAATGGAAATAGACTTAAATATTTCATTAATAACTATTGCATTTAACAATTATATGTTTAAAGCATGGAAGAAATTCTAAAACTATTGATATGGACAATTTCAAATCTAGTTGAAAATATCCAATAAATGATAACAAATGGAACATTAAATGATCTAAGGGTTAACACTTGTAAGTCAAATATAAAAGAAATACCATCTACAATTAGAAATAATAGATCATCTAACACTAATTCATTTATTACAAACATTACTAAATTGTAATGTGAGAAGAAATATTTCTTCTTCAAAATATATTGACTTAGATCAAGAATTAGTCTCTGAACACTAACATTCTTCTTTTAATTCAAAAGAAGACTTTTTGAATTCAATATCTTTAAAGATAGAAAATGTCACAAATTACTTTAAAAATCCTGGATACTCACACACTAACCCAACCACATCTGACTATAAGACAGTTGCTTCTATTAATCACAAACTTAAATATCATTAAAGTACACAGACCGTATGTTTCTGCAAGAAGTTGATCTGTGGCAATTCGAGCATAGACCTACGCTCTCAATGCAGGCTTACCTCATTGGTGCCTGTTGAAGGTCGCACATAGCAACAGATGTTCTATAGCACATAAAGCATAGGCTTATGCCCATTGCACTGACATCGATTTAATTTTCCTTTTAATCTGAGAAGGAATGCTAAATTCCAATAATAGCATAACTTTTTAATGATTATGTTTTACGTTTTCAAATTAAACTGATGTCAGTGACGTGAACGTAAGCCTATGTTTTATGTGCCACAGAACACCAGTTGCACAAACAACTGTTGCTATGTGAAACCTCCGATACCCATCAGGGACATACTCTGATGTATTTTTAGAGGGTGAGTGCCAGCTAGGTGAGCTTGTGTAGTGGGTGTAGGTCCATGATCAAATTGCCATAGATCAACTGTTGCACGAATGTACACTCTGTGTACTTTAATTAAATATATAAGTTTACGGTCAATAGAAGCAACTGTCTTATCACACAGTTGGGTTAATATGTATGTACTAAATCTTACAAGTTAAGAGTACAAAAAGAAAAAAAAAATCTATTAAAAGTTTGAAAATATCACTTGTGACTTAACACCTTGAGACATATCTTGGAAAACAGTGATAATATCTGACTGTTTTTTTTCATATTCAATGACAAACATAATATTTACAATTTTTCAGCAAGGTGGTAAAACTACTAGCACAATAATTGCGAATAATTTTAATTTTTTGATAGGAATGCAGAGTAAATCATGAATGAAAAGTGACATTGTTAAAATGGAAGTATGTAATGGACATTATATTGTTATGAATATTTAACATCAAACCATTGCTATAATTTGAAGGTCTGAGTCACTTGCCTTTAGCGACAAATTCAACAAAATATTGCTATTTTGGTAAGTTCTGAAAACTTTTCGAAATGTGTAGATTGGCTAAGAACTTCATGAGTTATGTGCTTCTTCCAGAACATTTCAGAGGATACACATAAGAAATGGCTGAATTAAAATGCATTGAGGTGAATTGAACTCTATCAATAAATCAACTTGCGTGCAAGTGTAACTCTTTGATTAGCTGTTTACATGCTATTGGTACAAAGTGTAATGATTATGCGCAGTGTAAAAATGAGCATTTTGCTTGATACAGTACTGATTCTTCAATTTATGTGTACAAAATTTCATCTTTATACCTATTGTAGTTTTTGTGTAAAAGGTTCACAAAAATTCTGACAAATGTTAATTTCATTGAGAATGCGAAATAAGTCTTCAAGTCGCTAGTCCAAATTAAAATTTAGCATTGTCTGCACAGAGAAAGATTTCATTGGCACAGTCAAAGTACAACATTTCTGTGATTGACTATTGGCAAAAACCTAACAAAGATGACTGAGGACAAAATTTATAGTAATGTTTTATTATTGATTCTTATAGAGTTTCATATAAATGATTGTCCTGAACAATTATGATTAAAATATAATTAGTAATGCAGTTAATAATAATTATATGTATTATTGTTGATTCTTATAAACAATTAAACAAAGTAATTACGAAAACTAATTTTTCAAGATCATGATTGCTAGAACTTTTATGCTGTCTTCACAAATAAGTTCAGGAGCTTAAGTCAGGTTTACATTATTCACTTTGGTTGATCACTTTGGATGAATCACCATGAGTGAAACTGCTGGATGAAACGATTTCAGTTTACATGTGTTCATCCAAAGTGATTCTCATTTATTCCAATATGGCAGAAACTGAGGTAGTACAAATTATGTGGGTGAATAATGTTCAACTTTCGATTCCAAGGGCACTGTTAAATTCACCTTTGCTCTGCGAAAGTGTGATTATTAATATGAAATCATCAAGTAATTAGTTAGCTTGTGCTCCTGTATTATAAACTGTTATTTGGTACGTTAAGAACCACCGAAGTATTTTGTACAATGTATGCTGGATTACAAGAAAAAGGATATTTCTTTAATGAGAGGTAAGTGTTAACCTATATTAATTATATACGGAATGGAATTATATTTTTTTGTCATACGATACAAGCTAAAGTACGTAGTAAGCTAAATGTGTATATTTAATATTATTAGCTTTCTGGGTATGTTTGCTTGTTCTTGAATATGAAGAATTTTATGAATTTTCATGCAATATTAAGTGTTTTATTCACACAATATCAAATAAAATCTATATCTCCAAATTCTCAATGAAATTATTGTTTACTTAAATGTTTGTTGATTTTATCATTTGATGTTGAATGCATGCATATTTTGCAAATTACATGTATGCATTCAACAATATGCTTTAAAATTTCATATTACATTGTAATTAAAAAAAAAATTCTTTTCTGTGTTACCAAAAATTTTACAACACAAAAATATTTCAAAATGTGAAAATAATTATTATTGAAATGCTACTTTATGATGCATAAATAAGAACCCATTTTATTATATATATTTGTTATTTTGTTCTAAAAGGTAACAAAGTTTCCAAAATATAAAAAATTTGTAAACTATATTTTTATACATTAAAAAAATTTGGTTTTGCTCACTTGTGTACAATAAAAAGGCACAACTAAGACATACCAGAAGTGATAGAAAATAAAGAATTTTATAAATTTTCATGCAATATTACGTATTCTATTCACACAATATCAAATAAATTATATATCTCCAAATTCTCAATGACAGTATTGTTTACCTAAACCATTGTTGATATTATCATTTGTTGTTCTATGTATTGCATACCTATTTACAAATTATATTCAGCATGTTCTAAAAATTCTTATAAAAACATATTTTTTCCATGTACCCTTACTTGAAGTATAAAATTTTACAACACAATAATATTTTAAAATGTGAAAAGATTCGTTATTGAGATGCTACTTTATGATGTATAAATAAGAAACTGTTTTATTATAAAATATTTTATTTCATATATATATATATATATATATATATATATATTTGTTCTAAGAATTTAGTTTTGCTTGCTTGTGTAGTATTTTCTCATTAGTCAATGAGGTTTGATGATTTTAAGGGATAAGATATATTTAAATGTTGAAAATATTTGTTAATTGTTTGTTGTTATATATTGATTGCAAAAAAAACAAAACAAATACACAGTCGATAGCTATTACACAAACTACAAATGGAAGTACTCTTAGCCGTGACTTTCACGAGTAGCCGAGATACGCAGCCTACAGCAAGAAAACATTTTAAGAGAATTCTCAAAAAGCGACTAGGCTGCTAGCTAAAGGCAATTAGTAAACAATATAAAGAAAATAAGCTCTCTCATATTTCATTCAAGCCGGCTAAAATCACCACGCTAATCTAACAACTTTTCTCACCCACCCTTCTATCATCCTCCGGTTTTGACTGAATCGGCGAAATTAACATAAACATCTTCCCGCAAATGGCGCAAAGAACCCTAGTCCAGAAATCTACATTTTTAAATATTTGTTTTAGAGCAAATATGTTTACAGGGTCTACATTTATAGAACTTTATAACTAAAATGCATATCAAACATGAAATAATTTAACAAAATTTTAAGTTGAAAAAGAAAACTGTTTTGAAAGTTTTCATCAGATGGAAGAAGGAAAGTATGTGCTTAATATTCCCCTTTCCGTTTTGTTTCTTTTAGTGGGCTGTCAATCCTCTTTTTATTGGCACTAGATCACTCTTTTTCTTTCTTTGAAGGAGGAGGGAGTGGGAGGGGGGGGGGATAGACACGATCAAAATTTACGGTAATGAATGCAGAGAAAGGGCTCTGGGACTTATCTGAGGTCATACAAGAACTGGTTGATTTTCGTTTGAGGACAGACGTTACTCTCTTAACAAAAGGCTAAGCAGGGGTTCTGATTTGCTAACAAAAGGATAGGGAGGGTGCTCGTCTCGTACAAAAGGGCAGGCAGGGAGCTGCGCCTTTCCAAAAGTGCCTTGGGGAAACTCTGGTATATATATATACATTAGTTTGTAAATGAATGGAATATATATCTTTACATCAAATTCTTATGTTAAAAAGGTAAATCGGCTACAAATACTATGTTTATTAAAGGTCTAACAAATAATTATTTCAAATATTTATTTTTAAATATTAATGAGCCAATTAAGCTTGGCTACTATGTTTTTTGAGTTCTGTATATTTTTTACTAATTTTAGAAATAAGTAGTTGTGTAAAAAATTAGAATTTAAATTTGGGGAAAAAATGCTGTAATTGTGCTTTTTTTGAAAATGATCCAGTTACATATTTAATTAAGTATAAATATTTGATTATTTAAAAAATTTTTAGTAATTTAGTTAATTTTAAATATGTTATCTAAGAATTATCCTTGTTTGTGCAAACTATTCGAACAATTCTGTATTAGAGCTTACATTTCATGGCTACATCATCAAAAGAATATATCTGCAAAATTTGGGAAATTTTAAAAAATGCACCCATTTTTAAGTATTTCAACACTGCTTAAAATTGCCGTCATTCTCAAAATTGGATCCCGCAGTTTCAGTTAACCCCGAGTCATGTTCTGAGGAGTTGGCATCTACCACAAAACTTATTTGCTCTATGGTTTTTTCCACTAAATTGTCAATTTCCCAATATTTATTTTCAATTTTGCAAAACTTTTGAAGTTGCTTCACTCTAAAAATTTAGGACTTTGTGGACCACATTTCGTTCCATGGAATGGTTCACTTTGCCTTTTACAGACATTTTTTTGATAAAAGCATGGTTCACATATATGACTCATAAACTAAATAAGCAGATGGTATAAGTTGGAAATAGCATTTTAGTAGTAAGTACAATGCTTAAAATACACCACGATCCTCAATTCTAAACAATTGGCAAAATATACACGACAAATGCGATCACCAAACAGGTTTCTGCATTTAGCAATCTTTTCCCTGCAGCGAAGCCTAGATCATATGTTTACTATTTTTCCTGTTGCAAAAAGGACTCATCCAAGGTCATCTGCCAATTCACGGCAGCCAGACAGTACAACTTCTCTATGAATTTGTTATGTTTAGCATTGGTGTGAAAAATCATTAGTAAGCAAACCACCCTTTGTAAAGATTCATGGCCAAGTCTATCATGATGTGATGACAGAACCAAGTATCCAATGTTGAATGCAGTGCTCTAAGAAAATGACAGATCTCCATATATTACAATGTTGGACAAGCAACAGAGATGCACATCAACATTCAAAATTCAGAACTTAATATTCCTTCTGAACAACTGATACAAGAAATCAACCCAAACACACAGTATTACAAAATACTACATGAGATGGCAGTTATTAGTAGTTTTCTCTATGTTAAAAAAAAATGCTAAAAGTTTTGTCCGGCATTACAAACTGACGACAAAACGTATATTTCTAAAATTTTACAGACAAACGCGTAAATGAGCAAAAGAGTAATAGAATTTTGATTTACGAATTAGTTAATAAAATATCGCTTGGGGTTAGTAAGCGTAATGAGCAGAGGCCTTACTGAAATAAATATACTAATAATTACATGGAAAATGTGAATATCAGAACGAACACATAAGAATCAAAGAGTCTAAGAATTTTACAAACTCATTTAAGGACAGCCCAAGTTATATATAAACAATGGAATGAACGTTTAAAATTCCGTGTGACAAGAACTATATATTCTTATTTGACACAAGATATTAATGGTAGATTTTCCACATATAAAAATGTCTCTGAACACATTTATTACTTCCAAATTTTATCCGTCCCTATGACAACAAGAGCAATAAAACCAGAACGATTCTTGTATTAGTTGCATCCATAAGCAATCTCTGATTGGGCATAAAATCGCAATTATAGGCGTGTCTATCGAAGTATAAGAAATTAACACTGAACGAGGTTGAAGAGTAAATATAAATACGTCTAAAAAATAAAAGAATTTCTTGTCAATCACAGACTAATATGTTCTGTTTTGTCAATCTTTTGCCTGTTTTGTTTACATCCATGTATAATCCCGGCATGATGAATTTATAAAATTGAATTTGATTTTGAACTCTGCATTTCTTTTAATATATATATTTTTTATAAACACAGTACTTTCTGCTATAATCATGCATTTTATGTTTGTTCATAGACTCATTTCCAAACCTGTATGTTTAACTACATTTGTACAATTTATAACTGTTTATTTTGAAATTTTCTTAATTATTTGTCACAGACAGTGTTTCTTTCAGGTGTACATCTGGAGGGGCGAAGACCCCGTAGGCGATTATTCGTCCTCCCTGAGATATTTTATATTAACTTAGTTTCTATTTATGTGACAGGTAGGGGAAATAGAAAACTTATCCCTCCTAAAATTTCATTGCCTCTTTAAACCCTTACTCGCTACGCTCGCCACCACTGAAGCATTTCACTAATATATAAAAATATACAACAGATGTTACAACTAATATTTTTATCTTTCATGTCATGTTTGCAAGGACAAGGGGCTATTTACCAGCAAAATAATGCCCACCCATACACAGCTTGCTTTTTTGTGTTGAAAACTTTCTTTGTCCAGCTATGTCCCCAATCGAGTATATCTGGGACATGTTGGGATGAATAGTAATTACAGTTATCACTGAATATCAGGAATCTGAAGTAGGAATTGTAGAACACTTGGCACAATTTATTATATAATAAGGGTTTTGTTGGATTCTACCATGATGCCATGTATTAGCATGTATCATTACAAGAGGGGGCTTTACTAATCTGTAACCACTATCATATAATTGTTCTAAAAGAGTCTCCTAGATCTGATATTGTAATCATTTTTTCATCTCTTTATCTACATTGCACATACAATTCATTTCAATCAGACACTTCAATTCTTTTGCCAAAGAATGTATTTATTGAGAAAGTTCAAGATTTAAAATTGGAGATTAGTGTAATAATTTAGATTTTTTTAAAACTTGCATGAAGATTAGTGCAATAATGCTATTCCTCTTTGTTTATTACCCTTAATGCCATAAAATATGTAATGTGAAAAACTGAGTATTATTCATTGATTGGCATTAAATTAATAATAATTTCATTTATTATATCCATAAAACTTGTTTACCATAAATTTAGTGAAGCTTCACAATGCAAGCATATGCAATGCAAGTAATGTAGCATAGGTCTGTTACTATTGTTTATTTTTGTTGAGGTGTTACTGTTCACTTTTGAATTGTTTTAATGGGAATTGTGGCTCTTCTGCTTGAAATTACAGAATATATAGACAACATTTATTTAGTACATGCACTATATCTAATATTTTTTTCTCTTGTATTGCAGGTCATAGGACTGTTAAGAACATCAAATTCAAAAATGTTAAGATATATTGTAACATCCAATGCTGCAAGATGCCTTTGTAACACACCATTAAAAGATAATACTTCACAAGTCTCGACAGAATCTAGTAAAAATCTTACTTGGACACCAATTTATTATTTTCCATATATTAATTTAGCTCGTTTATTAAGTCGTTTAAAATTCTATCAATCTGCAATTACTATTGCAGCTTTTCCAATATCAATTGTATTATATAACTATGATACAATAGATATAATATCAGTTACAGTAATTACAGGAGCATCAATGTTTACTTGCATAACGCTATATGCTGTTACTTCATTGTTCAAACGGCTTATTGGCTCTATATTTGTAGATGAAAGTAAAACATATGTGAAGATTGCTCATTTAACATTTTGGGGAAATCGTAAAGATGTAGTAATTCCAGTTGAGGATATTATTCCTTTAACAGATGGCAGGTGTAAAGCAACAGATGTATATGTTAAAGTTCGTAGATATAGCTCTGATGAATTTTTTTATTTGACTTTAAGATATGGTAAATATTTTGATGAAATTGTTTTTCAAGATATATTTGGAGACTTTGAAATTCTTTGTTTAAAAAAATAAATTTTGTATTATAATTTTCTCAAAACATAGATTTCTTTTACAATTTTCTCCTTACATTTATGAATGTTGAAAGTTTGTATATAGAAAATCAATTATACAAATTAACAATGTGTACCATTGTTTCAGTCTTTATTTGAAATGAAATTTTTGTTCTTGTGATGTTTGGAAGATTTTCAATGTTTATTTAATGTGAATGCTTATTTCATTTTAAATTATTAAAAAATGTTCAAAAAATATTTTTTTTGCTCTATTCTTGAATAATGTTGTCATTGTATATTATTAGTGTTTCAAGTAAAATATAGGGTGTTTAAAAAAAAAAAAAGAGTGCATAACTAAATATCTTTTGAGATATTGGTCATAGATTCACAGTTCTAATTTAAGAAATGTTATAATTAAGGTAGACTATCATATGTAAATTTTGATCGTGTCATGCCTTTTAGTACAAAAGTGCAAAATGTAACTTTTTATACATGCTCCTTAAAAAAATCGGCAGTGAGTCCAGTCTCAAGGAGCTGAAATGGTTTTGAGTGAATAACATTTTGTAAAATAAAACTCAACTTTTGTAATGTCACACACACACACAATAAAAAAAAAAAAAAAACCAACAACAGAAAAACTCAATCCAAAATCTGATTATATACACTTAAAAGGCTATTAAAGAGATACAAATTCTTGCTTATTGTTTATAGCTATCATTTTTAGTTTTTAAGATATGAGTATTACAAACTTGAAAAATATAAAAATTTCATACTTCAACTTGACAAGACAATTACTTGACAATTATTAGCATGTAAATATATATATATATATATATATATATTTAGAAACCAAGTATGAAAAAAAAAAAAAACCTCGTTCAGACATATACTCTTTTTTTTTTTTTAGAGTTTGATCCAATTTTATACAGTTGTAAGGCTTTCAAAGATACAAATTCTTGCTTATTGTTCAAAGCTAGTCTTTTAATTTTTGAGATATTCCATTTTTTAAGTATTACAAACTTAAAAAATGGAAAATTTTCAATCTTCTTCAATTTAATAAGACAATTTTACTCGAAAACTGCAAGAGCTTTTATAATAATATATACAGATTTTAATACTAAAATTTTCTAAAACACATTTTTGTCATTTACTATTTATATCTATCTTTTATAGTTTATTATATATTTTGAGTGAAAGTTAGAAAAATAAAAATATCACTCACTCGGAGAGCTACTGTTTAAAAAAAAAAAAAAACGGTTCAAAATATTAAAATTCTATCTGTTTATTTTATAAAGTGAAAATCAATATTGCCTGTTACACAAGCATATAATTAGAATTTTAGTTTCTATACATTTTTAATTAAATATGTGAAAAATTGTACAGTAATAAAATGATTCTCATTTAATTAAAAAAAGTTCATTCTATTTTATATCTTATCATAGTAATGGAAATTTTTTTTTTATGAATTGATAATATTTACATAATGCCAATTATGAATTGTACATAATTAATATGAATTATTAGACACTTTTAACTGTGCTAATTAGGTTGTTTATATGGAGTCCCCAAAAGTATATCATTCTGCGATATATGCAGGGTGATTAAAAAAAGATGGTCCAAACTTTACGAGGTGGTAGTACATACCAAACCAAGCATTTTTTGTCATAGTTTACCAGGTTGGAAATGAAACAAAGGCATTACAGGGCACTTACTCATTGGGAAGCGGCTGCTTCCCAAACTTAAAAGTGTCGTTCTTGTTATTTTCTGGAAATAAACCATGTATGCAAAATTTCATCTGGGGAACAACCCTAATGCAAATTTTTGTAACACCAAATGTTTGACGTTATCAGTTTGCAGCAGTTATTCGCAGCTCCAACTTTTGAGACGATAGAGAAATTTACAAATAGGGAGAAAGTAGATATGTATTTCATCTATGGAGTTGCAAATGGGAATGGAAGAGAGGCCTGACTATACGGGGAACGTTTCCCCAATAGGTGGTTGCCCAATCATAAAACATTCGAATGTTTGCATTGGCAGCTCTGTGAAATGGGATCCTTTCTTGCTACCAGATCGTGCAAGGAGTGCTAGAACATCAAGTGTGAAACAAGCAATTCTGGAGACAGTAGCAGTTTGGCTACGCACAAGCACAAGAGCAATGAGGCATATTGTTGGTGGTGGTGGTGTTGTTGAGACCCAGACCGTCCGACCTACCAGAAAGGTGCAAGGTAACAATCCACAGTATGGCGGATTTTGCATGGGGAATAGTTATACGCATACCATCTTCAGGGGCATGGTAGCCTAGTGGTTAGCGTTTGGGAATTGCACTCGGTAGGCCTGGGTTCAATTCCAGCCACAGCCAAAACTACCGCCATATTTACACAGAGTACAATCACATTAAACATGTGGGTCCGTAAGTCCTTCCGAGAGGTTGGTGGTAGGGGAAGGAGTGTACGGTCCCTGTGGATGCCTTCCCCATTGGGTTCCAGTGTAAATTGGCTGGCACTTCCCAGCCGTCCAAACAGTTACCTTACACCTTTCTGGTAGGTCGGATGGTCTGGGTCTCAACAACAACACATACCATCTTCAGCAAATCCAAGCAATGACTGCAGCGAATTATTCTTGTCTTATGGAATTCACCTGCTGGTTCCTGGGGCAGAGTGCTGTGCAGCCAGATTTTCCGAACACTGTGCTTATCATGGTTGAAGCCACCTTTGCATGTGATGGCACATTTAACATCCACATTGAACATGTGTGGGCACGTGTAAGCCCACATGCACGTTATTGACGCTTCTCTGTCAATGTGTGGGCAGGAATCATCGGCGACCGCTTAATAGGACTGTGGTGATTGGGCGTCGCCGGGCCCCGAACCAGGGACCCTTTGGTTACAAGACCGACATTATAATCACTGAGCAAAAGCTAGCTCCTCCTCTGTTCTTATAATTCGGATACAGGTTTCCAAGCATCTTTGATCGATGTCTTTGCTGCCGTACACTCCCTCCGCTGATGAGGAAATGCCGGGAGGCGTGTCGCCTCGGTGTGATGGCCAGTCGTGGTTAACCAGGAAGGGAGTGTCAAGGCTTCTGACTCCGTGTGGTGCTACCATCTCGTGTTGAGATCGTTGGAGAGGAAGGTTGCGTATTTCAAACGTCCAGTCATCATTGTGGCGATTGAGCGTCGCCGGGCCCCGAACCAGGGACCCTTTGGTTACAAGACCGACATTATAATCACTGAGCAAAAGCTAGCTCCCCCTCTGTTCTTATAATTCGGATACAGGTTTCCAAGCATCTTTGATCAATGTCTTTGCTGCCGCAGGGCCATATTTTATGCCGGAATGACTTGATGGGAGAACGTACCATATTTTCCTGCAAGAGGTCTTGCCGGAATTGCTGAAGGATGTTCTAAGAGACATCCGGCAGCATATGTGGTTTCAGCAGGATGGAGCACCTGCCCATTTTGGGTGAAAGGTAAGGAACTATCTGGATGTCACTTTTCCGGGCTGATGGATTGGGCGAGGTGGTTCCATAGCTTGACCCCCACAATTGTACGATCTGTTGTGTCTTGTCTTTTCGTGGGGATATCTCAAGAGTCTATGACACTCCTCTTGAATCTGAAGAGGAACTTGTTGCCAAAATTTCGGCCACTGCTGCCGAAGTGCACCTGGTCTGTTCGAGAGGGTTCGCCAATCCTTCCATCGTCACAGCAAGATGTGCATTCAGGTTGGCAGTTGCTTTTTTGAGCTATTACTGTAATTATTGTTTATTAAATGTCATTTTATAACTTCTAAGCCATTTTTATGTTTTCGCTTCACCTCATCAGTTTCACCATTAAGCATCTACTGGCACCTTTACGTTTCATTTCCGAACCAGTAAACTATGACGAAAAATGCCTGGTTTGGTGTTCACTACCACATCGTAAAGTTTGGCCAATCTTTTTTTAATCACCCTGTATATGCCTTCAATATATATATATATATAAATTACTTTTATAAGATGTAAAAAGTAAGTCTTCTGAAGAATTGTTAATATAAAAAAACCTTCTCATTAAGAGACACAACAGCAGCTGAGAAGTGAATCATTTTGCATGAAACATGTTACCCCAGTGCACCAAAAGAAACTGCACATTACAGGCACCTCCTTGCTTTTTGTTTTGAAAAAAAAAAAAAAACTTCTAAAATTTAAAAATGTTTTCAGTCTTTTGAAAAGTAGTTTGTGATATAGACAAAGAGTAAAATTTAATATTTATTGTATATATTTTTATCTAATCTTGAGAAACAGATGTTTCAAGAAATTGCTTTGAACTGGAAAATAATTTGAAGCAAAGAACAAAGATGAATCAAAAGATAGCTAATTAAAGGCATATCCAGGAATAATTTAGGCATCTGCCCCACCCCCAATTCTTAATAAGAAAAGAGCTTTTTTGATTATGTGGGATATTTACATTTATAAACTGAGTTGTTTGATCTTATCAGCTTGTGTGATAACCCCCTCGCCCCCAAATATTTTTATGTATATGCACTGTCTAATTATTATTGCACAGATACAGTAAACAACAACAAATAAAGTTTCCGATAGTGACATTTGTTATGGAAACCTAGCAAATTTCTTGCAAAAGAAAGTCATTTGGGTGCTAATGTAGCAATAAAGTTTTGACTATGGCTCCCACACATGAAAGTTGCAGAAATCGGGCTAAAATTTTTAAGGAGGAAACACTATTCTCCTACCCCTTTGACATGCTGTATGAAATGACTGCCATGTAATAAAGCCATTATAACATTAAAAAAAATTTAAAAACCCCAAACAACCTTTAAAATATTAGCTAATGTATATAGATTACATAAAATATACTGGAGATCATGCTCATACAAGGTATCAATCTACCAGACAGGAAAACGTCAAATATTTTCACATTCATAAACCTAGTTTCTGATTTCACACATACGGGATTAGAATTTTTATTTGTCCCCGATTCATCCATGTACTTTAAAACTATGGTGTCATCACTGGTGTTTATTGGTTGCTAGCCAACTAGCATTAATATAGTAACTATATATCACTAATAATAGTAATATAATCACTAGTTGACTTCTAAATAAAGGATTTTGATAAAATTGATATTTACACATTTGTCTGAATGTTGGTAGTAAATCCAAAAGTAGTTTCAGGAAAATTCAGTTAATTTAGCAGCTGCAGTTTAGCAATTGAAGGCATCAATTAGAAGTTTGCTTTAAATCACGTTTTATAGTTGGTAATTTGATCTCCCTCCAGGATATGATTTCATTTTTAAAAATCTATAGCAAAGTTTGCTAATGTTAAAAAATGTTAGACTAGTAGAGAAAGTAATTATGACATGAATGTGGCACTCAGCCAATGTGAACTGCTAGAAAGTGAATTATGATTAAGGTTCAAGTACGAGTAAAATGATTGAGTCATGAAATGAATAGTTATCAATCATGGGCAGTCACCATCAGTTTTAAACAATTTTTTTCCATCCATTGTGGAAAATTTAAATTGGAAACTAACTCCACATCAACTGCATTCAGGATATCTTACAAAGTGGTTCTTTCCAAGTTGTGAAATTTTATAAAATGGGTTGAAGTTCGTGGAATTATCGTTTTCCATAGAAAATAACGCTTTAATCAAATTCTATTAGAATTTGAATTATTTATTTGCAAATTATATTAAATTAATATTTTTAATTATTTATGGAATGAATATCAAAATATATAGAATTGCATATTTCACGTTTTTATTATTTTAATATACATGTATTACTATATTCTTTAGTAAGTAACATCACTAGAAATAATAAGTTCGTACCATAAGCATCCGGACTGAATCCCAAAGCCTTCATCACTCATGATCCCAAGTTATGTATTCATAAAGGGATTTTATCTACCTCGACCCCCCCCCCCCCCCCCAAGGAACAGCGGTGGGGTAGGTAAACTTGTTTCTGAGAATTCTCAGAAAATACTTTACCTCCTTAGAGGAAATGGGACTAATCTTTTGGCACGTATTGAATGCCACCTATTCCAGAAGTATATAGAATTAACGAATTGTCGCTTTTCAGTAATTTTGAACAGGTTCATCGCTAAATACGTTGTGCCATCTAGTGGTAGCGAATTAAAGCTTGAAACACCAAGGAATCTTCTTAGGAGAAAACGAATCCGGAAAAGTTACTAGCAATCTTTGCTACAGCATTTTTTTTTTACTAGTAATTAATTTTTTTAACTAACAATTTACTAATTGTTATTGATGAAATCATACCATCCCCCACCTTTCCATTATTTCTGCAAAGAATAATAAATATTTTGGGAATAGATTAAATAACATATTTTTGATGTTTGAAAATTTTTTAGCAGACTGAATTTGTATCTTATTTATTTTTACTTCAATTTAAGTAGACAAGTTGGGATTCATTAGATGCATAATCACAAATTTTATGCTCTTGCAAAATTTCATGAATGTAGATGTGATAGAATTCACATAAAGCAGGGACATTTTTTTTGTTGAGAAAAAAACTATTAAACACTTAAGAATTGATATGGCATTTTTGGTTTACATTTTAAGCTTAATTCTTTCACTTTTCATGAGATGAAAGATACATAAATTGTATATTTTTGTAATCAGCAGAACTTATTTTATTTTTTGATTTACTAAAAACAAAATCAAGTTTTTGAATGTTAATACAACACTTATGGGGACTAAGATGTCAAAGTTATAGGCTGTATCACTCTAAAACAGTATATTTCTTACAAGTTAACTGATATTCTACCATGTTCTTCAATATCTTTTTTTTCAGTCATACAAATCTTGGTATTTAGTGATGGTCTCTGTTGTATAAAACTGACACTGAACAATTATTTGATAATTTATAATTTATTCAATTATAATAAAATTCATCAAATTGCCAAGTAGAATATAAATTAGAAGCAAAACAAATGTCATTCATAAATGCCATCTATACAAAACATGTTAACATGTGACATTTTAAAACAAAATAGTTGACATGAGATATTTTTCTGCACCTTTCCATTTGTACTTTAAACCTGTGGATATACACATTAAAAAGGTCAATATCTATGCATTCAAAATTAGCATTTATATTCTAAACTTTAGAAAATTGATTGGAATAAACAGAAATTAGATATATGTTATTTAATAAAAAAAAACTTTAATGTAAACAAAACATGGGTTGCTGGCAACAAAACAATTAACTAGATCTTAACTTGAAACTTTTGTGAAAGTAGCAAATGCTAATTATTTTCAAACTTTCAGCTTTTATTTCCATTAAATGGATTTTAACATTTGGTATAGGCATTTAACTGTCTTGAGACACATTCTGAATACCTTATAACAGAAAAAACACCACCAGTCTGCATGAAATAATAAAGTTAGAGGTCGAATAGTACAATAGACCTTTGGTCACTGTATTAGGGTCTTTTTGAGGCAACCACCCCTAAGTCATAGAGGTCGTATGAACTAAAATTTCAGCCTTTTACCTGGTCTTGCTGTACCACTGCTCGAACCAAATACCAGAGAGTCTTAGCCCGAATTGAAGTTCATTTAAATGCACCTAAAACATGCATTTGTGCAATTTTTTATACAAATTAAGGTAAATTTAATTTTTTCTAAATATGTATCTTTACATAGCTGAAGTCAACAGAATACATTCAATTTAAATTTATTTATAAATATTTCAAACACTGAATACATCCTACATCCAGCCTAGTTTGATCAAATTTTTTAAAAACTAAACCCGACCCAGCCTGAAACCATATTAGAAAAATCAGATTCAAGTCCATATAGACCTCTAGTTCAAGGTACAAAAGTTAACGGAGTATTAAATTTGATAAAGTGGTGGTAGTTTTAAATTTAGAAACCCGAGTTTTGCCTGTCAAATGAAAAAGTAAAACTCAACTTAGTTTAATTATATTTAGTTACATGCAACTTATACCAATATTGTCAGCTGCACTAATTATGTACTAGTCACTTTTATCAGCAACAAAAGTGGTTAACTGAAAACAAAGATGAAGTTGTGCAATATGCATCCTTTGAGAATTATTGTATATACTTGCATTAAGCACCCCCTATTATTTTATAAACATCAAAGACAAACAAATACCATAGATGAAAATTGCTGTACACGAATCAATTTTGCTTTCAATACTTGATTATACTTGGTCTTTTATAACTGCAAAAAAGATAAATTTTGTAGATATGCTGTCAGTAAAAAAGTATCAAGTAAAAAATAAATCCTTTCGTGCAAATATTCACTTGGAATTACAATTTAAGAAGTACAGCATTACTATGGCAAACAGTTAAATTTGTATTATTAATTCTTTGTTGCCTGAGGTCAATATGACTAGGGTTTCTTTTTCCATGAGAGACCACAGTTATTAAACTGATATTTAATACATGGAACTTCAAAAATTAGGGTGCAATTCATCTGCCAACACAATTAAATCAAGTAAAATTAGTTTCAAGATTTGATCTAACAGCTAAAAAAAGGTGCCAATGAAAAATTACTCTGGTAGTATCAACTGGTTTCACACATAAAATGAGACAGCTGATTAATCAGAATAAAAAATGAACTGTTTAAAAAGACACAGTTTTCTACATTTAGTTGTGTAATTGTTTTTTCTTATCTTAATGGAGAAGCTTATTTTGCTTTCAAAACTGATTGATACCGTTCATTTTTATTTAATATTTTTTTTAATAAATTATTTTTTCACTTATAAAATACCATTTTAAGACAGCCTCAGTAAGCTGTTTGTGTTTGCTAAAGATTACATTATTTTATGAGATTGATTTTTGCATAATTATTGTTTTATATGTATGCTGTATATTTTTGAAGAACTTAGAAAATGTATAATCAAAGATGTTCCAACGTATTTAGGTACTACAAAGATTACCATCAAACAGCAGTCTTCCAATTAGCATGTTTGTTGATAATTCTAGGTTTATTACACTAGAAAAAATCCTCAGTGATTGAAATTCAGAGATTAAGAAAAAATAAATTAAGAACATGTTTGCTAAATAAATCTCAAGCACATTCTGGACCCATAAGTTATCAATTAAATTCAGTGTACTTTTTCAAGACTTTCAAGGAATGTGGAAACCCCATTATAGAGAAGAGAGTTTAACAGAGGAATCAATTGTTAATTAAATATGCAACCATAACAAATTGTTCGTTGTATTTTACTAGAACTTGCAAAGATGACATTTTCATTTAAATACAATATTACACTTAGTTTTTAACTGCAGCTTGATTGTATATGAACCATTTAAGATTACTCACAAATAATAAAATTGCAATAAAAGCTTGATTTGTAGTATAGTAAAACAAAAGATTTTGACCGGTAAAGAAATAGTACAAAATATTTATATTTTGGAATATTTTCTACATATAAGAAAATATTTAGTGACACTTAAGCATTTAGCATCAAAACAGTAAAAACATGAACATTTTTATTCATATTTTTAGAGGTAAATTACTATGTACAAGAGCAGTTCTTCAACATTAATATTAAAAATAATATTCTCTCATCATTTGAGTACAGCAATATACACTATTTTGAATTCTTTTCGTAAAATCAATGTTAAGTACCACATTTTATCCCTATAGGCTGCAAAAGATTTAGTTTATGTTGAACAGTTCTCTCAAGAACTTTATCACTATTGATATGATTTCAATAAAAACAAAATATAATGTAATTAAGGTACCCAAAACTGAAATATCTTTGTGGACATGCAAAACATAGTTTTAGAAACTGAACAATCACTGTCATGGCAAAACATACACTTATTTTATAAGCAACATGAAAATTTACTAATTATATAAAAATGAACATACATTAATACTCAATTGTATGGAATGTTACAATTTTATATAAACATGCAAATGAATAATTTAACAAATATTTGTTAATACATATATGCTGTCTGAATTTGTATATTCTTTTATGTTTACCTACTTTGCCATAATAATTCAAAATATTTTCAAGTACAAATAATAAGCATATTTATTCTAGGGATTCCCAACCTTTATCATACCATGGCACATAAAGTTAAAGTTCATTTTTTCAAAACACTGGAAATAAATTTGGGAAATCATTTTTCATTTAATTGCACATTGTATGCACAAGTAAATACTGCTTTATAAATTGGCTTAACAAGTTCTTTTTTGAAGTTCTAGCAAAATTGAAAATAAGAGCATTAATTGCAATAGATAAATGTTAAATATTAAGAAATCATAGAATTTCAAACTACTTCTTACCTATAGTGAAAGCAGTAGTGGAGAATAATATAATATCAAATATATATAAGTAAACATAGCACAGAATCACCGGAAACTGTGATATTCAAAAGCAGATTCGAATACCACATAAGCTACTAATTTAATAAGGAGAAGATAAGCAATGTGACTACACACAATATATAAAGTAGCAGACTGCTGTTCATGGATAAGCTGAATCCTCCTAGTTAGTGCAACACAGATCAACAAACATGAAGTAAAATTGATAAAATAGGCCATATGGAAGAACTAGAGAGGTTATGCTATGAATTTCCCAAAAATGAAAGATTCACAACACCACCAATTAGAAAAAGCAAACTAAAGAAGGATTGAGAATCTACCCGATAGAGCCAATCAGAAAGAAGAATAAAGAACCATCAGTCCAAAACACCACATAAATTAGAGTAAAATGTTTGAGCGGTTCTTCATTCCACTTCCTGATTGGTTCTACCAGGTATTCTCAAATCACCTTTAACTTGCTGTTTTTTAATTTGAAGTTCTGAATTCACCGTCAGGTCCTCTATTTGTACCTATTTTATCGTAAGAGTATCTAGCATATTCTCAAAACAGCTGTATGCTGCTTATATTAATTGGTGTGTAATTGTGCTGCTTTTCTTCTCAGTATCCTTTTCCCAAAGTGTTTTTACTCATTGATACATTTAAAAATTATACATCTCACAACAAATTTGAAACTTTGTTTAAAGTGCCATGACAAACCAATAGAGAATCCCTGATTTATAAACTGGAAAATCCACAGCAAAAATTTTTTTATAAGCATTTTTCTCTACAATTCTTTTACAAACCAAGATCTACATTACCATTTAATTATTACAATTTTTAATATGTTAATATCTCTACTGTGGGAATATGTAAGACTTATGCTACAAATGCATAAGCAGAATGCGACCTATTTTGAGAAAAACATGGTACTAATGCATGTGAAGTAAACAATGGCAAATATTCCAAGAACCAATTAAAACCTTACAATGTGGATTTCATTATAAAAACAATCTACAGAGTTAGGCTAACCATCTTCATCGGTTGACAACAGCAGATTCTACAAAAGACAGTTAGAAAATAATAAAGGTAATTGAAATGTTGAATATTGTTATTCCGAAATATTCAGCTACATGTGTTAGAGAAAACTTTTAATCTAGTTCATCTTGACTTATTTTATAAGAATCTTTGGAAGATCCAGGTACTGGTTCAGAATTTTCTTCACTGAAACTATCATCAAAACCCTCAAATAATGATTGAATTAAGTTACCTATAAGAAAAATCACAAAATAATTTGTCTTTTTACATGATAAACACAAACATTTCTTCCAAATATGCAACAAAGATGACAGATTTAATTTAAAAATATATCTACTTCCGAGCTCAGTCTTGTCTTGCAAAATTATGAGTAAGATTAACTCTTGCAACTCAAAAGTATGAGTCAAAATTTCAAATTTATGAGTCATTTCTGTAACTTTTTGACATTTATAATTTCAATGTTAACAAGAAAGATTAATCTAGCATAAAGCATTGAGTATGAAACACTTTCCAACTTCAATGCAATTTTATTTAAACATTTCTAAAATGCGATACATTCCTCGGTAATATTTTAAAAATTATAACAATACAACATTAATTTATTATATTTGAAAACTTAAAACTTCATCGAAAAAAAAAATGAACATTCAAATGACGGCATTGAAATATGAATTGCCTGGTTTAAACATCTCTAAAATGTGATACATTCCTCGGTAATATTTTTAAAATTATCATAATACTACAATAATTAATTATATTTGAAAACTTCATCGAAAACAACTGAAATTTATTTAAATGACGTCATCGAAATTTAACACGCCTGGCTCTCCCTATAAAAGCAGCATTTCATTCATAAATAATTTCCCATTCATGTCATTCATCACAATACTATAATAATTTATTTTATTTAAAAATTTAAGACCATGGAGGTACAAGTAATTAAACTCTATGCTTAAAACTTCATCGAAAAAATTGTCCTTCTCTCTGTAAAATCAATGAATATTTCATTCATATCAGCTATATTGCAGACTCCATGAGCTAAATAATTTTACGTTAAAGAAATGCAGCAATTCTTATACAACTCATTCTATATATTTTGCTGTTTACATTTTCCATAAGTGAAAATTAGGCTTCGTTGTAGAAATAATAAAATTTGGATGATCATTTAAATTCAAATATATTGTAATTGCGTTGTTTCAGTATGTAGATGCTCAGAATTTAAGCAAAAATAAAGTGGCTTTAGGACGGATACAATACTAAATATGAATTGAAAAGAATTTTAAAAATCACGATTTTGACAGAAGATGGATGCCATATTTCATTTTGAAGTGGGTCACGTGATCTTTTCATATAATGGTCACGTGATCTCTTCATATAAAGGGTGTAATTATTATTTTAATTTTTACTTAAAAAACTATTGAATATATTTTGCTGAAATGTTTTTTATATATTTTATGGGATAATTTGAATATATCCTAAAACTTTCAAAGCAATTTGTGAATTTTAAATCCGCTTAAAAAATGTTTGAAAAATTAGGTCCCATAGGGTTCAATGTACACATGTCCCCCGATTTACACGGAAGATAGGTTCTGCACAAAACCGTGTAAATTGAAATCTTGGATTTTGCTAAGTAAAATCGTGTAAAACGAAAATAACCCCAAAATGTGCATGATATTCAGTCATTTATTTAAGTAAAACAAAAGTAAGACATCTTAGAAAATTTAAAATTATACTTAGTTTATAAAACAACAAACATATGAATGTAGTAATATAACATATTTAATTTATTTTACATTAGGAACAAAGAACAAAAAAACAAAAAGACCCTTAAAAATTAATTATAAGTTTAATCACTGTCATCAACTTTCATGTACTATCAGTCTTTTCTTTCTGATAGGTATGATGTCCCTTTCATCACTTGAGCTTTCTTGATGCGATTCTGGTTCAATGGCTGACGAATTAGACAAGATCTCGGGTTGACAAGACTTTGTCATGAAATCGGTAATTAACAATTGCGTAAGTTTTTTTGCTAAATCTTTATAGACCTCTTCATATTGATTTAAGCATTTACGAAGGTCTCACTGGAATCGCGGAGAGCTCGATCAACATTTGTGTCATATTGTAAGAAATGGTTGCCCAATTTTCTTCCCAAATCAAGTCCTACGCTTATGATTCTTGCTGTGAACGCAACTGGTTCAGATTGCTCTTCACCAGAATCATTGTCTTCATCATATTTGCTTGTTTCACGAATCATGTTAATTAAATCATCTTCATTCAATTCTTCATCAGCCATTATTTCTTCAATATTTGCCTGAGCTAAATCTTCAAAACCTTCTCCTCCTATAGTATGGGCCAACTTAGTGATCTGAGAATATTCATGCTCTATTGGTGATTTATCATTTCCACTTTCAACAACATCTGGCCATATTGCTTTCCAGCAGGAGTTGATCACTGATTGTTTGATCTGAATGTATGACAGTCCAACATGCTTAACACAATCTAAAATTGTAAATTTCTTCCAAGCATCCATCAGAGTAAGAGATTCATCATTCTCCATTTATTCCAAGATATACCTGAAAGTTTGCTTGATGTACAGTGCTTTAAAAGTCGAAATTATTCCTTGATCTAACGGCTGTAATAAGGAAGTTGTATTGTTTGGTAAAAAAATAACTTTTACATTTTCGTGTTGTAAATCTGGAGGATGACCTGGTGCATTATCAATTAATAGAAGAGCCTTAAAAGGCACACAATCCCTTTTTAGTTAAATAATTTTTGACATCTGGAACAAAGAAGTTATGGAACCATTCATTGAAAGCTATGGCAGTGACCCATGCTTTTCTATTAGCCATCCAATAGACGGGAAGGTTTTTGATATTTATTCCTTTGAATGATCGTGGTGATTTTGATTTGTTAATCACCAATGGTTTCATCATATAATCGCCAGAAGCATAGCAACAGAAAAGAACTGTTATACGACTTTTCGCTACTTTATGACCACTAGCTGATTTGTGAGCTTTGGCTATAAAGGTTCTTTCTGGCATTTTTTTCCAGAATAATCCGGACTCGTCAGCATTGAAAACCTGATCAGAAGTGTAGGAGTTAACGGCAATGATTTCAACAAGTTTTGCCGGATATTGTTGTGCCGCATCCGAATCAGCAGATGCACTTTCACCTTTCATTCTCAGATTATGTAAAGAATGTCTTTGTTTGAAGCTCTCGAACCACCCATGGCTTGTGGAAAAATGATACCTTCTTTTCAGAGGACGAAGTCGACGGAGAATGATTCTTAAGTGATTGATAAATCTTCAAAGCTTTATTTGTAACAGCATTGGTATCGATCGGGATTCGCTTTTGAGTTTGGTCTTCTATCCATATCACTAAGGCTTTTCCCATATTTTCCATTGTAACATCTCTAACATATGAAGTCGTACTCATACTGCTGCAGGTTCCAGCTGCTACACTTTTTCTAATGGAGTCTTTATTTTTTCTTATTGTCCTTATTGTGGCTTCATTCATGGAGTAAAATTTAGCAACATCCGTTACTCTCTCTCTATTACGTAGACTGTCTAATATTTGAATTTTAGTTTCTAAAGAAATAACTTTTCTTTTCATTTGATTTTTCTTCAAATCCTTTGACATTATAGAACCTTAACAAATTTACGCAAACTATAAAGATGCAAGAAAAACTATAATTTTGAAAACTTACCAGTTCAAAAGATAAACGCACAATAATATAAGCTTTGCTGCTAAAATGTTTCTGCACTATGTACTTGCATGAACCAGATAGCTTTACTGTTGTGAAATACATACGGGGATTCCCCTATTACGGGGATTTCCCCCAAATGTATATATTTTACAATACCGGGAATCCCCTGTTGTTTTCATCAGTGTTACCAAAGGAATAAAATTCAAAAATGTCATCAAATCTTTGTATAGGTGTATATGAATTTTTTGAAATCTGTTAATTTATAAACCGTGTAAAAGCAAAATCGTGTAAAACAAGTGCCGTGTAAATTGGGGGATAAGTGTATTTCATTTTTTCAACCCGGGTTCAATCCAAAACTAATTGGTGATATTATTCATTTATATTCCCATAGGTCCCACAGACCGTCTGAACAACATACTAAAATTTCATTTTGATGAAGTCATTTTTACGGCAGTTATCGTGTTGACAGACAGTAAAACACTTTTCAACTTTGTTGTAAAGTGTTAATTATAAAAAGATAGAAATCCTAATAACTTCAATTTAAATGAGTTTTCAGAATAATATCAATTTATGAAAATATAGCATTTTTTGTCAAAGTTTACCAGGTTTGAAAACGTAAAGGTGCCAGTGGGCACTTAATGGTGAAACCGAAAAGGTGAGGTGAAAACACAAGAATGAATTAGATGTTATAAAATCACATTTAATAAACAATAATTATAGCAATGGTTCAAAAGAGGAACCGCCAACCTAAATGCACGTCTCACAGTGGCAATGGAAGGATTGGTGAACTCTCTTGAACAGACCAAGAATGTCGCACACTTCAGCAGCAGCGGCTGAAATTCTGGTGACGAATTCTTCTTCTGATTCAAGAGGAGTATCATAGACAAGAGTCTTAAGATAGCCCCACAAAAAGAAGTCAAGACACGACAGATCGGGCAATCATGGGGCTCCATTGTCTTAAAAGTTGGAGCTGCGAATAACTGCTGCAAACTGATATGGCTGTATATTTAGTGTTACAGAAATTTGCATAAGGGTTCGTCTTCTTCCTCAGATAAAATCTGCATATGTGGTTTTCTTTAACCAGAGAATAACAACCAGAATGACGCTTTTAAGTTTGCAGAGTGGCAGCTTCCTGATGAGTAAGTGCCCTGTAACACCTTTACACTTTATTTCCAACCTGGTAACTATGACGAAAACTGCTTGGTTTGGTGTGTATTATTACCTCATAAAGTTTGGTCCATCTTTTTTAAATTATCCACTATAATGAACCAGAGATTGCCAAAATGCATAATTACATGTCTGGTACACATCCAAATACATGTTTACTCCTTAACGATTTACAACAAGGTTCCCAATTATTCTTATCAAAAAAATTTAAGAACCTAAGAATTTTTAAAGACCACTTTCAGAACCGATATTACTCAGATTTTAAATTTTGGATTAACTGATATTCAAAGATACAATACAGCAAGGACACAAACTGAAAATTGTACAAATGTACATAAATTGCCAAATTTTTAGAATTCATCCAAATTTTCGTGTGAATGCTGATGGCAAGAGAAAAATGGTTGAGTCATATCTTGAGAATGAGAAATAAAAATTTTTTTTTTTGAAGAGTACTTTGTTGCAAATTCAAGCACTTTTAAGAGCCTTAAAAACCAGGATAAAACTCAAACACTTTTCATGCACTTCAAGGACTATACGAACCCTGTACAACTGCTATATACAATGATTTTTTGGAGTTACTTCAGTTTCTTACACATGCTGTGGAAATCAAATTTGTGTGTGGAAACTCAGTTGTTGAATGAATATTTTTTACAAAAAGCAATATTTTCTCCCATATATTTTTATTTCCTAATTTGCAACAGTTTAATTTTACAGAAAACCATTTACTATATCCACTTCGCATATAAGTCGACCCCGTACTTTAAGAGAAAAAAAAAAATCAGAAAAAAACCCAAAAACTCTCAAATAAGTCAATTCAAAAAGAGAATTTTTTTTATATATATTTATTCAAAAACACTTGAGAATGAAAAAAGAAAGTTATATATATAAAAATAAGATTTAATTTGCATAACAAAAACTTCATCATAACCTTTTAAAGTCTGATTCAGGTTAATACATATAGTCTGAGTCAAACTTGTCAAATGATTAAAAAATGTGTTTCTTCGTCATTGGTGCACCATGCAAATATCAACAAATATCATTGTGCCAATGTCATAAGAATCACTGTTATCCTCACTTATAAAAACTCCATCATCTGTGCCATCGAGTTTATTACTAATGCAATGTTTCTTGAATAATTTAGTGACCATTTCTCACAGATATTGCATACATGTTCCAAGAGTCCTTGACCCACCACACAATAAAAACAATATATGGCTTATTAAGGTTTCTGCCTATTATTTGAGCTTTTTTTTCATTAACCCCAAATTGACATGAAGCAACACAGTTGGTGGTATTCTCTGCAAAAGAAACCACTTTCAACTTAAACTGCTGCATTATAGTTTTACACAATTCATATAATAAAATGTGTGGCTCTGAAAAGAGCTGTTTTTTATTATCAAAGATGATGAACCATAATCAAAGAAGCGAGAGATAAACATATACAATCAAAAATGAGTAACATGTAATAGTAGCTGCACTTAGTCTAGGCATGATATAATAAGCTGGTCGTTGGGAGGGGGCAGTTACTGTATTATGGGCACACAAAGCCAAGAGTGTTGAAGTGCAGAGAAATTAAGATGGGAGAATCGCGATTGTGTAATTACTACCACATCGTTTTAGGATGGATTACCTCATAGAAGAGCTTTTAGGTTTTCGATTTTTTTTTTAGGCTTCGTCTTTCGCATATAAGTTGACACCCCCACTTTGAAGTTCTTTTTTTTTGTCACAAACTTTTCAACTTATATGCAAGAATATATGGTAATCTTTAAATTATTTCTCCATAAACATGTGGCTCGTGGTGAGAAAACAAATATTGAGAAGGAACTCTTTCTCCATCCCTGCTCACTGACATTCACTAACCCGGAGTTTGCTTTGAAAGCTTGTTCATCTCTCTCTCATAGGGAGTGGATGTCTTCTGATCATCACTTTGCGATGTATAAAGATCTGTCCCTAAACCCGTTGGCCTATCAGTAACTCCAACGGTTTTGATGTTCATTCCTAGTGATTGTTTTCACTTTGGCAGAATTTATAATAATGTAAGAAACAATCTGAGCTATTTTAATAATGAGATAAATATTTAATTCCTGATTAAACTGATTGTATAATGCATGTAGTTTAAAATACAAACAAATTAAATGATTTCTATTACGCAGTTAGCATGACAAAAGTTCTAACATCATGAAAACTAATTTTTCTAATTACTTTATTTGTTTATAAGAATCAACAATAAGGCATAACTGTTAGATACAATAATAATTACGTTTTAATCATAATTGTTTATGACAAAAATAGTTTTAAAATGCTTTGTTCATATGAATCAATAATCATTGTCCTCAGCCATATTTGTGACAATTCTGTTAGTAACCCATTACAGAGAAGTTGGCTAGACTTATTAAATATTTTTGCTCATACTGGCAATGCAAAACTTTATTAATTAATATTTAGTTAATCAAAGTATAAATCAATTTTACGATTTGTAAATTGCAAATCGTAATTTCAATGTTACGAAAGAATGCTAAAATTTGCGATTTTGACAAAAGAAAGCTAAAATTTATGAGTTTTACAAAAGAATACCTAAATATACCGATTCTTACATTATATTTGGGTATAACATTTTGATATAATTACTCATAATTTCCAGGAGATTTTCCAGGAGTTTAAAGCTAAAAAGAGCAGGAGTCTAAGGAGTCTAAGCTGTTTAAGGGGGGGGGGGGGGGGAGCCTTATACAATATAATTTTAAATCCAGGAGTTTTATAAGGATTTATAGGAGGCATATATATGAACCCTATTCTAAAAAGATACAGGGTTTATTTTCAATCTGATATTATTTATGATAAAAGTGAACATAAATATATGGAATATGAATGTATAAAAAAGTTAAGTGAAGCCTCAAATGTCAGACATTTATAAAATATTTCTCAAAACATACCAAATAGTCCTTGTTGCTTTGGTGGAGGTGTTAAACCAAAGAAAACTTGTCCAATACGTTCAACATACTGTAAATAATAAAAATTATTAGTGACTTTTAAAATTTTTTAAAAAAAGTATTCATTATGGTCCATCATTTACAATGAATTTTTATAATAAACAGAAAACAAGACAATGTTACTAAACACATTTTTAAAAGTATAAGTCTTTGTAAAGAGGCATTTTTTCCCTTTGCAAATCAGAGCTGTTATGCAATTCATGAAAAGATGTACAGCTTTTTAGGTTTTCCAGAGAAGCTTCTAGTAGAGCTATAGTAAAACCAGAAGAAGCTTTTACTGGAGCTATAGTGTTCAGTGGAACAGTTTAAGAAAAATTGACTTATTGATCAGATTGTAATAACGATTACAGTAATGGCATAAGGCAGGTAATACATTTTCCTAAGCTTCCAACTAATGTTTTAATGTCCAAAGTTATTCTTTTGGACATTAGAATGAAAGTACACTTGTTGGTAATTTACTCAGTTTTACTTTTTCTACATACATAGTGCAGAAAACGTATTGCAATGGGATCGAAAATTTGAATTGGAGTTTTCGATGGAGTTGTGTGTTTTAAACATACATAAACTCTAATTGACATTTTTGAGGTGACGTCTGTGTATGCGAGTCTTTGGCATGATATCTTGAACAAATGGAGTGTTTTGTAAGAAATTTGGTACGATTATTATAACACATTATTACAATCAAAGGAACTACATTTTTAAATATTTAAAAAAAATCATTCAAAAATTCAGGACACTCAGCAATGCTAAAATGCTGAAAAATTCTTATGCATAATTTATCATTAGAAAAGGAATGACACTTATTTTATAACTCTACTATGATCTGTTCTTGAGATATTGTATGTTTTTCAAAGAAATTTAACAAAAATATCAAAATTAAGAAGTAGTAAATATCACTAATTATGTCCGCTCTCTATATGTAATATTATGCGACAAATCAATGTCATTCTCAAGGATCTAGTTCATTCCATTCAGGAAGAAAGAAGGCACTTTTCAATAGTTGGATAATTTGATGCCAAACAATTAGCCAACTGCTATTTATTTCTTCGGATATTAATTAAATAGCAATTGCGTTTTGATGTGGATTTTGCATGCGAGTACGAAATGTTATTTTTCTTTTAGCAATAAAGTCAACAAAAGTGCTAAATTTCAATTTATTTAATGTTAATTCAATGCTTATAACATTATAGTATGGCTATTTATTTAAAAGTACATTTGGCGACTTTACACACAGTAGTAGAATGTTTCTGGATGATCTGCAACAGAAATACAGGTTTGTTGATTGTGGCTAGCGCATTGAGCTTAGCATCTGTATTTTATGGGTTATTTTCAAAATTGGCCATTTCTCGTGTATTATTATTATTTTTTTTTTCAAGTTTTACACACTTTCTCCACACATCGCTCCAAGTCCTCTGGACGAGCCGGACGGCCTGGGGCTTTCACACTTTCTCCATTATTTTAATGGCTCTCTTTAAATTCCATTTATTAAAATGAAAAGTAAATTAATATTTAATTAAAATTATATATAGATGCACATATATCAAATTTTAATTTATGCTTTTAAAATGACTATATTTGTAAGTATTCTCATTGTTTTAATTATGTTATTAAGAAAATATCTTTTTATTTTATTAATTATATATTTGAGAAATAGTTTAAAATATCAGGGGAGATTTAAAAGGTGTATAACAAAATATAAAACACTACTTTTTCTGAAAATAACAAAAGCAAAAATTTACAGAATCATTGCTAATAAACAGATTTAATAAGCAATAAAACAGCTTTATTGCTAATAATTCTTGATAAATTTTTATTAATTTACATTCCTGTTTTTATCTTATAACTTATTCAGTAATTTTTCAATCATTGTGATCATAACTTTTTTCACCACACACAGACTGTAATTAAGGGCAAAATTCTCGCAATCTAGCTTTAAATTTGATAGTAAGTATGACCAGGATCGTAGTCTTAAAATATGCTATTTTAGCTAAGTGGAACAACAATACATTATGTTGCAATATCACCACTTCAGCTCGGAAAAGTTTGGTTTCCAAATACCCATTGTGATACTTCGAGAAACTCTTTTTTGCATACGGATTATTTTAAAAAAATTATGATTATGTAAAATCTGTTATGGATATCTAACCAATTAAACAATAATTTGGCAAACTGATAATCTTTATGCATGATATGAATTCGAATACAATCGGGAAACATGGTCCCGTACTAAGACAAAATGGCTGTAATGAGCTTTTAAACTTTAATCCTATCCACTTTGCATGTAAAGTATGCAAGAAAGATACTTTTCTGTTTGTATGGCTATGTCATTGTAATCAGTGTGCATCTACGTATTTATCAATATGCAAACTTGAATGGCTCCTTGATTGAAGATTGTGAATTGTTCAATGAGATCAAAGATTGTAGGTGCTAAAGAAATTTCACTGTGAAGAAAGGGAGAACTTTTTTCATGCAAAGTAAGGTGAGGAGATCCTAGACTATGGGACAAAGGAATCCATGTTAGGGGAGTGATACAAAGGAATCCATTGGGGGCGGGATACAAAGGAATCAATGACAAAACATGCAGTAGTTTAGTATTTATTCTACAGATTATCTGAGGATGAGATAGGGGACAAGCATTTGTTGTGCAAATATAGCTTGGCAGAACAAATACTTTAGTTGGGGATTAGATGGTTGCTTTGATGATGCACCTTTCTAAATTAAATAACAAAAAGTTAAATACATTACTGACATATGAAAAAAAATTAGAATTTAAATTTTTGGAATCTGCTGTTTGAAACTCAATCAATTTTCTATAAAAAATAGTTTTTAATTATTAAAAATGTATAATACATGAGATGTATTGCTAAGCAGATACTAGCAACTACATAGCTGTTAATTGTCAAGTTAAACTTGTGCTTAATATAAGTTAATTTGGCATTTCCAAAATAGTATATATATATATATATATATATGTAAAAACATTGTGTTGTATATCTTGTACATAATTATTTTGCTGTGAAAGAAAAGAAAATATTTGTATTATGCGGAGTAAATCATGGGCTGCTCATATCACATTTTTATGTATACTATTCAAATTAGTTTTTATGCATTAATTTAACAAATTACAAATATTACTCAGAGATACAATGTTCACGAAATACAGTTACCTTACACCTTCAGATAAAGGGGCGCGGTAGCCCATTGGTTAGCGCGCTGGAGTTGCACTCGGTAGGCCCGGGTTCGATTCCAGCCACTGCCAAAGTGTTCACGTGGAGTATGATCACGTTAAACATGTGGGTCCGTAAGTCCTTCCGAGAGGTTGGTGGTAGGGGAAGGAGGGTACGGTCCCTGTGGATGCCCCCCCGACTGGGTTCCGGTCCAAATTGGGTGGCACTTCCCGGCCGTCCAAACAGTTACCTTACACCTTTCTGGTAGGTCGGACGGTCTGGGTCTCAACAACACCACCACCTTCAGATAAGTCGGCTGATTTGGGTTAGGTAAAAAAGTTTATGAAATGCAATCAAATTGCTTTGATATGGAATATTAACCGCATTTGACCATTGTCTTAAATACAGGACAGCACACATAACCTGTTATTATATAATTACAAACATGTATTTTGATTTACTTTCAATGCTTAAAAGTTTTCACAGGTTTGGTAATTACATTTTTGTACTTATTACTTTCCTCATATACATATAATGTATAAGGAAAGTATCGTGTGTACTCTGAGTCGAAAATTCAAATTTGAGTTTTTGACGGGTGAGCACGTTTCAAGCATCCCTGAACACAAATCAGACGTTTTTGAGGTGGTGTGTGTGTAAGTATGTAAGTATGTATGCATGTGTGTGTGTGTCAATGAGTTTATGGAGATGATATCTCACAAGAATCAAATGACCCGAACAAAATTTGGTACAAAATCACAATCCATGAATACTGGAAGCCTATTGTTTTTACACACAATCGAATGTTCAGAACCCTCCTAAATTCTGAAATGAAATTTTAAAAGAATCATAAAAAAATTAAAACATTCAATAAAGTTACATAAATAATTATTTCTTATGTAATTTTTCATTAGAAAACGATTGACACAAACTTTAGAACTCTACACATTTTTTAAATAAATTTATCAAAAAATCACATAAAATTAAAAAAAAAGTATTAACTAATGTGTTCACTTTTCATATGTAATATTATGCAATAAATTTATTATCATCATTTTCGTAGATGTAGCTTGTTCCATTTATGAGAGAATACACTTTGGGTAATAGCTTTGTAATTTGACACCATTAGCCTTTTATCTACCACAAGACTAACCATAAACAATGCTTGGTGAAATTTTGGTGGCGAATTTGGCGGAATATTGCCAACTTTGTGAGTTTTTTAAATGTTGCCAAATTGACAAAAATATCGCCAAATTGATAAAACTGTCCCCAAATTGATAAAAATGATGCTAAATCAATGAAAATGAAGACTAATTGATGAAAATTCAATATCTTGGAAAGAATATATTATAAAAGAAGGTACTTTGGGTAATAGTTTTGTATTTGGACACCATTAGTTGTTTATCTGCTATAAGAATAATCTATTTCACTATCCATAATGCCTGACAAAATTTTATAGCAATGAATTTGGCGGAATATCGCCAACTTGATGAGTTTTTGTAATGTTACCAAATTGATTAAAATGTCATCAAATTGATAATGATGCAAAATCAATGAAAATGACTATTAATTGATTAAAATTTAATATTTTGTAAAGAATATAAGACTACCATAAGAATAACCTATTTCTCAATCTGTAACGTTTGGCAAAATTCTGACAACCAATTTTGGCAGTATATCGCCAACTTGTGGCTTTTTTAAATGTTGCTAAATTGATATTTAAATATATGGACTATATTGCTTATAGCGGATGCTATCAATATCGATAATTGTTAATTTAGAGTTGCATAAAATATAAGACAACTGGGTACGAAATAGTTTTAGATGTTGTCATCCGGGAAAGTGCCAAATGTACAATTTAACATTACAAACACTGTGCCGTGGATCTTTTCATCACTTTTTCACCATTAAAGTAGTAAATTCATCGCATTATATAAGGAAAGTGATGTGCTGCCCACATCAGATTTTTTAATTTTATATTCATCAAAAATTTTCCGAGTATACTTCTTAAATTTGTTAATTTTTGCAGTTTTGTTTTCAATTTATTCAGCAAACAATTGTCATATTTTAAAACATGAGAATAAATCATGTATACTTATTTACATGAAATGTTAGAAAAAAAAAAAAAAAAACCCTTAAAAAGTATATTCAGAGGATCTTTATAGTTACTTATTCATGAGTCCTAAAAATGGGATGATGGTAAAATCTATCATTCTGTCATTGTAGTAAAATGGCTTATAAATGGTTACATTTGCTTTGAAACATTAAATTACAAAAAATAACTTCAAATAATATTATTTGCCTTTATTATGTATGATTTTTTTCTTCGAAAAATTGGACGTTCACCTAGATTGAAAATGTACTGAATATCTATAGGTTTCTAGTTTTTCCGATTTTGATATTTGTACAAATTTTATAGGGGTTCACAGACAGATACAGATCAAAATTGGTTAATTTGTATTTAATTAAGGGTGCTTAAAATACATAGGAGAATATGGGGGCATAATATTAAAGGCCCAAAATGCAGAGGGGGGGGGGCAGTCATTGGGTAGCACAACATAAAAATAAACTAAACATTTCAAAGATCACAGAAATAGCAGGAAGGAAGCCTAATATTAAATCTTGCAAGAAGACCCGAGTTGAATCCATTACGCCACTAGATCTATCAATATATTCACTAGTTGAATATTATGGCTATTTTAATTCTCTTTCTTTACATGCACAAATGTCACTGCTGCATGAAAATTTACAAAACTGTTTTACAATGAAGAGTCTCTAAATTTACTAGAATTTTAACATGCCATAAGAATTGAATATTTGGGAATTTTGGTTCTCAGGAACATAGTTGCAGAAAACTGAGAATGCAACAGAGGAATCCAGATTTTCTAAAGCTCTAAAATGAGCATATTATGGGGGAAAAAAAAAAAAATCCTCAATGGATGACAACCAAAATTCCAGTTAAAAAAATACAGTAGAAAGTTCATAACAATATGCAAAAAAAATTAATGTCTGTTTGTCTTTAGGGTGCTTTTAAGAAGACCTCCACTTAAAAGAAGATTCTATTGTCCTATTTTAAGGACAGGTTGTATTGAGTAAGCCATTTAAGTTTGAGTAACTTTTTTGATTTAATGTTCCTTCTTGATTAGAACAGGGTTAATACATAAATGTTCTAAAAGTTTCAGACAAATTTTTATTTTTTATGTTTAGTCAAACATGGGTTAATTTAATTTGTATCACTTTAGTGTAAATAATGTTTATAACTTTATCAGTGTGATCTATTCATTAATAAAACATTTATACTGTTTTCAAACAATAAACATTCAAATAATCGCACAAAAAGTGCTGCAAATAACATCATAAATATAAACCATAAAACAAAAATTAACTGGTCAACCAGTTTTAAAGGCAAAAAATAGCCTTCTTCATGGCTAACAAAGAGCGCAACCCCACTTATTCAAGTCAGGATGACAATTGAGGATAGCACATGTTGAGTTTTGATGGAAGAGCATGTTTCAAGTATTACTGAACTCGAGTCAAACACTTTTGAAGCAACATTTGTGTGACACTGAGTTTGTGGATGTGATATCTCATTAATGAATGGAACATTTTAAACATAATTTGGTACGATTATTATAGTTCATGAATACTAGAACACTATTCATTTTAATTACAATCAAATATTTGAAAGACTTGAAAGTTTTTTAATGAATTTTCGGAGAAAGAAAAAAGGGTTAAATATATAAACATTTTATACATAATTTTTTATTCTCAATCGAATGATACAAACTTTAGAATTCTAGCTTGAACTGTTCTCAATATATTTCATGTTTTCCAAATAATCACAAAAATGAACAGTTGTAAATATCATCAAATATGTAACACTTGGTGATAAATTTGGCAAGATATCACCAACGTGGTAAGTTTTTTAATGTGGTGCCAAATTGATGAAAATGTCATCAAATTTAGGGATTATTAAAAATTATTCTTAACAGCAAAATCTAGGAGATTTTCATTAGAAAAAAAAATTATCCAAGAGCCTTCTAAAAAATCCAGTACAAGTGGCAGGTATACAGTGATTGACATCATAATCATAACACCTTGGGTTGGGCTATTCTTAGAAAGTAAAAATCAAAAACGAATTTTAAAGCTTATCAACTGACATAAAAATTACATTAGTACCATATTTAATATCCTAACATCTACACATAAAATATTTTATCAGTTTTGATGTGAATAACGTCTATGGCCAGGGTTATCTGGCTGAAATCAGAGCATTAAGAAAAATGCAAACACTTTGAATGATTATATCTCTGAAAATAATAAATAAAAACATAAACAACTTACATCTGTTTTGTGGGAAATAGGGTACTATTTATGAATACACAAAACTAATTACAATATATTAAATTGCTCTTTTCAGGGGGGAAAAAATTCTGCAGGCAAGTCTTAGCTTACTTTCACTTGAAATATCTTCCAAACTACAAAAGATAGATAGATATAAACAGTAAGCAACAAATGCGTTGAGTAGAAAATTTAGTTTTAAATCAATAATTTGTTTATACAAAGCTTTTATATTTTTCTAGCAATCATTTTATCAAGTTGAATGTTGTAAATTTCTGATTTTAAAGTTTGTAATACTTATACCTAGAAAACTATGCTAACTATGAACAGTGAGTAATTTGCAGCACTTTAAAAGCCTTACAAGGATATATAATTGGATTTTAGATTGGACTTTCAGTTTTCAAAATATAGTAATTTTAACTTCAATATTTTAATTTGTTAAACTATTTTGGAAAGGTCATTTAAATTTCAATTGATATTCATTTGAACATAGAAAAATTAAGTTGTTTCAATTATGTATCTCACTTAAGTTATAGTCCCATATTATCTTCTATAAACGAAAGAAATGATACTGAAAACAATGAATAAAGTTATTAAATTTTATTGGCGTTTTATTTTACAAGACGTTATTCACACAAAACTAGCTTAGCTCCATTGGTCTGGAGCCATCACCGATTTTTTTAAATCTGAAATAAGATTATAACCTCACTTCCGTTATAGCTAACACAATAGACGATTTCTTCAATAGTGGGGTTGCTGAAAACAAAAAATACTTTTCCCATCTATGTGCCGCATAACAGTTTGAGTCACTAGTGCTGCTTAAAAACAGTTGCAGTGTTTGCACTGACTGGTCCTGTGTTCTCCATCGCCAGAGATGATCTCTGTGAAATAGAGAATAAACAAAACTAGTGAATTTTGAATTTCATTTGCCCTCACCAGAAATAAAATGGATATTTTTTGTTCATTAAAAATTCAGACAAAAACTTGCAATAGAAATGCAATTTTTTCATGGTGTATAACAACATTATTCCCATAATTCTTAGGGAAGCACTATTCTGTGTCTACAGTAATATCATTTGAGTGAAAATAGTTTCTGCATGCTGCAATTGGAATGTGATGTACCACTAGTCTAGCTAATTGGTACAACATTAAGCTTGGACATCTAAAAGGTTCAATGTTTTATACAAATTTATTTACTTATGTAATATATATATATATATATAACCTTTAAGAACTTCAAAAATTTTAATATTAATTTACAATTTGAAGAAATGAAATACAATGGAGCGGTCTGCTCGTGCATATTTTCTGAAGTGTTTGCAAATTGCTAGATTTAATAAAGTCAATTTAACTTTAATTCATTAAAAAATTTTAATTTATTGTAATACCTAGGAGTTTGATTTTAGGTTGTGTTTAGCACAATAGGTAAGGCTACTATTTTTATTTATTGTAATAGTTTTTGTTCAAACTGGATCTCTCGATTCATAAAAGTTAAACTAATTACTAAAATTAATTTTATCTAATAAGAATGAATTCTAATATGCTAAAATTCTGTCTTATCCAATACCTCTAGAAAAATCTGTTAAGTCATTATTCGAAATATAGAATTTTTTGCTTAGATGATTTTTAGAAAAATAAAAAAAATTCAGCATAGCGATCACACAAGATACAGGTAAGTTGTTTACTTTTTTTCTCTTTCTTATATTTAAATTTTGAACTTCCATCCAGCCCATCTTGGGCTCACATTAGAAAGAAACAAGCTTTTTTTTAATAACTCAAGAACTGGGGGAACAAAACGGTTCAAATTGGGCATAACATTGCCATTCCACCTATATTTTCATCTTTTGAGTTTTGAACCTCATTGTTCCAGTCAGCTATAGGAACATACATATTTTTCGTAAATAACTTGAGAGCCGGAATGTCAAGAAAGCTCAAATTTGGCATATTGTTGCTTTCTTTAGTATATTTTAATTCTTTAGATCATTACCAATCCAGCCGTAATATTTCATTATAAATCGGTATATTCCAAAATATAACTATTACATGATTGGAATTATTGATTAAATATATGGAATCATTACCATCATTAAATGTATAAAATCAATGATTCTATACATTATGGTGACATTTTGGAGTATTTTGATTTTTAATTATTAGTTTTGTAAAATTTTTATCTAGCCACATGCTTATTGTATGATATGAATATGTGAAAAAAAATTTTTTTTTTTTTCATTTTAGTGTATTTTAAAATAAAAGTGCGGATCTTAAAAACTCTTGCTTGCTTGTTTTAATATTTAAGTTTACAACAAAGTATTGATGAAGAAAAACATATTTTTACTATTCAGAATAAGAGAGATGCATATTAGGAAAGGTTTAATTGTGACTATGCTGTCTTACAGGTATATATTTTAAAGGGAATTATGCTGTTCATACATTATATGTATAAAAAACAACAATGAAAACTCAGCACACACAGCCGGATAAAGTTTGGCATAACAGACTTGATTATACAGTGGTCAGCATCACAATTAAGAATGGTTTATTTGGAATATAGTGAAATATCTTCGATTAGAAATTTTAATAAGTCAAAGCTGAAAGGAAGAAAATTTTCCACTTGATGAACCAAAATTTCAAAGTTCCACTTTATTTGTGAATACAAAAAATTTACTGAATTATGAATTTTTCAAAATAGACTCAAAAATGAAAATAGTAAGAAATAGAGGTATAAGTAAATGCTAAAATGTTAGAATACATTAAGTTTTTTATGCAAAGCTCAGTAAAAAACTTGTATATAGGTTAAGTTGGGTAAGTGTACAGTAAAACCTCTTTAAAGTGACCACCTAGTGTTCTTGCAAACATGGTATTTAACAGGTATGAATTGCTATTTAGAAACAAAACAAAATGATGACATACCTAAATCATAGATAAAAGTAAATAAAAAGTGTATAGTATTTGTGAATTTTATTATATAAGTAAAAGTAACTTTCAATTCAGTAATTTAAACTCTCTTATTAATGCTGTATAACTCAACATTTTTGGATGCGCAAGAATAAGACATATAGAAGAAAGAGTCTTTCAGAGAGTGTTTATCAAAAAGAACTAAACAATTTACTATTTATAAATAAAATTTATTTATATTCGTGTACTAAAATTTTCATATAAAACAGCATAAAACAAAATTGTAAGGATATCCACATCATAGGCATAGTTAGCTTTCAGCATAAAAGAGACAAAGCAGTCACTGCAAAAAAACAGGAAAATATATACAGAAAGAAGTTTTTATTATTAATCCATAAAAATAAAAGAATATGTCTATCTATTTGTCTGTTGGCAGCAAAGTGAAAGATCTCAACAACCCACAGCTACGAATATCTGGCACAGTTTCTGATATAATACAAAGGTTTTTTTTTCAAAATTCGAATTAGCTTTTGAGTTATTTTATATTGAAATCAATTTTCCCACAAATGAGTTCTTGAGCGATCTAAAACATTGCCAGAGTTTCCATTTTTACATCATTAAAAAAATGAAATGCTCTTTCCGACAGACTGTGAACCAAATCCATATTTCTTTTTTAAATACATTGAAATAAACATATTTGAGAGCATATTCATTTTCATGCATTGGGGAATAGAGAATATAATTTAAATATTTGGTATGAATATGGAGTAATATCTTTGCATTCTAATATATATATATTTAATTGCACCTTTTGCAAATCTATAATAATAAAAGAAGATGGCTGTCTATGCATCTTTTCATCTGCAACAGTGACATACAGGAAGGAAATTAAGTACACAGGTACTTCAGGACCTGGGAAGGTGGACCTTGATATTATTTTAAATTCAAATTTGTTTTTCAGTTATTTTATGTTTTAGCATGATTTTTACACAGGTGAGTTCCTTAGTGACTAAAAATATTAACTCAGTTTCCATCTTAACATCATTGGAAAGATAAAAAAATCCCCTTTTAAATAAACTTAGAATGGAAATCATAATGTTAATAGACAAATTTTTACGAATTTTTAAAAATATACACTTTTTATATGTTCTGAACGTCCCAGATTTAAAAACTGTGATATAAAAAAATTGATAGCCAATCCAATGTTTATAACTTAACATCAGCTACTTTTTTTTCTACCTAATGAATGAAGCCAAGCCTACAGAAAGGGGGAAATTTACACACTATGGATGTTATACATCCTGATGTGTGATCATAGATCACAGGAGACTTTATTTGTATGAAATTGATTTTAGTTCAAAACAGGTGATTTGGAAATTAATTGTGGTGTTATCTGTATTATTTCAGTAGCGGGTACTTTAGGACATGGACAATTGGAAACATAAAAATTGGTTGTGAAACATATGGCAAATATATAAATTGGTCTAATTATGCCGGAGATTGTTGAAATTAAGATTTAAATTGTGTCTGTTGGTAGATATTAACATAGAATGTAAGAGTCTCTACAAGTGACAGATTTTAGTTTTGTGATTTAGATGAGGGGGGGGGGGGGGGGGGCTCGTATCACACCCATTGCGCTGAATTTTATATAACTCACCTGCTTTACCACCTGGAACATTTTCTCTCTAGTTACTAATGAATTTATAAGTAAGACTGCAAAAGCTAATTTTGCACTAATTGGGGGCAATGGATTGAAGCTTCTTTTCTTTCTCTAGAAGCATGACATTACAGCTGGAGCTGTAATTCAACATATAGTTTCTAGGATTCGGCGTATTTTTCAGGTGTGCACATAAACTGGTTTGAATTAAAGACTGTTCTTGAACTAAAAAATGGAAGAGAAGCACAGTGTATTAGTAGCAGTTGTTGTTTTCTATTTTAGCCTGGCCTTTTATCATTCTATTTTAATATACTTTGTTTATTTAGGAGCTTTAGGCGAGAAGGAAGGCCTGGCCCCAAAATTTCTCCGAAGTGTCAAAGAATATTCCAAATTCTGGTAAAATTTTACCAGCGAATACTTTTAAGGGCTTCAATTGTGTGCAGCCAAATTTCTGACATGTCACTGCTACATTCATCACAAGTTAGGAGGCGAGGCCTGTATAAAAATATTAAGATCTGGGTAAATATTGAACAATTTTTTTTTCCCCTTATATTGCAAATTTGAAATTAAACTTATCCTTTTGCTACAAATAAGGGTTTTTTAGAATAGTGATAACTTATTACTTGGAAGAAAAAAAAAAAATCATAGGTTTTTATAAATACCTGAATAATAGCAAAAATTAGATTGTAGTTCAACATTTGCCCCAGTTCACTTTATTGTAGTTTTTATAAAAGTATCAGAAAATAATTTATAGTATCTCTTAATTTTTTAAAAATACTTCTTACTTTAGAAAATGACTTTTCAAATTTTAGTAAATAAAAATACCCTTTAAAAATTCTTTATGGTGACCTCTTTTTTTGTGTAAATACAGTCTCACTGAATGCTATGCAGGAATATTTACCTTTAATATTAAAAAATGTTGAATTTCGTAAGAAATTCTTAAAACTTGAATGTATAATTACATTCTTAGTTTTGCATAAACATCAGCTAATTAGTAAAATTTAGAGTTAGTTAAAATCAATAGAATTGCTTTGTTTATAATTTTTTTTTAGGAGCAGATGAGAGATTTTAAATTTTATTTTTCAAAAATTTAATATCAAATTTTAATTTTCATAAATTTAATATAATTTTTTTTCCTCACAAAATTAATATTTTAGCACAAATATAGGACTTTGTGAAAAAACAAGACAGACTTGATTTTAGAAATAGTATCAAGAAAATATTTTATTGAAAACAAGATTGCAAGTTGATATTAAATAAAAATTTACCTCAGAATAACAAGGATCTCTTTTTAAGGATGGTTGATACTGTTCACATAAAGTGCGAAAGTAAGCCAACTTTTCCCTATGTAAAAATAAATAACCATTAAATTCATAAAGAAACATTGAGTATAATAGCTAAAAAGCAAAAATCTAAAATTGAAATGTAAATTCTTTATTTAAAGCACAGCATAAAACAAACTTGACAGTATCACATGATTTTAAAGACAGAAAACTTTCTCCTTTTGGTTATGAAGACAGAACAAACACATACACAAAAGTAAGTAGGTGTACGGCATTAGATAATTACATCATATGACCCAGAAAGAAAATTTCTGAGAAACTTAAAACAGGACCCCCCCTCCCCCCTAGAAACTAGGGAGGAAAGAAGAGAACAGAATTCAAAACACTGTCAAAGTGAATATCTTAAGCACCTTATGATAAAATAAATAGGAAAACTTTTTTAGAAGCTACATAAGCAATATCAACTAACTTAAATGCATAAAAAATTGTTAAAATATTTGTAAATATTTTAAATTAAAAGGACTTTATTTACAAGTAGTTTTACAATACTTTTTTCACATTTCTAAAAAAATTAGTTGATGATGTTGCTCATAGCTTCAGAAACCGGTTTTTATTATTTTGTTATAGGACTTAAGTTTATAGTCTTATTCACCAAGAAATAGTTTTGAATCCTTCTGCAATCTTTTTTTCTTTTCTATTATACATTTAGCAACAATTATTTTCCTGTATCATACAATGCAATTAAAGACAAAAGCTTGCTAGCTTTTGTTAGCGGTTGATTTGTCTTCATATGCTGAAGAAGGCTCTCCCCCCCCCCCCCCTCCTCTGAAAGCAACTGATACTGATACTAATTTGCTGGGTTTTAGTGGATGAAGATTTTAATTTTTAGCCATTTTTGCAGCAGTTTGGACAGTAGTTTTAAATTGAGGATAATTATTCATTAGAAACACAAAGAATGTAAGTGTAGTGTACATCAAATGATTAAATAGAAGACATGCAAAGTGCCTTGTTATTTTGCAGGTGAATACACAATATAAAATGTTATAAGATCTAGAAACCTTTCAATAGCTTGTAATAAGAACTGCAGGAAGTTGAGAAGGGGTAGCAGGAACGGAAAACCAGAAGAAACAGCTGGGTGTTTTTCTGTGTAAGTGTAAAATGCAGTGGATGCTGTTGTTTTATTCTTAAGGCACAAATACCTGAAAAATGAAAGAAAAGCATTAAACATCATAATTTAGTCTTTTACATCTAAGAATGATTTAATACTATAATGTGTGAAAGTCATTGATTACTTTTTCTATAGAATTTTACTAACAGTTAGATGTTGGGTATTCTGTCATTAGAAAGGACTGTCATTAAAGTGAAAACACAACTTTGAAAATACAGAATCTAAAGTTTTGTTAGGAAATCAGAAAAGGAAGTTGGGTATTGGTTTCACACACTTCAACTTATTCAAATGTGTGTTCAGATCAGAATGGCTAGTGTAGAATTGCAGTTTCTCAACATTTATTTATTGGAGTATCCTTTAACTATCTATTTCTTTCAATTATACTTCTTAACCATCCATTTTTTTTTTTCAATTACATTCTGACTATTCATTTCTTATCATGGCAATATATTTCTTCCAACTATACCATCTGATCACCCATTGCTTTCAATTGTAGTCCCTGAAATTATCATTTCTTCCAATTGTACCCTTTGGTCATTCATTTCTCTCAATTATACCACTTGATCACTTATTTGTCACAATTATATCACCTGACACTCATTTCTCTTAATTGTATCCCCTGACCACTCACTTCTCTTAATTGTATCCCTTGACTACCTATTACTTTCAGTTATTCCTCCTGACCACCCATTTCTCTCAATTGTAACCCCTTTTATTTCTATCAATTGTACCCTCTGACAGTTCATATTATTCAATTGTACCCCTCTTTCAACATGTTTGAATTTAAGAATCATTCACTCCAACCCCCAGTAGTATTTGGCAGAATATCACCAATGTGGTGACTTTTTTTAAATATTGCCAAATTGATAAAAATGATGCTAAATCAATAAAATTAATTGTATTTGTTAGGGGATAGTATTGTAATGATGTTTCAGTAGGGTCCATCTGTTAGTGCAACCATCCTATTTGGCAAAAAATGTACAACTCTTTTAAAATGTCACCAAATTGATCAAAATATAATCAAATTAATAAATGATGCTAAATTAATTAAATTCAATATCTTACAAAATTAAATCCAATTTTGCTGATATCTTTGTTGCTTTGTAGGAATTATTAATTTAATATACTTAATAACCCATTTCTATATCCATCAATCCGTAATGCTTGCTAAACAATTTGGCAGGACACTGTTAACCTTTTAAATATTGCCAAATTGATAAAAAAAACATTAATTCAATGAATTAATTGTAGCTTGTTATGGGATAGTATTGTAATGACATTTGGGTAGAGTCTGTTTATAAGTCTGACCAACCCATTTGACAGCAAATATGGAGATTTTTTAAATGTCACCAAATTGATAAAATTATGTTAAATTAATAAAAATGAAACCTAATTGGTGAAATTTTAATATTTTGCAAAAATTAAGGTTCAATTTACTGGATAATTCCTGTCACTTTGTGGGAATTATTAATTTGACATACTTGATTTAGATTTATGCGAGTTCCATTGTTCATAGTATTGTAATGACGTTTGGGTAGGGTCTGTTTATAAGTCTGACCAATCCACTTGACAGCAAATATGGAGACTTTTTTAAATGTCACCAAATTGATAAAATTATGCTAAATTAATGAAAATGAAACCTAATTGGTGAAATTTTAATATTTTACAAAACTAAGGTTCAATTTACTGGATAATTCCTGTCACTTTGTGGGAATTATTAATTTGATATACTTGATTCAGATTTATGAGAGTTCCATTGTTCGTTGGACAGACACGCTTTATTAGGAGGTCGTAAACTGTGTTTTGTTAGAGGATGATATACACAGATATTTTAGTTATGTCTTAATGAGCTTCAGCTAAAAAAATAATAATGAAATTCATTATCTTTCATTATAAAAAATTTATATTAAAAAATATATATATTGTTGAATTGTTATTAATTTAATTTATCAATTTGGTTCCATTTTTAGCTGTTGTTTAGTTCCCCTTTGTAAACCTTTATTTCGTAGCAATGTTCTGATTTTACAATATTCATGTTTTTTCAACCATCAAAGCACTTAATGTTTTTGTAGATAAGTTGGGTCCGCAATAGCAGCATGGTAACAGAAGAATGGATCAAGCTAAAATTCTAATTTATCCTTCCAAATTGATTCAGAAAATAGTCCTATATGTCATTAATCATACATTTGAGAAATAGTTTTTCTGTATAAAGTACGTAATAATTAATCAAAATTTTAGTCTATGCAAACAGACTGTATAAGTGGAAATTATTTTCACAGTGAAATATAACAAGTATTAAGTATAAATGCAATTTTTCGAGATACTTTTGCAAAATAGCTAATCATTTTATTAATAACACATTTGAAAAGTGGCTACTTTCTATACAACACTCAATAATTATTAAAATTTTAATCAATACAGATTGCATAAGTGGAAAATATCTTCAATTAAACAAAATATACAGAGTATTGCATGCAAATGCAGTAATATGTGAAAAAAGTTTTTTCTTTACATAACAGAAAATAATTATAAAAATCTATGCAAATAGATTGCAATAGAGGTAGAAAAATAATTATTGGCCTTTTCTCTTATAATGCAGTGGGAATTACCGATTTCGCAACTGCAGAAAATGGATTTCCAGATGTAAGAATGACAAAACTCCGATCTGAAAATCTGTGGTGTCTGTACATAATTTTTACTAGCATAGTAATTAAATACTTTCAAATGATGCAATAGAAAAAATAATAATGGTAAGATTTTAGAGAGAGATGACAAGATTGAAAATCATAGTTTTTTAGGGGAGATTCAATTATAAAAATCTGGCCCACAATCATTCCTGCATTCTTTACTGTACATATCACAATATATCTGATGATAAATTTTCTCTACATTAAAAAAATAATCTTACTGGAGCACAGTCTGAGCTATAAATAAATCCACTTCACTGGGATAGCCTTTGGTAATGTGGTACTCAATAAGCATAGTTGCACAACCATGACCATCACTGGAATGGATAAAGTGATACCTAGATTGCTGATAGTTCTTTTCTGCAATAAAATCAACAAATAATCAAAAGAAAATTAATAACATATAATAAATTAAGTAAAACTTACGCTGCAAGTCTGTAAGAGCTAAAATTTTTGACAATTATTCAGTCCTCGACAATACCAGGACAATAACACTGTGTGACAATGACGAAAACTAAGGCATATTACCCATAAACAATTTTTATATGAGAACAACTTTCCCCACAGATTTTAATTCATTTTTCTTTCTTTACATTAATTTGTATTTTATTGCACAAATTGTGCGAAATGGATACTTGAAATTATACGAAATTCATAGCTTAAAAAATAATTTTTATTTTGCTCTAGATTTTTGATTAAAATTTCCTTAATTAAATTGCTAAATGAAATTATTGTTCGCCAAATAGAATTATTATTTGTCAAATTTTTATTTTGACTCAAATTTGGAAAATTATATTTTATAGATTCTCAAATTCCAAAAATTAGTATTTTTAGAAAAAAACACATGGTAGTATATATTACTGATTAATTCAATTAGTTATTAACAATACTAGTGGGTATAAGTAATTAAAAAAATGATTTATTCATGGGATATACCCCTTATAATTATTACAATAGAATCAGGTCCTTATTTTTCAGAAAGCAGCAATCCTGCAATTGCCTAATATAGATCTGATTACAACTTCGATTTTGATCTTTTGTTTATAAAAAAAATAATAAATGATAAAATCTGTGACATCTTTTAATAACAAGTTGAATAAAATTATAACTTAACTCATGCAATAAATATGTTACGTAACAGATCAAATCAATTCATGAAGGTAAACAGACTGCTTCATAGATCAATCAATTTTAAATCATGATTCACTCTAACTTTCGTTTATGAAAAGTAAAAATAAAAATTCATATTTAAACATCAGAATCCATGCCAATGTATTTTTTAGCAAGATACTGATAGTCACACACATTATTATATATTTTAAGCTTCAATCATAAAGTCTCGCTAAATGACATTACATACAAGAGAGTGCGATTTTGAAAATGAGTTTATCATCATTATACAGTACAACCTCGAAAATCCGGACATCCAAAATCCGGACGTTTTCCAAATTTTCGGTTCTTTTTTTTTTTCCAGACTGACGAAGTCGCGGATTTAAAAAACAACAGGGTGGGTAAGATTATTTATTTTATACATAAGATTATTTATGTTACCGTATTTTCCGGTCGACTTTCTGAACCCGGAAATGAAACGAAAGTTTAGATGGACGGCCGTAGATAGATAGGCTCGTGGTTGTAGCGTGAATTGCGTTGTTAGCGTTAATCCCTCCTCCCCTTATTCAAGTCACAACTCCTGATGAATTATTTCGCGTAAAATATACATCGTTATTTAAATACTGAATTTTTATTATCAAAATTTCCTTTTCTCATTATTGAAAAAGACATTTTTCTGAAACAATGTAATTTTTAATATTAAACACTTTAAAACGTTATCGTAACATTTTATCACTGATGTTCAATTAAATCTAAAAATCCCGAGAATTCATATTAACGCTCCCGGAAATTTATTTTGTTCATTTCGTAGTACGATTTCCATTCTTCAATGTATTCTGCTTTGTCTTCAGAATCTCTTCCCCCTCCCGATATTTGACGATTTTTTCGTTCTCGTCGAACGTGTCAGCTTGAAATCGACTGTATATTTTGCATTTTTTGTTTAGAAAGCCATATTTACATACTATAAATAGCAAATAAATGACTAAATAATATCGTATCGCACAGAACCGAGCAACAAGGTCATTAACCCACAGATCTCTCAAAGGGGTCGGCTTGCCACCGGTGACAGTCGGCTGCGTTTGCGATTAGGAACTAAGCAAATTCCTTTCTTCGCTTTCCCTGCCCCACCACGTCCGGGCGCTGCTGTAACCTAGTAATGACTCATCGTAATTTAGAAGAATCATTGAGAGGAGAGATATTTTTCTTTTTTGGAAAAGATATTTATTATATCTACTACTGCGATATTTTTTACATATTTGACTATTACTAATAAAGTTTTTACTTTTTTCAGAGTCATCAGTCTTTTTAAACATAACACTTTATATATGCTAGATAATAAATAAAACTTTTAAGTTCTTATTTTTTGTTTTTCGTTCGTTAATAGCGATAACGGTTTAAACACATTTACACCTTTAAATACATCGTTAAAAGTGCTAATCCTCGATCTTTATTAAATCTCGGCACTGCATTAAATCTTCCGGCGCTTCATTAAATCTCGACAAAGCCGATATAACGGAAGTTCTGCACTTTGATGATGATGCGCCAATCGTAAATAAATTGAATGATGGCGAAATTCGCGATATGATATTAAATAAAAAAAGATCGAAGTAGTGACGATAAATGTGGAGAAGAAAAAATACCCATTGATAATCTTATGCAAAAAATCGATCATGCAATTAAAGGTCTTGAACAAAGAAGCATTATAACCGAGCAGAAGTAATGTCCATCTACAGGGTAAAGAAAACTGCTTTCCCATAAACCAAAATTAATGAAATAACAAATGTTAATTCAAATATTTAAACGAAATGATAAAATGGAATTTTATCGTTTCGTTTCGTTCACACATTCTAAATTATTAATGTGTATATTTTTTCTTAGAAATTTCTTTTGTCCTATTTTTTAGATTAAATCATATGTTTTAATTGATTAACTTAACTTTTGCCATTATTTTTACTAAAAATAGTGCTTTATAGTGTATTTAGTTAATATCAAATCTGAATTTTATTCAAATTCTATAATCCGGAAAAATCGAAAATCCGGAATCGGCAAAGTCCGGACGAGTCCGGATTTTCGAGGTTGTACTGTATATATCATAAAATCAAATTTTTGTAACACTGTGGCCTATATTTTTGGAAAGAGGAATTTAAAATCTATAAATGATCTTCAACCATGAGTTGGCTTTTATGTGTGGAATTTTTTTTTCCTTCAACGTCAATGAAATGAAAAAAATTTCAAAATGGCCTTAAAATGGCATCAATCAATTTCATTTTAATCAAATGTTACAGCACAGTACAAATCATACAGTTTTTGATTCTGTTTACAAGCATGTGTCCGAATTTGAGCTATGACTTGTGTTTCAGAAGATTTTAATGTGATTGCTCTGCTCCTTATAATTAGATAAGATAATGACATGAGGTGCATATATTATTCTCACTTTAAAATCTACTAGGCATTACTATATTTTAAACACTTTGTAAATTTAGGTCATAAATATTTAGAATAAGTAATTTAAATAATTATATATAAATATTTATGATAATTAATTAAATAATTGTCAATATATATAACTTTTTTTTCTCCTAAGGCGTGTCACTTTATTTTATTTAGTGTTTATGGAATGATTATCGACCGTTTTTCATATTTCTGCAACCCATGGTGTGTCACCCCGTTTATCTGTGGTTTCCCATAATTCTACAATCCATGGCATGTCACACCATTTTTTTATGGAGTTTACCTGTTGTTTCCCATGATTCTATAACCCAATGGAAGTAATTTTTTTTTTAAATAAGATTATTTTTTTATCAAAGTAGAAAATAAGCCACATTATTAAAATGTGCCCAAAAATTTTAGTATGTATGTAAGCATAATGATTTAAATATCAAATTCTATCCTACAAAATTGCAATTTATGTTTTTACAGTGCCTGAAAGATTCGAAAATAAGCCTTGGTAACAATCGTTACAGCATATTAGAAGTGATGCAGTCCTTAAGTTTCTGTTGTGAAAATGAGCTATAGGGCCACATGGCTAGTACACAGATTGCCTATATAGCATGTGCTTATTTAGGGCATATTTGAAGGCAAAGTAGTAGGGCTTGCTTGCATATTTTAGAGTTTATTAGTTTAAAATAAAAAAGGAATAGTAAAGTAAAAGTAGCTGCGTCCACCACAGCTATTATTTAATATTTAACTACTACAAAACTATCAAAAAGTTATGGAGAAATTCACAACCAAAGCACTACAAAATACCAAAATCATGCATGCTGGCTCCCAGCCTAAAACATCAAGCCCAGCTCACATTATCTAGGGTATTCTGTTCCATGATGTTATGAACCCCTTTTTTTTTTATTATAAACATTTTTGATGATTAAGGTGGTATCATGTCTACTTTAATATATAAGCAATAAAATTAAAGATACATATCGTAGATAAAAAGGTCATTTAATCAAATAAATCCATCCTATAAGATGTACAAATGTTAAAAAGCCAGAGCGCTTTTGGGTATCACTGTATACCCTTCATCAGTGGCTATATGAAAAATTACCAATGTGATATTAATGATGTGTCTTTAATTTTATTGCTTATATATTGAAGAAGACGTGATACCACCTTAATTATTAAAACCTATTCTACTGCTTCATTTGCCTGGCATACTGGTTTATTTATGTGTCCAACTATCGACAGTTCTTTTGTATGAAATTTAGCCTGTTTTAGATCGCTCGTAATAACGAGAATTTGTTGATTGAATTTGACATTGGTGAAAGTATGATTTTCCAGTATAGCTGATCTGAAAGTATCTATTAAGTTTTTTCGAAAGAAATGTACCTGTGACCTGATGTCGTTAATTTTTACTGTACTTTGACCAAGCAGTTTTCAAGCGGTTTTAATAGTGGTCTTTCAGCTGTTATTTGAATTTGTCCCATTAGGCATCGTGACATTGGCAAATGTAATAATTTCCCAGTGGAGCTGATCTGAAAGTATCTATCAAGCTTTTTCGAAGTGAAATGTACCTGTGACCTGATGTCGTTAAACATTTACTGTATTTCGACCAAGCAGTTTTCAAGTGGTTTTAATTCATGGTCTTTTGGTTTTTCAACAGTTTTTTGCATTTATCCTACTAGGCTCATGAATGACTTATTGAATGTTAATTAATTTTGACTTTTGTTCTACGACTGTTATGATGATCATGTCATACGTTGGTAAATAACATTCTCACATTTGTGATTTATCGTTTGATGTGCGAACATACTTAATATTGTGGTTTTGTTTCTGGATATCCAAGTTTAAACTGCTGTGAAGTATATATTTATGATTTTTTAGTATCAATGTCTTTCTAAATTAATAGGTTGTGTCAATTTGAATGATTTTAATGCTTTCATTTCAAAAATTTTTACAGTTTTACAATTGACATGTTTTATAATGTTGATTTTTGTGCTATGCTTATTTATCTCTTTGTGATATATTTGAATTTTGGATTTAAGGGGCAATTTTATTGCTATTTCTCTTCTCTGTCATTTACTGTGCTGCTTTCGGATAACATGCAATCATATGTGTCTTGCAATAAGTTTTTCAAACTTAAATTGACAAAGTTGCTTCGTCGGCTTAATTTATTGTAAGCGTTTTCATATTATTCCCCCTTCTTGCCATATCAAAAAATCTGTTAATAAAGTTTCTGATGAGCTTATCATTCATCACGCCGAGTTTAAACTGCATTGTAATGCTAGTCATGAATTATGCATTGATATCAACTTTTGCGAGCACTCTTGTTATTTTTGGTACAGCGAATTCGCTGCCTGTTCCCACCAAACCATTACGATTTCATTTTTTGAGTATATACATATATGTCCAATCCACGTCAGCAATAATTTAGAGTTTCAGCATGCTAGAAAAATTGGACTAACTATTTTGAACTGTTTAAAAATCCTCGTAAAATATCTAAATCCAAACCTTTACACAATTCTAATTGTAATCCCAATCAAGTTACTTTTGCTATGAATGATGTTCCACCATCTTCTCAGCACCCTGTTTTTAAATATTCACGTCTTGACCTTCCTGCGCTTAAACCTAACCTGTTTTCCCAGCTTAAAAAGCCTATTCCTTTTCCGTATGTAAATTGTACCATTCAGGCTATCTCGTCCATTCAGCATATTGCCCTTGAAAGAGGCCTAAAATTTGCCTATTCCCCTGTTAATTGTAGTTTTATCAATTTAATTCTCCCTGTGGCAGATGTTCTCTGCTTCACATGGCTCAAGGCCATAAGGATAGAGGTCATTTTATTATGTATTGGTCTATTAATAATTTGCAAAATGAGAATAAACTTAAAAGTAAAAATAGAAATAATACTGGCTCAGATGTTCCTTTGCATATTGAAATCGCGGAACTTAATAAACTTAAATCTAATCCCGACTTAGTTATTTTATCAGCTGATATAGTAACTAAACTTGTTCTTACCAATCAAGTTGATTATGTTAATTACATGCAGAAGTGTATTGCTGAGATAAATTGCAATCAGGTCACAAAGTTTCCGATTGCTGTTATTAATGCAATGATCGCTAAATTTAAAAAATCCTCCAATCTTCTTCCTAACATTAAATCTGCTGCTTTCCGTACTTCCCATCAACTTCCAAAAATTTTTGGACAAATTAAACTTCCTAAAATTAATCATCCCATGCGTCCTATTGTTTCTAAATGTAATGGTCTTACTTAATTTTTAGAGAAGGCACTTGTTTATTTCCTTAAACCATTTTTAATAATCATAGTTTTCTATTAGTTCTACTGAAAATTTTATTAAAATTTTGTTTAATACTAAATTTGTTCCAAATAGCACTCTCCACAGTTTTGTCTTGTTTCTTTATTTCCTAGTATTCCTGTTAATAAAGCCAAAAAACTTCAAAATCAAAATTATAAAATTCCATTTATCAACGCAATAAGCTCAGCATTGAATTTGTTGTGGAGACTAATTATTTTGGTTTCCACGACACTATTTACTTGCAAACTTTTGGTGCTTCTATGATTAGCCCTTTATCTGGCAATTTTGAAGCAGTTTTACAGGAGCTCGAGAATGAGATTTTGCCTTTCAAAACGCTTAAACCTATTCTACGGTGCCGTTATGTTGACGATGTGTTTATTATTTGGGATCATGATTTAAATGATCTCCTTAATCCTTTGGATAAAGTTAATGATTTTTACCCCTCAATTGAGCATGAGTCCAATTTTTCTTTGCCTTTTTTGGATGTTGTTTCCCGGACCTCACTTGGTTTCCATACCTCTATTTTCCATAAATCCACTTTTACTAACTCTTGTATCCCCGTTAATTCATCTCACCCTATATCCTCTAAAAAAACTTCCTTTAACAAAACTTATTTTAATCGTGCTTTTAATGTTTGCTCGTTTATTTTGGATTTAACTAATGAACTTACCTTTATTTTTAATCTTGGCCATGAAGCCGCTTATTTCTTTGAGTTTATTTGTAAAATTGTCACTCATATTTGCCGTAAATTTATTCAACCAGATACTAAACTCGTTGCTGTTGTTGACCTTATGCCGTATAAATCCAGTCTTCCGTATCATACGAAGATTTTCAGTCCCCTCATTCAATTTTGCTATGAATTTAGTTTAAGCCTGCTCACTCAAATATGATGCTCACCAAACCTTATTCAATGACATTCGTATTGATAAGTTTAGGGAAAGCGATAACTTTAAAAGCTATGCTGAGGTGTATGTTCTACCCCTTTTAACTCCTGATAATGACTAAGTTTTACATTGGTAGTATTAAACGTACTGTTGGTATCCATTTAGTTGAACCCGTTTAGTTGCTTGTGACGTCAAGAATGGTAAACTTTCTACGGCTCTTGCCCAATGTATTGTTAATGATAACTTTCAGCCCTTTTTTGAAAAAAAAACCCTTCCTTTTAATTCGTTGCAATAACCCTCGTAATATTCTTCTTTATGAATTCCTGTTTATATCTACCATGATTCCATTTGTAATTTTGATCCTGTACAAATTTTAAGTTACGCTTGGCGACTCGTTCTCGACTCTATGAGTGTCAAACCCCTACATAGTTATCTGTGACATTTCAGTTTATTGTAATCTATGCTTCGCTACAATTTGGACCTTTTTCATTGTATTTGTACTTCATACTTGTTTAAATTTTAAATTTCCCGTTTATAATACTTACTATTGTAATTTTGTAATTGATTAATCTTCAATAGCCTGTTTGTATTATCATTATTCCGTAGCTAATTTATGCAAATTTGTCTGCCGATCTAGTCTACATATGAGCCTGTTTCCACAGTAACTTTTCATATAGCCATACCCGAAAGCATTCTGGCCTTTTAACATTTGTACGTCTTATAGGATGGTTTTATTTGATTAAATGACCTTTTTATCTATGATATGTGTCTTTAATTTTATTGCTTATATATTTCTGATGTCCAGGCACAGCAATGAGAGCACAATTCTAACTTTGAAACTACAGGCTAGTTCTGTAGAGTATATATAGGATTTGAAAATACAGAAAACAAAATGTTAACAATATGTGTTCAAAGAGCAATTACATAAAACTCAATCTTCTGTTATTTCTGAATTTTTTCATACATGAAAAAATTATATTTATTTTTTAAAGAATAAAGCTAATACAATTAATCGGAGTGAGGAATTGTTGATTTACCATTTATATTTATTTTAAGATATACAGTTTAAAAGATATTTTGCATGAAAGGGCAAAATGAAGCAAAAAATTGTTCGCAATTTTTTTTTTGAGGAAATAAAGTTCAAAATATTAAAGTATCAAAATTATTTTTGTACATTTTCCTAACAGTGCCCTATTTCTGATAAAACAAGTATATGTTGTTTACATTTTTATTTATTAGCTTTAGAGAAATAAGCATAATGCTCCAATTTCAGCAGGATACCCTGACAATAGTTTAAGTCGAAAAACATTAGCACATGTTCAAATAGCATTAATGTATTGAAACTGTAATATCCAGTCGTCATTTCATTATTTTATAAGTGATTAACTGCAACAATACTTTAGCTACTTACTAAATATAACTGCACCCTACTCATTACATTTCCAAAGTGACTTTACTCAATCTTGGATTTAGTGACTGTAGTTATTGAGCAATAAACTAGCTTTTCCATAATAAACAACTGATTTGAAATAATTCTTGTTTTCTTACTGAATGTTTTCATAAGTAACTGTAACAGTACTATAGTTACTAAATAAATAACTGTACCTTACTAACTACAATTTCAAAGTAACTTTACCCAATCTTAAATTTAATGACTGCAATTAATGAATACTAAACTGACCTTTCTATAAAGTAAGAGCAACTGATTTGAAACAATTATTTTAATACTTCATGTTTTTCATAACTATACCAGTACTTCAGTTATTAGTTAAAAAAGTAACTGCACCTTACTAATTACATTTTCAAAGTAACTTTACTCAAACTGAATTTAATGACTAGTTAATCATGAACAATACACTAACCTTTCCACAGAGTAAGAGCAACTGATTGATGTAAGAATGGATGTCCCAATGAGCTGGTGGTACACCCATCAGAATCTTTACCAGACCATTTGAGGGCAGATGTCAAAAAGTTAGCTCTTTCAGGAGAATCGGGAACCATCATTGAAAAAAGGTGTCCTAATTTATCTGAAATTCATATTTGTCACCATTAGAAAATAAAAATCTAGTAGATAGCATAGTGAGTATTTTTCACAACATTCAACAAGTATATGTGTAATACTGTTCATTGTAACTTATGGGAAAATAGGGGTATTTTTCCATTACACAAAAAATGCATGCTTTTATTTAAAACCAAAACGAATTATACGGCACTGTCTGGGTCCTAAATAGGTGTCCACTACTTAAATAATACACAAATAACACCATACTCAATTTCAAAATCACCTATTTTGAACTAAAATTATTCTCCCGATACAAATAAATTGTCCAAATCTCCCACAATCTATGATCACACATCAGGACATGACATACGCATCTATTATGCACATGTGTGATTGGATAACATGATTATTTCTTCTGCAGGCACGGCTTCAGTAGGTCAAAAAACTTCGTTCGGGAAAGGAAGAAAATGATTAAAAAATTTTAAAAGTTTCCTTGCCTAAAAATTTATAAATAATGAACAGATGGTTCGAGGAAATTATGTTTCTTTTGGAGCAGTGTGTAATAAATACTGAAGCTGTTGTTAAATTATAAATATCAGATTGCATTTCAATTTTCTTTTCTTTTATCACAACATAAAAATCAAGGTTGTTTTAAATATATGAAAAGTATAGAGATGCCAACTGTTACAGTTACTGATTTCTCAACTTTGTTATGGAAATCACTGAAAATGTTATGGGAAAATGGCGGCATTTTGGATTTCTGGCAATAATTTGTGATAATTTACATACACCATTTTGATTTCTCCATATATACATATTACACTGCATTAAAGTTGCATTATTTTCACTTGACTGACACTGCAGATATACAAATAAATCATTTATCATCTAATTAATCAATTTTCACTCGCAATTATATTCACAAAAAAAAAAAAAAAATGTCAAAATCATGCTGAAACATTTATCATGATTTGAAGTCAATGAAATAATTTTTTTTTCTCACAAATTTTGCATCATTGGCAATGGAAATAATCAGCAATTTTTTATGCATTACGACTTTTTATTTACTAACAATCTTTCATATTTCCAATCTGTTGCATTGTTATTTAAAACCATCAATTTCAATCCATGTATAGTATCAAACTAAAAAAGCAAATCATTTATGTTTTTGTACTATGTTTCAATACTAATTAATATTTTTGTAAAATATTGAATATTTTCACAAATGCAATTTCGCATGTATACATTACTTTCCTGTATAATACTGTATCCAAAAGCATCATTTTCATCTATCTTTAGTTTCAAATTATTTAGTTTAAAACAATCATCCTGACTATACGACCACGTTCGAACTCGTCTAATTGCTTATAAGGTCTTCGGCAACATAGTGACTCCACAGAACTGCAACGCCGATAACGAGCAAAGGTAAACCATCCACATTTTTAACCTGTTTTATAGGATGCTAGTTGCGCAGTAGAAACATACACTATGACTGAAGTTAATACTTATTGGCCTTGCAAATTTAACATTTGCATACTTGGTATAAAGGAATTTGCATGCTAATATTCGAGATGATCGGATTATTTTTCAGGGGTGCTTCATTTTTTTTGCAATAGAGTGTATATGTAGCTTGGGAATATAATAAGGAATGAAAATAAGGCAGTAACCAGAAAATAATGATTTCCATCTTTAAAATATGAATATAAAATATAGTTGTAGAATAACACAGAAATATTTATAACAGACTCAAAAGGATTGCCATGGCTGAAGAAATATATAAAACATGGCAAAATTACCAAGTTATGAATTGATAAAGGATTTATAAAAGATTTTTTTTGATTTAATAACCTAAAAAATATGATTTTTTAAAGAAATAAACAAGGATATTAATAGATTAGTATTTTCCAGCTGAAATTTCTAGTTGATATATATATCCCTTAGCTTTAATTTAATTCTACAATATAAATGCCTTTAGAATAGATACAAAATATATGTAGCTTGGGAATGTAGGAAAAGAATGTTATCTCTTCTAAACAAAATATTTCATCTGGATATTAAAAATGAAAATAATTCAGATGCTCTAAAGTAGAATAATTACAAGAATGGGAAAGAATTCTCTTAGCAGGGTTCTCAAAGATCAAAAGTATAGTTGGTAAAAGAAGTTGTTTAAATAAATAATATACCAGAAAAATAAGTTCTCCAGTATGTCATCAATGCCAATGGAGATCACTAATCCAAACATATCAATATTTTAATGGCATATCAAAAAATTTTAAGGAGTTTATTTAGGTTACAGATTAAAATCCTCTTCTTTATACCAACATTATTTTCTACAAAAACATATGTAGTTTTAGAAAATTAATGAATGTCTGTAAATATTAATTTGAGGTAAATTTTTTTTTTTATTTCAATACCAATTATGCAGCTGTTTAAATTAATATTTTTTTCAAATAATACCAATATACAATTAAATGTAATATATTAATAACATAATTATCAAGTAAAATTATCAATTTGTATCAGTTTAGTGGCAGGTAAATCCCAGTTTATATTAGTATCAGTTACAACTATGACTTGCATCACTTTTAATCTAAGTTAAGCATCAGTTTCATAGCAGACCAATGCGCAATTTGAATGATTTGTAGCAGTGAAAATTCATTTAAAGTATTTTTTGTCACAAATTTACATGTATAAAAATTCTGCTTAAATATAAACAAATGCTCACAAAATTTTTATTAAGTTATTTTTACATTTTTATTTATTTATTAACATAATTAAAAATATATATCTATATAATATGCACTGAAATGACTGACTCAGTGAGTCACAATAGCTAGAATCTTGGTATTGGTATCATTCAATTCTTCTCAGCTTCGAGACATAGGAAAAAATTTAAATTTAAAAAAAATTGGAATTAGGGGGTGACAGTGCAAATGAATAATAAGAAAACTCAAAATATTGAGCACTTCCACTTTAGCTAAAATCTTGATTTTTCTTCTCATTCGATTCGTTTTAACATCTAAATCAAAGAAAAAAAATCTAATATTTCAAAAATTCAAATTACGGTACTGATAGCACCTTTTCAAAATGATCGAGCACTTTTATTTAAATCAAAATCTTGGTTTTGGTCTTATTTGATCCATCTCAACTTCCAGATTAACAAAAAAATTGAAAATTTGAAATAAGGGTGATAATACAAAGATGTTTCCAAAAGTTTACACCATTTTGCCTCCCAAAAAAGTATGCCATTCCATTTTTTTGCTTAAAATGAAACGGTTTTTGATATTCAGTATTTTATTAAGTGTGTAGATGTCACATTTAAGGCCTACTAGCCATTGAGAATGTGCAAAGTGCTTGAAAAAAAAATTTGAAAACCTGGATTATCAAAAGAAAAGCTTTTAGATTCAAAGCACTGCCTGAGAATATTAACTATAAGAATCATCTTATTTCTCTCATTATTAACTCCTAACTCTCATAATATTTGGTTAATTATGCAAAATATTTCTTTAAAATTAGCCAAATTATAAAAATAAGCAAGTTTAGTCGGCTTATTGTGTAATAATTAAAGGATGGATGCTTGTTTAGTCTTAGAAATGCATGCCAACCGATACAAAATGATGCATAAATAATCACACCATTTATGTAAGAAATTATTTTGTTAAGTAAAATATTTATTCATTTATACAGGACCACTTTATAAAAATAACCAGATGATAATATTTAAAATGATTCACTTTAAAAATATTGGAGTGATTTTTTAATATAGTGGTCCATAAGTAGAAACCTTGAAGACAAAAAATTTGAAAGAAAGTCATGAGTTGCCCACATCAGATTTCTTATTAAACAAATATTTAACTTTAAAGTTAGATCTGTTTTTTATTAAATTTTTTATCGGTTTTGACATGCTTAGACAGAAATATTTAGAGTTCAAATTTGCAGTTTTTTTTACCCTAAATTGATGCAATGCAAAGAATAATTGAGCAAAATTTTAACTTCCGGTTAAAAAAGGGAGTGCAATAGTAAACAATCTTCTAGATTTTTCCTACTTAATTATAATTTCTTTTTCTAAAGAGAAGTGAAAGGAGGGATTTTGGGGGAAAAGAAATTAAAAAAAAAATCAATAGTAATCTTTAATATTTTGATAATATCCTCACAGTTGTGATTTCACACCGTCGGAAAATTGATAACATATAACTTTCTAATACTTCCTTAAAGGAAGAAAGTATATGAAAATTAGGTGACTACAATTGTTTCGAGGGCATTTTAAGGCTTCTTCCTCAGGTGAAACACATAGTTTGACCTGAGAAAGAGGGATCAAAACACCCTTGAAACAATTATAATCACCTAATTTTCACATGCCTGCTTTCTTTAAGAAAGTTTTAGAAAGTTATATTCTCACAACCAGCAGTTTTATTTATTCGATAATACATACTTGATATTTAAAAAAAAATGATAACATTAATATTTTTTATGCAAAAGTGATTTTAATCCATTGCGGATGGTATCATTCCAGAACTTTTTTTTGCACTAAGATATTCATGCGATAGCTAAAATTTTGGCAGCGAGAGTTTTACTAATGAAGAAAAAATTTTAAATTCAGAAGTTTTGATTGTTGAAGTGGAAAATTTTTGTAATGACAAGGAATTTAGTTGGCAATAATAAACATTCAGTACTCCCATTAACTACCCATAGGATTGCCAGATAAAAGTTAAAAAAAAAAGCCAAACTATAATAGAAAAATGGCAAACCATTAAAAATATATTTTTCTTAAGTACATCGTATGAAAATGTTAATGTATAATAAAATAACAGGATTCACATGGTCCTTAAAACTCCTTAATTTTCAAAAACAAAAATAAGGGCCCTAAATACTTCTTAATTTCATTGAAAGAAACTTACATTGTGAATTTAACTTTTTCTTGAAAACCACATATTTTAGTGCTTTTTGTCAGAAATCCGCTACTTTTAACACTCTTTCATAAAAAATCCCAAAACTAAGCACATTTTATAGAACTTTTGAATTTTTGTGTTGATACAAAAAGTCAAATTTTAGGGTTCTTTAAAAAATTTTTTAGCACTTTTTCTACAAAATCATGAATTTTAGGACTTATTTTGAATAATTGTAAATTTGTACCATTATTTCTCAAAATTCGTGAATAGAAAGACAAAATTTAAAACTTTTTTACAAAAAATAATTAAATTTCATTGCTTTTAAATAACATTGCGAATATTAATGCTTTTTCTGAAAATTAGCTAATTTTAATGTTTCTTTTTAAACATTATGAATTTTAACCCTTTTCACTCGTATGTCCCCGTATGGGGGACATCACTCGTTTTACCATCGCGCTCGTATGTCTCCGTAAAGGGGACATCGCATCTGTACAGTTGCATTCGTATGTCGCCATAGAAATAGGAAAAACACAGAAGGAGGGATGATTGCGCAATCGCTTTTTTCCCGATTCCTCTCTCTGTGCTTTCTCCCCTGCTTTCTCAAGGCCTTTTCATACTGGCTAGTCGCTAGAGCGTTTCCCCCTTGACCACCCGAGACGGTTTTGTGTTATAGTTCTATAGTACTATTACTTTATAATTTCTTATTTTTTATGTTCGCAATGCCTAAGCGACATTTACAAAGGTAACATTGAAAATGAGTTTGAGAGCAGTGACGACGAATTTTATATGAACTATTATAATCGAGAATTACGGTGCAATGAATGTAGTGACGAAGGCAGCAGCGAAGAAGCTGCAGGAAGTGATACGAGTGGTAGTGACATTATAGTTGCCAAAAGAAATCGGGCAATACCTTTGCCCAGTACAAGCAGCAGCGACGACGACGCAATTCACGATGCAAGAGAAGGCAATTATGGGCCATGTGTGAATGTTACAACGCAGGATAATGTGCCGCACAGGATAGATTTTACTTCTGGTGATAAAGCTGAAGGACCACAGATTCCTGACAACTGTTCAAACCCCATTGACTTTTTTAAACTTTTTTTTGCGGATGAATTGATGCAAAAAATTGTAGAAGAGATGAATAATTATGCTCGCAATAAAATTAGACAAAAAAGGTTATCAAAGCGATCCACGTGGAATACATGGGTGGATCTTACAGTGGCAGAATTTGAGGCCTTTCTAGGAGTTATTCTAAATATGGGTACAATAACTGTTAGCCATCTGCAGGAATATTGGTCCCAAAACTTCAATGCTAAAATTCCTTTCTTTAGTGCCATATTCAGAAGGGGACGATTCATGCAAATGTTTTGGATGCTTCATTTGCATGAGACAGATCTGAACGATCCAAGTCTTCGGAGTCGGGTGCAAAAAGTCAGTCATTATTTAGATTTTTTGGACAAAAAGTTCAAGGAACATTTTGTTCCGTCAAGGGAAATTTCCGTTGATGAGTCTGTAGTTGGATTCAAAGGCAGAATAAGTTTTTTGACTTATAACCCAAATAAACCAACAAAGTGGGGAATCAGGATATATGTGTTGGCAGATGCTAATACTGGATATATATATTCTATTTTGCCTTACTACGGAAGCTTGACATCAGAAAATGTAGTAAGACCTGACCTTCCTGTAAGTTCACGAGTTGTGCTGCATTTGTGCCAAAATTTACTGGAAGGCAATCCTGGCAGTAAAGGATACCATATATTTACTGACAGGTATTATACAAGTCTACCACTTGCACGAGAACTTCTGAAAATAAACATGTACTTAACCAGAACTATCCAAATTACCCGGAAATTCATACCCGACTCTATAAAAAGACCGCAGTTTTCCGAGGATAATACATTTGCCTGCAGATCGGGAAACTTACTATTATTGGCTTGGAAAGATAAAAGGGTCGTCACTGCACTTAGTAGTTGGGATGTTTCGGGTACTCAGCCAATAAGCAGAAGAGTACGTGGTGGAAATTTTCAGGAAGTGAACAAACCCACGGTTGTTCTTAACTACAACAAATATACGGGGGGGCGTTGACAAATGTATGGGGGGGCGTAGTTTCAATAAATTATTTTGACACGTTGAAAAATAAAATATTATGTGGCCACATTCCCATCCTAGGCCAAGGGGTGTATTCAGGTGTTATATTTTTAAATTTTTGATTTAAGGATGGTAAACCTTCTAGTTAAATTGGAACACATTTCCATCAAAAAAATTCATCTTGATCGAACATGAAAAAAAATTCCGAGTTATTTGCTAACTTTCTAAAGCATAATTATGAGTGCAAAGGGTTAATGCTCTTACTTAAAAATCCCGGATTTTAGCACTCTGTCAAAAATCACGTTTAGATTTCTTTCATAAAAATTGCAAATTTAAGCACTTGAAAACTTTGAATATTAGCATTGTTAAAAAACACACATGTTAGCAATTTTTTTTAAATAAAAATCACTAATCCCAGCACATTGCTAAAAAATCATAAATTTCAGAGCTTTCCTAAAAAATAAAAAAATTTAGTGCATTTTCTCAAAAATTGCTAAATTTATCACTGAGAGTGTATGAATTTTAGTGACTTTTATTTAAGCCCTTGCGGATTGCAGACGCGTCTGTGCATCGGCTGTGAAACTGAGTTCAAAGACAATACTCATGTATTCGCGTCGTGGAGATATTTACCCTAAAGGACTATGGACACCAATGAATATTTCATAATGGAACGTTTTTATTTGAATACTATTTGATACTCAATGCCCATTCTAACATTTACAATGTATTTTGCCAATATTTTGATCTTGGTATAGTGGAGTCCCAATCAATGCATCATCACTTCATCTAGAGCGGAGAAACATGGTTTTGTAATATAAACAAACATATAATTTCTCACTCTATGTTATAATTGAGTATGGGTTTTGGTTTTAATTTTAGTTTAATGATTGTGTGGGTGAATTATTGGAAAGCAAGAGAGTATTTTCTTTCAAGTTTGGGTTTTAAAGGAATGTGCGGTACTGAATTTATTAGGTTATTCTGGATAAAAGAATGGCTGTGTTAAAATGTTTTCTATGCATGTAAGAATATACTCGCATGGTAATCAAACTTTACAGTTATGAAAGTAATGCAGATAATGAAGATTCATGGAACTTTGGTATTTCTGATATGCGCATAGACAGTTTTTATGAATATTGGTCTGTGCGGGAATTCATGCTTTGAAATATATTACACATAAAAGGCACATTAATTAGTGAAAATAACAACACTATTTTCTTTAAAACTGTACATAATCTTTAATAACTAGTTTTGAAATAAAATCATATAGTTTTGAATAAAATCATTTGGATATTTTCCCTGCATAACAAATAACCATTTTAATCAAGTTAATTAATCATTTTTAATTATTTAAATGTTTAATCTTTAAATAAAAGATCATTTGTGCAGAACATAATCATCAAATAGAAAATAAGTATTTCCTTTATTCCTGAAAAAAGAAGAATGCAGTGTTGAATGGGTGATTTTTAGTGAATTTTTCTTGGGAGTTAGTGTAATGGCACAAAAATGTGCTATTCTAGAGTTTCCACCTTAACACCAACAGAAAGATCGAAGAATTAACTTTCAAGTAAATTTTCAACAAAATCGGTACTATTAATAGACACAATTTTGTATTAATTTTAAATGTTTAAAAAATATATACTTTTAGTGATTTGAAGACAATTGATTTTAAAATTTCAATATAAAGGAATTAACTGACAATCTGATCTTCATAATTTAATAGTACCTCTTGATTATTACACACTCTTTCAATATAAAATTTTTGCTCCTACAGCCATCAGCTCACTAATTATGATTTTTAAAAGGCATCATCTCAATTTTTAAAATGTACTATAGCAAACAAGCAGAACCCCACTTTCGAACCTTAAAGGAGCAAGGCATTTTTCTTTGTTCATTTCATTTGCAAAAAAGAGCTAGGAAAAAGTTCACTTCCAAGGTCAGTAGAAAAGAAGACTATAGCTGGTTCATGATGTCATAAAATACTTTTCAGTCGTGCATCTTTCTAAAACATCTCTTTGGAATCGCAGAGTGTTAGTGACTGGTTGCTATGGAAAGCAAAATATTAAGAAATACAAGCACTTCCATTTATTACTAGAAAATGTATCTAGCATCACGTTTGGCTTTCAAGAATTTACTGCGAGTTCCAGTACAGTTTTAAACATAAGTTTGCATATTAAATCCCAAGCAATGCTGGGTACATTTTCTAATGCTCTTATAAAATTACTTGGTACCTATTGATACTAAAGGAACAGAGACGTAAAGCATTAAAAAGAAATTATTTTTTGTTTAGTAGTTCAAAAAATAAAATAAGCCTTGCTGATTAAAAAATCTGATGTGGGCAACACATGACTTTCCTTATATAATGTAATGAATTTTATACTTTTACAGTAAAAAAATAGGTTTTTCTTATAGTAGATACTAATATTCTTTCCAAGATATTGAATTTTCGACAATTAGTCGTCATTTTCATTGATTTAGCGTCATATTTATCCATTTGGTGAGATTTTCGTTAATTTGGCAACATTTCAAATTCGTCGCCAAGTTGGCGACATTCCACCAAATTCTTCGCCAAAATCTCGCCAAGCGTTATGCACTAAGAAATAAGTTACTCTTACAGCAGATAAATGACTATTGGCATTCAAATACAAAAGTATTATTCAAAGTATCTTTTTTCATGAATGGAACGAGCTAGATCCACGAGAATGATGTCACTCAATTTATCGCATGGTATTACATATGAAAAGTGAACATGTTTCTCAATAGGAAATATTTTTTTTATTTTATATGACTTTTTGATAATTTTTTTGAAAAATGTACAATATCTCGAGAACGGTTCATGTTAGCGTTCTAAAATTTATGTCAATCGTTTTCTAATAAAAAATTACATAAGAAATGTCTATTTGCGTAACTTTATTAGTGGTTTTGATTTTTTAACGATTTTTTCAAAATTTCATTCGAAAATTTAGGGGGGTTCTGAACATTCGATTGCGTATAAAAACAATAGGCTTCCAGTGTTTACGGATTGTGATTTTTGTACCAAATTTGATTCGAATCGGTCCATTCATTCATCAGTTATCGTCTCCACAGACTCACTGACACACACACACACTTCAAAAATGTTTGATTCGTGATCAGGGATGCTTGAAACGTGCTCTCCCGTCGAAAACTCGATTTCGAATTTTCGACCCCGTCACAATACTTTCCTTATACATTATGTATATAAGGAAAGTAAAAAATATATTTACTTTATGTACTTCTCGCCTCATAAAAAGTAAAAATTTTAAGCTTAAAGATGTAAACAACAATGTAAATGTCTATTCTAAGGGCAGTTCAAAGATCATTTACACAAAGGGTATTTTTCCTGCTTTGGTACACTTTAAATAAATTCTATAGCATCTACATTGATAAAATTTTGCAACAGCATAAAATTTGTGATTGTGCATCTAGTTAACTTAAATGTTCTATATAAATTGCATGGTATTTCAAAAAAATGTATGGAAAAATATGCCAATGTAATAATTTCTAGACATGTATAAACTTTTTAAAAATTACCAAGTAATTTAAGAAAAAAAATGTGGTTCAATAGATGAATAATTGTAAATTTTATGCTCCTGCAAAATTTCATGAATGTAAATGCTATAGAATTTACATAGTGCACCAAAGAAGAAATACATTTTGAACAGCTCTTAGAATGGACATTTATATTAACATCTTTAAAATTTTTACTCTTTAGGAGATGAAAGGTAAATAAATTGTATATTTTTGTAATCAGCAGAGATTATTTAATTTTTTGAATGTAAATTACGTTTTGACTTCCATAAAGCATATTAAAATTATAAATATATATAATAAATATTATAATTACCCATATGATCTTCAGTTACACTTGTTTGAGATTCACTTAAAACATTAACAAACAAAACTGCTAAATCTGAACCACTGTTGTGCTGGATGAGAAAAATTAATGTTATAAGTAATAAGTAAATTGTATAAGTAATAAGAAATATAAAGAAAAACACTACATTTAGGAGTCTTTGAAATTACAAAACACATGCAATTATGGATATTTATTCTTGTTATCTCTCCATTAGTTAAGACTTCCAAGTAACTGTTTGGGAAGATTATACACTTTTATTTCTAGAAATAGCCACAGTGAAGAAAAATTTGTTCTAAAATGGATGGCTTTTAGTGGTTTAGTTGAACGATCTGCAACAGAAGACAAATATTTTTTCAAAACATTTTGAAACTGTTGGCCTACATATAAGTAGAGGTAAGACTAAAATTTTAACATTAAATGAAAAATAAAAAACAAATAAATTTGTAGAACTTCATAGCAAATCCATCAATGACTTAGATAAATTTACCTTTATGTACAGACTGTTATGCACAATACTAATTTCTTAGAGAGAAGGAAAAAAAATTCAATCAGGGTTGGGTTTTATCCGTTAAAACAAGATTTTGACATGACATATGTTTAAATTATGTTTTTATTCGGATGAATATGTCAAAATCCTCTAAGTGTATGGTAGACTTTGAACAAACAAAATAAAAAGCACAACAAAATAGAAAGCACAACTGAAATAATGTTATTAATGTAGAAACATGTAGCAATTTATTAAGGAAAATACAGCTATCATTATTTATATAATTAAAATTATATTTTTGTTGCAGTTCATTAAAATTTTTAAAATTCATTACACAATAAATAATATAAATTTGGTGTATGTCTTTCACTTCCTTTAAAAAATCTGAATTTGTTTGAAATGTTAGTGTTAGCACCATCACCATTTTAGATACGGCATTTTATTAAAAATATTTTCTCTATAACATAATTTGATTTTTTTTTTTAAATTTAGAACAAACATAGAATAGAAAATAATAAAAAAAGAGTTATTTACCTATTCTTCCTTCCATATAAAATTTGCATAAATTTCCCATGTAAAATGAATAAAATAAGAATTTTTAGACAAACTTTTGAAACTCAATTCGATGACGGAATCCGAAAATGAGGTCCAGTGTGATCCAAATTATGCATAGAAAATTTTTTCAATTACCGTATATACTTGCCCCCTACTTTCAGATAAATAATATTGAAGAAAATCCAAAACTTGCATATAAGTTGATCCCAAAAAGAGAACATATTGTTTTAAAATAATTTATTTATTCAAAAACATAAAAATGAATATATATATATATCTTTTTCCACGTGTACAGCGATATAGTTTGATGTTTTAAGTTTTTCTTTATTCGTTTCCATACCGTTGAATTTTGTTGATTTTCTGTAACTTGATAACTCGTGTTTTGTATTTTTTTCCATTTGATTGATGATTTGCTGTTTTATATTTTATTCTGTGGGTGTTTTAGAAAGTTAGGTTTATCGTGTTGAAGCTTCTTACTTTTCGTTCATTGGATTTTCAAACTACTATTATTATATATATATATATATATATATATATATATATATATATATCATATAAAAGCCAGTAAACAAATTCAAATAGAATTCCTATGCATATCCACAAAAATCAAAAGCACTACTCAGGAAAAGGCGCCAAGCCGCTCTATACTCCGAAGCAGAATGTAATCCAAGAAAAAGAAGAATTAAAGGAACTTGGGATAACCAAATGCTTTGCATTTATTGGTTGGGGAGGATTGCGACTCCCCCTCCCGTTTAAATATATATAAATATAAATATAAATATGTATATATATAAATATAAATTAGTAAATCCAATGTTAGAATGTATGTAGTAACTCATAATACACTATTCCAAAATTTTCTACAAAATACAAAGAAATAAAAGAAATTAAGACATAAAGAGGAAATAATAAAGCGTAATGCAGGTCATAAAGACAAAGACAATCAACAAATTTCAAAAATGAGAAATGAAAATAAGAAAACAAAAAAATCAAGCAAAAAAGCTTGCACATGGAAGAGCTTTAGGCTTAAAATAAGTTCATTTCGAAAAAATTCTCTTCAGGTCCATATATCCCTTTGAAATGAACACAAAAATGCTTGTTTCTGAAACACAAGATAGATTTTATCTATAAACTTGTGTTATATGGACGACAAGCATATAGATTGGAACAATAAGGAAACAAATACCTTAAAATACACTTCATTAGTGCAACCATGATGAGCAAAATATGGCTAGACCAATGTTGCCATATGCAGAAATGAAAAGATGTGATTTGCTGTTGCCAAAGAGAGTAATAAAAACTGTACTGCGTAAAAGCAATAAAAAGAGATATTCAACAGTTAAAGCTTCAAGATAAAAAGATGAAAATATAATTTCAAGAGAATGAAGAAGTACGGCTAAAATAAGATAATAAGGGGAGAATATGAGAATTTTAGGCTAATCGAAACCTATTAACTATACCATTTACTAAATATGCAGGATATTTATACATTTTACTGGTAATTTTGAGGTTATTAATGTGCAAAGCATGAAATTTTTTATCTGATAATCTATAAATTCTAATAAGTTGATTAAGTATAATATTTCTAAACAATTGAATCGAGTTGCAGGAATTAAAAGGTAATAATTTATTAATATCAAATTAAAAAAAATCTTTTTTATCATATAAATTAGTAACTATCCCATGAGCAGGTTCTATAATTTGATTTAAATCCAAATAATAAATATTATTACTAATAGAAGTTTCATAAGGTATTAATTCCAAATTATCCGGATAGAAATCTATATCTATGACATAGTTATCAGTAAATACAAGACAAATCAGATCATCTACATATCTGTAAATTTTATAATCTGCTGAAGTAAAGAATTTTTCATATTCATATAGGTATAAATTAGCTAACATACTGCTACTACAGCCACCTTGTGGAACAGCTGAGACTTGTAAGTATAATTTATTACCTTGAAAGATATAATTATTGAAAAGAACAAAATGGAGAAGCTTAGGAAAATTGGTAAATTTAGTAAGATGAGAATGATTAGTAATATAAGCATTATATAAAGCCAAAATGACATCATATAGATCATATATATATATATATATATATATATATATATATATATGATCTATATGATGTCATTTTGGCTTTATATAATGCTTATATATATATATATATATATATATATTATATATATATGATATATATATGATATATATATATACAAAACTGTATTTTATATATATATATATATATATATATATATATATATATATATATATATATATATATATATATATATAATACAGTTTTGTTTCCAAAACAAAAACATCATCGAAACTCTTTAAAATCCAATTCCATGCAAGTCTAATACATATAGTCCGTGTCAAACGGCTAAAAAAACCCATTTGCACGTCATTTAACACTAGAAAGGCAGAAGCAGTCATATTAACCGCATAATTACTTTGACCGCTGCTGTCATTCTAGGAAGATCGTTGATTTGTTCTCTTATTATAAAACCTAGAATAATTTTCTTCTGTGTTTTCAATAACTTTAAGAAAATAAGAAAAGTCATAAAATTTCAATGGGCTGGGATTAGCCTTTAGGAGTTTTGGAGGAATCATTTCTCAAAGTAGTTATGCGGTCAACATGACCGCTTCCATTGTTCTAGTGTTAAATATCAGCAATCCCATCTATGCTCATGACATAAAAATCACTGTCATCATCATTTATAAAATTTCATCATCATTTATGCCATCAAATTCATTACTAAAGCAACATTTCTTGAATGATTTCACGACCATTTTCTGCAGGTATGGCATCTCTGTCAAACACGTCCTTGAGTCACCCTCCAATCAAAAATATATCTGGTTTCCGTTCATTATTTCAGCCGATTTTTTTGTTAACCCTGAATCGACTTGAAGCAGCACAGTTGTTATTAGGTACTCTCTGAGAGAAAAAAAAACTTTCAACTTAAAATCCTGCATTATAGCTTTACACAATCCCTATTACGGAGTGTGTAGCTCTGAAAAGAGCCATTTTCTGTCACAAGACAATCAGCCGTAATTGGCGAAGTTAGATAATAATCGAATGTAAACAAGCGAGTTGTATGTAACAGTTGTATGTATATTTTTTGATGATGAGATATGCTGGTAGCCAGAAGAATCGGGAGGGCAGTGACTCACAGGAGAGTTTTGAAGTGTGGAGAAATTCTGTGTGTGCGATTGTGTAATTACTACCATATCATTTTCGGATGGATTGCTTTGTAGCAAAAAGAAGTTTAAATTGATAATTTTTTTTTTAGACTTTGTGAATAAGTTGAAATTTTCAGTTTTTCTACTCCACATGTGTCAAACTCATTTCTCTAATAGCTGAAAGAACAAAAGGTGCAGCTGGCAACACAAAGACTCCACCCAGCTATCTATGATATTTTAAATTATACTCACATTATCTAATCACAAAAAGTAAATTTTCAGAGTAATTTATCATTCTTTATTGTAGTTGGCAATGTTATACAACATGGTTTTATTTGTGCTTTGACTACAGAATTTTTGGTTTTATGTCAGAAAGAAATATGTTAACATATAAGAAAAATTTTGTTTTTTGGTCAAAAAACAGAAGCAGGGGCAAATAATAAATCGGATCTAACAGATATTGAGTTTGAAAAGAATTCTGGTTTCCACGAGCCTGATGACGCTCTAGACAAAAAGAAAACTTTTCAATTGGTACAAAGATTTCCCATAGATTTTATTATACATTTTGTTAAGAGACAAGATTGATTAGTTTCCATTTTATGAATCAAAAAATTGAAATTATTTAACAAAATTTGCAGCAATATCAGTTTTAGTGCCAATTAATAAATAATAAATTTCATGTTAAGAAATATTATAATTAAAAAATACATGATATCTTTTCTTTGTTTTAATATAAAATAGTTATGTGTACTATATTTTTATCAATCATTTAGGTTGCTCACCAGCTTTAAATAAAATAAAAAACAATAATAACTATCAATACCTCTTAAAATTGAAAAATACCCTTTAAAATTATCTGAATAAATGGGCATTTTTTTTTTTGATGGCACATATAAAATGCAATTTAAAACCTTTTGATTGACACTAATCTTGAATTAACTAATATTTTTATACTAAGGGGTTACTGCCACCTGTCGCTCGCTAACCTATGCTGAACGTCTTGCTTTGTCTGACCATGGCAGTGTGAGGCTGCAGACATAATTGTAGCTACCGGCCATTGCTTCAAAACATTTTGATGGGAGAATGTGTTGTTGTTTTCCGGCAATGACAGTGTATGGTCAGTAAAACAGGTTTTTTTGTTTGATGGACTACATAAAAAAAAAGTTGAAATGAGTTCTAAAAATTAAATCTCAAAATTGATAATGTATAGGAAAATACTCTCTCTGTAAAATAGCATGACAAAGTAAAATGTATATGCTATGATCCAAAGAAGCTAATGTAATGAATAAGCTAGTCTCTTTTTCTTATTTGTCTCTAAAAGATGTTTTATACCAGTTTAAAGTCTCTAAAATCTCTTTTGATCAAAGAAGGGCAAAACTCATCATCTGCACCTGCAGTGCGAATAAAATTTACGGTTTGTAAGGAGAGGTTTAATCCTACTACTGAACATAATCTTTTTATGAATACAGAGCAGGCTCATGACTTTAGTTATTTTGATTGATTGGAGAAGGCTGAAAACTACAATTTTATTATATATATATATATATATATATATATATATATATAGGATTTATTTTGCTCTTTATACAGGAATATTATTTTTCTAACATATTGTTAATGAAATGAAGGTATATTTTCAGAATAACATTATTGAAATAACATTTTTGATTGTTAATCAAAACCATTGAATTGCTATGCAAAATTGATCATGTGAAAAGACCCGAGCACACGACAGATCCAAGGGCTTACTGTAGCTAACAAAATATAGATTATGTGTAGAGATTGTTGCTACACAGTATTTTTTGGTACTTACGTATTATCGCAACCATGACAAAACGTAATTGATGTATCGTCCAATAAAGGTCCCGATCGATTCCAAGGACAACATGCAACAAAGTGATCTGTATGAGGACCCACGTTCGAGCGAGCTCGAACTGGTTGGGGGACGTACGGACCGCTGGGACTGTGTCGTCAGACAGGCCGGCTTCGCCGGACCAAGTCACAGAGCATACTAGACTCGCTTCTGGGACCGTCGCACGGCGCAAGGACCGTGACAACATGCAGCCAAGTGATCTGTATGAGGACCCATGTCGAATTGCTTGAGAAAAACCCAGAAGCGAGTCCCAGAAGCGAGTCTAGTATGCTCTGTGACTTGGTCCGGCGAAGCCGGCCTGTCTGACGACACAGTCCCAGCGGTGCGTACGTCCCCCAACCAGTTCGAGCCCGCTCGAACGTGGGTCCTCATACAGATCACTTTGTTGCATGTTGTCCTTGAAATCGATCGGGACCTTTATTGGACGATACATCAATTACGTTTTGTCATGGTTGCGATAATACGTAAGTACCTATTTTTTTACTAAATCGATCCCTGCATGTATTGAGAATGCTATATGGCAGCATTTCTGCTATGACTCTGTCATGTGTACTAGAGGGAAGATGTTCCAGGGGGTAAATCGAGAATGATGACTTACTGGATGAGTAAGCCGAGATGAAGCAAGAACTGTGGCACTAGTCCACAGAATGTGGCGTGTTAAATTTAAGGTCTTAGGTGCCACTGGGCATAAAAAAATTAGTAATAGTCTTTTAGTGCCAGTGGTCAATAAAACCAGCAAACTTTAATTAAAATATATGATGGTTTACAAGAAAAGGGCCCAGTTCAAGGCTTGAAATAAGTCACAGTAACCACTGTAGATGCTGCAAGCTATATTAAATTATTAACCAATGTATCCATAATTGTACCTTTTTTAGTTTTCAGTGGATTTATGTAGCAGCATGCATCTAACATACAGGAAATATTTTCATTATGCTCTGCATGTTGCCAATTCCAAGAAATTATTTTTTTTTATCAGCCAGAGATGAAAAAAAAATATGTTTAACATCCCTCTAAAAAAAAACTATGGTTTAAACAAAATTAAAAAAATATCTGGTTTAAACCAATAGGTTTTTTTTTAAACCAACCAATCTTGTTATCAATGCAAAATCTTTTTAGTTGTTTTATATGCTTTAGCTTAATTAACAATGTAAAATTTGTACATATTTTTTATCCTATGCCAGAAAATGGAAGGTTATCTATTTCGTGGGGGAGTATCTTTCCTCCTTGTGATGTCACCTGGAGAAGATTTTGCTTAACTAAATGAGATGCAAATCAAACCAAGTGTTAAAATTTGAAACAATAAGGATTTAAACTCAATTTTTAAATTTCCAATGACTAAACCCTTTTTTTGTAAATAATCACATATTATTTAAGTTTGCTAAAATTATATTTTAAATTTAGTTAAAAATAAACAAATCTTGAAGCTTAATACTAAAAAAAATTAACCTTAATAAAAAATTCTAATAATTTACAATGTTATACAGAATAATTTATACAGTGAAATAAATATAACCCACAGGGGCTTGTAGAAGTTGGACAATGTTAATTTAGAGTGATTAGGGAAATATATTTTCTGCTAAACTAAACATACATAGCAATTTTATCCCACAAAGGATGACGCCAGTTGTGTGAGAGAATAGTATGTGTCCATTGATGTCTAAAGTACTAATTTCCGATTAAGGCTGTTTCATTTAAATCAGTTATGCCAGGGTGGGTGAAAAGGCTAGATTCTGTCATGTCGCAACATAAATACTGTATACAACAGTATATAAAAAGAAAAATAAAACCCAACATACTACGACACTTATGAAAATAACAGTATTTTCTTCACATTCTCAATTTCTCTCTAGAAACTGAAAAAATAAATCAAATAAAAAAACTGAACAAATAACATGGAGGAAGGGAATATTTATTAGGAAAGGGTGAGATATGGCCATACTGCTAAGGGAAAGAAATATAAAATTTTCTATGAGAAACTGTTTTATATTCACGTTGCATACATACTAGGGAAAACCTAGCATATATAATCTGTCAAATATTGAATTATTGTAGAATGTCAACATTGAAGTTATTAAATGAATGATCTATCATACTATAAATTAGATATTAAATAATATATGTTTAACTCAATAAAAGAATAAAAAATGTAATTAATTGCATGTTTTTAAAAATATATCATAATGAAAAAAAAATTTGATTTTTTTTATACAACTTACCTGATTATGTGATAAAAAAAGAATGGCCCCATCATATAAAAGTGGCATTAATTCATCATATTTCTTTAGGGATAATAATCTGAAAAACAATATTTTTGAAAGTTATGTTAAAATTTTAAATACAACTTCCCCAAATTAGTAAATTTGACTTCGGGTAAATATAAATACTAATAATAAAACAATCTGTGGTATGAGATTATAACACATCAATTCGATTCTACTCTGCTCCCCCCCCCCCCCAACTTTGATAATTTCAAATTCTTTTCTTCTGCTAATATATCTTAAAAAAAAAAAAAGTTTAATAAAATGATCCTCATGCCACAATTTTGCCTGTAAAGTACATTTTCAGGCTATTACTGTACTCACAAGAGTTACAGTGCTCAGTGCTGAATTTCATTTCCTAATATATGAATCTACGGATGCTTGTCTTCGCATCGGAACAGAGCCATCCATCAAGGAGAACACACAGCACTCGTATAGACGGGCCCGAGTCCCAATGAATACTTTGAAAAGAAATAAAAGGACTATGGATTGAACGGAATATAGATTAGGATATTGAAACATTCTTTTAAATATCTGCATAGTTTATAGGTGTAGCCAGAATTTCAGAGAGGGGGAAGAGTGACGATCAAATGGAGGACATTTACAGTACTGGTAAGTAGAGATGCAACGGATATCTGGTAAACATCCTGTAACCAGTCCATCCGGCTATTAAGCTGAATATTAGGATTATCCAGATGGATATCCGGTCATATAAATAATATGCAAAATGAGTATTCTTAATAACTCAATCAATAGTAATATTAAAATTTTCAGGTTTCTCAATTTTTATTAAAGTTTCTTAAACTAAATCTCCATTTTACGTTTTGATATACATTCAAAATCTCTCCTTTACATTCAATATCCAAATGTGGTATTCTCAAATATTTCATTACTTAGTGATAGTGATGAGATGTAGATCATTTAAAGAAAAAAAAAGGGGGTGTGGGGGAAAGGTAGTATTTTTAGAACAATCTTTTTTGGTGAAAATGAATTCAATTTAAAATTAAGCTTATTTCTTTCCCCTAAAAATTTTATAATTAATTTATTAACATCATTGCAACAAATTATAATGTTGGAATTAAAAATACTTATGATTTCTATTTCTATTATTTATCAAGTTATCTGTGATATTATATAGAAATTAAAATAGTGATAAGGTTTTTAAATTCTTTGTTGCTATAATCAAAACTGGAATTTTATTTTAAGCAGTGGCTACTAAATATTAAGAAGTTAACAAGTGTAATTATATTAATAACCAGTTGATAATCATTAAGTATATAAACACAATGCTTAAGTTTTAATGGGTATTTTAAAAGTTTTAATAGGCTAGTGGCTACTGCTGGTTTTGATTTGTATTAGTTGCTTTAAAATACAATAATAATTTTAAAATATGTAGTTCTTCTGAATTAAGAATTTAACTTAACTACTATAATCATGTAAAAAAAACCAGACAAATGAGAAGAAAAATTAAATAGGAACAGTAGCACAACCAGAAATTTTTTTCTAGGGAGGGGGTATTCACTCTATAAAGGGGGTATTCACTTTTTAAGGGTTCACTCCTTAAAATCATACACAAAAATTACTATTTTATCATATAAATTGAGGGCTTCTGGGGGAGGTTTTTTTTTTAAACCTTAAAACCCACCCCCTGGTTGTACCTATGAATAGGAATAATGAAATAGTAACTATTTAGGATTTCTAAAAGCAAATTATACTGTCGGCCTGATATCCTGGATGTTCGGTTTTAAATGCAGGTTGAATATCCAGCATCTGGCCAAACTGACATCCATTGCATCACTACTGGTAAGTACTGCAAATATCCTATATTTGATCGTCGCTATTCCTCCTCCTTTTTTACAGTAAACGTATGCTGGATTTCATCTTCCAGCATACGATTCTCTGGATTAGTTGCATTGGGACAGAGTGAACATCTGGGAAAATGGACATCACTCAAACGGGAGGGCCCGGGCCCCAATGAATACTTTGAAAAGGAATAAAAGGACCATGGACTGAACAGAAAACTTGTAGTAGGATATTGAAATACTCTTAAATATCCACATAGTTTACAGGCGTAGCCAGAATTTCAAAAAAGGGGAAGGGCAACGATAAAATGGAGGACATTTTTAGGAGGGAGACTGGTGAGGGTTGACCTAACATGATTTTTTTTTATTTCAAGTTTTTCAAATTTTCCAAAAGATGGCAGAACATGCTGTAGATGTAAAAGCTATTACCTATCAAAAATTGGTAGTTGTTTTTAGTCTGTTTAGACTAGATTGGATTTTTTGTTTTTATCATCAAAGAATAAGTTCTTATGTTCCTATTTGTAAGCTGTTTTGTAAATAATTTTGTTCAAACATAAGAATTCAAACTTATGTTAAAAGTTCATAACCTTAGCTACATAACTACTAATGTATTATTTTTACATCAACACCTAATTTAAGTTTTCTGAAATAAAAACCAAAATCACTAAAAATGGAGGTTTGATCCATAGTTCAAACTTTTCCACCTATAATTATAATGAATTCATACGAGTATTAAATATAAGTTTAGTTATTTTAAGATATATTTACAGAATTTCAATATAATTTAACTTCATGAACATCCAATTTATGGATCAAATATTCTTTGACAGAGAAATATGCAGATATTGGTTTATAAGATATTCTCTGGCAGCTATAATTTCAAAGCTATATTTAGAAAAATACAAATTTACTTTAAAATTTAAATGCATCCACAGATAAAAAAATATTTATTTTAAAATGGTCTGTGTTCTATAATGCTTAACCATTTATATCTATAAAAAGAGAACTAGATATTTGAATTATGTCTCTGTACTATAATTTCTAAAACACCACTTCATAGAAAAAGTTTTCCCCAAAGTACAAGAAACTCTTTCCGAAAGAGTTATGAAATCTTAAACAGTTTGTGACCCTATAAGACCAAAGCTGTACTTTTAGGTCTAGGGTACCCTGCTGAAAGATCTTGAATTAGGGTTAGGTTTTCAAATTTTTCACTATGTGACCAATAGACAGACAGACAAACTCATTTATTATGTTAAAATATTTTGCCATATGTAAACTGGAGTCTACGGCAGAAGGTAAGAGGACTACCGTTTCAGCCATGTAGAGCGAAGAAAAACATGATGTGTTGAATTTCTGTATTTACGACTGTGTAACAAATTTTTCTATAAGATTTCTTGATTAGGAAACTTTTGTATTTTAAAGTAGAAAATATGATAATGAAAATGTTTTCCTTTGGGAAAAGAAATCGAAAGAAAAATTTTACATTTTACCCTCAGTGTTGTAAATCACTAATACCTATCTACAATTTGAGAAACTATGTGTAGATTTTCTTTCTTCCATTAAATTCCATGGTCACTTTTATTTAATACCATCTAGAATTTTTACGTGCATTTATTATTTTATCTACACAGAGACTGAAGATTTATCTGTCATATCAGCGAAGGATAAAGTTGCTGAATTCAATATCAGTAATAAGAACTACACAAGTTGCCCAAGAATTTATTTTGATTTTTTTTTACTATAAGTGCTGTTAACTGTTTAATTCTTAAAGCTAGTCCTATTCTATTTTGGCATTTACTTATATTAAAATAAGTGGGTCAACCTCCCTTAATGTGGGCCAAACCTCCCATGTGGGGAACCTTGACTCGCAAATTACTTGTGAGGAACCCAGCCATTTTGAGGTTTTTTTATTATAGTACTCAGGATAAGATACGAGTGTGGGCTGTGGTCGTAGACCCCGAGCCCACCGGCATCGGTAGCTTGGTCAAAAACAAGGGCATGAAGTCTGTCATTGCAACCGGGGAGTGCGAGATTACTGCAAAATAGATCCATTTCTGCCATCATCAGAGTGAGGACAGAGAAATCCACAGAAGATGTGGGGGTGGTCTGAGATGATAGGAGCCTGGAAAAATTCCAGAGGGGCTTATCACTGGGTGGTCTTGAATGGGGAAATGGGAATATATAAACAAAAAGGACGCACACAAGGGACATGCCTCATGATTTTCAAGGAGTTAGGTAGTACGGATCGAGCTTGAGAGCCGAATGATGCGAAGGGAACTCACATTGCCTCGACCAGCCGAAGGTTCTTTGCAATATGTTTATATGCAACAAATAATGGTGAATAAAGTTTGTCGTTAATATGCAGACTTTGCCTGGTTTATCCAAACATATTGAGTTCCATCTTCTTTAGCATTATATCTCATAGATACGAACTTGCGAATCTATGAAAGGAAGGATGGTCAGTTACTGCAAAATTTCTATGGCCGTACCCGCAGGCACCGGCATTGTACATACCAGTGCACTTTCATCGACACGCACATGACAACCGAAACGTTACTTCCAACCCAGAGTTCCTGTATCAACATTCGAACGACTATAACTAGAGAGGGGAGAAACCACACGGACATTCAATGACTAAAAGTGAAGTAAACAACAAATTAACTTATGCGACATATTAACAACAATGGTGGCAGCCTGTGAGATACGCTAAGAGTCCAAACCACCAGACCCCATCGACATTCAAGCCAGTGAAGATGATGATGCGCCTTTTGAGTACGGAACAACAGATCAAGACTGGAGGTTTGCCCTGCAGTTTGACGTGGAATCCAGAGAAGGAGTCTGAATCCCGCAACCCGGACCAGTAGCAGCCAATGTTTTTTCTTTTTCAACTGATGGGAGATATAACGACTCTACCAAGCCGCAACCTGTTATCGCCGGAGTCCCACAAAGACAACCAACAAGGAAGAAATCTGACACCATCTTGACATTTTGCAGAGCCCGCAAAAATCTACGGGAAGGTGAGTAACAATATTTACGTTATGGTTTTGTGACTCAGAATCTTTTGTAAACGAGAGACGGTTAGGTCACTATTTAAAGGGTTCGAGTTTGTTCTATTAATGTTATTGTGATTTTGAAGATGTTTCTTTTTTCTTTTATGTATAAAGATATAAATTTTAAAATTTTATTCGAATACTGACAATACAGTATTAGTGTAGAGATATGTTCAGTGTTTAGACAGCTTGATATACATTTTTTTTATATTAAAAAATTGTGGGATTTATAATGGCATTTTTAGCGAAAGCATGTAAAGCGGATTTGGCTATGTTAGCTTCCGAAATGGTGGAGACTGTACCTCAAAATTTAAAAATTATAGAGCTGAGGAAAATGATTCTGGAAAACCCAGGCTATGAAAAAGAGACAGCGGAAGGGATGTTGACGGCTATTATAGCTAAGAGAATAGAAAGAGAACAAGCAGAAAACCAGTTAAAATTAGAAAGGGAACAATTGGAAAACAAAATGAGGATGGAGCACGAACAATTTAAATTAAGCTTGGAATCGAAGGAGCAGATAGAATTGGAGAAAATCCATGCGGGTCGCTCCACTGAGCCCAACAGTAAATGGGGAAGCAGGGGCGCAAATGAGGTTTCGAATGGTGGAAGAGACGGTAAGGACAGTAAGACTGTTGACAGTCAAAGTAACCATACGGTCCGATTAGTGGGCTTACTTTTTCTAAAGTTTGGAGAGGGCATTCATTCGCCTCTGAGAGCGCGTCGCTCGAGTTCAGGGCGACAGTTTTATTGAATTTGCTGGGAGATAGAGCAGCGAATTTGCTGACTCAGGTTCAGGAGGAACAATATGGAGACTATGAGGTGGTAAAAGGGGATGTTTTGCAGAATTTTCAACCCTCACCCCAGGTATGTTTCGATACATTCAGGAAGGCGAGACGAATGGCTGATGAAAATTTCGTTCAGTTCGCGGCTCGGACGACATCCATGTGGGAGTATTACTGCCAATTAAAGGGGGCAAAGAATTTTGAGACAGTCAACCAGTTAGTGGTGGCGGAGAAAATTACCCAGGGACTGGACGCCAAGACCTATGCTCATATAGGCATATGGCAAGGGGAAGGATGGTTTAGCTCAGGGAGCTGGCCAGGTAATGCGACATTATTTTACAGCTAGGGGAAAATCGTATGCGGAGTCGGGACCGGGAAATGGGAGATGTTAGTAAAAAGGAGGAGCGTGGCCAATTTCGACCCAAAGGCGAAAGAGAACGATTCAGTAATGGGGGACATGGAAAGGGGGGCCTGAAAGGCCAATGTTTTTTATGTGGAGTGAAAATGCATTTTAAATGGGACTATCCTCAAGGTAGGTAGGGAAAGGTGAGTGGTCAAAAGGACATAAGCCGGAAATGGGATGACTGTTAAAAAACCAAATGTAAACAAGCAATGCGTACATTGGTTGACGTACGGTCAAAATCCCAAATGTTACTTTTTCCTGATTGGCTAATCACGTTAGGATAGCTTGTCAATAAGTTTTAACCCCATGTTCCGTATTCCTGCAAATTGAGACATCAGCATCCGGAATATGCTAATTTCTACTTCATCTAATTAGAGATTGGCATACTCCGGAAACATTAACTTCTACTTCTGTGATGCAGCACTATTTATACTGGTGGATGTGTCAGTAGAGAGTGTGGTTATACCGTGTATTACTGGTATATTAGTGCTGCTGCTTCTGTTTCTGGGAAGTTATCCAAATTGTACTTGCATTATGCATGTTGTAATTTAAGCTTTTTAAGCATGATTGCCAGTAAGCAGCAAAGTACATGGCCAGTTTGTTTAGACCTATTTATTGTCCGATGTTTAAATTTTCAAGACAATGTCACTTTAAATTTGTGCAGATACCGTATCAAAGTTATGGATACACGTATCATTTATGTTATATTTTTGTTTCTTTCGTGAAAATAAACCAGTTATTTCACGTAAAGTCTCTTTACTTCAACAATGTACGACTTGATAAAAATCTACGGCTACCTCTGCAACAAATGGCTATGGGCAATAAATTAACTTTTTAAATTGCTTTTAATTTTTAAGCCAACAATGACAGACGCGTGGTAGACAGGAGGGATGTGCCATGAGCCACCAACCAGATTCGTAGCCAGGGTAGACGCAATGAGGTCAGAGAAGATGAGAGCTCAGGGAGAGCAAATGCTCTGTGAATTGGAAAGGGTGCCAATTAGTGTGAATGGCAAGCTGACGTATGCCCTAGTAGATTCGGGCTTGGAAATAACGGTTAGAAACGACGTTATACAGGACGAGGCAGAAGCGGATGTGGCGGCAATATACCTAAACGGGGTATTCGGGCCGGCAGTAAAGTGTCCCACCAGGAGATATGTGTAGTCACCCAGGATATGACAGAAGAGGTGTTATTACCTCTGCAGGTGAAGGAATTGCTGGAGGGTATGGGAAAGTGAGCGGCAAGGAGCCAGAGAAGAACAGAGTCTGGAGAATGCGTGAGAGAAGGAAATTGATTTTACCCCCCTGGAAGTTTTAGTTTCGGAATTGAAAACGGGGGAGGCTGCAGAGAGCGGAAAGGAAAGATGAGCTGAATTCTCCCCATCACAGGAGTTTGATAGGGAACAAGGAAATTGTTCTGAGCTACAAAAAACATGGTCAAACACGCCCGGGCCGAGAAAGGCGGGTATTTCATGAGTGGGGAATATTTATTTCACCACGAAAAGATTTTAGGAGAAAGTGTGGATCAGTTAGTTGTCCCGAAAAGTAGGAGGGAAGAAATTTTAAACATGGCCCACAGTTCGGTTTTTGGAGGACATATGGGGATTAGGAAAACAGGTGAGAGAATTAGGTACTCGTTCTTCTGGGAAGGTTTAAAGAATGATGTGCAGAGGTTTTGTGAGGCGTGCGAGACATGTCAGCTCATGAGACCGGTTAAGGTTAAGGAACGGAGCCCCATAACACCAGTGGTGAGACCCGGTTTGCTATTCCAGGTCGTGAATGTAGATGTAATAGGTCCTATAGAGCCACTAAGCTCGAAAGGGCACAAGTATATTTTGCGCATAGTTTACCAGCACACTAGGTGGGCAGAAGCTGTCCCTTTGGCCACTTTGCAGGCAAAGGTGACATGTGAAAAGCTGCTACATATTTTTTCCCAGACAGAAATACCGAATGTTATTGGTCGGATAATGGGACAAACTTTGCGGCGGATTTGACTAAAGAGTTTGAACGACGATTAGGGTCGAGTCCAAGGTTCTCAACACCTTTGTATCTGGCCTCGAACAGGTTAGTGGAAAGGTGGAATCAGACACTGAAGTCTATGCTGCACCACACAATTCGAGACCAGGGAAAGAGGTGGCACTTGCAAATTCCCTACGCAATATGGGCATACCAGGAAGTGTTTAACACCACTACGGGGGGGGGGGGCTCACCTTTTCAGTTGTTGTATGGGAGATCACCTCAGAGTTCGGTATCCATCCTGAAAATGATGTGGATGGGTAGGTCCGAGGGACTCCAGTGGGATGTAAAGTCGGTATCGGCATACTTAAAGGAATTGAAGGGGAGGTTGGAAATGGCTACAGAACAGGCAGGGTTGACCGCGAGTGTCCAACAGGAAAAAATGGCCCATTATCAAAACCTCAGATCATCAATGAAGGTTTTTAAACCAGGGGATCAGGTCATTGTGTACAACTCAACAACCAGACTCAACAAACAAGTTGTACATGAGATGGCAGGGACCAGCAATGGTGCAAGAAAGGAGGAATCCACACTCGTTTATAGTGAAGATGGCACACAGGTGCACTAAACATGTACACCAGAATAAGATCCATGAATATGTGGTACGAACAGAGGTGATGAAAGTTATCTTTGAGGGACTTCGGGCAGGTCATGGTTACGCCAAACCAGGTATCCCAGGATAGAGATTTTTGTGTGCACTGTATTCTTTGGAAGTTAATCATCTGAGTCACCGAAGGAGGAATGGGTTAAGAGAGATGTTAGAGAGACGTAGAGGGCTGTTTACGAGACCGGTGCTGTTGGCTTAAAAATTAAAATTAAAAGCAATTTTTTTACAGGTAAATTTATTGCACATAGCCGCTTGTAGATGTAGCAGAGCTAACTGTGGTTTCTTATCAAGTCGTAACTTCTTGAAGTAACAAGACTTTACGTGAAAAAACTTAATTTATTTTCAAGAAAGAAACATCAAATATAACAAATAATACTCGTATCCTTGGCTTTGATATGGTATCTGTACAAAGGTGAATTGACATTGTTTTGAAAATTTAACATCAGACAAAAATTAGGCCAAAACAAAACTGGCCACGTACTTTGCCGCTTACCGGCAAACATGCTTAAAAACTTACATAACAGTATGCATAGCACAAGTACGATGTAGAAAAAGCAATAGTAGCAACTCTAATATAACATCGTATAATCACATATCACCATATACAAAATACAGAATCACCACATCACCCCTATACTGACACATCCATAAGTTTAAATAGTGCTGCATCATAGAAGTAGAAGTTAATGTTTTCGGAGTAGCCCATCTCTAATTGGATGAAGTAGAAATTAGTATATTCCGGATGCTGTCGTCTCAATTTGCAGGAATACGGAATATGGGGTTAAAACTTATTGACAAACTATCTCAAAGTGATCAGTCAATCAGAACAAAGTAGCTTTTGGGATTTTGACTGTACGTCAACCGATGTATGCATTGCTTGTTTACATTAAGTTTTCTAACAGGTACAACCAGCCAAGGTGGGGGTACACAAAATTGAGTTGCTACCCGATACAGTTAGGAAAAAAACCCTTTGCTATGGCATACCGGAAGGAGGTGGACAAGCAGGTCCGGGAATTGTTAAATCGAGCCATCAGAGATCGAGATAGCACACCCAGTGGTATGATTGGCGATAAAGGACACCACAATCAGATTATGCATCGATTTTAGAGCTCTCAATGCTACATCTAAAATACCGGTGTTCCCGATGAAGGACATGCAAGAGCTGGTGTTTACAGAAGCAGGAGCAGAGTGGCTAATGAGCCTTGATCTTTTGAGGGGCTATTGGCAGATTAATCTGGAGGAAAATAGTAAGTCGCTAATGGCATTTTCAATACACAATGGGACGTTACAATGGAAGACCATGCCGTTTGGGTTAGCGGGAGCATCAGGAACTTTATAGAAGGAAATGAATAGGGCTTTCCAAAAACACTCAGAGTAAGCACAAGCGTATATAGATAACATTGTTATTTTTTCCTGCAGCTGGAAAGACCATTTGACACATTTAGATGCTGTTTAGGGGAGCTAGAGAAGTTGGGATTCGCGATCCGAATAGAAAAATGCACGTTTGCTGCCAGGGAGATCAAGTATTTAGGACATCGGATTGGGGGAGACAAACACACCGCGGATAAAGAAAAAGTTGCAGTGATTGGGCAATTGAGGAGACCAACCACCAAAAGGGATGTAAGGTCGGTCTTGGGTCTGATGGGATTTTATCATTCCTATATCCCTCGATATGCGGAGCTGGCCACGCCACTGACAAACTTGACCAAAAAGAGATGTCCTAATACAGTCGAATGGGGAAGAAAGGAAGAGGAATCATTTGAGGAATTAAAACGAATTTTGTGTAGAGTGACTGTGCTCGCAATGCCAGATTTCAATTTGCCTTTCCAAATCCAAGTAGATTCCCCGGACTTCACTAGTGAGGCGTGCCTCACGCAAAGAGATTCAAAGGGGAATTTTAAACTGCTCGCATTTGCGAGCCAGAAGCTCAACGATGAGTAAAGAAATTGGGCGACAATCGAGAAAGAGTCATGGGAGGTCCTTTTCGGACTACATAAATTCGACCGATGGATATATGGGGGAAAAATCGAGATCATAACGGACTACAACCCACTTAAATTTCTGAACAAAAGTACACCAAAAAGTCCATGATTGACAAGATGGGCACTCGTGCTGCAGAGATGGAATTATGATATCTCTTACAGGAGGGGGGGGGGGCTTTGATAGCTGTAGGATAGTGTAAATTTCAGGGTGCTTTGGCAGAGGTCATGGATAATGTAGTAATTAAGTTTTTATTATTATTATTATTGTGTTTATTTGGTTGTGTTTTTGTTTTTTTTGGACTTGTATATTTTTGGGGTAAACTGTATTTTGCTTGCTATTAAAGAGTATAAGATCCTGGATGACAGCCAATGTAAAATAGTCACTACCTATCAACCGTCGCTGAAGGTGAGAACTATGAAAGAATGCAAGAGACTCTTTACATTCGCAAAATAACGATATGCATGGAATGCTAAGCCTATTGGCTATATACTTACTACAAAAAGACTTGTCGAATGCTAAATATTTGGGAAGCATTGGTCAGAAGCTATGGCAATGTACATCAAATGTGTGGAGAACATTGGCTGAAGAGTGACCTGAATATTTTGAAGCCAAACTTTTTTTGTTTTATTTATGATGGAATATCAACCGTAGGTAGCAAGATCTAACTGTAAGGATCGGCAGAGTTGGTATTGGAAAATATGAAATTGTATTCTGTGTTTCTTGTTGTTGATGTGTTATGTAAAGGAAAAAACAGGGTGTTTAATCTTAGTATTTCTCTGGAAGGGGCATTTGAGGAACCCAGTCGTTTTCGAGCTTTTTTTTTTCATAGTATTCAGGGTAAGATATGTGTGTAAGGCCGCGGTGGTAGACCCTGAGTTCGCCAGCATCGGTAGCTTGGTCGAAAACAAGGCCATGAAGTATGTCATTGCAACCGGGGAGTGCGAGATTACTGCGAAATAGAACCATTTCAGCCGTCATCAGAGAGAGGTTAGAGAAATCCACAATAAGATGCGGGGGTGATTTGAGAATGAAATGATAGGAGCCTGGGAAAATTCCAGAGGGGCTTATCACAGGGTGGTCTTGAATGGGGAAACGGGAATATATATGCAAAAAGGATGCGCACGAGGGAGACGCCTCATGATTTTCTAGGAGTTAGGTCGCTACTATTTATGTGAAAATAATTAAAAAATTAGCCTTTATAGGTAATCAACCAAAATATGAAATGAATTAGTTTAGTCAAGTAAATATGCAACAATAGGGAGATGGAGATCGATGGAGAAGGATGATTGTGTAATCTCGGCAACGGCCACAAAGAAAACAAAAAACTGAATTTCACGATCGTACTATTTATATGAAAATAATTAAAAAGTTAACATTTATAGTCAACCAAAATACAAAAATAAGCTAGTTTAAGCAAGTTGATGTGCAATAATAAGGGACAGAGACAGATGGAAAAAGTATGTGAAAGAAAAAGGTAATTGTGTACTTTCAGCAAAGCCCGAAAAAAAAAAAAGAAAAAAAAAAAGACTGAATTGTGTAATCTTATAATTTAAGTGAAATATAATTTGTTTACTAAAATATTTCTTTATTTTTACTCACACTATAAAAATAAATTAGGCTTATTGTTCTGATATGAAATCATTAGAAGAAGAAAATGGATGCAAACTGATAATTTTGGACTCCCGGCAAAGCAGGGAATATGAATTGAATGGTGGGATGCATGGATTTCCCGTGACTTTCTGTAGTTTTAGGAATAATGTCCATAAAATCATAAGATGAAGTAAAAATCCGTACAAACTATGAAAAATCCAAAAAAGTTAGTATCTCTGAAAATGGCGAGACGTAGAGCAAACGTAAAACAGAACAGGATATTGGAAATGTGACACGCCGGCGCCGTTCAAAATGCAAAAAACCATGTGGTAATGATGAAATGAATGGCCACCATTCGCCGAAAACAAGTAATGGGAGGAGGGTCATTCCACATCAGTTCAATCAGGGTCCGACACCCATGATCTCAGATTTTGATGAAAGTTGGCATGTTTGTTCCTTTTATAGATTTAAGTAAGCATATAAAATTTTTTTGCTCTATTTCAAGCGGTTTAGGGTTTACAGCCTGTTAAAGTTTTTGGAATTTCGCGGTTTTTATAAATCTGGCAGAGGAAACGCAATTTGTGCTTTTATAGAAAATAAATTATATCACCCTTGTTTACCAACCAATGTTGATGAAATTTTTTATGAGTATACATCAATATGTAAGAAATCCAGAAAAACATAAATTAAACCAGCAAGTATCTATACATGGTCAGAAAAAAATCCTTAAGTTTTATTTATAGATTTTTTTAGATAGAATACTGAGTTCTACGCTAAGTAGAATATCTTTAAAAGGGAAGAAGGTAATAAATTTTTTTTTTTTATTTATTCTTGCTCTAAAAGATATGCTCTACCACATGAAAAAATAAAATGAACGGTTTTTTCACTCCTTCATTATTTTTTCTCACTTCAAAGATAGAAATCACTTGACTCACTCATTTTCTTGAAACCATTAAATTAAAATTACAATTTTAGTAAAATTATATTAAAATGTGAATTAAACATGTCACATATCAACCACTTTCAAATAAAATTAGACAAGACCCATTTAATGAATTAAAAAAAAAGCTTTAAAATAAAACAAAAAATTCAGTAATTCAAGATTTTTTTCAAAAAATTCAAAATTCACGCACAAATTTAAAAGAGTCAGTGGCTTTTGGCATATGATTAAAATAATAGAGTATATTTAATAAATTATTAATCAGGCTTGTCCAAAAAAAAAAAAAAAAAAAAAAAACCCATAAATGTTATAAAATAGGTTATCCATAATTATATCTTAATTGAGATTATTTAGAAATAAGATACTGATTTCCTTATTTTCAACAATTAGGACTAATTAAAGAAAAGAAAATTATATTACAATTTAATTTAGTTTTGAAAACTAAAATAAAAACTAGTCAACTCACTAACAGTAACATATTTCAAGAAATCTTATAAGCAATCAAAACACTAAGTATTTTTTGAATGTTGGAAAAATGGAGAAGTGCAGTGTGGGGAAAGTTACCCATAGTGATTGTCATTTGTTAAGCTATGTAAAGAAAAAAGCCATACAAACTATTGAAAAACTGTCTGAATCTGATTTAACTCTTAAAATTGAGAACGGAATCAAGTTATGAGTTAAAAACTATTTGTCTTCATCATCAAAGTGTTTCTGAACAAGTATGAATTTTTACAAAAGGTATGTTGTGACCCTTTTAAAAAACATAAAACTTCAATTAAAAAAACACTTCGTGTTGTAACTTTACAGCAGAATAGGGTAATTTTATCAAAGGGTTACAAAGTAAAACCAGGACAAAATCTTTGTGCATCTTGCAAGAATAATCTACTTAAAGACAAACAAATTGATGAGAGTAATGTCGAAAGCAAAAGTAGCTTAAATGTCCAAGATGAGAGTTGATGTGGGATTAGCTCCTGATGAACTATTCCAATTACAAAAAAAAATGTGTGGTTAATGAATTAAATTCTTCATTTCATGAAATCGGATGCTCCCCATTGAAATTACATGCACTTGGTGAACATAGCAAATCATCTTACGGTAAAAAAAAATACAAAGAGTACATGAAAATCTAAAAAGAAAAATTGAAAATGTTCTTGAAGTTGATTTTCCAGAGGGAAAAAGTGACTTGTGATACAAAAATCGGAAATCTGGATAAGCTTGTAGATATAATTAAAAATGAATTAAGTGGTGCATCAAGAAACAAACAGATTCAAATGCTGACAATTCCAGCTTGACTAATGTGATCTAGAAGAAAAATGGCAGAAACTTTCAACATATCTGAAACTGATTATTCTGTTCGTAAGCTTCAAAAACTGTTTAAATACAAGGGATTTTTAGCAGAACCAGATCCTAGATATGGGAAAAAGTTGAGTCCTGAAACTATTGAATTGGTAAAAAGATTTTATCAGAGTGATGAACATTCCAGAATTTTGCCAGGGATGAAGGATGTGGTAAGTATAGGAAAAAAAGTGTACAGGGATGTAAGTATAGGAAAAAAGTATACAGGGATGTAAGTATAGGAAAAAAAGTATGTATATGAGAGAAAACGCTTGATTTTATGTAATCTTAATGAGCTATAGTACTCAATTTTTAAATGCGTATACCCTGACGTGAAAATTGGTCTTTCAACTTTTTGTTCCCTGAGACCTAAGTGGTGTGTTTTGGCTGGTGCTAGTGGGACACAGTGTGTTGAAGACCCAGACCGTCCGACTCGTCCAGAGGACTTAGAGTAACAAGATGGACGGCCGGGAAGGGGGACACAGTGTGTGTATGCACAATTCATCAAAATGTGATTTTATTGATTCATGGAGCAGGTATTGAAGAGAATTACAAAGACCTTATGCTGTATATTCTTTGTGAAGGAGCAGGAGGAGAATGTATGCTAAGGCATTGTGACAAGTGTCCATTAAAAGATAACATTGTCCAGTTTTCATAGTCAAAATTTGAGAGCTACGATGAAGACCCAGTCGAGTATAATCAGTGGGTTTCGACTGATTGAACTGAAATGATACTGTGCTTGAGCTCAGTTGATGAGTTTATTGATAACTTAGTAGAAAAACTGAACAAGCTAATACCTCATTCATACATTGCTAAATCACAAGTTTCATTTTTTAAAAGTTTAAAGGAAACGGTTTCGTCAAATACAGCTGTTATTTCAATGGATTTCAGTGAAAATTATACTTTCACAATACAAGAGGCTCAAGGTTATCACTGGACCTCAGATTCATGAACTATTCATCCTGTCATGATTCACTGCAAGGATGCAAGCAATAAAAAACTGATTTTACCTCTTTATATCTGATGATCTTAAACATGACGCGAGTATGGTATATGAGATCCAAAAAACTGTAACATGGATTGACCCAGGAACCAATTCAACTGTGATTGACAGAGCCAGGAAAGAGAACTGGTTTGAGAATGTGACGTAATGAGTGACGTAGGAATTCTAGTAAAACCGGAATTTTGCAGTTTTTGAATTGGAAATAAAAAATTCAAGGATTTTCCAGACCTTTTTGGAAATAATTCCAATTTTCAAGGCTATTCAAGGCTTTGGAAAAAAATAATGAAATTCAAGGACTTTCCAGGCCGCATACGCACCCTGTATATATGTATTCTTCAACTTTAAATGAAATCATTAAATTGGTACATAGCTTTCATTATAAATGAAAGAAACAAATGTTTCGTACCATCTGAGTGAAACTAATATTCCGTATCATTAACATTCATTGGAAATATCATATTTGTCCAAAACTCATTGCAATGCTGTGAATTGTCAAAAATAAAAATAAATAAAAATAAAATAAACCCCTATTTCATGCTGTCTTGCAGACGTTGCGACTACCATGCTTTGTAAGGAATGGCATGCATTGGCGGTAAAATCTTCTTCAGCACATTTGCGGAAGCTCAAGCTTAGAATAGGGAAAAAAGGGTATTTCAAGTGAAGGTATAATACTCAAGTACTAAAATCATTTTTTTATAATAAAGTAAAAAGTTTCATATTAATGATACATATTCTACAATATATTCTTAATAATCGTAAAATTAGATTATAGCCATTCTGTTATGCATTTTACTTAAAATGAGGATATAACACGGTTTTTGCATAGAAGCTGCTTAACAAATTTAAAGAGATTTCTCGAAGAACGGAGCCAACTTCTTATTAGGTAAAAAGTATAAACTGCACTTGTTGAGCTAAAGCTGTTAAAATGCTAAAAACAGCTATTAAAATTAAGCAGTAAATATGGCAAGCAATAAAAATGAATTCAATTATATAGTTATCGTAAAATAACAGTATGCATCGCATTTGTCAATTTAACATTAATTTGTAATTTTATCAATATGCTGAGTAAAGTTTAACGGTAAACAAGAATGTTGTACACATTTGTTAGATTGCAATTTAACATTTACTTATTAACAAACTTAAGCTTTCAATAAAAATAAAGTAAATAATAATATAAGTATCATTAATAATGTCAAAATAAGTTATAATGTCCATTATAATTTGTTTGGCAAGTTCTTAAAACCAAAACTTGAATTTTAAATAACTGAAAAAAACTCAATGTGAAAGTTATTGACGTGCTAGAACGTATAATTGTTATATATTTAGACTTTCTAAGAAATTTGGTACAAAACTTCCGGCAGTAATATACATACATATATAGGCCTAGCAATACAAAATTTCTTACCTAAAATAAAGTGTCCTATACATCTGATGGGCTTCATAATATTGACCTAGCTCTATATTAACTTGAAGTTTTTTCATTATTCTTTCTACACCCAGTCCTCTAATTTTTTTGGGTAAAGCACTCATTTCTAAAGCTATTGACGATCAAACTTCAGCAGAACTCAGATGAGAGAGTAAACATCTAAAATTGGAGTTGAGTTGAGAATTTTAATTCTGAGACTTGACACTCTCTCTATTTTCTTAATTCCGTTTCATATTCATACTTTAAAAAGTAATATGTAGATGATTTTTCAGTATTTGTTCTTTACAAATATGCTCTGTTATTGTTATGTTTTCTGAAAAAGAGGAATGTAAAAAAAGAAGACTGCGTTATTTGTCAGGTAGAACAGTTGAGTGGCAACTGGCATTTTTGACATTTGCATTTGCTTTTCCGAGCAGCAACAAATCAAAATCTCCACGCAAAACTTTGCCGTATGGTTGAGACGAGACTTTTAAATAAATGAGAATATATTAGTTGTAAATTTTTAAAACATGATCGACATCAATATGAATGTTATTAAATACCAATTTTTCACAAAATACTGCATAAGCTTTTGCTCATTTGTGGACTGCAAACCATTTCATTTAAATATACGATTATCATATCTTAATTTATCTTAATGTACCTTATTCTTATCAAATAGTAAGTAAATATAATACTGCCATAGTACCTATTAGACTTTCGCTAATAATAATTACAATTATTTTCAGTATTGTGCTGTATTAGATAAAAGCACCGTCCGTTTTACTGTGTACACATAAGTCGCCTATTTTCTTAATGAATAATATTAGTGACTGATTAATCCTGTTTGTCGCTGCTTTTCATTTTCATTATGTATTTGACTTGCATTTAATTTATTTTAAGCAATTACTCTTAAGAATGCAGCTTTGGATCCCCATAATTCCTTCAAAATATACTATCCTACATTGTTTTAGCGAATTGTCAAAAGTTTAAAAACCATTATGCCACAAAATTAACTTCTTGTAGACTTTAAATTGTCATGTTACTCATTTGCTGTAAACTGATAAGGCACAATTGTACATTTATTGTGTATTTATAAGCTTATTTGGTGTTTGAATTGAATTTTTGGGATTCTCCAGCACATCACACAATTGTACAAATTATACTTAGACTTCGAAGGGTTTTTATACAGCTGTCTCCAGTTCTCTTCTGCTTGGTACTGTATTCTGTTGTGGACCATATCTATAAAATTATGTGTTTCGCAAATACAAAGATATTTGAATGTTTTAGAGACGTTTTATGATTATTTTACTGATGGATGTGATGTTTTTTTAGTTCGAAAACTAAGATAAGTACCCATTGAATTTGAGGTTAGCCAAGCTCAAGCGACAAAAATATGTAATCAGTAGTTCTTGATCAAAATCCAGTCCAATGTCTCCTAATAATTCTTCATGTTGTTTTAGATATTTTAAATTTAAATGCTTTTAAGTAGGCAAAAAAGTAATGTGATTTTATTTTCTTAATTCAGCAATGTATGTTTGATGAACTGCAATTGCCTAGAGTTTGCACTTTACCTCATGTCTGCATTGGACTGAAGTTAGTAAACTCAAATAAACCTTTATAATCTTTCAAACTTTATGGATCACAGTGTATAAATATTGTATTTGCAAAAATTGTTATAATTTCTTAAAATTTGCCTTCAAGCTTTTAGTGTGGTATCAAGAATTAGGTTTTATCTTATGTCCCATATTTAATTATATGAGCAAAAATGCATTTCAGCAGTATTTTTCTCTTGAAACGAAGCACAAACTGGATTATTTTAAACAAATGTTTGTATCCATTGTTCTTAGTTTTGAAATAAGTGAATATCTCAACCATCTGCTAAAGACTTTTTTCCCTAATACTATAGTGATATGAACTGCATAAGTATGACTTTATCAGCATAATTTTCGAAAGGTAGTTTATTTTAGCTTCTCTAAAGAATTTGTAGAGAATATAGGCAGAGGTGACTCTGATGTAGTAAGTGAGGTAAACATGCAAGGTAATTTTGATTTATGCAGACTATCTAAACTTGAGGTTTATTTTTGACAAAGAGCAAAACCGTAATTTTTATTTGAATTAGAATTTAAAGGATGGCTGCCTCATGCAACATCAAGAGAAATCAAATGTTAATATAATTGACCTCAAAATAATTTTATTTAATAAAAAGATGCAGAATACAACTTTGCTGAAAATGATATTATTCAGAACAATTTATATTTATAATCTCTAATTTACTTAATATATATAAATTTACTTAAGTACTAATACTAATGACGGCTACACATCAAATCCTCAAATCGATCAACTTATATAACAGAATGACATATCAATAGATGACAAAAGTCATTTTATTAAAAACATCTTTCAGACGTATAAACAATCTAAAAAAGCAAGAGTGCTTTCGGGTATCATCATACCCTTCCTCAGTGGAGTAAAAATAAAAAAAATTGCCAACATGCTTAAATGCAATCTACTACCGGCAATCTAAATTTGCATATCCTAAAATTGACATTACCACAAAACATATTTTATGGATCCATACACCAAATTCAAAAATTACAAAATCAAGATAACACATTGTCATAAGTCAATACACAAAATTAAATATTATAAATTAAAGATAATTTTGTAAAGGTTTGATTCACATGGAATCGAGAACTAGTCACCAAATATAACTTAAAACATGGACAGGGTCAAAATTACAAATAGAAGTGATAAATAATTACAAATAGAAGTTAATAGATAAATAAAAAGGGATTCGTAGAGTAAAATAGACTAGGGATTATTACAGGGGATCAAAAGAAAAGATTTTTCAAAAAAGGGTTGAAAATTATCATTAATCACTAATTAGGCAAGAGCAGTAGATTGCCCACTATTTTTAATGTCTCTAGCATGTTCTGCCAATCGAATATCAGCCGTACGTTTAGTGCTATGCATATAAAACTTATAAACATTATCTGGGGAAAGAAGGTGTACAATATATACTCCTGCATGACTTTTAAAGTTAACTTTATCCCTGAATTTATCAGTACGAATAAGATTAAATAAAGCGGTAACAGTCGAGTGCATGGATCTAAAATTAAACTCTATACAAAATTTGGTAAGGGGTTGAAATATATTTGAATGGTACGGAAAACTGGCTTTAAAAAGCAAACGATCATTAATGGGAATAAGTTTAGAATTGGGTTGAATAAAATCACAGTGAATATTCGAAAAGATTTTATAAACAAACTCAAAAAAAAAGCTGGCATCCCGACCAAGTTTAAAGACGAAATCAATTTTTCACTGTTTAAAGGCGAGATAGTAGAGCAGACATTAAATGCGCAATTAAAATATGCATTAAAGGAGGCTTTTTTTGATGAGATAGGGTGAATAGAATTAGCAGAGATGCAAGTGTTAGTGAAAGTGGGTTTACGAAAAAAAGAAGACTGAAAACCAGAAGAATTATGAGAAATTAGAATGTCTAAAAATGACAAGGAACAGTCGGATTCATGCTCAACAGTAAAATTAATGGAAGAGTAAAAATTAACCCAGACCAAAAGATTAAGGAGATCCTTTAAATAATAAAGATTTCCTTTATAAAGTTTAAAGGATCTCCTTAATCTTTCAGTTTTGGTTAATAAATTTTACCCTTCTATTTTACTGTTGAGCATGAATCCGATTGTTCCTTGCGTTTTTTAGATATTCTTATTTCTCATAATTTTTCTGGTTTTCAGTCTTTTGTTTTTCGTAAACCCACTTTCCCTAACACTTGCATCCCTGCTAATTCTTTTCACTGTATCTCGTCAAAAAAAGCCTCTTTTAATGCATATTTTAATCGCACATTTAATGTTTGTTCTACTATCTCTTTTTCAAGCAGTGAAATTGATTTCATCTTTAAACTTCATCAGGATGCCAGTTACTCTTTTGAGTTTGTTTATAAAATCTTTTCGAATATTCACCGTGATTTTATTCAACCCAATTCTAAACTTATTCCCATTAATGATCATTTGCCTTTTAAAGCCAGTTTTCTGTACCATTAAAATATATTTCGTCCTCTTATCAAATTTTGTGCCGAGTTTAATTTTAGACCCGCACACTCGACTGTTACCACTTTATTTAATCGCATTCGTACTGATAACTTCAGGGATAAAGATAACTTTAAAAGTCATGCAGGGGTATATGTTGTACCCTTTCTTTCCCCAGATAACGTTTATGAGTTTTATATAGGTAGCACTAAACATACGGTTGGTATTTGATTGGCAGAACACGCTAGAGACGTTAAAAATGGTGGGCAATCGACTGTTCTTGCCTAATTAGTGATTAATGATAATTTTTAACCCCTTTTTGAAAAATCTTTTCTTTTGATCAGCTGTAATAATCCTCGGTCTATTTTACTCTATGAATCCCTTTTTATTTATCTATATCGCACTTCTATTTGTAATTTTGATCCCTTCCATGTTTTAAGTTATGCTTGGCAACTCGTTCTCGATTCCATACGAAGTTACCTTTAATTTATAAAATTTAATTTTGTATGTTGATGTTTAAACTGGCTTGTCGTCTTGATTTTGTAATTTTTAAATCTGGTGTATGGATGCATAAAATATGTTTTGTGGTAATGTCAATTTTAGGATATGCAAATTCAGCTTGCCGGTAATAGATTGTATTTAAGCATGTTAGCAATTTTTCTTATTTTAACGCCACTGAGGAAGGGTATGATTATACCCAAAAGCGTTCTTGCTTTTTTAAAGATTGTCTATGTTGTCGTCTGAAGGATGTTTTTAATAAAATGGCTTTTGTGATCTATTGATTTGTCATTCTGTTATATAAATATTAAATAATTTAAAAAATACTTTGCCGCCAAATTTATGTTGATCTTTTGCTTATATATATATATATATATATATATATATATATATATATAAATTAAAATCTTTAATTGTCATAAAACTTTAAAATTTCTGTGTATAAATAGTTACAATTTTAAGATTACTAGTATTGATTTTTTGTTTTTGGCTACTTTTTGGGGGTGTCCTATTCTGTCTTTTATTTTATATTGTTTTCTTATATATATATATATATATATATATATATATATATATGTATATATATATATATTTATTGGGGGTGCTCTGGATTTTTCCAGCCTTTTCATCAAATGGAGTTTTTACTTGTCAAATTTTATTTCGACTTTTCATTTAGAAAATTTGATTTTATTCATAAATTCTCAGATTACAAAGATCATTGTTTCAGAAAAGACACATAGTAGCAGGGGTCACGCTGTCAATCGCATTTTGCAAAAAAAAAAAAAAAAAAAAAAAAATTCAATTTGGCGATTATAAAAAAATATATGGTGAAAAATAGCAGTAATTACAATTTTCGTCAGTACCAAAATAAAAAATTGTATACTAATCGTTTTTTTCTTTTTTTCTAATCCTACGCCCAGCCTGGGCCATTCGGCCATACGCTGTCTTGCTGTCCAATACAGATGCGAAAGTCCAAAAGGAGAAGTATCTTCAGTGTCAATATCCCTCAATTTGGAACAAATAAGGAGATGTTGTCCATTCATAAAACCACTTCCAGTTTCCACACAAAGGGCAGGAGACAGAAGCTGTCACACCTATTCTATTGAGATGCTGCTAAGATAATCATGGCCCGTCAACAATACTAATCGTAATGTGTACTACTATACTATTTTTCTTTTCCAAGACAATCATCTTTGGAATTTGAAAATTTATAAATCAAAAAAATGTTTTCAATTGGAACATCAAAATAAAATTTGGCGAATAAAATAATATTCCATTTGGTGAACATGTTGACAAAAGTAATCAAAAATCCTAAGCAGCATCTGATAGTAATATATATATATTATGATTAGTATATCATGATTTTTGATTTGGACATTGGCAGAACTCATAATTGCTAAGGTAAATTTTCTTTCGCAAAATGTGACAATGGTAATCGGCAGATAGACTCCCAGTTAAACCAAAAGGTTGATTACACTAAGAAGCAACATTAATTAAATTCTTATTCTGCCAAAAAATTAGGGGAAACTCATGTACCTAGGACCATTTGGCTCTATTTTAATATTTATTTATTTTACAGCATTATTATTCTGAGGTATTGAGGATTTTTTTTTATCACTTTACCTCCACATAAAAATTCCTGTCATCCACTTAACCAGAAAATTGCTGCTTTCAATATGTTTGTCCATCGTACTTTTAATGTTTATTCTACTATGGATGTGCTCAATTCTGAGATAAATTATTTAAAAGCTCTTGTTACAGTTTCTCTCCTAGCATTGTTGATCATACTATTCAAAAATTTTCTAAACTTGCTTTTGAAAAGGATTTCAACAACACAATCATTTTACCATTTTTTCTAAAAATCAGTTGGCAGATTGCTAAAATCCTTAAAATATTCAAGTTTAATATTGTGTTTGCACCTTCTAATAAACTCAAATTTTCTAGAAATTGCTAATTATAGTTGAGGCATTTGTAGTATTTCTTGCAAGTATGGTCCTTTTTATATTAGTCAAACTAAACATGCTTTAAAATTTTGTACTAAGGAACATGAGAACTGTATCAAAAAGCAGGAATTTAATAAATTTTTAATTGCGCAACATTGCTATAATTTTAACCACCACTTAGAGTTTTCTTCATAGAAAAATGCATGTCGTTATGATCTTGACTTTCTGGAATTTCTATATCCAGAAAAGTTCTAGTGATTTAGGTAGCTAATGACTTGTTCAGTACTTCCATTTTGTTCTCTGTCTGGTGGAATGTCCTGTAAGTTTTTCCTTTTTTATTGTTTCATTTCTTAGCCGTTGAGACTATTATGTATTATTTTGACTTTTTCTTGTCTTGTTTGGCCTCAATTATTCTTGTTTGGTCTTAACTCATTTTGTTGAGATATTTCTATTGTGTTTTAGTACAAATTTTGTGTGTTATTTTTTGTTTCAAATTGTTTAGCCTATTTTTCATTTTGCTTTCTAATTGACTCTGACAGATGGACTTTTAATTCAGGACTTAGGTATATAACCCTCTGTTTCTATTTGTGCCCATTTCATCTTTTTGACTTTGGGTTTGTTGGTTCTCTTGCACTGATGAAGGGGTAATTTTTGTTTTAATTATATGGTATTCGAAATGTATAAAATGTTTCCTGTGTAAATAAATGAAGAGAAATATATACACTTAGTTTTGCGCCAACCAGCCTGTTTCCTTTTTCTTCTGCTTATATTATTCAAGTGCATTTGACTGGCAATATTATTCAGGAGAGACATATCTCAAAGTGTATTTCCTCTCCAGATGTTCTCTTGGAAATACATCTGAAAAAATATGCATGCATACCTTCTACCTGGGTTACAATAATTTTCTGATAGACATGCCTATCTATGTTGAAAAACTTTTGTTGCATTTCAAATCTTTGAGGCTTTAACTAACCAGGTTCCACTACTCATTGTGGCATGACATTTAGCATGTCGTTGTCTTTTGTAATATATTTTGATACTTTGGATTTTTAACCTTGCTGATCTAGCCTATCTTGGGCCTGCAATAATAAGGTATATTTATATTTTGTGTGAATAACACGAGAGCTAGAGCAGCTAAAGAGCTTAAATTTTGTACTCATTTTTCATGGATTTTGAATTTTACTGGTTCCGCCTGTTCTGGGCTTGCTATAGGAAAGTATGCATTTTTGGGTAATAACTGGAGAATTGGAGCAGCTAGAAAATTCAAATTAGGCATATCATTACCTTTCATAGTATATTTTAATTCTTTGGATTTTAAAACTTATCGGTCCAGTCTATTCTCGGTATACAGTAGGAAAGTGCATGTTTTGGATGAATAGTTAGAGAACTGGAGCAGCTAGAAATATCAAATTTGATATTCATGTTTTTTGTAATATATTTTAATGCTTTGAATTTTGTTGAAAACTAAGTTTCCTCTCTTCACAGTTATAAATAGGTGGTGTGACACCATTCATGTAATCTAATTGTTTTGTGGTAATTGAGATATGATAGAGTAAGGAAGCTGGATTGTTCTCCCATCTAATAATAAGTTTACGTAAATATAAATAATAAATATTGTAACTGCTATAACTGATTGTTATGGTGTTACCTCAAAGTTTAGTGATAGTTCCTCTATCCCCTTGGATCAAAACATGAATTGATCAACGAAAGAACATCATGAGTTCTTACTATTCTACATTTGGCGCCCAATGTGGGGCATAGAGGTTGACCTATTGTTTGGGGTAAGTAACTGAAAAATCAATTTGAAGATTTTATTAAGGGATTACAAATGTTGTTATGGAACCAGCACAATTGAAGTGCAAATGCTCAATTATTAGGGCTGACACATTTAATTTAACAAATAAAATAGAAAACCTTTTTAAAGTAATAGATAACATCCTACAATATATTGAAGAATTAATTGAACTGAATATTGTAATAAGCTTGAATGTGAACCACTCATTGAATCTAGAACCTGTTAGAAACTGCTAACATAAAAGCACTTCATCAACTTCATGAATATGAAATACCGATTAGAAACTTGGAATCGATAGGAAAAGGAAACATTTAAGAAAAAAATCAACACAAAAATCTATTACAATTGCTGCATTTACTTCTAGAGTAAAATCTTGTATTTTTTGTAATAACAGTAATCATGATGTTTTCAATTGTAAAAACATTTCTACAGAAAATAAGAAAATTAAATTGAAAAAGGATGGTCATTGTTTTAGATATTTTGATTATTTTCACATCAGTTCAAAATGTAGTATGAAAATCTCACCCTGTAAAATATGTAACAAGAGAAACCACCATGAAATTCTTTGTATGCAGAATTAAAATCCTAAGATATAACCAATAAATAATACAAATGTAAATACAGTTAATTCAGAAAATCTGGCGATAGTTTCCTTAGTATTTCGTTTGAATTTTTATTCTAAAATTCCAGAAAATATTTTGTTACATACATGCTCTTCTGAAATACATGCTCAATCGAAATTAAAGCCAATAAGAAGTAAGAATTCTCATAGATAATGCTTCGATGCATTCTTTCATTATGCAATTGCCAGCTGACGAACTGCAATTAAAAGTCACTCAAAAAGAAAGTTTAATAGTGCTTACATTTGGTCATACTGATCCTTTAGAAAAACATTTGATGTTGCAGAAACTCAATTGAGACATAGGAAATATCGAAACCAGAAAATTTATTTAGAAACTCTGATTACAAAGGAAATAATAAGAGTTGTTATCTTGGCACCTGGCTGTGAAGTATTGAAAACCTGAGCACCTCATTAAACAAAAATATTACAGCTGGCAAATGTCTGTAATTATCCAGACACTGAACTGATACAGATATTAATTGGTTCCAACTTCTTCTGCAATGTCAATACAGGACCTGTTGAAAAATTAAGTAAGGATTTATTTTCAGTTATAACTATATTTAGGTGGACAGTTCAGGGGAAATTCAAGGACAAATATAACCATGAAAAATGTTTTCTTTTAACATGAATACTGAAATTAATCATAAGTTGGGGAAAGAATTGATTTCCATGGAATGTGAAGGTTCAATGTCATTATCACACACCGATAATAGCTCGGAACAAGTAAATAAAGAGTTAAAAAGATTTTGAAATATAAAGAGTTTAGGTATAACTCAAGATTATGACAAAAGTTCTGCAATTTGTGTTGAGACTTGTTTTAAAGAAAATCAATTTTAAGGATGACAGATTTAAGGTTTTATTACCATTTGGGGATGAAGTAAATAAATACAAATAATTATGTTGTTGCTGAGAGAAGACTTATAAAAAGATTCTAGTCAGATCCTTTCCTCTATGAAGAATATAAAAATTAATTTAAAGAACAATTAGAACAAGATGGAATTATTGAAAGGATTGATACAAACATATTGACTACATGTGAGTATTATTTACTTTATCATCCAGTTGTAAAACATGCAAATGTAGCTATGTAGTGAAGTTTTTTTTTTATTTTGTACCATTGCAAGTCTATGAATGAAACTTTGGTTGCTGGACTTAGTTTGAATCCAAATCTCTTGACACTTCTTTTGAAATTTAAAATGAACAAGATTGGTGTTTTTGCGGATATTGAAAAAGCATATTTGGAAGTTTCCCTCGCAGAAGAAAACTCATATTATGAAAGATTGCTATTGTTGGATGCTTTTTCTCCAGAAGAATGGGAAACTTATAGAATGACTAGAGTAACTTTCGTTGTAAGTTCAAGCCCCCTTTCTTTTAATGGCAACGATAAAGCATCATATCAGAAAATATGAAGTATGTCATCCAGAAGCTTTGAAAATCTCTACGCAGATGACTTAATTTTGGGAGCACATAATGTTATCGCAGCTGAAGATCTTTCAAAGGATGCAAAATTTTTTTTGAAAGTGGCAAATACAAATCTCCGTAAATGGCAAACAAATTTAGTCGAACATTCATGTATTTGGCATAGTACAAATTTTAAAATCCAGGCAGTGGAAAAATGAGATGGTGCCTATCAAAATTTTGGGAATGACATAGAACACTTCAACAGATGTGCTTAAACATGATTTATCAGCACTTATAAGAGTACTTGAAAATTTCAATAATTCTAAAAGAAGTGTTTTGAAGTTATCATGTAAACTATTTAATCCTATAAGAATGGTATTCTTTTTTGTAATGAGGGTCAAGATTTTGTTTCAGAAATTTTGAGAGAATGGTTTAGAATGAGGTCAAGAACTGACAGATGACTCGAAACTTAAATGGAATAACTGGTGCATGGAAAAGTATAAGATTTATCCTTTGGAAGATGTTACTTTTGAGTGAAATTACTCTTGACCTGCATCAGTTACAATTGAGCATTTTTTGTGATACTATCGAAACCATTTATGAAGCCATAGTATATGTACGTTATAAGAAAGAAAAAGAAATATTCAATGAAAGTTTCATTGCTTCAAAATCAAGAGTAGCTTCAGTAAAGAAACTAACTTTTCCAAAGTTGGACTTAATGGCCACCTTAATTGGAGCAAGATTATTAAAAACTCCCTGAGAAATTTATTTTATATAGGTGACAATTACATTGCGTTCAGCTATTGAATGACTACGTGGAAGTGCGAAGAAGTAGACATAATTTGTCTGCAAATGAGTAGTTGAAATTCAAATAGTTTCAAACCCACCGAATTGGAGATACTCTGTTCAAATGAAAATCCTGCTGACATACTTAAGAAAGTGCTCAGAAGATCAGTTATTAAATTCTAAAAGTGGTGAAAAGGATCTAACTTGTTGGTCAAACTTCAAGGTAAGTGGGAAAAAAAATCAAGGAAACTAAGAAGCAATCAAGAAAGAGTTACGATTGAAATTTGAAGTAGTGGTTAATTGTGATAATGAAAATTGTAAAGCTGAAGATCAACTTTTTGATTTAAACAAATTCGATCATATGAATTTATAGGATAACAGGCAGCTTGGATAAGGAGATTCATTATAAATTCAAGTGGAAAAAACTGACATCTGAATTAACCACAGAAGAAATTTTAGATATGCAAAACTCAAGATGAACGTTTTCCTTTAGAGATCAAATATTTTTGATAGAACAAAACATTACAGGATTCACACATTCATAATTTTGGTCCATTTATGGATCATAAAGGACTAATTCTTATAGGAGGAAGATTGCAAATGTTGAATTTAAAATATCATGTGGAACATCCAAGTTGATTACCTACCAAGCACAGATTCTCTGAACTTGTAGTCAAACAAGGGCATGAGGATGTTCTTCATTCCGGAGTGGCAGACACTTTTGTGCAGGTCATTAGAGAAAGATGGTTTATAAGTTCATTTATCCAGAAATGTATTATTTTTAAACAACACAATGCTCATACGAGAATTCAAGTTATGGCTTCTTTACCTGCAGATAGAATTTAAAAATCCCCACCTTTTGCCCTTACTGATTTAGATTTTGCCAAACTTGTCTTCGTCAAGAATAATGACATGAAACATTATATTCTTTTATTCATCTGTGCCATCACCAGAGCTATCAATTTGGAACTTGTAAATAATCTCATGACTGCAACCTTCGTATTAGCCTTTTGTGGATTTGTTGCCAGAAGAGGGTTGTATTCTACAATGGACGATCGGACAATGCCAAAATGCATATTTTGAACGCGGATGTAGAAAATTATATATCATGCAAATACAGAAGAATTTTATGCATTGCACAGAATAAGGTGGAAATATATTATTGAGAAAGGTGTCTGGTGAGAAGGCTTTGATGAAATATTGGTGCATTCAGCGAAGCTAGCTCTGTAGAAGATAGCTGGAAAGAGATAATTGACGAAACAGTGCTTACAAAGATTGATCAAGTATCCAGTACAATATTGTCTTGAAGTCCAGGACTTTTAATGTTGCATTTCTTATCATGATATTCATTTGAATTATATTTTATTCATGTTGTTAACTGCTTATTACTGCATTCAATTATAGCTATTGTGGTAGTTGGCTTTGAAATCTAAAAAAATTATTTGTTTAGTATTGATGTGTCTATAATTGATATTGTAAAGTAGGAATTTAATTATAGTTTAATTACGTCTGAATTGTAATTTTAGTATATTGTTTTATTTATTAATGCATTATTGATTTATGGATAGCACAAAATGTGGATGAACTATTCGTTCATTCTGGGTGAGGATGTTGAGAATTTACTTCTCTTTCATCATAAATGCAGATGATTCTGTGACACCATCCATTTACTTTAATTGTGTTGTTTTGTGGTAATTGAGATGTGATATAGAGTAAGGAGCTAATTCTAGCTAATAAGTTTAGATAAATATAAATAATAGTAAATGTTGTAATTATTATAACTGGTTGTAATGATGTCTTATCTCGAATTTACCTCCTTTAGTGATTGTTCCTCTATCCCCCTGGGATCAAAACATGAATTGATCAATGAAAGAACATTGTAAGTTCATATTATTCTACATATTTTGAACCATAACTTTTTAACCTGTCTAGGATCCACATAGAAAAGCATGTGTTTTGAGAGGAGCAAAAAAACAAGCTTTAACCCTTTCAAGTTGACTTAATTTTTGGCATGCTAACAATTTAAGATGTGAATTCTCCTTTAAGGACTGTCAGAAGTACTCAGAAGTGATTTTGAATTTTTAATATTTGGTTGGGTTAGCTAGTGGAGTGCTTAGCCAAAAAGGCTGTATCTCCAGGATGTAGGTTTTGTAGTTCCGACTGTGAAATTATTTGAAATGCTCCGAAAAGGGGGATAGAATAAAATTTAAAAGAGAATATATATATATATATATATATATATATATGATTTTTTTCCCAACTTTCGAATACAGAGTTGAAATGAAAATATATATGTTTCTTTTTCAAGTGGATTTTTAAATGCAGTAGTTTTAGATTTATAGCATGGGATATTGTTGACCCACTAGACTTATATGTCCCACTAGTGACTTAGACAAAGATTGCAATTTATCATTTTTTTGGTTTTGTTTTGTTTTTTGAAAGATTTTTTATAAAAATAATTGTTTCAGTAAAGCAAACTTCTTTTTTTTACATATTTAAAAGTAATAAAACAGACAAGAAAATTACTTTGATTAGTTCTTTATTAGTACTTTCAGGTATGGTATGAGGTAAAGCATTTTTTACATAATAGAATGTTGCACATTTTACAAATTGTAGATGTTCGATTTTCAACATGACACATTCTACTGGTTTGACCATCAATTGACATATGATCCCCCACATTGAGAAGGACTCTTGATCTTTTTGAAGGCCTTCCTCTTGATCGCCTTCTTGTGTTAGAATTTTTTCTTCTGATATTAGAATTTTTGTAACGGTAACAAGATATTCAATAAGAGGTGTTTTTTGATGACACACTTCGTTGAAAATGACCCAGTCATTTACAATTGATATCATTAACAGTCTATTAAAAACTTTTTTCCACCATTTTGCCAATTTTCTATCTATGTCATATAATGTTGAATATAATGTCATGTTGTCATATAGTGCCTAATGGGACAAATTTGACCCTTGATATAAGTCTACTTGGACAAATATGGCCCACAAAACAAAATTTACACTATAGCATTTATTCGACAAAAATGCATTTCAAATACATTTTAAACCACTAATATTAATGAAAATATTATAATTACCTGTATTTTTACTTGAAAGTAATTGAATTTGTAGAAAAAAAGCTAATAGAACATGTTGGTTATCTGATGACATACCAATACACTTTATGCAGCAAACATTACCTATAAAAAATAGATTATTTATCCTATACAGCCATCTGAGAGATAAAGGTGTAAATAACGGATTCTAACTTAAAGTAGGGTTTTTGAGGACAATTCATAACCAGTAGTATTTTTTGCTCTGGACCAAATTAAAACCTGAGAGGCTTGAAAGGGTTGAAAAACCACACAAATATTTATTTGAAAATGTACTAAAAATTAGAAATAGAAACATTGTATTTGCTAATTTTGGTCCTTGATTTTATGTTTTCTTAAATTATTTTATTACTCTTTGCCATTATTAGCAAGTATGCTTTTTTCTAATAGTTTGAAAGGAACATCAAGTAGTGAAAGTGAAATATAGTGTGTGTTGTAATACTGATAGATGTATTCCTAAATGATATATTTTTCTTTAAACTACAATATAAATTTGTATAATACTTTATAATTTAAAGAAGTTTGACACAGTAAAGTACTGTTAAAGGTTCTTACTTTACTCCTTCAGTGTTTTCAAAAGTCCTACTTTTTTACTTTGTTACTAAAACTTGAGTATGTTTGTTAGAGCTAAAAATGGAATATTTTGCCATGTGAGATAAAATGAGAATCTATTTTTGTGTTTTACTTAGATAAATTAGATCTTTATATAACCACTGTTCTGAATATGTACTTTGTATTATTGTAAATCTTTGTGCTTATCTATTGTTTGCTTTGCAGGCAGCTGACACTCCAGGCATTATGTGTTGACATACATCAGTAACATTGTTTAAAATCGTGGCATACTCATAAAATGCATCAGTCCATTCAAGATTGGCGACAAGCTGTTCGAATGCCAACTGCTTATCGAGTTGGTAACTCTACCCTTAGGATACAAACTCAGTTTGTTGTTGGAGTTGCTATAGTTGGGATATCTTTTTTAGTACTACTATATGCTCTTTTACCATATACAAGAAATCGTCAATTAGTTAGTGATATTTACATTCATGATGAACATGGTCATCAACATGTTGCTGAAATTAAACAAAATCCATGGTTGTACAATTCTACATACCCATTAACACTTCCTGTTACTACACCAAAAGGACTACGTTATAGAATTGCTGTGATTTCAGATTTAGACATTGGTTCAAAAGATAAAGAGAACTACACATGGTTTAGTTACCTTAAGAAAGGATATTTGACAATTGATACTACAAAAAAATATGTTAACATTGAATGGGATCGTGACCTTGTAAAATTAAAATCGACTTTGTCTCAAGCTGGACGAGGAATGGAGTTATCTGAATTGGTTGTATATAATGGAAAACTTTTATCATGTGATGATAGAACTGGTGTTATTTATGAAATCTGTGAAAATAAAGCAATTCCTTGGATTTTACTGACAGATGGTAATGGAAGAACTACTAAAGGTAGGTGATAAGTTTACTACCAAATGTGTTCTCATATTAAAATTTTGCTTAAACAGTTATACCCTATTCGCACTGCTCTTGCAAAAGTTTTAATTAAACTAGTTTTGTTAAACAAATAATTTTAAAATAGATTTTATGTGGAATTCCTTGTCTGAAATTTATATCCTGTATACCCAAGCTTGTTTTACTTTTAGGATGGAGCACTGTGTAAATCAGCAAATCATGATAACATTACGAAAATGAGTATGCATGCCCTATAAGCAAATTTTACCTGAGATTTAAGATTATTAGATTTGTGTATACAGTAATTTATGGAAGTAACACATATCTGGAGTGTGAATTTTTCATATATATATTCCATAATGCTTTTATATTGAAATTAGGCAAAAAAATATATCTTTCAGATTTTGTACATAGTTATTTTTTTTTTTAATACTTTATTAAACGCATTTAAACATTTCTTTTTTCTAGTTGGCAACAGCTAGTAACATGTATGACTGAGAATCTTAATCTTTGGCTTATCTATGCAAATATAAACTATTTTAAAGCCATTAATATACATAACGTAGTACAAATTAATTATCCCATATTTTTATTGTTTTTTAAATAGGTCTGCTACTTTGGCAGTAGGTGGACCATCATCTATTTCTCAACCTGTGTTACCCCTGGAAGCATATGAAAGGGCAGTTAGAGAGTAGAGTTCAGCACGGGTCAAAATTTCAGATTTTTATCTGGCCCGTCTCGACAATACCAGTGTTTAAACCTGGCCCAAGTTAGAAGAAATTTATAAATATAGAATCAGGCCTGGCTTGAAGACCATTGAGTCTCAATATGGTCCGAAATGATTTGCATTCAAATGTGTTTTTATTTAGCTAATAATACATACCACAACACCTGAAAAGGATTCTTATATATACTTTAATCTTTTAAACTTTTTGTAATGTTCATGTAACATTATCATGATATATACATTTTTGTTGTGTCATTAGAATTCAATGTTTTAGGGTCCCTATTGACTTCTTTGCCCTAGGCTCCTGAGAATTATAATCAGGCCCTGCTGGCTTCAAGTATCTCACATCACGAAATTATGCGGAATCTGAAGAAATATGTGCCAATGCTTTTTAAGCAGGCTTGTTACTTCGGCAGTAGTTTGTTATTTCCTGTTCTCGATAATTATATTACACTCCCATAGGCTTACCATATGCCCCATATTGACCACAATTGTCCTGGTTTAAAAGTACATCCTGAAATCCTGGCTGATTTGTCATTTTGTTCCGGTTTGAAATTTATCTTTTGGAATAAAATTTTGGTGGAAAAGAACAATTCTTGTGGCTAAGGGATCATTATATTAGATTGCAATTAAAACAGCTGCAAAGAAGAAGAAAAAAAATTGATAAAATTCACTTGAAATTGAAAATGTTGTTATAAACTTAAATGAATTATTTGATGAAGTGGTGATTGCTAAGAAACTAGTGTTCAAACTGTGGCACATGGAAAATAATAAAAGGAATGAGGAGAAATTGCTGAATCATTTAAGTATAATGCAGGTGTAATGCTAAGTCTAATGTTCTGTTTAATAAACATAGATCTGAAATGTTCAAACTTTTATGAAAAAAATAAAAATGACAAACTTTCCATTAAAAAGGTTATACTAGCAACAAGTACATGAATGGTCAAAATCAAAAAAATTAATGTCTTATTATCAAGTTTCAATTTTGTTTTCCTGTATGTAATAAATAATTTTAGTTATTTTATTATGTCCTGGTTTGGAAAATAATGTGGAAAACCTATACTTCCAAAACCAACTAAGTATTATTTTCAACATTATTTGGGACCATTTGTATTAATGCATTTTCTTTTTTAGACAATTCTGTTACTTTTTTGTATACATATATTTACTTTATTAATATTTTTGAAAGTTTTACATTTTTTTGTAGATATGTTTTAAGAAATTTAAGGGTAAATATCTAAAGTACAGTATTCCCTAAAACATAAAACCCTTGTATTATTTTTTAAACTTGTAAAGTGCATTTTTATTTATAGGAAATCAGATTTATATAACAATTATTGGTCCTATTCTTTGTTGTTTGAAAGTAATTATATACAATGTTGTGAAGGATTTTGCTAGGAAAATTATTTCTATACTTGTAATCAGATTCTGAGTAATCATTCTTAAGGATGAAATATATTACAGTAGACTCACTATATTACGACCCTACAATACAACAACATCTAGTAAAAGGGTCAATCCATGTCAAATCAACCAGAAAAAAAAGGATTTGACACCCATGATCTCAGATTTTGATAAAACTTGGCATGTTTGTTCCTTTTATAGATTTAAGTAAGCATATGAAATTTTTTTGCTCTATCTCACACGGTTTAGGTTTTACAGCCTGTTAAAGTTTTTGGAATTTTGCCGTTTTTATAAATTGGGCGGAGGAAATGCAATTTGTGTTTCAATAGAAAATAAATTATATCTCCCTTGTTTACCAACCAATGTTGATGAAATTTTTTATGAGAATACATCAATATGTAAGGAATCCAGAAAAAAATAAATTAAATCAGTAAGTATAGTCAGTAAGTTTTTTCTGACATGGTCAGAAAAAAATCCTAAAGTTTTATTTATAGATTTTTTAAAATAAAATACCGAGTTCTACGCTAAGTGGAATATCTTCAAAAGGGAAAAGGATAATCAAAAGAATTTTTTTTTATTTTTGTTCTAAAAGATATGCTCTACCGCACGAAAAAATAAAATGAATGGTTTTTTCACTCCTTCATTATTTTTTCTCACTTCAAAGATAGAAATCACTTGACTCACTCATTTTCTTGAAATCGTTAAATTAAAATTACAGTTTCTGTAAAATTATATTAAAATTTGAATATATTTATAATGTTTGTTGGAATGGAAAATGTATTATTACAAAACCATTAAAATGTTTCAAATTCTAGGAAATTATTCTTTAATTCTCTCCAGTGTTTTCATAAGCTTGATTGAACATGTATCATGCATTCTTGAGAGAATTGGTAAGTTCTTCCAGTCATTTTTTTTGGGGGGGGGGGGAGGAGGGGTGTACCACAATTGCAATGACATGAGGGATGGGTACAACACATTCATCTTCCCTTTTGGGCCAGAAAAATGATGGTGATGGTCCATGAGGATGTAAAAACTTTACAGTTACATCTTCTTCTGCATTCACCTCACTCACCATACCAAAATACCATAAGCTGTCATAAACACAAGCGATAAAACATCCAGGATATAAGTCTTCTATTTTCACAGGTAATGATTTCTGCTTGTTACATAAGTTGAAAATGAGAGCTGGTGTTTCATCGCTGCTGATTTTTCTAGCCTCAATTGTTCCCAAATCGTCTGTTGGCAGAAAGCTGTGAAATGATCATGTTCCTGGAAGAGTTTGAAGATCTTTGGCACGATTTTCCAAAGCCAGGCGAGTTGAATCAACCGCTTCTTTAGAAATAAGTTGGAAATTAATATTTGTAATGTTGGATTTGCAAAACTCTAAAAGTTCATTCGTTGTTATAATTTGTCTGTCCAGATGTTGTTGAAGACTTTCTTTCCTAGTTAAACGTTTTACAGTACCCCCTATTCCATCACATTCAGTTTTACCGTGACTGGTTGCAAAAAATGACCACTGGGCTTTTGGTTGAAAGTCCCTCTCATGCAGACACAGATTCATGAAGTTGTATTTATTTTTATACTGCCCAGCACATCTGTCACTGAAGTAGTGAATGTTTGTTATGTGTGGGTAGTTCTCTTTCAGAAAGGCAGTTACAGTTTTTTGGATCTCATATACCATACTCGCGTCATGTTTAAGGTCATCAGATATGATACAAAGAGGTAAAATCAGTTTTTTATTGCTTGCATCCTTGCAGTGAATCATGACAGGATGAATAGTGCATGAATCTGAGGTCCAGTGATAACCTTGAGCCTCTTCTTGTATTGTGAAAGTATAATTTTTACTGAAATCCATTGAAATAACAGCTGTATTTGACGAAACCGTTTCCTTTAAACTTTTAATAAATGAAGCTTGTGATTTAGCAATGTATGAATGAGGTATTAACTTGTTCAGTTTTTCTACTAAGTTATCAATAAACTCACCAACTGAGCTCGAGCACAGTATCATTTCAGTTCAATCAATCGAAACCCACTGATTATACTCGACTGGGTCTTCATCATCGTAGTTCTCAAATTTTGACTGTAAAAACTGGACAAGGTTATTCTTTTAATGGATACTTGTCACAATGCCTTAGCATACATTCTCCTACTGCTCCTTCACAAAGAATATACGCCATAAGGTCTTTGTAATTCTCTTCAATACCTGCTCCATGAATCAATAAAATCACATTTTGATGAATTGTGCATACACACACTAAGTGTGTCCCACTAGCACCAGCCAAAACACACCACTTAGGTCTCAGGGAACAAAAAGTTGAAAGACCAATTTTCAAGTCAGGGTATACACATTTAAAAATTGAGTATAGCTCATTAAGATTACATAAAATCAAGCGTTTTCTCTCATATACTTTTTTTCCTATACTTACCACATCCTGCATCCCTGGCAAAATTCTGGAATGTTCATCACTCTGATAAAATCTTTTTACCAATTCAATAGTTTCAGGACTCAACTTTTTCCCATATCTAGGATCTGGTTCTGCTAAAAATCCCTTGTATTTAAACAGTTTTTGAGCCTTACGAACAGGATAATCAGATACGTTGAAAGTTTCTGCCATTTTTCTTCTAGACCACATTAGTGAAGCTGGAATTGTCAGCATTTGAATCTGTTTGTTTCTTGATGCACCACTTAATTCATTTTTAATTATATCTACAAGCTTATCCAGATCTTCAGATTTTTGTATCACACTTTTTTTCAAGTCACTTTTTTCCTCTGGAAAATTAACTTCAAGAACATTTTCAATTTTTCTTTTTAGATTTTCATGTACTCTTTGTAGTTTTTTTTTACCGTAAGATGATCTGCTATGTTCACCAAGTGCATGTAATTTCAATGGGGAACATCCGATTTCATGGAATGAAGAATTTAATTCATCAACCACACATTTTTTTTTGTAATTGAAATAGTTCATCAGGAGCTAATCCCACATTAGCAACTTCCTCATCTTGGACATTTAAGCTACTTTGCTTTCGACATTACTCTCATCAATTTGTTTGTCTTTAAGTAGATTATTCCTGCAAGATGCACAAAGTTTTTGTCCTGGTTTCACTTTGTAACCCTTTGATAAAATTAACTATTCTGCTGTAAAGTTACAACAAAGTGTTTTTTTAATTGAAGTTTTATGTTTTTTAAAAGGGTCACAACATACCTTTTGTAAAAATTCATACTTGTTCAAAAACACTTTGATGATAAAGACAAATAGTTTTTAACTCATAACTTGATTCTGTTCTCAATTTTAAGAGTTAAATCAGATTTAGACAGTTTTTCATTAGTTTGTGTGGCTTTTTTCTTGACATAGCTTAACAAATGACAATCACTATGAGTAACTTTCCCCACCCTGCACTTCTCCATTTTTCCAACATTCAAAAAAGACTTAGTGTTTTGATTGCTTATAAGATTTCTTGAAATAAGTTACTGTTAGTGAGTTGACTAGTTTAGAACTAGTTTTCAAAACTAAATTAAATTGTAATATAATTTTCTTTTCTTTAATTAGGCCTGATTGTTGAAAATAAGGAAATCAGTGTCTTATTTCTAAATAATCTCAATTAAGACATAATTATGGATAACCTATTTTATAACATGTTTTTTTTTTTGGACAAGCCTGATAAACAATTTATTAAATCTACTCTATTATTTTAATCATATGCCAAAAGCCACTGGTTCTTTTAAATTTGTGTGTGAATTTTGAATTTTTTGAGAAAAATTTTGGAATTACTGAATTTTTTGTTTTATTTTAAAGCTTTTTTTAATTTATTAAATGGGTCTTATTTTATTTGAAAGTGGTTGATATGTGACATGTTTAGTTCACATTTTAATATAATTTTACTATAATTGTAATTTTAATTTAACGATTTCAAGAAAATGATTGAGTCAAGTGATTTCTATCTTTGAAGTGAAAAAAAATAATGAAGGAGTGAAAAAACCATTCATTTTATTTTTTCATGTGGTAGAGCATATCTTTTAGAACAAGAATAAAAAAAAATTCTTTTGATTATCCTTTTCCCTTTTGAAGATATTCTACTTAGCGTAGAACTCAGTATTCGATCTAAAAAAATCTATAAATAAAACTTTAGGATTTTTTTCTGACCATGTATATATACTTGTAAATTTAATTATTTTATTCTGGATTCCTTACATATTGATGTATACTCATAAAAAATTTCATCAACATTGGTTGGTAAACAAGGGAGATATAATTTATTTTCTATAAAAACATAAATTGCGTTTCCTCTGCCCGATTTATAAAAACCGCGAAATTGCAAAAACTTTAACAGGCTGTAAAACCTAAACCGCTTGAGATAGAGCAAAAAAATTTTATATGTTTACTTAAATCTATAGAAGGAACAAACATGCCAAGTTTCATCAAAATCTGAGATCATGGGTGTCGGACCCTGGTTGAACTGATGTGGAATGACCCAAAAGTCCTAAAAATTTTTCCATACAAACAATGTTATTTCTTAATCATTATTCCTATCATTACAATGTTATGTTATTTTGTTAACAACCCACCATTTTGCAATCAGTCTGAGACAAATTGATCAAAGCCTTTAATATACAGGTACTGAAAAAGCTTTTAGCACTTCAAATTCTGAAATTTCAGAAAATTGCCCCTTTCAGTAAGACGGTTGTAGAAACTAGCTGCAAGCTCTATTACTAAGTTGATGCAGGTGCATACTATTGAAATAAGACTATTGAAAACTGTTTACACCACATATGAGGATTCTCAATAATTAGATACCACTGCTGTTACAATCTCTTAGGAAGAAGAAATGAAAGAAACTGGTAGAGAAGAAATGATGCGAGTGAGAAAATGAATCTTTAGGAAAATATTTCTTCTGCAGACTTAGTGATGATTGATCACAATCTTCAATGTTATGATTAAGGCGCGGATTTTGATGACCTAAAAATTCACTAAAAATGCCCTTTAAATAGTAAAAAAATGCCTTTAAAACATGCCCTTAAAGTTTTATATTATTATGAACTTAAAAAAGAATGACATGAAAAATAAATTTAGTTAAATCATGATACAAATTTCAAAAGTTTTGAGTAAATACAAATAATCTAAATTGTTTTAATAAAACATTTATATGTATAAATACCTGACTTAAAACTTTTATTATCCTGAACTGCGACAATTTAATTTCCCATGATAACATCAGAATTATATTGAATTATTAGGTGTTTCCTAATGTTCTCAAATGTAAAAAATCTTCTATTGTCGGAATATAAGTATGTTGAGGTGTCTCTTGAGGGTGCAGTGCCCAGTAAGGAGCTCAACAGCCCTCCTGATGCCAGTTCTGCTGAGCTTGAAGAGTTCCTTTTGACGTGTACTAGGGCAATTGCAGTTGAGAATTTTTGCTTGCCTTTGACCCTTAATATTACGCCAGTTCTTACATTGAAGCTTCCTGAAGATGTCATAAACAATTCTTCTGGTAAAATCATTGGGAATACCCAAGGCCGGCTCAGGGCCAACAAAAGGAGTACTTGAGCCTTTTCTAGTTAATTCATCAGCCAACTCATTTCTAGGAATGCCCGAATGTCCAGGCACCCAGTAAAAAATGACTTCGTTATTGCTAGCAATTTCACAGAGTGCATTATAGCACTCCCAGACAAGGGAAGATGTCATAGTGGACTTCCCAAGAGCCATAAGAGCAGCCTGACTGTCGGAAAAATCTTCACCAGTTAGGATGAGAGAGATTTTCTTCAAAGTTTTGAAGCCCTGGTTTTTACCCAAAACATCGTTTAATTTGGCAATTATACAATGCCCAACCTTACCTTTAGCCTTCTGAATGACCTCACTAACATTGTCAATGTAACCTATTGCTTCAACCAGTTCCATGTGTTGTTTTTCTACGCATCTAATGGCCGACGATAAAATGCTAAAATTGGATTTTATGTACGCCAAGTTTCCTTCTACGTTGTTTGTTGATAGCATGTTTTGTGCAATTTGAATTGAAGCAGCATCATTGGCATCAAAGGTATTTACAATGGATTTCACGGTTCTGAAATTCTCACAATAGTACATGCAAGCATTCAGCCATGTTCCCCAACGTGTTATAACAGGTTTTGGTGGCAAGGCGAGACTAGGAGCTTGCGATTTAAAAGACTTGATTCGATATGGCGCTTTTAAGAAAATTTTCTTAACATTGGATACTAATCTATCCACTTCAGGATAATTTACACGTATTTCAGCAATACAATGCAATGCATGCGCCAGGCAAGTAACATGCACTTCCTTAGGATAAAATCCTTTAATGGACTTCCCAGCTTTTATCATATACGGGGCTGCATCAGATAAAAAAAGAAGCACATCATTGTGTTGAATACCATTCGGTCATAAAAGATGCAAAGATTTGTCAAATACCTGACAAATAGTAGAATGATTTACTTTCTCTAGTCTAGAAGATCACTGTCAAGTAAAAATATTTTTCCAGGACAGTTTGGCTTCAATGTTTCTATTATCACGTTTGCAACGAAACGACCATCAGCATCTTTTGTTTCGTCAATTGATACAAATATTTTTTTCCCTTTTACATTTTCTCTTATTTTATTCAACTTTTCCTTGTAGCACCAATCTACGTAGTTTTTGCACAAAGTCGATTCGTCGGGTATAACGTGACCAGTGTGTTTCTCTAAAAAGAGGTAAAACTTCAGGTCATTCAGTTTTCTCAGAGGAATATTCGTAGATATGAAAGCTTCACACAATTCTTTGTAAAATGGAGACTTGTTAGATGTCGATGAAGTACTTTGCAAAAGTTTGATTGCGTTTTTTGCTCTCAAGTTTAGCAGTTCTTTTTTCTTGTCCAATATGCTGTACGACAGTGAATATCTTTTCGGCTGCAACTTTTGTTTCGCACAGTTTGCAAGATAAAATTACTCCGTCCGTAGAAAATATATTTTCACCAAATTCGGAAACAAACTTGCGCAAATGGCAATATTGCGAAGGTTTGCATTTAGGCATGTCTGAAGCAATTCTTCCTTTACAAATTGGAAATAATGACTAAATTTCTGTGCAGCTGCCCTTCGCCTTGTCAGAAAATTGAAAACCCATTTAAACTGGTTAATGTCACTTCTGATTGGTAGCAATAGTCACGTAAAGAGGATGGACAACCCAGTTTGAAGTGGAAAATTCCTGTTGATTGTAATAGTTCCCCTTCCCCATTATCTTTCTCAAAATCCTGTCTTGATTTACAACCAGAGCCCCTTATGACTGGGAAGACTATCTTTATTGTAAAATACCTGTTTGCACCACAAAACGGGAGGAAGTGTTGCGGCCCCGGGGGTTTGTTTGTAAAGATGTTAAGACAGGAATTAGCAAAACACCCATTGCAACAGAAAATATAGAGAACTAAAAATGAAAAAAAATCCCTAAATATAGGAAATCTTATAAAAGTGCTAAATATTGTCTCAAAAATGCTAAAAATGCTCAAAAATGCCCATAAAAGAGAGAAATAAAAAAAAATGCATATTTCATCAAAATCCGCGCCTTAGTTAAAACAAACTCATTACAAGCATTGTTCAAAAGGTAAATTCTTGTGATAACTCAGAAATGGATGACGGAGATGATTTTTATCAATGTACAATCTTATAGACGAGTTTTCTGGAAAAAATTCAAATGGAAAATTTTGAACTTATTCTTAAATATTACATTTAAGCTAGAATATGTCCAGTGATTTTTAAAAGTATTTATTCTTACATTAGAGTTAAAGTACAGTCATGTATACAGGGTGTCCCAAAAAGATTGAAACATGCTTTAATTCTTTACCTGGTGGAAATAAGTGGGTAATGTAAATTTCAAAAATTCTGAAAGTAAGGTAGGAAAGAAGACTATGTTAATGAAATAGTCCTCCCACTAATTTTCAAAAAGTTACACTTTTTTAATTTTTATACAACTCTCTTAAACAAATTTGGTCAATAAGAAAATTTTTATTTTTAATGCAACAAGATCATTAAAAAAAAAACTGCATATCTGTATTTTTAAAATTGAGCGAGTTATACTTAATTGAAAATTGAACATTGTGAATGGAGACCATCATATATCAAATTAGAAATGTAAATTTGTGACATATCACGAAAAAGATAAAACTGGATGATAATACATAGGATAGTGCTGCTTAGTGAGTAGCACTGCTTTATATGATCTCTGTCTGTGTAATGCTTTATTTAGATGTATTTGTGATAAAAAATTTTGGCACATATTAACTTATTTTTGACTTAAACAATTTCCATCATCAATTTGTTTATGATCACTATTTTCACTGATGAAACAGCCTTTCATATGGCACAGAAAAGTGGCATAATTCAGATTTTTTCCTTTATCATAATTTAGTTGATTTTAAAGATACAGATATGTGGATTTTTTTAATGATCTTGTTGCATTAAAAATAAAAATTTTCTGATTGACACAATTTGTCTAAGGGGGTCGTATAAAAATTTAAAAAGTGTAACTTTTTGAAAATTAATAGGAGGACTATTTCATTAACATAGTCTTATTTCCTACCTTACTTTCAACATTTTTGCAGTTTACATTGCCCACGTATCTCCAACAGGTAAAGAATTAAAGCAAGTTTCAATCTTTTTGGGACACCCTGTATATTAAATAAAATAGTTAAAAAAAGGGTTTGATTTTAGAAATATATAAAAATATTCTATGCACAAAAATTTGTAATACATATATATTGAAGTCACCAGCAGCAATTTAATATTTTCATTGAGTACCTAGGCTTTGAAAAGTTTTAAAATAGTTATATTTTATCTATAACAATAGAAAAATATTTTTGTAAATCATAAATTTAAAACAATGCACAAAAGAAGTAATACATTAAAAATGAATAAAAATTGTTAAACCCTTTCTGATTCATAAATAATTTATTGTTTATTACAGGTATAAGAAATAAATTATTAAATATATAACTTTCATATGCTTGCTTTCTTTAAGAAAAAACTAGAAAGTTTTATTCTCACAAGCAGCAGTTTTTTATATTGTGATATAAAATATTAAAAGAAAAAGAAACTGCTTATAATTAAAAAATAACATATTAAATATTAATAATGTTTAACAAATGCCTGCTGATCAGGGTTGATAAAAAAGGGGGGGTGCAGTGTTTTTTAACCAAAATACATGATTTAAAAAAAATAACATGGTTTAAAGACCAATGGGGTTTTTTTCAGCCAACTCTGCTGCTGATAATTGAAAGGGAAATCTGAAACACTCTTGTTTACACCCGATAGTTACATAAATTAACCTAGCATGAACCCTGAATTTACCACTTATTTAAATGACTTACTGTACTGAATTAATAATAATAATAAAAAGAAAAAATGTTAAATGACCTGTGGTGAGTGCATATTCTCAGGTCTAATCTCAAAGCAGGCTTGTATTTCCTTGGTAAATAGTGTACTAGAGTGATTTGTCCAGCATCATCTCTTTTAGTTTTCTTAACCAATGATCAGGTAACTATCATACCTGGGTGAACTGTAAACCAGTCATCAGTGGTGTGGATAGCTATCTAACATCTTTGATTTTAGAAGCATTGTTCAAGTCACTTGACTATCTTGTCTTATTTCCAAGTAGTCATAAAGCATTAACTGTACCCAGTAGCTTAACTAGTATTAAGCATAGTTAAGCAATGCTTAAAGGGCTTAAGAAACATAGAGGCTCAGGAAGAGTTGAGATATTTGTGGCATCCAGAATACAAAGTTTTTTCCTCAATTTTATTGAAAAATAAAAGTATTTTATTGTTATTATAATAATTATATATATTAAGTTGTTTATAATTAATTAAACTGTTTTTTTATAAATAGTTACAAAAACATTTTTACACAAAATATGCCTTAGTTGTTAAATATAAATAAAAATGTTTTCCCAAAATTGAAAAATGTAGGGCTTTATCAAATGTGAAATAGGAGTCAGTGCAATGCCTCAAATGTTTAGTTTTTCAAAGAAAAATATATTTTTTTGGAGGGGGGTAAAATTTTGGGGGCTTTCTAAAATTTAACTCTTAAAATAGAATTTTCTTCGATGCTTTTATTTTGGGAGCCAAACTAAAATTTTGGGGTGGGGCCTTTTACATATTTTACTTTAAGGGTTTAAAATTCCTAGTTGTGCTATTGACTGTACCCAATGTTTTGCAACTTTGTCGATCTGGTAGAAACCATTATTTTGAACATGATGCAGCTGTTGGCTGATCTTTAATTTTTATTTATTCATTGTAATAATTCTAAATTTGTAACTTGCTATGTTCAATATTGATCTACTTTTTTTTTTTCAAGGTTTTAAATGCGAATGGGCAACTGTGAAAAATCAACTTCTTTATGTTGGAGGATTGGGGAAAGAATGGACATCATCTACTGGTAAACTAATAAACTTCAATCCACAATGGGTGAAAGTTATAACTCCTATTGGCCAAGTTGAACATAAAGATTGGAGACAAAATTATCTTTCTCTTAGAAGAATGGCCAAGATTGAATTCCCTGGTTAGTATGCTCCATGAATAATCCTCTGGTATAAATCAGAATTTTTAATAATTGCCAGTGTGTGGAAAATAATTTTAAGATTTAATTCAAGATACACACTTCTAGTTAAGTGTTATTTTTTAAAATTTAATATATTAGACGTGTCACCATATATTTTAGTATGTATACTTATTTATTATTATTTGTACTTTATTTTACATTGTGAACCAGCACAAATAAAAATAAATGAACATACATGCTCATATGAGATGCATGTGTGTGGAAACCCCAGGCCGTCCGACTCGTCCAGAGGACATGAGTAACTATTTGGACGACCGGGAGATGCATGTGTGTGTGATAATGTGTGTGATTATTATTATTTGTTTTTAATTTGTGCTTGAATATGTTGCTCAAGTTTTCCTTATCCAGTTTATTATTGATTGTGCACAAAGTCATGTACTTTTCTTAAATATTTCCTATCATAAACCACAATTCTGCTGTTACACGAATAAACCAGAGGTAATTTAACAGTGCCATTGGAATTGCATATAATTCTGACATCTTTTCGTGTTAGCTCAGTTTCTGCCATTTTCAAATGAGTTGGTTGATTCACTTTGGATAGAAAAGTATAAATGTAATTTGGTTTATCAATTCAGTGATTCATCAAAATTGAGAGTGAACAGTGTAAATCCTTAGCCTTTTGACAGTTGTATACTTGTCTACTCATTGATATACTGTATAATCTTTCATTTAGTTCACACTGCTATTTTGACCTGACAAATAGGGCTTACAATGCTCGCTAAAATAAAGTTACCAGTTTTTCATACGTATGAAATTGTTTGGTTGGTAGACTATTATTCAATACTGTTCTTTTTTACAATGTTTTATTTAACTTGGTGTTTGCTTGTCAGTGTGATTAATATCTTTGAGGCACTAACTAATCGGGTTCCATTCATTACAGTAACATTAAATTTGGTATGTTGTTGTCATTTGTGGGACATTTTATTTATTTTAATTTTGAATCTTATCAGGTTAGCCCATTTTGGATCCATCATAGTAATATATATGTTTTTTGGAGAATAATTCGAAAACCAAAGCAATTAGAAAATCCAAATTAGTATGTCATTGTTTTTTGTGGTATATTTTATTCTTTGAATTTTGAACCTAATCGGGACAGCCCTTCTTGGATCCTCCATAGGAATGTACTCATTTTTGGGGAATAACTGGAGAACTAGAGTAGCTAGAACAGAAGTGCACAACCTTTTAGCACCTGCAGGCCAATTTCACATAGACTAAGCAATGGTGGGCTGCAAGGGGGGGGGGGGTACCACCCAGCAATATATTTTTTGTAAATACCGAAACAAAAAATTAAAAGTGAAAATTAAAAATAAATACAGAAATGAACAAAACACCTCACTTGCTTCAAAAACATACAGACATCGCCAAAATCCATTTATTTTTTTGTAGAGCTAGTGGGAAATTTGACATTTTTTGGTTTTCATTATTCTTTCAATGTCTGGTTCAAGGTTGGATACAGCGATCCGTAGGTTTCCCTCCAAGTGTTCATCAGTTAGACGAGAACGACCTTTTGATTTAACTTGTTTTATTAATGAAAATGATTGTTCATATAAGTAGGTGCTCCTGAATAATGCTATCGTTTTTTGAGCGTGAATTTTCAATTTTTCATTTCACAAGGCAAGTAATTTCTGTAAAATTCTAGCAAAGAAAATTTAGCTTTCAATTCAGAGTTACTCTGAATTTCGATAAGCTCCATTTGAAAATTGACTGGTGCTGTTTCAATATTTGTTGCGAATGATATTGCAAACACTTCCAAAGATTTCTCAAGTTTTCTGATATCTTGAAATCTACGACTGAACTCATTTTGCAGATTTTCTACTAGTGAAGCGTATTTAATAAAGTTGATGGGATCGTCTTCACAATTTGCAATAAAATTACTCATTGTTGGAAAATTCAACAACTGACCAGACTTGAGTTGTGAATTTCATAATGCAAACTTAAACTCAAATGACTTGATTGAGTAAAATAGGTTGTGTATCAGGTTATTTTCCCCCTGAAGCTTCGTATTTAGCTCATTTAGATGTTGTGTCATATCAACCATAAAATATAAATCACATAGCCATTCCTTGTCTTCAAAGTCTGCCACCAGATTATGATCACGACTTTTGAAAAAAGTAATGATCTCCTCACGCAAGTCATATACTCGCTTCAGCATTTTTCCAGCACTTAGCCAACGAACTTGTGTAAAATAAATGACATCATCATACTGAGAACTTTAATAATGATTTTCATTACATGTTCCATTTTAATAATTTTTGCACAAAGGTTCTCTTGGTGTAAAAGGCAATGGCATGCTACGATTCCATTCCCCACAGCCTTTCTATCTGAAATAATTTACTAATCCTCGTTTTTTTTCCCACCATAGCTGGCATGCCATCGGTTGAAATACTATGTAACATTTTTAAGTCCAAATTGTACTTTTCCAAGACTTTAACTTCTTGATAAATGTCTGCTCCTTTTGTTGTATTTTTCATTGGAAGTAATGCCAGTAACTCCTCCGTAACATTGAAATTACAGTCAATGCCACAAATAAAAATTGACAGCTGTGCAGTGTCAGTCACGTCTGTGCTTTCATCTATGGCCAATGAAAACCATGTGAATTCAGAAATTTTCTCTTTTAATGTTTTTTCAATATCTAATGCCATTTCTTCTGATGTTCTTGCTACCGTCATATGATTAAGGCTTATCTTTGAAATAATACCTTTTTTCTCCAGAAACGCTGTATTTGCCACTTCTTCCAAGCATTCTTTAACCAACTCTCCATCTTTGTATGGTTTCAGTTTTTAACTAAAATTTTTGACACAACAAAACGTGCTTTGACTGCAATTTCCGAATCATCAATAACTCTTTTGAAAATATTTTGTTGGTTTGTAAACTTATGTTGCAAATCTTTAATTATATCTCTTCTCATTTGTCCCGACAACTCCTTGTATTTGTCAGTATGCTTTGTATCATAATGTCTCTTCACATTGTACTCCTTCATTACAACAATAGTTTCTTAGCAAATTAAACATGTTGCTTTGTCTTTGTTCTCTACGAAAAAATAACTCTCACCCCATTTCTCCTGAAATGCACGATTCTCATCACCGACTTTCCGCTTTTTAGACATAGTCACAGAAGTTATAACGTAAATCGTATGAAACCAAACCGCTTTATTTATCGACCTTTAATTACTCTTTGACTTTGAGTCTTTGACTATACTCGGGAAAATGTTAACTGGAAAGAAAAACAAATTCTCCTCCTACAACAAACACATTTCAGTTTCCGGTGTAGGTTTGCCGTACGGAAAATTCTCACCAACAGCAAGCCAACAAAGGACTACCATGGCAGGGTGTGAATTCAAACATTCCACTTCTCATTATAAAAAATAGACAATTTTTAATTTAAAGCTCTTTGATTTGCTCTTTTTATTAACACTTTACAACATAGTTGAAAAGTGTTTATGACTTTGTTAATTCTGTCTGTCCGTTAGCACGATAACTGCCGTAAAATGACTATCAAAATGAAATTTTAATATGTTTTTCAGACGATCTGTGGGACCTATGGGAATATAAATAAATAATATCACACAATTAGTTTTTTATTGAACCCGGGTTGAAAAAATGAAATACATTGAACCCTATGGGACCTAATTTTTCAAATATTTTTTAAGCAAATTTAAAATTCACAAATTGCTTCGAAATTTTTAGGAAATATTCACATTATCCCATAAAATATATATAAAAAATTTCAGTAAAATATATTAAGTAGTTTTTTAATTAAAAATTATTTAATATAGGGAAAAACACAAATTCAATTAAATTGTGACTTTTGGGATATCCTCCAGAAAGAAAAAAGATATATATTATATAATTAATATCTTTCCAAGAGTTTAATCATTTTGTATATGAGAGAGGCTTCACATTTTAAAATAAATTTGGTAGATAACAATTTTTCAAATTTTTTTTAATTTTATATAACTCTTCATGATATACTTATTTGATGGCATTTTTAACACTTTACAACAAAGTTGAAAAGTGTTTATGACTTTGTTCATTCTGTCTGTCTGTCTGTCTGTCCGTTATCACGATAACTGCCGTAAAAATGACTTAATCAAAATGAAATTTTAGTATGTTGTTCAGACGGTCTGTAGGACCTATGGGAATATAAATGAATAATATCACCCAATTAGTTTTGGATTGAATCCGGGTTGGAAAAATGAAATATATTGAGCCCTATGGGACCTAATTTTTCAAACAATTTTTAAGCGGATTTAAAATCCACAAATTGCTTCGAAAATTTTAGGTAATATTCAAATTGTTCCATAAAATATATAAAAAAAATTCAGCAAAATATATTCAGTAGTTTTTTAAATAAAAATTAAAATAATAATAACACCTCTTATATGAAGCGATCACGTGACCATGATATGAAACGATCACGTGACCCACTTCAAAATGATATATGGCATCCATCTTGTCTCAAAATCGTGATTTTTAAATTTCTTTTTAATTCATATTGAGTGTTGTATCCGTCCTAAAACCACTTTATTTTTGCCTAAATTCTGTGCATCTACATACTGAAACAACGCAATGACAATATATTTGAATTTAAATGCTCATCCAAATTTGATTATTTCTACAATGAAGCCTATTTTTCACCTATATAAAATGTAAACAGCAAAATATGTAGAATGAGTTGTATTGGAATTGCTGTATTTCTTTAACACAAAACCATTTAGTTCATGGAGTCTGTATAGCTGATATGAATGAAATATTCATTGATTTTACAAAGAGCAGGCGATTTTTTTCGATGAAGTTTTACGCATAGAGTTTAATTACTTGTACCGCCATGGTCTTAATTTTTAAATAAAATAAATTATTATAGTATTGTGATGAATGACATGAATGGGAAATTATTTATGAATGAAATGCTGCTTTTATGGAGAGAGCCAGGCGTGTTATTTTTTCTGTGACGTCATTTGAATGAATTTCAGTTGTTTTCGATGAAGTTTTCAAATATAATAAATTATCGTAGTATTATGATAATTCTAAAATTATTACCAAGGAATGTATCACATTTTAGAGATGTTTACACCAGGCAATTTATATTTTAATGCAGTCATTTGAATGAAGTTCATTTTTTTCGATGAAGGTTTAAGTTTTCAAATATAATAAATTAATATTAATTATAACTTATCACAATACAAATATAGTATTGTGATAAGTTTTAAAATATTAACGAGGAATGCATTGCATTTTAGACATGTTTAAATAAAATTGCATTGAAGTTGGAAAGTGTTTCATAACCAATGCTTTAAGTATGATTGATCTTTCTTGCTTATTTTGTAGTCGAAATCTTAAAGAAAATTTGATATAAAAAATAATTTTTTATAAAATTTTATGATGCAGTTTTTCTTTTTTTTTTTTTTTTTTTTTTTTTTTTTTGTGAAAGTCTTAGAATTTTTTTTTTTATGTGTTCACCAAGCTGAGGGTGGTGGCTGGCCGCACACGATTAGGCCGAGGGCCGCATGTGGCCCGCAGGTTGTGCACGACTGAGCTAGAATGTCCAAATTTGCTATGTCATTGTTTTTCATACATTTAAGTTAGATACACTTTTTATACTTTTAACTGTCATATAAATAAAAATGGGGAACTTTAAAAAACTATGTTTTTTACTTTTCCTTGTTATCTATTATTTTCATAGTTCTTATTGACAATTTAAGAATTAGTTTCATTCATTGTGTTAATTTCTTGAGAAAGTAGATATATTCAAACCATTTTTAATCACCATGATCTACTCCAAACAATTTCTGTTAACTGGGAACTATAATTTCAATTCATCCCATTGTTTAATGTTTACGAGAACAAAATATTTTCTAAATGTTTGTCTCTGTTTCTCTGTAATTCAGCATATTAATATATACATTCATTTTGTTCCTTACCATGTATGATCCACATATTCTTGTATTATGGAAATTAAATTCCTTGTCAAAAATTAATTTTTCATTAAGATTTTCGATTCTATCAGTTTTATCATTCTTGTTTTATGTGCTTGCTCTGTGAATGTGGAGGTCTCCTTTTTCTCTCCAGATTTATTTATGTTGTATAAATGAATATCTGATAATTGTCAATTTTCAGGTTCCAAAAAATAAAAATGTTTTTAATATTAATAGTTTCTGAAAGCTTTACTTAGAATAAGTTCTTGGAAATGTTTTCTAATGGATGACAAAACTGTTTAATATGATTAATGGAATTTTAATGCATATTCATTATGTTGATACGTCAGAAATGACCATGACAGAAATTAATCATGGGTTTGTTTTTGTTCCGCATGGAAATTGAAACTAATATTGGGAAACAAAGTATGCACTATGCATAATCCATTTTTATACATAAACTAGAGACACAGTATTTTTACTTTCTCTATATACAGAGTATATTATATAGAAAAGTATTGTTACATGGTCGAAAATTTGAATTCCAGATTTTGATGAAAGAGCACACTTTAAGCAAATTGAACATTTTTGAGGTGATGTTTGTGTATGTGTGTGTTAATGATCTGTTTCTTTGAAATTGGCACCTCAGGTCACGAAAGTTCCTCCTCTCCCTTTCTCTGTTTTCCAAAATCGAGAGGCAGACTCCCTTTTTCCACATAAGTTTAGGATAACTGCTTAATGTGAGCTTTGTTTTCTAGCCTCAGTTAGAGCAGAGAAAGAAATCATACATACTTATTTAAGGCTAACGCTGCTATGGTTATGGAAAATGAAAGCTCGACCTCAAACTACCAATATAAAAGAAATAAACTATAGTGTGTGTGTGTCTGTGAATTTGTGGAAGCAATATCTCAAAATGGAGTGTTTCGAACAAAATTTGATACAAATATTACAATCTGTGAATATTGGTAATTGGAAGCCTATTGATTTTAAATGTAATCAGATGTTCAGAAGACACCAAAATTTTTAAAAAATCAGAATATTTAATAATGTTACGTAAATTATCCCTTCTTATGTAATTTTTTATTAGAAACCAAATGATAAACTTTAGAAGGCTAACATAAATTAATCTCAAAATACTGCACATTTTTCTAATAAATGTATCAAATACAAAATTTATCAAATTAAAAAAAGTATTAATTATCGTGAAATATGTTCTTTTCATGCAATATTATGTGACAAATTTATTAATATCATTCTTGTGGACCTAATTCATTCCATTCACGAGAGAAGATACTGGTGTAATAGTTTTGTATTTTTATGACCGTTTTTGTATTATTGGAATTCGCCAATAATTATTTATTTATAAGAAAAGCTCTTTCTTTACTTCAACCATGTTGTTGTTGTTGAGACCCTGACCGTCCGACCAACCAGAAAGGTGTAAGGTAACTGTTTGGATGGCCGGGAAGTGCCACCCAATGTAGACCGGAACCCAGTGGGGGAAGCATCCACAGGGACCGTACCCTCCTTCCCCTACCACCAACCTCTCGGAAGAACTTACGGACCCACATGTTTAACGTGATCGTACTCCGCATGAACACGGCGGCAGTTGTGACAGCGTGCAAATCACCGGGCTACCGTGCCTGCTGCTTGACTTCGGTGATCTACTTCAACCATGTTAAAGGCCCAGACCATACAGCCAACCCAGGGGTTTGCGGCAGTTAAGTGTATGGCCGGACTACTTCAACCATGTGTAACATTTGGTGATAAATTTTGCAAACTTGACAACTAATGCAAGCACAAAGCATGCAAGCACAAATTTCACTTATGTTTTAGCAAAAAACAAAATCACCACTTAAATATGTGATATTCCTAAACAACAACAAAAAAATAAACTTTGTAAAAAGAAATCCACCAAGTAATGCACATTTTAGTAAAACATCAGACAAAAAAAGAAATTAAATCACTTATTTTGGCATCAAGTACAATTCCATTCTGTTGAGAATGTACTATCAATGCTTCCCTTTTATAACTAGAATAAACAAAACTTTGGAAGAGAAAACAAACAATGAAAGGTTGCATATACCTTGACACATTGCCAGTTACTGTAAGGGAAATACTCGAGTATAGTCGATACAGAGTCTTGTAGTTTTTCTTTACCTTTTCTTCAAACTTGCAGGTGGCCAATGTTGGAATTTAAAAATTCCAAAATACTGGTTTTAAAACTGGTATCTTTGTTAGGAAAATTCAAAATACCAATATTCATTTCTGGTCTGCTATTGACAATCTACGTTTTTGCTTTCCAGGATACATGATTCATGAAGCAGCTGTTTGGAGTGATGTTCACCAGCAGTGGTTCTTCTTACCCAGGCGTGCCAGTCCCAATGCTTATAATGATAAAGAAGATGAAAAGAAAGGAACTAATTTATTACTCAGAGCGAATGAAGATTTTTCTCAGATAATTCTCACTATGGTTGGAACCCTAGTACCGACTCATGGTTTTTCTTCTTTTAAGTTTATTCCCGATACTCAAGATTCTGTTATTGTTGCTTTGAAATCGGAAGAAAATGAAGGCCATGTTGCCACTTTTATTACAATATTTACTATAACCGGTGAGATTTGGTTCCCTGAGACTGAAATTGGTGCCTATAAATTTGAAGGAATAGAGTTTATTTAAAATGGATGAAAAATTGTAAATTATTTATTTCTTAAATTATATGAAATTGTATATATAAAGTTAATTTATAAATTGTCAAAAATAAATCATAAAATGAAATTTTTTGTGTATTTTATAATTTGCACTTCACAAAATATGCAATTTATTTATAATATATAATTAGTAATACTATAATGACACAAGACTCTCTGTGTGAAAGCCCCAGGCCGTCCGACTTGTCCAAAGTCTCTCTGTGTGTACCTGTTTGGAATATTTCACAAAAAATTGACGACTAATTTGGTGACTTCTAAAATATCGCTACATTGATAAAAAAAATTTAAAATCAGAACATAAATAAAATTTTTGATTGTACATTTTAGAAATGGATTGAAATTTAAATAAATTAATAAATAGATGGTATGTTAATTATGTTTCAATAGGGTTTGTGTGTCTGTATATCTGTGTTGAATACTAGGTGAAAAATTTGCAAATTTTTTAAATATCGCCAAATTGACAAACAGTGCTAAATTAACGAAAATCACACCAAATTGATAAAATTAAAAATTAAAACATAAATATGATTTTGATTTTAAATTTTAGGAATGGATTGGAATTGAAACAAATTAATAAATAGATGGTGTATTAATTAAGTTTCAATAGGGTTTGTCTGTTTAAGCAGAAAAGAAAAAAGTGAATCATTTCCTATAACATCTCCTAAAGGAATAACAAATGTATAATAGCAGAAAGAGAAGTGGACAGATCATGAATGATGCACTCCCCCCATCAGCCCAATAAATTGCAAGTTTTGTTTTCTTTACAAAAATTTATCTCAATTATTCTTTGGTGCCAATTTGGACGAAAAAGTTCTGAAAATTAGAACTCTTTAAAAATGTTTGGTCTAAAACAAATATTTACAGATATAATTATTTGGATTGGGATTCCCTAGTGTTTCATTTGGGAAACAGCTGTGTTTGTTTATGTTGACACTAATGTGTTTGTTTATGTTGAGTCAGTAGCCTAAGCAAAACAGAGCAGGTGCGAAAGTTGATGATTATGATGCTGTAGTTAATGATTTCATTTCGCATTTATGGTAGTGATAGGATTAAGGAGGTCAAGTCTAATAATATATTTGTTTACCTCTATGTAAAACTTATTTCACTAAGGATTTCAAATTTCCAGTTCTGGAGATGTCACTTCACTTTTTCCAAAAATGCATATGGCACTTGGAATTTGGTGACCCTTAAAAAATGTCCCAAAATTGACAAACATCGCCAAATTGATAATGTTGCCAAATTATCTAAAATTCAACAACTCAGAAAATCTACACTATTGCTTAAGTTTAATTTCTTTGATAATCCCTATCACTTTGAGGAAATTCTTTATTCAAAATGAGTTTTACTGTTTGTGGGACTACTACATTCTGTTAGGGGGCTATAAGCATATTCAGAAGCAACGGTTACAATGGTAAAACAACGTATAAATTATTAAAAGTTTTTAAATGAAAATTAATCATGAAAGTACATAAAGCGTTTGAATAAATTACTCTCTTCCACTTGCATAATTTTTGCAATGGGTCCAGCTAGGTATAATATGCAGTGAAGTTCATAAAATCAACTACAAACTTGGCCATTGTAGTCAGCTCAATCTTTCAATTTGAAGCTAGCAGTATGGTATATCTAATTTTAGTATTATCAGAGGAGTTCCTAAAATTAAGGCAATACAATTTTTTTACTACACATCAGCACCCCTATAGTTCAAGTTTGCTCACTAATATGGGCCCGCCACTGCATGGTTACCGTAGTTGAGTTTCATTTCGACACTCAATGTAAAATGAGTGATTAAATTATGATTAATCAAATTTTTTTTAAGAAAGAAATGAGTAAAATTTGCATTGAAAGTTTATTTCCTAAATGCAAAAAAAAAAAAAAAAAAGAATCTGATGTGGCCAGCACATGACATTTTTTATATAATGCAATGAATTTGCTTGTTTCTTTCACAGTGAAAAAATTATATATAAGATCCATGTCACAGTATTTATAAGCCAGCCACACATTTAGCTACAGTAAGCCTTCGGTCTGTCGTGTGGTCTGGGTTTTTCACAGATGGCAAAATGTAAAACTATTTTAAAGTACCCAATTAACTTACATTTTACGTAACTCTAAATTCACAATTGTCAATATTGATAGAACCTGCAGAATCATCAATAGTCATGCCGCTCTGTCTGCCAGGGAAATAATTTTGCAATTTCTTTTTTGTCTCAGAGGAAACGTGTAATAGCAGAGAATGCCAAGCTGCTGCCAACTGAAGCAGTTCCAGCATACAGACGATTTCACGAGGGGTATGGTGATCAGACTCAGAAGGGCAGGTTGCTCCATATGTCAAATCTCAGCGGACAGCCACCTACACGCGTTCAAGGTGTACCGGCTGTGGTGAAGATGGTTGGAACAAGGGAATGTGGCACATTTGAAGGGGTGCCGGTATAGTCAGAGTGACGCCAGCATGTGTGAACTGACGCATCCGCTGGTAAGCATTGGCGGTTCCGCAGGCCACTTCCGTCGCCCTTTTGCAGCATGTGCAGGACACCCTTAATGCTCCCATATCGACCAGGATCATTATCTGCAGATTGGTCACCGGTAGCCTACACTCATGGTGCCCATTAAGAAGACTGCCATTGACCCAACAGCACAGACGCCTCTGTTAGCAATGGTGTCGGGATAGAGCGACTTCCTCTTGTTATGATAAATTTTAAAACATGGTATAACAAAGAGCAACTTCACAATCTGGACACCATATTCTGATTTCTTTCCCAAGCATCTTGCCAGTTTTATTAGAAGCATGACATACAACACATTGCTTAGTTGGCTCTATTTTGCAGGGTGTGGGAAGTATATATTTATCAAAATGTCTCTGTAAGACGAAGAGGATGATTTTCATAGCTTTGCCTTTCTGATTTTACAGCCATGTAGGTAGAATCATAGGATTTTTGTATTTCCTCAATGATTTCAATTCAAAAGTCAATAAGTGTTACATTTCTGAATGTTACCTTTCTCTATACAATAAAAGCATTGAAGGTAATTTGATTAAGCAAGTGCCTGGATATTTTTTATAATAAACCTTCATCCTTTTTCGTACCGTATCGTAATATGATAAATTTCGTACTGTATCATAATATGAAATACAAAGCTAACTAGAACTTGTACGAAATACTGTCTCCGATAAAATCTAGTTTGTAGGACTATTACTGCCATCTAGTGGAGAAGATTGTAAACACAATATCTCATACACAATCATATGACAAGTTATTTCCGTCAAACACACAAGAGTCTCGGCTTTCAAAGTGCATGACGAGTCTACCTTGTCAACCACGTTTATTAGTAATGCAATGCATGACGAGTTGAACTCGTCAACAATGCTTAAAGGGTTAAAAAAACAAACAAAAAAACATCTATCGAAGATTTTTTAGATTTCAATTTTCTAAATCTAATACGAAATAATTTTGCCATGAACCAAAACTGAAAGAACTAGGTTAATAGAATTAATAAAAGAAATCAAAATTACATAAAAAGAATAATTTGTTTTCAAATGTTTATTTAAACTTCCAAATTTATTCATAAAGAAAGACAAGAGAGAGAACAAACAAACACACACACTTTTAAATGTAGAAAACTGAAGCCAAATTAGCGAAACTGAGCCAATTTGTGAAGTCCCTCTTCACATTTTACTGCTGTTCTTATACTCTTTGGCGAAAAGTACCTGCAAAACACAGCCAGATATCCAATGCAAAACCTGCAATATCTGTTTTTTTTAAGCCAAATTTCTAATATTGTGGACATACCATTCGTTCGCTCAGGACAAGGCGGTAAAAGGAATGTGGCCTTAAGCAAATATCCCTGTATTTTCCCCTGAAAATTCTATGCGCTACAACTTTTGTGAGAGTCTTCTTTCTCTCAGGAGAGCTGTAGTGCTGCTATCTAGTGACACATTCTATCACTTATTTCCAAAAATTCTTGATTTAATTAAACTAAAAATTCAGATTTTTTCAATAGAAATTGTAATAAATCTATATAACTAAAAAAATAATTTGGGGAGTTCACACTCAATGGTGTCACACATCCCAGTGCCCTTCCCAATGACTGCCCCTGGTCAAACCTTAGCCGCATGTCTCTAGCTCAAACCTGATGCTAATGTAAAAAAACTAAAATAACTTTGTTAAGAGCAACATATAACATGAAATAATAGTGTCGACCAATTTTGAAGGCGAAAAACAGCCTTATTGATTCATTCACCAAGAAAGAGACCAGTAGATGTTAGATTTCTATAGAAACTCTTAAATGTCTGATTATTTGAAATTTACTTTGTAACCAGCATTGCCCACAATTTACAGTGAGGTATCATTTTATCGAATACAAGACTTGTCGTCTTTTGAAAAATTTAATGAATGAATTCATTGAATTCCTGTTTTAAATCTCAGGCAATGCCGGGTACATTTTCTAGTTTGAAATAATTTTCAGATCTACATCAATCCAACCAGAAAACAGTGGAAATAACACAGATGCTTCAATTTGATTATAAAAAGAATAAAATGTGGGGTGTGAAAAAAAGATATTCATGTGACATCTAATAGGACATGTTATAAGTCATTCACTAGGGAAAGGGAAGATAAAAATATCCAATTTCTTTTTTGTTTAGTTTGGAGAAAAAAAAATAAACATCTGAAAAGTTTCAGAAACACACCAAGCTACATAATATAAAGTAAAAAGTTACACACTTGTAGCAATTTTATTCGAAAAATAAAGATGTAAAAAGTGTGAGGGTTGGAATTAAAACAAATTCTTTAGAACTTTTAAGTGAGATGCAGAATATAAGGTATTAATAGGACTAAGAGAAAAATGCACATATTGTGTGTTCTGCATATAGACTGAACACTTTTATGGAAGCAATAAACTGTATGGATATACATGTGTTTAATTCTTCAAACTATTTGTTATTGATTTCTTTTGATAGATGTTTTGTTATTCATCGAATAATAAACATGGGAGACTAGCATACTGCAAAATGACATAAAACTTGAATTTGGGGGCATGGAACCATCACAACTCTCTGTAATATATAAGTATTCAATCAACAATAGTAGATTTTAAAACTGCGTATAGGGGGGAGAGTGGTTTCAAATGACATATGAAAATCTAAGATTGCCACTGGAAGGAAATAATTTACTGGGCTCACCCTCCTAATGAAAATATCTGGCTTCACCATTAACAGTGAAGAAAAGAATTAAAACTTGGAGCTTTTTATCCTGAACTGTTGACTACTGCTGGCATTCGAAACCCTGACTTTAGGGAATTCTAAAAAACTTGATAAAAACTGGGCAATTCTCACTAAAAATCGGGAAACCTGGAGAAATCATTAAAAACCAGGAGTTTCCCAGAAAATCAAGTAGAGTTGGCAGATATGCAGTTTTGTCGAGAATTTAATTTCAAACCTGCCCATTCTTCTGCTACTTTTTTTTGCTGTATCTGTACTGATAAATTTAAAAGTAATGTTTTGAGTCTGGCTGGGGGTGTACATTATTCAAATGACATGAATGACAACATTTCAAATGACATACATTTCCTCTGAAAATAGTTATACAGGGATGAAATTGTTAAAAATGCTGAAAACAAAAATTTGAGTAAATTATATGCGACAGATGTTTTAAGTGTTAAAACATTTGAGAATTTCACATAACTAAAAAAAATATACTACACTGGGAAAATGAGGATTTAACTCACATTATATTTAGTATAATACAAACTTGGCAATTGAATTTAAAAACAGGGGTTGTTTAAATACATGGGCAAATTTAATTTTGATGCATTCTTTCATATTAATTTTAAACTATGCTTTTGCATAACTGCTAACATTAGGGAATAAAAATTCATTAGATAGTGTGGTGAGCATTTTTTGTGGTACTCTACAATTCAGCATGTAACTTAAAATAGGGATTTTTTTTTACATCACAAAAAATGTATGCTTTTTTAAAAAACAACTCACTATAACATTGAAAATGCCTATTGCATAAGGAAAATATTTTTGCATGGTTAGTGTATAAAAAAACATTAGTGGTACTAATAAAAGTTTTAGAGGAGGCTTATTGAAACAAAAGATACTCAGTTCTCAAATTGTAATTTAATGCATTTGAGACGCTTTTGTCTAGAAAATAAGGGGAAAAAATTCCATTATGCAATCATTCATTTTGAGCATATTTTAAAGAAATATTTATACTTTATTTTTATGTAAACTGCAAAGATGTGAAAGAACTGCAACTAATTTGTGAGATTTTATCAAAAATAAGATGGATGGAAAAGGATGTGTAAACCGTACACAGGAATTTAATCTATAGACGTGAAATCACACTTAAAAAAGAATCAATATTTTATGAAAATATTAATTAATAATGAAACCTACTACAAAGAAATGAATGTTCTGTATTTTTTATTCCCATAATTTGAAATTAAACATGAATGGAAAAGGATTCTTCAACATTACACGGCAATGTGATCTATATACGTGAAATCGTACTTATTTGAAATAGTATCGATCAACAAAGTGAAATGAGGCAACTTATTACTGGTACTAAGCTCATACAAGGAAGAAATAAAATGGTGGCCGCAAATTCAATCAAAAATCCTTTAAACAAAGAATCTATTAAAAAATTCCTAATTTTATGAATTCTAAAAAAATTGATAAAAACTAGAAGATTCTCGTTAAAATTGGGTAACTGGGAGAAATTATCAAAAGCGGGGGTTCCCGGAAAAACCAATAGAGTTGGCAGCTATGCTTCTGTTATCTATAACTTATGCTTTTATTTTGTCAGTTTTGTAGAAATTAAATCATTACAATAATTGTTCAGGATTTACAAACAAACAAAATAAATTTCATAATTCACAAAACACAAATTTTTTACAATTGACAAGACACAAATCTTTTGCTCTAAAAATGCAGTATATTTTTAAACACATTTATAAAATTATCATGTATTGTTAAAATGTGCATTGTCTAGTATCTAAACATAAGTAAAATTTGGTGGCAGTGTTTTATGTTTTAAATAAAATGTTTCTTTTATTCAAAAATGTCTTTTCATAAAAATGTGACAGAAAAGGCTTTAAATATTTTAATGAGTTTATTTCAAAGAATATTAAAAAAATACTTACTGGTCATATCTTTAAAAATAATATATTGTTATAAAAAAGGGTAAAAGTAAAACGAAGATTTTGTCTCAATAAAAATAAAACAAATAACTATTTTTTTTTTGTCAATTTAACTTCACTCAGGGTTTCTGATAAAGTATAAGATCGCATGAATATTGCACAATAACAATTGCTGCACAAAGTTTTCTAGCGTTATGAAGTAAGATAGTAACTTCATATACACTTCTACATCATCAATGATTGCGGAACAGAACAAAAATTTACGACTTGCTTTTGATTCTCTTTCTGTGGGGGATTTTATGCCTCCTCTTCCTGGTTAAACACATTAAGGAATAATTAAGATCACAAGTTCTTTGGTTAAATCTCCTTTTCTTTCATCTCCCCAGGCCTTCCACATCAAATTATGGGACAGGGTACCTGGTAGTGCTGTGCGCCTCATGTAAATTAAGGGAGCAATTATCCCCCCCCCCCCTCCCGGTATCCAACGCATTTTCAGCAAACCTAACTTTAGTAAAATAATTTTTACTTTATCTTTTTAATTAATTTAAAGTTGCATTCTCTAGTTACAAAACAGTAAAACACAGCAGAAATAACAATCGCTTAATGAAACTAAAAATTAAATGTATATTCATCAATAAAGTGAAACAAAAAGATTTATCCAAAATATCTTCCAATATCATTATTTGATCAACTTCTATTCCTATTGCCACTCTTTTAACAAAAGTAAGATAAGGCACTCTGATTTTGTATATTAATCAATTTTTTGTATTAAAATCTCATATATGCAAAGTTTCTGGTTTTTGAGATAAACGATTTTTTTAAAGTAGGTAATAGCAGTTTGGATCTTCTAAATCAGTTGGTCTCTATCATAGGGGTATGGAAAAGTTAATTTTACTCAATACAAGAAGGTGTGTAGCGGGAAATTTAAGCTGAGGACAACAAAGGAATTTAGTACAGAGGTACTTCAGGACCCGGATAAATACAACTCAGCGAATTTCTTTTATTCATATTAGTTTTTTAATTATTTTATATTGAAGCACGATTTTCACTCAAATTGGTTATTTAGCGATCGAAAATTTTGTCACAGAGTTTCTATTTTTACACCATCGGATAGATTGAATAACGTTCTTTCCAATGATGTTTGAACCGAACTGAGCCCGTAGAACAAACAATTCCTTATATTTATTTATTTGCTGTCTAATGGCCTAGTAGCCAAACGACCGGCATTTGTAAACATATTTATTTATTTATTTAAAATGCATCAAAATGTGTATATTTTAGATTATTTGATACTTAAATATGTGTGTATATCTTCGTATTCTAACACAACAACAAAAAATAATTACTACATTATTTTAGTTTTTGTGAATTTTCATACAAATGCATAAAAATTAAAATTTTAGGTATTGTTAATGAAATGCATATCTTTTTTTCTCCCTGGTGAGCATTTGAGCTCATAAACGTCAAAGCCTTGGAACTCACGGTATAGGTTAAGCCAAGTCTTCTCTCCTAAGAAAGGATTCCATTTTGTTTCTTTTATTTATTTATTCTATTTTCTTGCTTTCCACAGTTGCGAAAAGAAAGGAAGAAATGAGTTGAAAATTGAGGTGGTTTGAAAGCGATATGGAAATTGAGTGGTTTTATCTGTAAATGAATTTAAGTAGCGGAAGCTTATTTAGGACCCGGGCAATGGTGGATTGATTTGTTCTAGTAGTATGTAAAAATGCCAACTGAAGAAAAAAAAAAGTCCTATTTGCATCCTATGATCTTCTGGTATGATTAATTTTGTAGTATGACAGGTATCTGAGACCTATCTCCCTTAACTATTTTTAATTCTGTGTTCAACAGTACATCAGTTGTAAAAATTTGTACAACTATTATGAGTTATTTGATAATTTGGAAGAAACTACAACTTTTCTGTAAATTTTAATTGTTTTATTTACTTCTCAGAGAACGAAAAAATTATCCACAGACCCAATAACTAAAATATCTGATGTATCTAACACAAAACTTTACCAGAAAATGAATATATTTTGATATCCATAAACAGTAAAAATTTAGAACTTCCTTATGACGTGAATTGGCAGAAAATAAATGGCTTTAGTTGACAACGTTTAAAATAAATACACCTAATCACATGGAAATCGTTTAACTCTCTTGAGAGATATTACGCTCGTTGTGAGAAAAGTAAAATTTCTAATATATCAAAAGTGGTTTGTGATAAATCCTAAATACATTTACAGTTTATTTCCGGTTAAAAGTACTTAAAAGTATCCACCCAATTGATGAAAAATATCATATATAACTTTTTTAAATTTTTTAACACAGATAAAAAAATTCAATGTCTGGACAACAGTACATACATCCTATAAATGATGCCATTTGCTTTTAAACTAAAAAAATTAAAAATATTCAATATTAAATTTCTATTTCTGTACATATATTGGTAACATTATTATTTTGTATTTAGGAATAAATATTTGAAAAAGCCTTCTCTTGATCCGATCTCACTGAAAATCGTTATGTTTAGGAGCTAAAATAATCATGATACTTTGTTTAAATATTTCAATCTATTCGAGAAATATTATACTCCCAGATATTATTGAATTACTAGTTTATAGGTAGTAAATCAATCCAAAAATTTTACACAAATTTTAAATATTACAACTATTTTACAAGAATAATTTTATTAAACTATATAAAATTCTGATAGAATAAATAACGTTCATTCTAAGATCAAGAATTTACAGCAATTAAAAATAATGTTGAGAAAAATATAAGAATTAAATTAAGCATACCTTAATACCCTGTGCTAAATTATCTTAATTACAAATAATTGAAGAATACATTCCCTTCCACTGAGGTCTTACTCATCAACGCAAACTGAACAACTTCGTTTCCAGAGGACCTACTCACATGAACTTAGCTTAGGAACATTCTGTTAAACAAAAGGTCTTTCAAGGACGACCCCTTGGCTTCCAGGATGATATACAACACTCTGTCGTCAGGCATCTACCCAAAATGTCCTCCAGAACTGCAAAAGAGAGTCCGTAGACTGGAAACCCTGATGTGTTAATTGCTTTGGGACAACTGACCGTTCCCATAAGATCCTATCTCATTTGTATGGGAGTGAAAAAGACCCTCTAGACAAAGAGATGACCATGACACAGTGCTCACTCTCTGTGAATATATATATATATATTCCATAAAACACCTATTTCATTTAGAACAGTAACTATAGGATTTAATTCATATACCAATGCAGCTGACAAACAACTTCTAATCATATATATATACTCAATCAAATTTATGATTATTTTACTGCACACAAAAAACACATATAATCAAAAATAGTATAGAACTAATTAATAAAATAAAACTAATCCCTTACATACATGATGTAAAAACTTTTGATTTCAAAGACCTATTTAATAATATAGACATTAATGATTTATATAAAGTCATACTACTTTTATATGAACAATTCACTCAAGCAAAAAACATATCATTTCCAAAATTCAAAACTTTATTAAAATTCATTTTGTTCAAACAGTATATAGTTCAAGGAAAATGCATATACAAATTAAATAAAGGAATACCAAAGGGCCATCCACCATACTGGGCAACCTTTATCTACATTTTTACGAAAATCAGAGCCCTTTCAACAGTCATATAATGTACAGATATATTGATGATCTTATTATTATTGGAATTACTAATGAGGCCAATGAATTAAATTTTGATTTCTATCCACCTAATCTACAACTCATTGAAAATGTATATACATCCAACTGGATCAATTTTCTAGACGTTAGTTTAACAATTAAAAATGCAAATACAATAAAATTTAAAATCTATGACAAAACAGAAACTTATAACTTCAAAGTAAATAAACTTCAACATTTCTCGTCCAATCTTTCCAAATCTGTATATAGAAATATTATTAATAACCAGTTATTAAGAATCAAAATGTTAAGCACACCTTGTTATTACAAAGAACATCTTCATAAATTCATCAACACCATTATCAAAAATAACTACCCGCCCAATCTTATTTTTTCTTTTATTAAAACACATTTTAAATTTAAATACAAAAACTTGCAATAATTACAGCAACATATTGACAGATCATACTCTAACATTTCTAAATAATTCATAATCTCCATGTCTTCTTCTAACAGTTAAACAATTCGTATAATTCACTTTAACCTGGGGCCATTTACATTATTTCTGTAATACATTTTACAGTTGTGTAAACAGAAACGTAGAATCAGCATTAATGAAACATGTATGGCCCTTGATAACGTACATGGTTTCAGAAATGCTTTTCATATTCTTTTTATTCCTTTTATATTCACTAGATTCCATTTATTCAATTTCCAAACTTCTTGCATAGCTCATCGTGTTACACTAGGCTTCTGATTTGCAAAAAAATTTTTTACCTTTACTTTCAGTTTACAAGCAATTTTCTTTGGTATTTCTCGGGTATATATATATTACAAGTAATCATAAAAATCTTCAATTATATATATATATATATATATATATTTTAAAGGCATTTATTTTATCAGTTCAATGCTTGCAAATTTCGGAAGCCAAATAACAAACAATTATTTTGCCTTGGGAACCAAAGAGGTCTCTTTGTTGGAAGCTGGTGCCTCGTAAAGGTTCTTTCCCTCCCTTCAAAATTGGGCAATTTACGGGAAGTATTTCTTGCTGTGCTGGTGACATAGCATGCAAGGCATCTTCTTCGTACGCTATGGGCCCCCGTCTTTTTTTTCTTTTCACTTTTTTGCAACAAATGTGGAATCAAAGAAATAGAACAAGTTCCCTCACGTATCACATGTTTAATTTCTATAATTCTTTGGGTTTTATTTTATGGTTTCAAAAGACTTGTGTTTGCTTTCTATTTATTCTATATTTGTAATTTTATAATTGTACAAAATATGCTATATTGTACCATAAAAGAATTTTTATTATAAATTCATATGCATAAATAATACTGTAAAAATATTTTCTCCAGGCACCTTCATGGGCCCCTATCGTTCGCCAGGCCCCAGTACCATGGTCCCAACTGAACCCTCTCCCTCTTTTTGGGAGCCCTGCACCTCCCCCCTTCTTGAATCACCTTCCATTCACAGACAACTGCAACCCAAAGTGTTAACCGACCTTGACTCCATCTTCTAGTAGTTTATCCCCCAGGAGGAGTTGTTGTTGTTGAGACCCAGACCGTCCGACCTACCAGAAAGGTGTTGTTGTTGAAACCCAGACCGTCCGACCTACCAGAAAGGTGTAAGGTAACTGTTTGGACGGTCGGGAAGTGCCACCCAATTTAGACCGGAACCCAGTGGGAGAGGCATCCACAGGGACCGTACCCTCCTTCCCCTACCACCAACCTCTCGGAAGGACTTTCGGACCCACATGTTTAACGTGATCGTACTCCGCATGAACACGGCGGCAGTTTTGGCAGTGGCTGGAATCGAACCCGGGCCTACCGAGTGCAATTCCAGCGCGCTAACCAATGGGCTACCGCGCCCTTACCAGAAAGGTGTAAGGTAACTGTTTGGACGGCCGGGAAGTGCCAGCCAATTTAGACCGGAACCCAGTGGGGGAGGCATCCACAGGGACCGTACCCTCCTTCCCCTACCACCAACCTCTCGGAAGGACTTACGGACCCACATGTTTAACGTGATCGTACTCCGCATGAACACGGCGGCAGTTGTGGCAGCGTGCAAATCTAGCGCGCAAGCCACGGGCATACTGCACCCGAGATGTGCCAACAGCACGCGGTGTTCCCAGGTGGTCACCCACCAAGTACTAACCGCGCCCGATGCTGCTTGACTTCGGTGATCTAACGAGAACCGGTGTTTTCAGCACGGTACGGCCGTTGGCCCTCCCCCCAGGAGGAGTGTTGAATCTGGCATTGTTATGGGGTTCTTTACTGCACACACTTCATTCTCCTCCTCTTTTTATAAATCTTTTATCTGTAGCCCGCTTTTCTTTTGGAGTTAAAAACTAGTAAGTCCTACCAATACAGAGGGATTAAAACGAATTTCTTGAACTTTGATTGCAAAACTCCATCCTCCTTTGTCAGCCCCCATGGACCTTTGTTAACCATTGAAGTGCAGAACCCATTGGTTTTTCCAGAAGTCCCCTTGTTGCCTGTGTACTCACTCTAAAACAGCTGCCAACATTACAGGAGGTAAGATTAAAACTGAAGGAATTCAGTGTTCGCTCACTGGGCAGAAAGTGTTCAATTAATCAATGTAGGGTGTATCCTACTTAAATTTACAAATTTAGAGTTTCGTAGACAGAAAAAGTACATAGATGTATAGGAGATTTTTTTTAAAGAGCAGAACTTTGTCTGAGGAGAAGGGGAAAAAAAAAAAAACTTGAATTTTTCGGGGAAAAATCAGATTTGGAAAAGGAGAAAGTGGAATTCCGCTGAAAAGGCAAAGAATCTCATGCCGGGTTACAAATTCTATATTGGTACATAGTACTAAAGGAACTATACATATTGGATTATCTGAACAATGCTTGTGATATCAAAAATAACAAAACTTTCCATTGCTTTATCACAAACTGTTATGAATGATAATTTTATTCTGCTTATCTATAACATTTTTCTTTTAACTAAGGGTATAAATTACCAATGTACCCTTTTTCCCTGTCAATGATGGTATTTTTATGCTCAAAAGTGCTCAGGTTTGTACATGTTTTTAAATGAAATAAAGATTTTTATTTTTAAAGTTATTTTGTATATTTTACTATTTTAGACATGCTGTCTTCATGTAATTACTAGCAATCTCACTAAAAAACTATTTTTTTTTGTCCACTTAGCATTTTACAAAGGGCAGACTGCCCTGCTTTTTTTAAAACTGAAAAAATGCATCCTGTGTTTTTTCCAGCCATAGTGTTTTTTTTTAAATAAAAAATCAAGTTTCCTTCTCAAGAGATGCGCTGAAACTTTAAAATCCTGAAAATAAGTGAGAGAGGAGGTATCAACTGCAACTTTGCTTCCCAGTGAAATGACAAGCTATTTCTTGCATAGCCTTTTGTGACAAGTTATTTCTTGCATAGCTTTCTGACAAGCTATTTAGGCATAATCTCACATATGCTGCTAAACAAGTTCCTATCCTAAAGGTGACAAACTACCCAGATTCCCTCCTTCACCAATCATTACCAATGCCAAAAGAGTGCTATCCGCTGCCCTACCCTTTTACTCCTTTCACCATAAACAACCATTGGAGCAAACTAATGCTGTTACCACACAGAAGAGCAATCCAACTGCCATGTCTATTGAAAACATTCCACTCAAATTATTTACTCCTATTTCCCAAATAAAATAAAAGTAAAACATGAAAGAGCTTAGAATGCAGATTATTAAAGTTGAAATCCACAAAAGAAAGTTTCACATGCAATCAACACGAATGTGATCATTGCAATAAAAAATCACAGTTTTTTCCAGTTTAATAATAATTTAGAAAAACAGAATATTCAGCTATTTTATTTCAAAACAATAAGAATGCCATAAAAATCTGGAGATAATTCACACTTCATTAATTTCTGAAATTTAAGTATCTTGTTTGAAGTATAGGAAATATCTCTTTAGAATGTTTTCACTCATTCCATTGTTCCAAGTCTTTGAGAAATTAATAAATTTTGATAAATCAAGATTAGTTTAAAATAAGTGTAACAAGAGAAAATATAAATCAGAAATACCCGTAAAAGAAAAACCATTTGATTCTATTAACATGACGTATTAAAATGTCTGATCAGAATGACTGAAAAATAGAAAAAAAAAAAATAAAAAACATGCAAAGGGAATTTTCATTTTATGAATTTCACAGTATTTTTGTTTATAAATCAGAATCAGGCACTAACGATGAAGGAAAGAAAAATCTACAGAAAGTGAAAGCAAATGTCAAATCACATGTTAGTGCTAACAGATATGCCAACTGATAAAATTTTTTATAATTAATCCAAAGTTAAAATATTTTCATTTTTAATTTACCCATGGCTGCGAATGAAGTTACAATCTTAATTGAAATTATAAAAAATTAGCAAATTCATGTAAAATATAGTTAATTATCAATGTCTAAATTGTTTTAATATTTTTAGAAAAGTGTGCAATAAATTTTGATATTGTTTAAAATTTGAAAGATAGGAAAAATACCAGAAACCCTATAATTTAGTGATTTTCTTTTAGCACTAATATGGCCAGGGGGAGGGGGGAATAGGAACTATTAAGAAAAATATCCCCTTCCTTGTAGTTTAAACACATGTTTCAAAGAACTGCTACAGCCCAGGTAGAAATATTGCATGCACAATTTCTTTCCAATCCATTTCCTATGGAATTTCTTTTGATGTGGTTTGTCTCTCCTAAAAATCATGCCCGATGTTTAGAAGAAACAAGAAAAGCACTGCCATTGAGCTCAGTCCTACACACAGCAAAATACCATTTATTTACACAAAATATTTCATACATTTATTTTGGGCAATATAGTTAAAATAAAAGTTATTTAATCAAAAATTATTTGTTTAGGCACTATTTACCTTATCTGCCTTGACATTTCGTCACCAGTAAAAATTGGAAAAGTTATTAACTAAAACATTAATATAAATTTATAAATTATTCTCAATATTTTAAGATATTGAAAAATTAGAATAATTTCTCATAATTAAGGCATTGTAAAAATAACGTGTTCCACCTATGTGAACAGTTGTAGTTAAGTGAATATTTCCAAGTAAAATTATTTTAACAGACAAAAGTCAGAAAATTGCTACTAATCAAGGGTGTATTCAAGGGGTATGGGGGCTGAGAATTTAGGGATCTGGTCAGCCTCTCCTCAAAATAAAAAAAAAAATGTTATTTATATAAGTGAATGGAAAAATGGTATCTGAGAAAATTGTAAAACACTGGTTATCCAAAAGGAGTAGATGCCGGCCCGTGATTTGGATGCTTAGTCTTAGGCGAGCCCTTGAGTCTGGGCTGCAGAAAAAAGGAGTAGATGGTTTGATTTAAAATTATGTTTGCAAACACTTAAGCTACTCTGTAGTGAGAATGCTTTCTGACATATGATGTTTCTGACACAGATGGCTTTGACCTGTGTGTACATGTTTATTTAACTTATTTTATTTGTGTGATTGCTTTCAGGCATATTTCGCACACAAATGCCTTATCACTTGTATGTACCAGTTTGTGGCATTTAAAATACCCCTTTCAGTGAAACCTTTCTAAAGTATTTCACACACAAATGGTTTTTCACTAGTAATGCACAGATATGCAACATTTAACATACTTTTCTTTGTGTGAATGCTTTCTGACATATTTAACAAACAAATGTTTTTTCACCAGCATGAACAACTACATGACTATTTAACTTATTTTTCCGTGTAAATGCTTTCTGACATATTTCACAAACAAATGGCTTTTCACCTGTATGCACAAGCTTGTGTGTCTTTAATTTACTCATTAGTGAGAATGCTTTTTGACATATCTCACATATAAATGATTTTTCACCAGTATGTATAAGTTTGTGGCTATTAAGGTTACATTTTTGTCTAAATGCTTTTTGACATATTTCACACACAAAATGCTTTTCACCTGTATGCACAAGTTTGTGTGCATTTAATTTACTTTTTTCTGCAAATGCTTTCTGACATATATCACAAGTAAATGGTTTTTCACCTGAATGCACAAGTCTGTGTCTATTTAAAGTCCCCCTTTCTGTGAAAACTTTCCAACATATTTCACACACGAATGGACTTTTACCAGTATGCACAACTATGTGGCTATTTAGCTTACTTTTATTTGGGAAAGCTTTCTGGCATATTTCACACACAAATGGCTTTTCACCAGTGTGCACAACCATGTGAGTAATTAAGTTACCTTTTTGCGTGAATGCCTTCTGACATATTTCACACACAAATGGCTTTACACCTGTATGCACAAGCCTATGTCTGTTCAAAGAACCCCTTTCTGTGAAAACTTTCTGACATATTTCACACACAATTAGTTTTTCACCAGTATGCTCAACTATGTGGCTATTTAACTTGCTTTTTGTGCGAATGCTTTTTGACATATTTTACAAACAAAAGGATTTTCATCTGTATGCACAAGTTTGTGTGTATTTAAATTACTCATTAGTGAGAATACGTTTTGACATATCTCAGGAATGTTTTTAATTTTTATTTTTACCAGTATGAGTCCACACAAGATTCTTTAACAGGGCGCGTCTGCAGAACACTAATGCGGTAAAATGTTAACATACATCCTCTCCACAGACAATATATACAAGCGTCTGGGGAGAGGAATATATTCAAACCTATCTTGTATCCAAACATTACAGGACTTGGAAAATTTTCCGGCACAAGAGTCTGGGGAGAGAAATCTTCAAACTACTAGAGTGCGCATGCGCGTAGAGATCTGAACAGGGCAAAAAGATCACTCTTATCAAAGCACTCTAGAGGCATATCTAAAATTAATCTTGTTTTTTTTATTAAATTAGCTAAAAGCTAAAATAATCATTTTCTAGAGTACACATGGAACGGAAAGAAGATGTATCAGATGGAAACACTGTAAAGCAAAATGAAAATATATGTCTAAGAATATATTTTTCATTTCCTTTATAAAAAGATTCTACTTTGATGATTTTGGTGTCGCCATCTAGTGTTTTCCTATTAAAGTTATATAAAAAGCACTTGGTATATTTTTTAACACTTTACAAGATAGTTGAAATTTTATGACTTTGTTCATTCTGTCTGTCCGTCCGTCCGTCTGTCTGTCCGTTAGCACGATAACTGCCGCAAAAATGACTTTATCAAAATGAAATTTTAGTGTGCTTTTCAGACGGTCTGCGGGACCTATGGGAATACAAATAAATCATATCACCCAATTAGTTTTTTATTGAACCCGAGTTGAAAAAATGAAATACATTGGACCCTAGGGGACCTAATTTTTCAAACTAACATTATTTAAGCACATTTAAAATTCACAAATTGCTTCGAAATTTTTAGGAAATATTCACATTATCTCATAAAATATATAAAAAAATTTTCAGTAAAATATGTTAGGTAGTTTTTTAATTAAAAATTATTTAATATAGGGAGAAAAACGAATTCAATTAAATTCTGACGTTTGCGATATCCTCCAGAAAGAAAAAATCGATATATTATATAATAAATATCTTTCCAAGAGTTTAATTATTTTGTATATGAGAGAGGCTTCACATTTTAAACTAAATTTGGTAGATAACAATTTTTCAATTTTTATTTTTATTTTATATAACTTTTCATGATATATAAAATTAAAAAAAAACTTATTTGATGGCGTTTTTAATGCACTTTCCTACGTCCTAGAGAATTAAAATTTGGTACACAGCTTAAATTTGTAGAACATTTTATTCTACAACAATTTGGTGGATCTTTAAATATAGATCCTACATTTGTTTCGAAATGGCCTGCAAATAATCCCCGTTCACTTCTATAAATCATTGTTGTAATATTGTTAAAAATTCTGATGTGGACAGCACATGTCTTTCTCTGCAGACTCATATTCGCGTTCTCTTTATTTCTTCAATACTGATTTGAGTTTATCTGTACAAAATAACATCCATAAGTATTTTAAATGACATTGAATTTACACGTTAAACTTAAATTTGGTTCTCATTTGATAGATGGACTTATTGTCAAAAGTGGCATAGCGAAAACGCAAAAAAAACTAAAATATCTCAAGAACGGCTAGTCCTAGAGTAATGGGGTTAGTCTTATTCTTTTTGTTGTCAAAAATCACGTATAAAATAGGAATTTAATTGATATAATTGAGCACACGTAGTCTTTTATTTTTATATTTAACGATTTTTGCGGGCCATTTCGTAAAAACAGCCCGTTCCTTTTTCCCGAATCGTACTAGAATAACCTACAAGTGATTTATATAACAAATTTTGTTAAATTTGGTATATAAATCACTTGTAGGTTATTGAAATATTATACACCAAATTGTGTTAAATTTGTTCCATTAGTTTTTAGCTAGAGTGGATAAAGGCAATTTCTGCCGCCCATTTCGCAAAGAAGACTGATTCTTTTATTACAAATCGTTCTATAATCAACTGAACATCAGGGTTTCCCACAAAAAACTTATCTACCAAATTTTATTAAATTCGGTCCATTAGTTTTTCAGTTAGAGTGAAATGCAATATTCTCACAGACACACAGAAACACACACAGATACACCCTTACACACACAGACGTCTTCCTAAAAATAGTTTTTCGTCTTCTGGATGTCCCAAAGCGTGTAGATCCTTCGAAAATTTGAGTTCCGATCTTCGGCACGATTCCAATACTTTGAATACATACATACGCACACACATATATTATCTGTATTATCTGTGTATCTAAATTCCGTGCCTACGCAATTACAATAGTTGTGATTTTAAATGATCCCTAAACTTTTATCTTTTCTTCAACGAAGCCTAATTTTAACTTATGCAGAATGCAAATATCTCAAACGATTGTAAGGTGAGTTACATAAGAATTGCTTAATTTTTTTCACACAAAATTATTTAGCTCTGGAGACTGGAATGCATGTTATATGAATGAAATAATCATTGATTTTGCATAGAGAATCTGATGATTTATATTTCGATACAGTTTTAAATATTCAAGTATAATAAATTACTGTAGTACTGTGATAATGTGAAAGATATCACCACTGAATGTATCACATTTTAGAGATTTTTAAATGAAATTGCATTTCAGTTGGAAAGTGTTTCATAATCAATGCTTATGCATGATTGATCTTTCTTGTTTAACACTTTACAACATAGTTGAAAAGTGTTTATGACGTTGTTCATTCTGTCTGTCTGTCTGTCCGTTAGCACAATAACTGCCGTAAAAATGACTTTATCAAAATGAAATTTTAGTATGTTTTTCAGACGGGCTGTGGGGCCTATGGGAATATAAATAAAGAATATCACGCAATTAGCTTTTATTGAACCCGGGTTGAAAAAATGAAATACATTGAACCCTATGGGACCTAATGTTTCAAACATTTTTTAAGCAAATTTAAAATTCACAAATTGCTTCGAAATTTTTAGAAAATATTCACATTATCCCATAAAATATATATAAAAAATTTCAGTAAAATATATTAAGTAGTTTTTTAATTAAAAATTATTTAATATAGGGAAAAAAACATATTCAATTAAATTCTGACTTTTGGGATAGCCTCCAGAAAGAAAAAAGAGATATATTATATAATAAATATCCCTCCAAGAGTTTAATCATTTTATATATGAGAGAGGCATCACATTTTAAAATAAATTTGGTAGATAACAATTTTTCAAATGCTTTTTTAATTTTATATAACTCTTCGTGATATACTTATTTGATGGCATTTTTAATGCACTTTCCTACGTTCTAGAGAGTTAAAATTTGGTACACAGCTTAAATTTGTTGAACATTTTATTCTACAAAAATTTGGTGGATCTTTAAATATAAATCATACATTTTTCTCGAAATGGCCTGCAAATAATCTCCGTTCACTTCTATAAATCATTGTTGTAATATTGTTAAAAATTCTGATGTGGGCAGCACATGTCTTTCCCTGCAGACTCATATTCATGTTCTCTTTATTTCTTCAATAATAATTTGTCCAACACACACACACACATACTTTCACACACACACACACACACACACACACACACACATACAGAGACATCACTTCGAAAATGTTTGATTTGTGATCAGGGATGCTTGAAACGTGCTCTCCCGTCGAAAACTCGAATTCGGATTTTCGACCCCGTCACAATACTTTCCTTATACATTATGTATATAAGGAAAGTAAAAAAAAGAAAAAAATTAGAACGATTTAGCTCATAGCTCATAATTTTTACTTTCCTTATATACATAATGTATAAGGAAAGTATTGTGACGGGGTCGAAAATTCGAATTCGAGTTTTCGACGGGAGAGCACGTTTCAAGCATCCCTGATCACGAATCAAACATTTTTGAAGTGATGTCTGTGTGTGTGTGTGTGTGTGTGTCAGTGAGTCTGTGGAGACGATAACTGACGAACGAATGGAACGATTCGAAAGAAATTTGGTACAAAAATCGCAATCCGTAAACACTGGAAGCCTATTGTTTTTATACGCAATCAAATGTTCAGACCCCCCCTAAATTTTCGAGTGAAATTTTGAAAAAATCGCCAAAAAATCAAAACCGCTAATAAAGTTACGCAAATGGACATTTCTTATGTAATTTTTCTTTAGAAAACGATTGACATAAATTTTAGAACGCTAACAGTAACCGTTCTCGAGATATTGCACATTTTTCAAAAACATTATCAAAAAGTCATATAAAATAAAAAAAAAATATTTCCTATTGAGAAACATGTCCACTTTTCATATGTAATACCATGCGATAAATTGGGTGACATCATTTTCGTGGATCTAGCTCGTTCCATTCATGAAAAAAGATACTTTGAGTAATACTTTTGTATTTGAACGCCAATAGTCATTTATCTGCTGTAAGAATAACTAATTTCTTCTTCCATAGCGCTTGGCGAGATTTTGGCGACGAATTTGGCGTTATTTCGCCAACTTGGCGACTTTTTGAAATGTTGCCAAACTAACGAAAATCTCGCCAAATGGATAAAAATGACGCTAAATCAATGAAAATGACGACTAATTGTTGAAAATTCAATATCGTGGAAAGAATATTAGTATCTACTATAAGAAAAACTTATTTATTTTATTGTAAAAGTAGTAAATTCATTACATTATGTAAGGAAAGTCATGTGTTGCCTACATCAGATTTTTTTTTATTGTGTATATCTAGATGAGAAGAATCATCTGTATTTTTTTCAAATCGATTTAACAATGCTGGTAAAAAGACCTTGTAAGAAATTAGATCCCGTTTAAACCTCTCCATATTTGAAGTTATAACTAAACTTTTGATAGATGTGCCATTGATCTCTGTTACTTCCTGATCTATTTTATCATCTAAGCATTTATTGCTGATTCAGATTCTTTGATTCTTAAATTATTGAATTCAAATTGCTTTACGATCGATAATGAATAAAATTGTATAGAAAGAAAGAGAGCGAGAAAGAATTTTATACCAGCATTTTTGTATTTGCAAGCTTTGACCTGTCTATATTTTCCTATGCCAAAAATAAAAACAATTTCGATTTTCGAAACTAAAACCTGTATGAACACTAGTAGACGATCTGGCAAAAATTGCATTGCATAGTGCTTCCATCTATTGAACATTAAAAACGGTATCGAAAAAGAAATCGGGAAATATTTGTTATGATTTTCAGTATACGCCAGCTAAAATAAAATGAAACGAAAATTTTTGGAGGAAAAAAAAATGCTTTAAGAGAGAAAAGAGGGTCAAATACTTGTATATATTTAACAAAACCAAGAAGCGAACTGTGAAACAATTCTGATGTGATCGAACTCTTGTAAACGCTACTGTTCATAGGCGTATTTAGGGGGTTAGGGGGATGACAAAGCACCCCCATGGAACATTTTTAATTTAATTAAAAGCCAATATGAGAGAAAAAAATTAAAGTGCCTTTTCGAATTAGAACATTCAATCACAACTGTGTCTTTTCTCCCATGTGTATATTAATAAAAACAATTTAAACGTATACCTAAGTGGACAACTTAGGATTATTGCATCTGGTATGTTTATGAATGTCCAATTTGTTAGTTTAGTTCTCTGTCTCCAAGAAGGTTAGAATTCTGTTATGAAAGGGATATTTTTTAAAGGTGGTACGCACTCATTTTTAAAAATTAGTGCATACACATTTTTAAAAGTGTTATACACACTATTTTTTAAAATATGATGCTCATTTGCCATCTTTTCAAATTGACTTTGCAACAATACATATTTTAAGGTTGACGTCCTGCATACGTCCATGCTACTGTTACTGTAATTATGTTTTGATGAGTAATATGACCAGAGCCACTTTAACCCTTGTTGGGGTGCTTCTAAATAAACGCGTTAGTTATCCAGAAATTCGGACTCATTTTTGGGCACACCCAAGATTCGAATGGATACGTCGCACAGTGGCGTGAAAAACAGAATTAGCGGAAAAGAAAAAATCTAATAAATTCGACTTTTTTCAATATTTTTGGATGCTTTTTTTTATTCTACAATTTCTAAGTAAGAATTTTTATGGATAGGGGGGATATTGAAATTCTTGTGATATATTTAATGAAAAAATTAGTTGAAAATTAATATGTTTAATTATTAATCTCTATATGTGGTTACCATGTATTATCTTAAAACATATTTCACAACTATTTAATAATACATACTTTTGCATTTTAAATTACTACTTTTAAGTGCATAACTTAAATATTCCTATAAATAAAATATCTGAATGTTTAATACCATTTTTCGAATCTACACATAAAAAATCTGATGAGAACAGCATATGATTTTCTTTATATAATGCGATGAATTTACTACTTTTACAGTAAAAAAAAATAGGTTATTCTTATAGTAGATAATTATATTCTTTCCAAGATATTGAATTTTCGTCAATTAGTCGTCATTTCCGTTGATTTAGCATCATTTTTATTCATTTGACGAGATTTTCGTTAATTTGGCAACATTTAAAAAGTCGCCAAGTTGGCGACATTCCACCAAATTTGTCGCTGAAATCTCGCCAAGCATTATGGACGGTGAAGTAAGTTATTCTTATAGCAGATAAACAACTATTGGTGGTTCAAATACAAAAGTTTTACTCAAAGTATCTTTTCATGAATGGAACGAGCTGATGTCACCAAATTTATTGCATGATATTACATATGAAAAGTGAACATGTTTCTTAACAGTTAATGTTTTTTTTTAATTTAAGGGATTTTTTAATAAATTTATTTAAAAAAATGTGCAATATCTCGAGAACGGTTCATGCTAGTTTTCTAAAGTTTATGTCAATCGTTTTCTAAAGAAAAATTACATAAGAAATGTCTACTTGCGAAATTTATTAAAGGTTTTGATTTTTAGATGATTTTTTCAAAATTTTACTCGAAAATTTAGGGATTCTGAACATTCGATTGCGTTTAAAAACAATAGGCTTTCAGTATTCACGGATTGTAATTTTTGTACCAAATTTCATTCGAATTGCTCCATTCGTTCTTGAGATATCGTCTTCACACACACACATACACACACACACACACACACATCACCTCAAAAATGTTCAATTCGTGATCAGGGATGCTTGAAACGTGCTCTCCTGTAGAAAACCCGAATTGGAATTTTCGACCCCGTTACAATACTTTCCTTATACATTATATTATGTATATAAGGAAAGTAATAAATACATAATTATTTAGCAATGATTTTGGTAAAAGAAATATGAATGATTAATGCGGTTTTTAAAATCTAAACATAAAACTAATACTTTTTGTTTTATAAAAATATAAATGATTAATAGCATTTTTAAAATCTATACATAAATATACTGTGAATCTATAAATTAATAATGTTTGTGAATCTTTGATAGTGGAAGTAATTCAGTTCTGGCCTTATGTGATGGATTCGATGATATGGAAACATTTAAAACACATCTTCATTTATTGCTAAATGCATTTTCTGCTGTAATAGTTCCGGTAATGCTTGTAATTTTTATTTCTACTTTCCTCTGTCTCTTCCCAGAATGAACATATAAGCAAAGCAGCACAACCTATTATTTCCTTCCCATTATTTCCTTCCTTATTATTTCCTTCAGAATTTTATGGACATAAGAATTTGTTGATATATTATAACAGGGTCACAACGAAATAGCTAAATTAGATCGTAGAATTTCTGTCAATCGTTTCAAGATAAGCAGCTAAGCTTTTTTTTTTTTACACTTTCCAGCATAGCTGAACACTGTTTACGACTTTGTTCATTCTGTCTGTCTGTCTGTCTGTCCGTTCGCTTGATAACTGCCATAAAAATGACTTTATCAAAATGAAATTTTAGTATGTTGTTGAGACGGTCTGTGGGACATATGGGAATGTAAATGAATAATATTACCCAATTAGTTTTGAATTGAACCCGGGTTGAAAAAATGAAGTACATTGAACCCTATGGGACCTAATTCTTCACATATTTCTTAAGCAAAGTTAAAATTATCAAATTGTTTTGAAAATTTTGGAAAATATTCAAATTATCCCATAAAATATATAAAAAAAATTTCAGTAAAATATGTTCAGTAGTTTTTAAAATAACATTTAAAATAACAATTACACACATAACATATGAAGACATCACGTGACCCACTTCAAAATAAAATATGGCATCCATCTTGTGTCAAAATCGTGATTTTTAAAGTTCTTTTAAATTTATATTTAGTGTTGCATCCGTCCTAAAATCGCTTTACTTTTTGCTTATTGTCTGTGCATTTATATTCTGTTCCAACATAATTACAATATTTTTGAGTTTAAATGATCATCAAACTTTGATTATTTCCACAACGAAGCCTAATTTCAATGGCTGCAGAATGTAAACAAGTGATTGTAAGAGGAATTCTATAAGAGTTGTTGAATTTTTTCACGCAAAATTATTTAGCTCTGGAGTCTGGAATAAGAGTGATATGAATGAAATATTCACTGCTTTTACGCAGAGAGCCGATTTATATTTCGATGACTAGTTTTTAGTATATAATATTTCGCTGATTAGTTTTAGCACGATTCGGGATAAAATAACCCGAGTTTTTTGCTAATTGACACTCAAAAATTGCCTGCATCCATTCTAGCTGAAAAACTAATGGATCAAATTTCACAAAATGTGGTAGAAAAGTTAATTGTGGGTTACCCTGGTGCTGATTAGATTTTGGTATGATTTGGAATAAAGTAACTTGTCATTTTTTGCGAAATGGCCCGCAAAAATCGTCAAAATCTAAAATAAAATACTATATGCTCAAACATATCAATTAGACGCTTGTTTTATATATAATTGTTAACAATGAAAATAATAAGACACTAGGACTAACCGTTCTCGAGATATTTTATTTTTTTCGCATTTACGCTGCGCCACCGTTGAAAAAAAGTCCAGTTACCAACTGAGAACGAAAATTGAATTATAAGTGCCAATTCAGTGTCATTTTTAATAATTGTGGGCATTATTTTGTGCCATTAAACTCAATATAATGAATTATTGAAGAAATAGAAAACGTGAATATGAGTCTGCAGGGAAAGTCATGTGCTGCCCACATCAGATTTTTACTTTCCCTATCTGCACGTTTTAGGACCTCTAAAATAAAGAAACTATTATAGCATGACGTCTGTGTGTGTGTCTGTCTGTGCAATGTATGTATCCACTCTAACTCAAAAACTGATGCACCGAATTTCATAAAATTTGGTAGGTACCCCTGGTGCTGGAATTTGGTACGATCCGGAAAAAAAGGACCTACTCTTTTTTTTCTCGAAATGACCCGTGAAAATCGTCAAAATCTAAAATAAAAGAATATGCTCACATGCACTAATTAAATGCTTGTTTTATATGTAATGTTTGACAATGGGAAGAATCAAGCCAACCCTATTACTCTAGGACTAGCCGTTCTCGAGATATTTTAGTTTTTTCACATTTTTCCTACACCGGTTTTGAGAATAAGTCCAGTCATCAAATGAAAATGGAAATTGAATTAAAAGGGCAATTTCTGTGTAATTTAATATAAATATGGGTGGATATTTGGGCAATTCAACTCAATTTAATGATTTATTTGAAAGATAAAGAGATCGTGAACATGAGTCTGCAAGAAAGTCATGTGCTGCCCACATCAGATTTTAACTTATCTTATTAATTTCTGATGCTTACAAAATTGTTTGTCATGTAAAATTGGGTATTTTTTTGCATAAAAACAGTTCTAAAGAAACATTATAATCGAAGAAAACTTAGCTCAAAATTATACATAGAACTGTTAAATCGCTCATGATGTTATAATAGATTCTGTCGTGATAAACATGCTGCATGAGTGAGTTTGAATAGAATAATTAAACTGAAAAAAAAATCAAAGTATACTTTCCTTAAGAGCTTATAGAAACAAATTATGATTTGCACCAGTTTCATACGCTCGTCTCTAGTTTGTGCGTGTTTGTAAAACCTATTGTCACTGATAAAGCGGCAAGAAATATGGCTTTTTACTTTCCCTGCAATACATGGTAATGTATAGGGAAAGTATTGGAATCGTGCCGAAAATCGCAACTCGAGTTTTCGACGGATCTACACGTTTTGGGACCTCTAGAATACGAAAAAACTATTTTTAGCTCGATGTTTGTCTATGTGTCTGTGTGTGTGCGTCTGTCTCTACAATGTATGTATCCACTTAGAACTAATGGACTACATTTCATAAAATTTTATAGAGAAGTAACTTGTGGGTGACCCTGGTTCTGATTAGATTTTTGTACGATTCGGGATAAATGAACCTGCCTTCTTCTACGAAATGGCCCCCTAAAATTGTATGTATCCACTCCAGTTAAAAAACTAGTAGACCAAATTTCACAAAATTTGGTAGATAAATCACTTGTGGGTTACGCTGGTGCTGATTAGATTTTGGTACGATTCGGAAAAAAAGGAATCTATTTCTCTAAGATGGATTATTCTCGAGGTATTTAAATTTTTAATTTTGAGGAACTGAGTACGCTTTTCACTGTATTTAAAAACTATTTAATGTAATTTTTTAAAACTTAGTATTTAACTTTGAAAATCAGAAATAATTGAATAAAATTGTTGAACTATATTAACTGAGTACTTGTTCGTCAGGTAAATTTTGACTACTGGGCGAATAAGACTGACCCCTTGATTGTAGGATGAACCGTTCTCGGGATATTTTAGTTGTTCGGAATTTTGAGGACCTGAAGAATTTAAAGTGAATTAAAATTGCCAAATGAAACCAAGATGCATTAAAAAGGTAAATTGGATATAATATCAGAAAAGTAACCCTGTTATTTTCTGCAATTAAACTCAATTTAATGCGTCATTAAATAAAAAATCTGATGTGGGCAGCACATGACTTTCCCTGCAGACTCATATTCACTTTCACTTTGTTTTTTAATAATTCATTAAATTGAGTTTAATTGTACACAATAACTCTGAATTTGCACTTTTAATTCGATTTTCGTTTTTATGATAACTGGAAATTTTTTAAAAGGCGGCGTAACAAAATTCCGAAAAAACTAAAATATTCCTAGAACGGTTAGTCCTGGAGTAATGGGGTTGGTCTTATTCTTTTCCTAGTCAAAAATTACGTATAAAACTAGCATTTGGAACATGGCTATTTTTGCGGGGGATTTCATAAAAAAAGCAGGTTCTTCTTTTCCGAATCGTGCCAAAATCCAATCAGCACCAGTGTGACACACCGATGACTTACCTATTTTATGAAATTCGGTCAATTAGTTTTGAGTTAGAGTGGATACATACATTGCATAGACAGACACACGCACACATACACACTCCCACAGAGAAATTCGACTTTATTCATCAACATACTCTCCTTCAAGAGTGATACATTCATTCCAACGCTCCTCTAACTTTTCGATGCCTTTTTTGTAGAACGATTTGTCTTTGCTCTCAAAATAGGCCTCAGTTTCGGCAATCACTTCTTCATTTGAGCCAAATTTCCTGCCCTGGAGCATCTTTTTGATGTCTGCAAAAAGCCAGTAGTCGCTGGAGGCCAGATCTGGAGAGTACGGTGGGTGAAGAAGCAATTCGAAGCGTAATTCATATAATTTAACCATCGTTTTCATCGACTTGTGACACGGGGCATTGCCTTCCCCTGCCCACTCTGCAGCTTGGTTTTCCGGTGTCCGCAGAAATAAAGTATTAATAAACAAACTGAAGGACTGTATTCAAACTGCGAGAGAGATTTCAAATTCTGTTAAGTGACACTTCTGTGAGTATTCTCTGCTCTTAATTTTTGGTGATCTATGAATTTCTTAATCCTGTTTTTGCTCCTGGGTTCTCCCCCTTTGGTGTAAGACTCCTTGAATTTCTTGTGCATTACTTGATTTTAAGTATGTCAGTCTGTCGGATGTTAGTTGTGTGTGATGACCAATGTATTGTGTAAGGATTGTTTGTTGTGTAAAGTTTTACACACAGATTAATACGCTTCCCGACCGTCCAAACAGTTACCTTACACCTTTCTGGTAGGTCGGACGGTCTGGGTTTCAACAACAACAACAACGGGGCATTGTCTTGGAACAGCATTTTTTTCTTTTGCATGTGAGGCCGTTTTTTCTTGATTTCTACACTCAATCGATCCAATAATGCCATGTAATATTCGCTATTGATAGTTTTACTTTTCTCAAGGTAGTCGATGAACAAAATACCATGCGCGTCCCAAAATACGGATGCCATAACCTTGTCAGCTGACTTTTGGGTCGCTTTGGACGACTTTCACTGACTGCTGTTCACTCAGCTGACGATCTTTTTGATTCAGGTGTGTAGTAATGGATCCATGTTTCATCCATTGTCACATACTGACGCAAGAAATTCCTCTTATCTCGCTTGAACAGCTCCAAACAGCACTCTGAATCGTCGACGCGTTGTTGTTTCTGGTCCGGTGTGAGCAAACGCGGCACCCACTTCGAAAGCAACTTACGCATGCTCAAATTTTCGTGTAAAATTGTAAACACACTACCTTCTGATATCTTTAAGGTGTCAGCTATCTCACGCAACTTCACTTTACGGTCTTTCAAAACTATTTTGTGAACATTTTTTTTATGTTTTCCGGAACAACTGCCGATTTTGGGCGACCAGAGCGTTCAGCATCATCGGTGTTTGTACGACCGCGTTTAAATTCAGCATATCAGTCAATAATAGTTGATTTCTCTGGTGCAGAGTCTCCATAACGCTTATTAAGCCACTGTTTGGCTTCAACAGTATTTTTCCCCATCAAAAAACAATGTTTAATCAACACAAGAAATTCATTTTTATCCATTGTTTTGAAAATTACAAAACTGGGGTCACTAAAACCACTGTAATCTATAAACTAATTGTCAGAATGTCATGAAATTTTGACACGTGTCGTTTGAAGGTTGGTACTATCCATAAATCATATGGGTCTGTCAACAGTGTTGCCATATATGTGTCAGACTAGAGACTTATTGAGTGAAGTGTTATATATATATAAATAATAGTTTGAAAATCCAATGATAGAATAGAGAGAAGTTGCAACTCAAAAATCCTGACTTAAAAAAGGCCTACATATAAAAAGAAGTATTAAATAGAGAATCATCAATCAAATGGAAAAAAAAATGCAAATTTCTAGTCATCAAGCTAAAGATAATCAGCAAATATCAATGGAATGGAATCGATAATTGAAAAACAAATAAAATCCAAGCATTAAAGCTATACACGGGGATAAGCACTAGGTCTAAATATATGAATTGCTCATTTTGAAAAACTCTTCTTCAGGTCTAAATATTGAACCAAAATGAACACAAAATGTGTGTTTCTGATATCAGAGACAGATAATATCTATGAACTCTAATAACTTGGACAACACACATAAAGATAGAAAATTTATAAAAGAAACAAGAATACTTGGAATAAAAAAATACTACAAATGTGCTAACCATTGGAGTCCAAAATGAAGAGACCAGTGTTACCAATCGCAAAGTTTAAAAGTAGAGATCCACTGTTGCCAATTGTGTCAAACAAATAAGAGTAACGCGAAAAGGCAATAAAAGGTGATATTCTACAGTAAAAGCTACAAAATTTCGTTCGATTCGGTTCATTCGTTCCTCAGTTATTGCCTCCACAGACTCACTGACACACACCACACACACACACACATCACCTCAAAAATGTTCGATTCGTGATCAGGGATGCTTGAAACGTGCTTGAAACGTCATTGGAGTTATCACGAAGCCAACTCGTGACAACCACGACGATGAAAAATGTCGATAACTTGTAATTTCCTAACGGATTCAACAATAAATGCAATCCGGAGGTTGAAATTTCGGATAATTAGTGTGTATCTGAATCAATGACAAATAAGCCAAGTTTGAAAAAAAAATCAAAAGGGGACGGTAAAATATATTACTTTTCAATCCGATTAACTTCCTATGGCGTCATACTATATAATGGATTTCATATGGAATGAGTTTATTATTTTAATCACAGGCAAAACAATTTTTACAAACATTTTAAATAATCCTTGGCTGTTTATAAGTAGTTTTTTAATTAAAATAATTTTACATCCAGGTTTTAATTATATTGTCCATGGAACATAAAATTGAAGAGTTATTTGCCTTATCTTGAAGTTTCACATGCATTGATATATCTGTTATCTTATGAATCATAAAGTAATATAATGATTTGCAACCTTTCCAGAAATCAAAGTAAATTATGAATCTTTTACTATCAGTGGGCGGAACACCAGCCAGATTTAGAACAGCTCCGACATAAGCATCTTCAACTGGAAAAAGTTTTACCTTACTGGAAAAATTCAGAAATATCTGTAGGACATGCTGACTGAGGATATATCCTGGTCCGAAAGCATATGGTGCGTAGGTAGGATTTGGGTGTTCTAAACTTGTAACGTACCAAGGATTCTCAGGATTTCGCATCACATTCCCATGTCTCATTATTCGTCCAGCGTAGAGATAATCTGTATTACTATTGAACTTTCGTAAGAAATAGAGAAGCTGGGGCACATTGATGAAACAATCATCATCAGTTTTGAGAAGGAAAGATGGTCGGCAATGCCGTACAGCCCATGAAAACCCGTGCATAACTTTCAGTGTCAGGTTTCGGTAAGAGTCTATATATTCACCTACAAAAAGATATAAGATTATTAGAATATAGAACTACATTACAAAATATGCATTCATATTATTTTTTATTATTTACTAGGCGCTCCGCCCCTGCTCACTGACGCTGGCCAAACCCCGTAACTTCGCCTCCTACTCTTTTGAGCTCGCCTTGCAAGCTCTTTCTTGCCGTCTGATATGTAGGTGTAATACATCCGTTGGAGGACCTCTTGTTTAGTGACGCCCACCAACCCTGCAGCTTAATTCGAGATATCTTTATATCTGGTCAGTGTACACGACCGCCTTTATGTTCCCTGGTTCAATGTGCTCGACAACTCCCGGTGCTCAGGGGCTCCATCCAACCCCGGTTTGCTGTCGCTTATTAGTAGTCGGAGATCGCTTAACAGGCTCTTTCGTTACGATTGCGTAGCAGGCGTAAAGCACATGCTGGGGTTTCGCCCCCTGTTCGTTGACGCTCATTAATCTCAGGAACTCTTTCTTTACGAACTCTTTCACCCCCGTCCGCGTTGTGACTGAATGTCTGACCCTCTGCTAGAGTATTTGCAACAATAAAACATATTTAAAATCTAAAGATAACGTTAGCCAACGATAACGAAAATATTAAAGATAGCATCAGTTGCTGTTGTTGAGATCCAGATCGTCCGACCTACCAGAAAGGTGTAAGGTAACTGTTTCTTCTTCTTCGACCCAGACCGCCCGACCTACCAGAAAGGTGTAAGGTATCTGTTTGGACGGCCGGGAAGTGCCACCCAATTTGGACCGGAACCCAGTGAGGGAGGCATCCACAGGAACCGTACCCTTCTTCCCCTACCACCAACCTCTCGGAAGAACTTACGGACCCACATGTTTAACGTGATCGTACTCCGCGTGAACACGGCGGCAGTTTGGGCAGCGGCGGGAATCAAACCCGGGACTACTGAGTGCAACCTCCGCGCGCTAACCACAGGGCTACCGCGCCCAAGGTAACTGTTTGGACGGCCGGGAAAAAGATAGCATCAGTGCTATAGTTTAGAATAATGAATTTATTTCCAATTCTTTAAATTAGTTGAGGAAGCTTGCCTCTGATTGGCAACAATATAAAATAAATTATTTACACAAGATGTTTACAGACTACGGAGCACAATTTTTCTTCTTGATGTCTTTATCCACAATGTTATCAGTAATTCTTCATTCCGTTCAATACATTTTAATATTTTTTTCTGGAAACACAACGTGACAAAGCAACATATGTTTGGCCATGGGAAAAATAGGATCGCTTAATGAATAATGATTTGATCTTGAGCATCGTTCATTGTCAATGCATATGTTAATCGGCCAGGAAACTGGCGACGATACAACACAAATGGTAGCGAGGAGTGACTTGTTGACGTATTTAGTTGAATTCTGGGTACATCCACAATAGCATTTTTTCTATCATTAATTGTGATATAACATGTTAAAACTTTGTTTCCTGTTTTGATGACAGTCAAAGTGCACCTTTACAAAGTCTGTCGACTATGGATAGGTTTCTTATTAGCACTACAATGCAACTCACTTTTAATTTTTATCGATGATGGGGCAGTTCAGGATTAATAATGAAATTTAAATTCTCTATTGGATATAAGTGTAGATTCATCTCCTCTGTCATCAGATTTGTCCATCCCAAGCAAAAGTCCAATGAAAATATGCAGGGGCTACAGTGTCAGGCCAATGGAAACCAGGGGCGTAGTTCTTGTTGGAGGTGACAATTTTTCAGATGTTCGAGAGAGAGACAGATTTTGAGAGAAGTCTCAACACTTGATATTTTGGAGAGAAGTGTCCTAAAACCACGATAGAGATGACGGGCACCCGACTCCTTCCGACTCGATGACGACCGATACAACGAAGTACTGAGGTATGCCATGCATGTCTTTTACATACATTCTGATAGCAAGATCCTATCTCTCTCTCGACATCTGATTTATTAGCAGTCATATTTGAGATAATGATTTCTTATGTAAATTAGTTTAATTATATTTTAGATAGTATATGTTTGGATACGAATTAACTTTAATCTTAATGAGATTTAATCGTGATGGAATTTAATTATACGTGTTTAAATATGTGTAATTTTGAGAGAAGTTCTTGTGGAACGGAACAAATATTATTGCAATGAAAATAGGTGTAAATACCACTAAGGTTGTATTAATTAGAATAACTTTGCGGACATGGTATTGAGAAGTAATCATGTTTAAGTTAGAATGTCAATGGAGAAGTAATCATGTTTAAGTTAGAATGTCAATGGAATGTTTTCTTATTATTTTAATCATATGTAAATAAATTTGTTATTGTTTTATATTATACTCGCTGTCCTCATTGTCCACTTATATTTTAGAATTGATTTAAACGTGTTTTATATTCGACACGGCCAATGTCGAAGTTCACTTTAATGGGGAGAATTGATAATACTTGCGTCCTGACCGGACGTGTGGCTAAGATCCACGCATCAGTCGCCTTATCAATACCATAGCAAATAACTTCTTCTCCGGGTACACAGTATAAAATTTTATTATTTACACGATTAACTTCGTTTTGTGGTGATAATATGATCCGATTGAGGAGATCATAATTGATGTCTGTTACTTCATCTAAAACCAATCATACATTTGTAGTAAAATTCTGAATTTTCACTTATGGTGAGCATTCTTTACTGCTAACACATAACAGCCAGTCTGCAAAATCTTTGTCTTTGGGTGCCGTTCGCATATTGACAGTCAAATGATAAATTATAATGACAGTCAAATGATAAATTATAATTGACAGTCAAATGATAAATTCTGACTTTATATAAATCATAAATAAATTTTATTCTAACTTTATATCAATCGAGTTGCAACTTCTCACTTTTCTATCATTGAACCTTCAAATTATTATTATTATTATTATTATTATTATTATTATTATTATTATTTATATATACATGTTATAATAAGTTTATTTTGCTAGGATTATTACCAAATACTTATCAAATTCAAAGGTAATTTTTGATTTAATGGTAAAATTGCATATTGATCAATTAACTCCAATTGGCAAAGTTCATATATTATAATGCACTGTCAGGACATGTCAGACCAAAATACTAAAACTGATATTATTAGGAGGATTAACTCAGTGAAGTAAACTGGGAAAAGTGTATGATCGACAAAATACATGCTCAAAACTCCTTCACTTGGCTAAAAGTTCAGTGTGAATTCGCAATCGAATGCAAAAGATAGAAAAACAACTAGTAGAAAGAGTAATTAGTTGTTGTTGTTGAGACCCAGACCGTCCTACCTACCAAAAAGGTGTAAGGTAACTGTTTGGACGGCCGGGAAGTGCCACCCAATTTAGACCGGAACCCAGTGGGGGAGGCATCCACAGGGACCGTACCCTCCTTCCCTTACCACCAACCTCTCGGAAGGACTTACGGACCCACATGTTTAGCGTGATCGTACTCCGCATGAACACGGCGGCAGTTGTGGCAGCGCGCAAATCCAGCGCGCAAACCACCGGGCTACCGCGTCCGAAATGTGCCAACAGCACGCGGTGTTCCCAGGTGGTCACCCACCCAAGTACTAACCGCGCCCGATGCTGCCTGACTTCGGTGATCTAACGAAAAGTAATTAGTTGAGTAAAGTCTCTATCAATCACCCAAATAAAAGGTGGAAACTTATAACTAAAACACACATAAGGTGAAATTGAGGAAATGAGATGTGGAAAACCCATAAAAAGTATTTCTGTGACCATGGAAGTTCTCAAAGAAATATTATAAAGAGTTGCGTTTCTGTCAGCATACTGTAAATATTTTTACAGAAATTATGCAAATGGTCCAACGCAAAAAGGGAAATTAAAAGATGGGATCAAATAAAATGAATATAGATTACAAAACATAAAATCAGATTAAAGCAATGGAATACATAATACGTGAACATTGAAGAATAAAAACAGTAAAATTATAAAATATATCAGTTTCAAGACATGACTATTAAGGGCTTGCAATCTACCTGCTCTCCAGAGAATCAATGAACTGACAAAAGAAACGGTGATATTGACTACCAGGAGGCAACATGGAGTTAAGAAATATGTTGAAGCATTAGAAAGTAGAACGCAAGAAAAATTACAGAAATTGTGGCATAATGACTCATAAATGTATAAAATTCGGTATCTATAAGAAACAAGTTCAACATTTGTCAAAACATTTAAATATGGAAAATGTTAAAATGAACTGAGGTGTGTTCAGATAGTGGTAACTCGCAGAAGGACTGTTCATTGACTGAGATAGCGATGAGTTAGTTTTTAACACTTTACAACAAAGTTGAAAAGTGTTTTTGACTTTGTTCATTCATTCTGTCTGTCTGTCTGTCTGTCTGTCCGTTAGCACGATAACTGCCGTAAAAATGACTTAATCAAAATGAAATTTTAGTATGTTGTTCAGATGGTCTGTAGGACCTATGGGAATATAAATGAATAATATCACCCAATTAGTTTTGGATTGAACCCGGGTAGGAAAAATGAAATACATTGAGCCCTATGGGACCTAATTTTTTAAGATTTTTTAAGATTTTTTAGGCGGATTTAAAATTCACAAATTGCTTCGAAAATTTTAGGTAATACTCAAATTGTTCCATAAAATATATAAAAAAAAATTCAGCGAAATATATTCAGTAGTTTTTTGAATAAAAATTAAAATAATAATTACACCTCTTATATGAAGCGATCACGCGACCCCGATATGAAAAGATCACATGACCCACTTCAAAATGATATATGGCATCCATCTTGTCTTAAAATCGTGATTTTTTAAGTTCTTTTTAATCCATATTGAGTGTTGTATCCGTCCTAAAACCACTTCATTTTTGCTTAAATTCTGTGCATTTACATACTGAAACAACGCAATTACAATATATTTGAGTTTAAATGCTCATCTAAATTTGATTTATTCTACAACGAAGCCTAATTTTCACTTATGTAAAATGTAAACAGAAAAATATGTAGAATGAGTTGTATTAGAATTGCTGTATTTCTTTAACACAAAATTATATAGCCCATGGAGTCTGCATCGCTGATATGAATGAAATATTCATTGATTTAAAAAGAGAAGGACGATTTTTTTCGATGAAGTTTTAAGTATAGAATTTAATTACTGGTAGCTCCATGGTCTTAATTTTTAAATAAAATAAATTATTATAGTATTGTGATGAATGAAATGAGTGGGAAAATGTTATGAATGAAATGCTGTTTTTATAGAGAGATCCAGGCGTGTTATTTTTCCTATGACGTCATTTGAATGAATTTCAGTTGTTTTCGATGAACTTTTCGAATGTAATAAATTATCGTAGTATTATGATAGTTTTAAAAATATTACCGAGGAATGTATCGCATTTTAGAGATGTTTAAACCAGGCAATTTATATTTCAATACCGTCATTTGAATGAAGTTCATTTTTTTCGATGAAGGTTTAAGTTTTCAAATATAATAAATTAATGTAGTATTGTGATAAGTTTTAAAATATTAACGAGGAATGTATTGCATTTTAGACTTGTTTAAATAAAATTGCATTGAAGTTGGAAAGTGCTTCATAATCAATGCTTTAAGCATGATTGATCTTTCTTGTTTTAAATTGAGTTTGACTTTAAAGTTGGATTTTATAGAGGAAATAATTAGATGCAGTGGTATTGATTTCTTCAATTTGCTTTTATTAAAATTTGAAAATGTACTTCATAAAAACAAAGGTAACTTAACTTTTTAATTCGTTTTAATTGATTATTAATAATTTTTTTAAAAACCGATTTAGAAAGGTTTGATGAATAATGTTGAAGTTTGTTTACATTAAAAGTGCAAGAAGCAGTTTTGTCATATATTTTGTAAACTATATCTGCTGTTGGAAGTTGCAAACTGACGTCAAGGTAGTTGATCCAGGGTGAAGAGTAATCGTTTTCAATAAGTTGTAAATTATGGGGATAAAACTTATATGTTTACATTGGTGCATCTATTGAAGTTTTTATAGTAATTATATCATCTATGAAACGGTACATGAGATGATTTTTGAAAAATGTCGGTATAAATTGACCAAAATATTTACTGAAATTCCTCCCTGTGGAATGCCCTGTTTTGATTTCTATATGGAAGTATCTTGAGATAAATACTGGTTGTAAAGAATGAATGTTAATAAGGCTTTAAATTTTGGTATATTTAGGTTATGATGATTAGCGTATGTTTCATATAAATTTATTCTAACTTTATATAAATCATGGATGTTTATGTTAATAAAGAGGTCTTTAAAATCATATGTTTTAAATATTGGTTATTTCGAGGTGTTTTTTGAAGCTTTGAAAAAATTGCCAAATGTCGCTAAATTGGCGATGAATAGCCAAGTTTGGCAACCCTTCGAACTTCGAAATTTGGCAACCCTAGATTCACGTAATGAGGAATAAATGCCTGTACGGGTATTTTCTTCGTCTGTTCTTCGAAGGAGACGAAAGTGTCAGGGGAAAAAGATACCTTATAAATAGAGAGTTTTTTACTAATTTGTAACAATAGTATATAATGCGCAGGGAAAATATTTTGACGAGATTGAAAATTCCAATGCGGATTTTCGACGGAAGAACATGTTTCAAGTGCCCTGAAATTGAATCGAACGTTTTTGAGGTGATGGCTATGTGTGTGTGTGTGTGTGTGTGCGTGTGTGTGTTACCTATGCGAACTATGCATATAGGTAAAGTGATAAAAAATAAAGCAAATGGAAGATGAGACGTATGGTCACCTTACCTATACAAAGTATTATAAAAAAAAGAAAAATACCTTATTTACCTTCAAGAATGTCACCAGTTTGGTTGTTTTCACTTTTTACAAGTATATTAAGGAATTCCTGGGATGACTTGCCCACTAAGAATACAGTTTTCGCTGTAACTTCTGGCACTTGAAGTGCCCATCTTTTCATATCAGCCCATGATTTTCTTATAGCATCTCTTTGCTCGAAATGGTCTTTCGCAGATGTTACAAGTATCAAAAGATACGGCTTCTCAAAGCACTGAGGAATGTTTTCCGTAAAAGTATCAACCGTATCTATATTCCTCAAAAGTTTATTGAGTAATCCAACTGGAAATTTAGACCTGCTGGAAGAAGTCTGTATGAATACTTCAGCTAGATGCGAAATTTCGTACGACTTCACAGTGGAATTATTGGTGTCAGCTCCTGATAGGTTTTGAATTCGTAGCATTCTTCTTACTTCTACGACCAGGAAGAAGAATAAAACCATTAAAGTCATGGACAATAATATCCGTCTTATTGATTTTCCTACAATCATCCACAAGTTCTTAATTCGAGTTCTAATCCTCTGTCTTACAAACGCACTAGTAATCATTTTGGAAAAGGGGTCAATCCCGGAAGTTTAAATTTGGGAATGACTATCGGGCAAAATTAATAAAATAAATAAAATAAATATTTCCTGAAGAAAATATGGTCTTGAAAACGGCCGGAAAAAGGACCGTGCAGATCGGACTTGTGTCTTCCTCGCAATAATAATCAACTAAAACAGGAAGAGTAGCAGCTGTGCGGAGTCATGTTTCGTTATTAACTGCGTAGAGGTAAAATAAAGGAAAATAGTAAGATTATTTTCTTATTTGTTTTTATTGAAGCTACAATACCATTTTGGAGTAAAATCACAAACTACTTTTTGCTGAATAATCCTCGTTAATAACTATACAATGGCAGCGATATAATGTTTACTTCTTTAGGGGCACGTCTACATATAATGTATTAATTTATGGACCGATATGTATAATGACCGATATGTATTTATGACCGATATGTATTTATGACTCGATATGTATAATAAGACCATTGTATATTTTTATGCAGGTATATAGGAAATGCAAATAGCGCTAAACGATGAAGCAAATTTGGGGAGGAGGGGGGCACACTTTTTACTTTTCTTATATACATAATGTATAAGGAAAGTATTGTGACGGGGTCGAAAATTCGAATTCGAGGTTTCGACGGGAGAGCACGTTACAAGCATCCCTGATCCCGAATCGAACATTTTTGAAGTGATGTCTCTCTCTCTCTCTCTCTCTCTCTCTCTGTGTGTGTGTGTCAGTGAGTTTGTGGAGACGAAATCTCACGAACAAATGGAGCGATTCGAATGAAATTTGGTACAAAAATCACAATCCGTGAATACTGGAAGCCTATTGTTTTAAAACACAATCGAATGTTCAGAATCCCCCTAAATTTTCGAGTGAAAAATTGAAAAAATCATCAAAAAATCAAAACCTTTAATAAAGTTACGCAAATAGACATTTCGTATGTAATTTTTCCTTAGAAAACGATTGACAGAAACTTTAGAACGCTCGCACGAACCGTTCTCGAGATATTGTACATTTTTCAAATAAATTTATCAAAAAATTCCATAAATTAAAAACAAATATTAGTTGTTAAGAAACATATTCACTTTTCAGATGTAACATCATGCGATAAATTTGGTGACTTCGTGGATCTAACTCGTTCCATTCACGAGAAAAGATACTTTGAGTAATACTTTTGTAGTGGAACGCCAATAGTTATTTATCCGCTGTAAGAATAACTTATTTCTCCGTTCATAACGCTTGGCGTGATTTTAGCGACGAATTTAGCGGGATGTTGCCAACTTGGCGACATTTTAAAATGTTGTCAAATTCACGAAAATCTCGCCAAATGGATAAAAATGACGCTAAATCAATGAAAATGACGACTAATTAAAGAAAATTCAAAATCTTGGATGGAATATAAGTATCTACTATAAGAGTAACATTTTTAACACTTTACAACAAAGTTGAAAAGTGTTTATGACTTTGTTAACACTTTACAACAAAGTTGAAAAGTGTTTATGACTTTGTTCATTCTGTCTGTCTGTCTGTCTGTCCGTTAGCACGATAACTGCCGTAAAAATGACTTAATCAAAATGAAATTTTAGTATGTTGTTCAGATGGTTTGTAGGACCTATGGGAATATAAATGAATAATATCACCCAATTAGTTTTGGATTGAACCCGGGTTGAAAAAATGAAATACATTGAGCCCTATGGGACCTAATTTTTCAAACATTTTTTAAGCGGATTTAAAATTCACAAATTGCTTCGAAAATTTTAGGTAATTTTCAAATTGTTCCATTAAATATATAAAAAAAATTCAGTTAAATATATTCAGTAGTTTTTTAAATAAAATTAAAATAATAATTACACCTCTTATATGAAAAGATCACGTGACTATGAAATGAAAAGATCACATGACCCACTTCAAAATGATATATGGCATCCACCTTGTTTCAAAATCGTGATCTTTTAAGTTCTTTTTAATTCATATTGAGTGTTGTATCCGTCCTAAAACCACTTTATTTTTGCTTAAATTCTGTGCATCTGCATACTGAAACAACGCAAATACAATATATTTGAGATTAAATGATTATCCAAATTTGATTATTTCTACAACGAAGCCTATTTTTCACTTATGTAAAATGTAAACATCAAAATATGTAGAATGAGTTGTATTAGAATTGCTGTATTTCTTTAACACAAAATAATTTAGCCCATGGAGTCTGCATGGCTGAATTGAATGAAATATTAATTGATTTTATAAAGAGAAGGACGATTTTTTTCGATGAAGTTTTAAGCATAGAGTTTAATTACTTGTAGCTCCATGGTCTTAATTTTCAAATGAAATAAATTATTACAGTATTGTGATGAATGAAATGAATGGGAGAAAGTTATGAATGAAATGTTGTTTTTATAGAGAGATCCAGGCGTGTTATTTTTTTATGACGTCATTTGAATTAATTTCAGTTGTTTCCGATGAAGTTTTCAAATATAATAAATTATCGTAGTATTTTGATAGTTTTTAAAATATTATAGTGGAATGTATCGCATTTTAGAGATATTTAAACCAGGCAATTTATATTTCAATGCCGTCATTTGAATGAAGTTCATTTTTTTCAATGAAGGTTTAAGTTTTCAAATATAATAAATTAATGTAGTTTTGTGATAAGTTTTAAAATATTACCGAGGAATGTATTGCAGTTTAGACTTTTTTTAAATAAAATTGCATTGAAGTTGGAAAGTGTTTCATAATCAATGCTTTAAGCATGATTGATCTTTCTTGTTTTAACTGTAAAAGTAGTAAATTCATTGCATTATATAAAGAAAGTCATGTGCTGCCCACATCAGATTTTTACTTTCCTTATATACATAATGTATAAGGAAAGTATTGTGACGGGGTCGAAAATTCGAAATCGAGTTTTCGACGGGAGAGCACGTTTCAAGCATCCCTGATCACGAATCAAACATTTTTGAAGTGATGTCTGTGTGTATGTATGTGTGTGTATGTGTGTGTGTGTGTGTGTGTGTGTGTGTGTGTGAAAGTATGTGTGTGTGTGTGAAAGTATGTGTGTGTGTGTGTGTGTGTGTGTCAGTGAGTCTGTGGAGACGATAACTGACGAACGAATGGACCGATTCGAACCAAATTTGGTACAAAAATCACAATCCGTAAACACTGGAATCCTATTGTTTTTATACGTAATCGAATGTTCAGAACCCCCCCTAAATTTTCGAATGAAATTTTGAAAAAATCGTCAAAAAATCAAAACCGCTAATAAAGTTACACAAATAGACATTTCTTATGTAATTTCTCATTAGAAAACGATTGCCATAAATTTTAGAACGCTAAAATGAACCGTTCTCGAGATATTGTACATTTTTCAAAAAAATTATGAAAAAGTCACATAAAAAAAAAATTCCTATTGAGAAACATGTTCACTTTTCATATGTAATACCATGCGATAAATTGAGTGACATCATTCTCGTGGATCTAGCTCGTTCCATTCATGAAAAAAGATACTTTGAGTAATAGTTTTGTATTTGAACGCCAATAGTCATTTTTCTGCTGTAAGAACAACTTATTTCTTCGTCCATAACGCTTGGCGAAATTTTGGCGACGAATTTGGCGGAATGTCGCCAACTTGGCGACTTTTTGAAATGTTGCCAAATTAACGAAAATCTCGCCAAATGGATAAAAATGACGCTAAATCAATGAAAATGTCGACTAATTGTCAAAAATTCAATATTTTGGAAAGAATATTAGTATCTACTATAAGAAAAACCTATTTTTTTTTACTGCAAAAGTAGTAAATTCATTACAATATATAAGGAAAGTCATGTGTTGCCCACATCAGATTTTTTAGTATGTTACTTGGTGATATCTCGTTTCCTGTTAAAGATAACGAATAAACATCAATTATAAAGTTGTAAAACGTTTCTAAATCACTACAAAGTACTATGTGCTAATTTTCTAAATTAGTACATTTAGCACTTTTAAGCGTTTCTAAATTAGTACTTTAACACCAACTAGTGAATACAATTAGAAAACAATAAAACCAGTGCATATGTTACCGTAAATGTAATTAATCGGAGATTATGCACAATCGCCGGTGATTATGCATAATCACCAATCTTGGTAAGTTTGATAAATTTCACCAAACTTCTTATTTTTACCAGCGATTTTGCATAATTTCCAAACGAAGTTAGTAAATTTAATAAATATACCAGAATTTATCACTTTTACCAGCGATTACGTTCAATTCCCAAATAAATTTGGCATGTTTGATAAATATCTCTGAATATTTTTACGAATGTGTAAAATGGAGTCTCTTTTGGAAACCAGACGGAGAAAACACCTGGACAGGCAACCTTTCCTATGACTTGAATCAGGGGCGGCATTTCAGCATTCCATTTGGGGGTGCGAGATTTATATGTATGAAAATTCCCAATATGGAATAAATAAAATGTTTGTTAACACGGGGGGGGGGGGGGGGGGAATCACAAAATTGAATTATGTTGAGAAAAATAATTGTTGTTAACATAATTTTTGTACATAATTGTGTTAACATAATTGTTGTTAACATAATTTTTCTAAATACAAATATCTATATTTATTTACCTTTTAATGAAGTTTTAAACGCCGGTTCTTAGAGTCTGGAAGAAGAGAATACTTTGTTACAATATCATTATAATCCAGTGGTATATCTTGTTCTATAGCTAAAACAGCTAAAGATGAAAGTCTTTCTTGTCCGATTGTACTGCGAAAATAATTTTTCAGCCTCCTAAGACACGAAAAAGACCTTTCACAAGTGGCTAAGCCGATTGGCACAGTCAAAAACAATTTAACTAATAATGTTATGACAGGAAACACATTTTTTTAAATTCCGCTCTTTAAAATAATCCAGGCGACTTTTAAAATTGGGATGGGCTATGTTTTCATTTTTCACCATTGAATAAAACAGTCGCAATTCCTCTTTCTGGAAGTCGTACACTTTGCATATGGTTGAAACATTTTCTTTTTCTTTTTTCGACATCTGATCCGGATAATACTGAACTAAGGGCACTAAGGGCAAACAAAACAGATATATTGTTCTCATTAAATCTTGCCTCAATTTCATTAGATACTGAATCTATAATTTCATATTGAATATTGATTTTGTGATATGATTTAACATCATCATGGGGATTTTTTTCACCGCCTCCGAATTCGCATGGAATTTTTTTACGCCTTTTCAGTTTTGGTCCAGTATAAGAATTTTTTTCGCAAAGTTCTGTCACAAAACTCCACACTTGATTGAAATATGCATCAGTGCGAAAAGAACTATCAGTTTCACTAGTAGCTTTAGCCAAAGCTTGCACAGCCTGAAAATTAAGATCAGATGACTGATGATGGAGAGTGTATTGCATTGATCAAAAACACTGTTCAATACAAACAAAGTGAACAAAAATTCGAACGATGTCATGCATGTTAAAAGGGCTTCGGCTCTTCCACCATTGAGAGAATCGTTTTCAGATAATTCTTCCAGTGTTAAAATCACCACTTCAAAATTATCAAGCAGTGCTTTTATGGCTTTAAATCTGGAAGACCACCTCGTATCACTTACTGATTGTAGAGTTGAAGAGCCTCCAGAAAAAGTATTTGTTGATGAGCGAATTTTTTCGAAAATAGCATGTCTTTTATATGATGTTTCTATGAAAGAATATAATGCATTGAGCTGCTGAAATGCATTTCCAGCGGAAGGAATGGATGAGCATGCGCTAACTACAAATAAATTTAATCGGACACTTGAAATTTTCTAGTGAAAAGGATAACATCACCCCAATCTTTTCAAGTTGAAAAGGATTCGTTCCAACCGGAAGTGGGAACTTCGCTGTGAAGGTTGGCGCTTTTGAAACTTCATAACGTGAGAAAACTGACCAGTGGACAGTCGATAAAAAATGGGAGAAGCCGATAGACGACGAGGGAAATTTTGGGGGGCGCGGTCGCTATTTGCCGCCCCTGACTTGAATCTTGGGTTGCCTTGAGCAGAAGTTTGGAGGGGCTTGCCATATTTGGCAATTCATCTCCAATTCGGCGACTTTCGAGAAACACCTCAAAATAACGAATATTCCACGAGATATGAGAGATTTGTAGAAGTTTCTATAGAGAGTCTATAAAGAGAGTCATTACTCAGTAGGAGCAGAGTTTATGTGATATGGGCTACTGTGACATACATCAGTTTTTTGAGAACAGTATCGGCTGATTTTGTGAAAAATAGATGAGCTTTTTCATTGTATCTGATAGTTGTTAAGCGATTTTGCCAAAAATCTTTATCGAGCTATTCGCTGTATATTGTTCCTGTTTACACCTGAGCTTGTAAATAAACGTGTTAGTTATCCAGAAATTTGGACTCATTCTTGTATCCTGAGAGTATACACACATGATTTCAGAGGATACGTAGTAACAATATTGATTGGTATCTACTATGTTACGCATTACTTCTATGGCATTTTGAAGAGTATTATTGTCATTTCATCCAGACGCATCATTCCTTAAATAAACAATACGTGATTTCAGAGGATACGTAGTAACAATATTGATTGGTATCTACTATGTTACGCATTACTTCTATGGCATTTTGAAGAGTATTATTGTCATTTCTTCCAGACGCATCATTCCTTAAATAAACAATACGTGATTTCAGAGGATACGTAGTAACAATATTGATTGGTATCTACTATGTTACGCATTACTTCTATGGCATTTTGAAGAGTATTATTGTCATTTCTTCCAGACGCATCATTCCTTAAATAAACAATACGTGATTTCAGAGGATACGTAGTAACAATATTGATTGGTATCTACTATGTTACGCATTACTTCTATGGCATTATGAAGAGTATTATTGTCATTTCTTCCAGACGCATCATTCCTTAAATAAACAATACGTGATTTCAGAGGATACGTAGTAACAATATTGATTGGTATCTACTATGTTACGCATTACTTCTATGGCATTTTTAAGAGTATTATTGTCATTTCTTCCAGACGCATCATTCCTTAAATAAACAATACTTGATTTCAGAGGATACGTAGTAACAATATTGATTGGTATCTACTATGTTACGCATTACTTTTATGGCATTTTGAAGAGTATTATTGTCATTTCTTCCAGACGCATCATTCCTTATATAAACAATACTTGATTTCAGAGGATACGTAGCAATAATATTGATTGGTATCTACTATGTTACGCATTACTTCTATGGCATTTTGAAGAGTATTATTGTCATTTCTTCCAGACGCATCATTCCTTAAATAAACAATACGTGATTTCAGAGGATACGTAGTAACAATATTGATTGGTATCTACTATGTTACGCATTAATTCTATGGCATTTTGAAGAGTATTATTGTCATTTCTTCCAGACGCATCATTCCTTAAATAAACAATACGTGATTTCAGAGGATACGTAGTAACAATATTGATTGGTATCTACTATGTTACGCATTACTTCTATGGCATTTTGAAGAGTATTATTGTCATTTCTTCCAGACGCATCATTCCTTAAATAAACAATACGTGATTTCAGAGGATACGTAGTAACAATATTGATTGGTATCTACTATGTTACGCATTACTTCTATGGCATTTTGAAGAGTATTATTGTCATTTCTTCCAGACGCATCATTCCTTAAATAAACAATACGTGATTTCAGAGGATACGTAGTAACAATATTGATTGGTATCTACCATGTTACGCATTACTTCTATGGCATTTTGAAGAGTATTATTGTCATTTCTTCTAGACGCATCATTCCTTAAATAAACAGAAAAATCTTTCCCTACACACCCGACTTTGCCTACAGCACATGACTTTCCCTACCTAATACAATGACTTTACTTCATTCTCAGTAAAATAATGGTGTATACAGAACAAGAGTTTGGCATTGAATTAGCACCACGTAAATTGAAATTGGACGCTTTTGGTAACTTACCAGTCCAAACGAATGATTAATTTATACTCACGTGCAAAATCGTTATCAAAATATAATTAACATGTAATTAATATAAATTGCATGGAATAAATAACTATTAGAGGATTATTGTGCAGCAAAATACAAAGCTATTAAAAAAAAGTATTTTATCTTGTGAATGGAACGATCTAGATTCATGTCAATGAAGCTGCATACTATTGCATACGTAAAATGAAGATATTTGACGATACTTACTACTTTTACTTTATATATATATATTTTTTTGTATAAATTTAATTGTAAAACGTTCAATATCTCGACAATGATTCATGCTATCGTTTACACATTAAAAATTACATAGTAAATAATTATTTACTTAGCAGTATTCAAAGTTTAGATTTTTTTTAATGATTTTTCAAAAATGTATCCGAAAATCGTTATAATACCTTGAGAACGGCTCATACTAGAGTTCTAAAGTTTGAACCTTTTTTTTTTCTAATGAAAAATTATATAATATCAAATGGCTGGGTGTCTTCATTCTGAAAATATCCTTTCCCGACCATGTTTAGAACTACTCAATGCTTAATAGGTGAGTTGCATAGCCTGGGTTCTAATAATAAAAAATCTGATGTGGGCAGCATATGACTTTCCTTATATAATGCAATGAATTTACTACTTTTCGGTAAAAAAAAAATATTATTTTTATAGTAGATATTTATATTCTTTCAAAGATATTGGATTTTCGTCAATGAGTCGTCATTTTCATTGATTTAGCGTCATTTTTATCCATTTGGCGAGTTTTTCGTTAATTTAGCAACATTTAAAAAGTCGCCAAGTTGGCGACATTATACGAAATTCGACGCCACAATCTTGCCAAACGTTATGGACGGAGAAATAAGTTATTCTTAAGATAGATAGCAGATAAATGACTATTGGCGTTCATATACAAAAGTATTACTCAAAGTGTCTTTTTTCCTGAATGGAACGAGAATGATGTCCAAAGATCCACGAGAATGATGTCACCAAATTTATCGCGTGGTATTACATATGAAAGGTGAACATGTTTCTCAATAGGAAATATCTTTTTTTTAATTTTATATGACTTTTTGATCATTTTTTTGAAAAATGTGCAATATCTCAAGAACGGTTCATGTTAGTGCTCTAAAATTTATGTCAATCGTTTTCTAATGAAAAATTACATAAGAAATGTCTATTTACGCAACTTATTGTCGATTTTGATTTTTTGACGATTTTTTCAAAATTTCACTCGAAAATTTAGGGGGTTCTGAACATTCGATTGCGTATAAAAACAATAGGCTTCCGATGTTTACGAGTTGTAATTTTTGTACCAAATTTCGTTCGAATCGGTCCATTTGTTCGTCAGTTATCGTCTCCACAGGCTAACTGACACACACACACACACACACACACACACAGACATCACTTCAAAAATGTTCGATTCGTGATCAGGGATGCTTCAAATGAGCTGTCCCGTCGAAAACTCGAATTCGAATTTTCGACTCAGTCACAATACTTTCCTTATACATTATGTATATAAGGAAAGTAAAAAATATATATCAAATGATCATGTTTTGTCGTTATTAAAAGCGAAGATTTTTGCAAGAATTTTTTTTTCAAAAATTAATCCGAAAATGGGTGTGTGTGTTGGGGGGGGGGGGGGGGTTGTATTCCGAACAACATTCGATCCTGTTTAAAATCAATAGGGTACTAGTATTAACTAATCGTAATAATCGTAATAATCGCTACTTCCGCTTAATGGCAGTGGTACCCGGCAATGCAGTGCTGATATCCGTTCTTGAATAGCTAAATATAGGGTGTTAAGGGTGGACAGCCATTTTCTTTTAAAGTCTACATGACAAAAATCTGTAGTGGCGCCAGTTCGATGGAGCTCAAATCGTTTTGCGTGGATAACATATTTCTTTGTGAGTGTTTCTCTTCTTTTGACATTTTCAAAACAATTCAAAGTATTGAAATGTTTCGAAAATGTTAAAAATATAATATATTTATAAATCTATATATAAAGAAGTATATAAAGAAGAAAAGTATGTATGTATGTATGTATGATCCACCATAACTGGAGAACAGCTGAACCGAATTTCATGAAATTTGGTAGGTAGTCTTGAAATCGCCCCACTTAAAACATAGGTCATGTTTCGAGTTTCTAGGACAAGTGGTTCTCGAGATATTAGTGAAAACGACATTTTTTCGTTTGTCTCATTATCACGGGAGAACGGCTGAACCAAATTTAATGAAATTTGGTGGGTAGCTTTGAAATAGTCCTCCATAAATTTACTCCAAGTTTCGAGTTTCTAAGACCAGGGGTTGTCGAGATATTAATGGAAAATGAAACTTTTTCCTAGGAGTTCTACTCTCTAACTCCATGATTCCCAACAAAAAAGATTGGAAATAGTTGGTTTAAAACGTGAAAATCAATTAAATCTCTGAGTTTTGTGGGAGTTTATTGAACGAATTAATCATTTTTGAAAATCGCAGGTTTGAAATATGAATTTAAATGGAAATTATCACCATGGTTTATTTCTCACAGGTTTACTCAACAACGAAAAGTATTAAGAAATCACAAGAAAGATCAATCATGCATAAAGCATTGATTATGAAACACTTTCCAACTTTAATTTTATTTCAACATCTCTAAAATGCGATACATTCCTCGGTAATATTATTAAAATTATCACAATACTACATTAATTTATTATATTTGAAAACTTCATCGAAGAAAATGAACTTCATTCAAATGAAGGCATTGAAATATAAATTGCCTGGTTTAAACATCTCTAAAATGCGATACATTCCTCGGTAATATTTAAAAAATTATCATAACACTATAATAATGTCATAACTAATTATATTTGAAAATTTAAAAACTTCATCGAAAAAAGAACTTGATTCAAATGACGCCATCGAAATATAAATCGCCTGGCTCTCTGTGTAAGAGAAGTAAATATTTCATTCATACATTTTTATTAACACTTTACAACAAAGTTGAAAAGTGTTCATTCTGTCTGTCTGTCCGTTAGCACGATAACTGCCGTAAAAATGACTTAATCAAAATGAAATTTTAGTATGTTGTTCAGACGGTCTGTAGGACCTATGGGAATATAAATCAATAATATCACCCAATTAGTTTTGGATTGAACCCGGGTTGAAAAAATGAAATACATTGAGCCCTATGGGACCTAATTTTTCTAACATTTTTTAAGCGGATTTAAAATTCACAAATTGCTTCGAAAATTTTAGGTAATATTCAAATTGTTCCATAAAATATATAAAAAAAAATCAGCGAAATATATTCAGTAGTTTTTTAAATAAAAATTAAAATAATAATTACACCTCTTATATGAAACGATCACATAACCCACTTCAAAATTATATATGGCATCCATCTTGTTTCAAAATAGTGATTTTTTTAAATTCTTTTTAATTCATATTGAGTGTTGTATTCGTCCTAAAACTATTTTATTTTTGCTTAAATTCTGTGCATCTACATACTGAAACAACGCAATGACAATATATTTGAGTTTAAATGCTCTTCTAAATTTGATTATTTCTACAACTAAGCCTATTTTTCACCTATGTAAAATGTAAACAGCAAAATATGTAGAATGAGTTGTATTAGAATTCCTGTATTTTTTTAACACAAAATAATTTAGTCCATGGAGTCTGCATGGCTGATATGAATGAAATATTAATTGATTTTATAAAGAGAAGGACGATTTTTTTCGATGAAGTTTTAAGCATAGAGTTTAATTATTTGTAGCTCCATGGTCTTAAATAAAATGTTTAAATAAAATAAATTATTATAGTATTGTGATGAATGAAATAAATGGGAAAAAGTTATGAATGAAATCTTGTTTTTATAGAGAGATCCAGGCGTGTTATTTTTTCTATGACGTCATTTGAATTAATTTCAGTTGTTTTCGATGAAGTTTTCAAATATAATAAATTATCGTAGTATTATCTCTTATTATATATACTAATTGCCAAGTGTCCGTCTGTCTGTCTGTCTGTCCGTCTGTCTGTCCCGCTTTTTTTAGGCACTTCCCGAATAGATAGAGACTTGCAATTTGGTACACGGCTCGGTTGTTCGATAAAACCCCCTGGAAAAATCGAATTTTTCGAAAACGTTCTATAGAGGGGGTGCCCCACACCAAAACGTTCGAAAAGTGAAATGACAGGAAAGCATGCTTTGCGATGAGATAGAGACTTCAAATTTGGTGTATGGGTAAATCGTTCGAAAGGAAGAAAGTGTGCAATTTCAGATTACCAATATTTTCTACTTAAGGGGGGGTGCAGCACACCAAAACGTTCGAAAAGTGAAATGATAGGAGAGCATGCTTTGCGATGAGGTAGAGACTTCAAATTTGGTGCATGGGTAAATCGTTCGAAAGGCAGAAAGCGTGTATTTTCAGATTTCCAATATTTTCTACTCCAGGAGGTGCCCCACACCAAAACGTTCGAAAAGTGAAATGATAGGAAAGCATGCTTTGCGATGAGATAGTGACTTCAGATTTGGTGTATGGATAAATCGTTCGAAAGGCAGAAAGTGTGCATTTTCAGATTTCCAATATTTTCTACTCAAGGGGGTGCCGCACACCAAAACGTTCGAAAAGTGAAATGATGGGAAAGCCTGCTTTGCGATAAGATAGGGACTTCAAATTTGGTATATAGGTAAACCGTTAGAAAGGAAGAAAGTGTGTAATTTCAGATTTCTAATATTTCCTACTTAAGGGGGTGTCGCACACAAAAATGATCGATTTTCCGAATAAATGAGAAACGGTCCCTTTAAAATTTGATAGAGGCTCAAAATTTTAAATATAGACTAATCATTTGATGAAAACACCCAAAACGAATATAATTTTTCAAAAATGTTCGTTTAAGGGGGTTTTCCAGAGGAAAACGTTCGAAATGTGAATTGATAAAAAAAAAACATGCTTCGAAATAAGATACAGACTTCAAATTTGGTGTACAGGTAGATAGTTCGAAAGGAAGAACATGTGCAATTTCAATTTTCCGATATTTTGAACTTTTGGGGGGTGCCTCAAAATTAAATGTTCGATTTGTCGAATAAATAAGAAACGCGAATTATTAAAAAATTTACATTATTTAGGGGTTGCTTAATGTGGGGCCGTTGATTTTCAACGGGTATGCGGCTAGTATATACTAATTGCCAAGTGTCCGTCTGTCTGTCTGTCTGTCTGTCTGTCCGTCTGTCTGTCACGCTTTTTTAGGCACTTCCCGAATAGATAGAGACTTGCAATTTGGTACACGGCTCGGTCGTTCGATAAAACCCCCTGGAAAAATCGAATTTTTCGAAAACGTTCTATAGAGGGGGTGCCCCACACCAAAACGTTCGAAAAGTGAAATGACGGGAAAGCATGCTTTGCGATGAGATAGAGACTTCAAATTTGGTATATGGGTAAATCATTCGAAAGGAAGAAAGTGTGCAATTTCAGATTTCCAATATTTTCTACTTAAGGGGGGGTGCAGCACACCAAAACGTTCGAAAAGTGAAATGATAGGAGAGCATGCTTTGCGATGAGATAGGGACTTCAAGTTTGGCGTATGTGTAAATCGTTTGAAACGAAGAAAGTGTGCAATTTCAGATTTCCAATATTTTCTACTTAAGGGGGTGCCGCACACTAAAACGTTCGAAAAGTGAAATGATAGGAAATCATGCTTTGCGATGAGATAGAGACTTCAAATTTGGTGTATTGGTAAATAGTTCGAAAGGAAGAAAGCCTGCAATTTCATATTTCCAATATTTTCCACTTAAGGGGGTGCCGCACACCAAAATATTCGATTTGCAGAATAAATGAGAAAACGATCCTTTAAAATTTGATGGAGGCTTGAAATTCGGTATATGGGCTAATCATTTGATGGAAACACCCAAGACAAATATAGTTTTTCAAAAATGTTCGTTTAAGGGGGTGGTCCAGAGTAAAACGTTCGAAAAGTGAATTGATAAAAAACCATAATTCGGAATGAGATAGAGATATCAAATTTGGTGTAAGGGTAGATAGTGTGGAAGGAAGAAAGTGTATAATTTCAGTTTACCAAAATTTTCTACTTTAGGGGGTGTCGCACATTAAAATGTTCGATTTTCGGAATAAAGGAGAAACGCCCCTTTCAAAAGGTGATAGAGGCTTAATATTTGGTATATGGGCGAATCATCTCATAGAAATCACAAAAAGAATAGAGTTTTTCAAAAATGTATAGTTAAGGGGGTGGGTACTCCACACAAAAGCATTCGAAAGGTGAAATGCTAGAAATGCATACTTCACGATGAGATAGAGACTTCAAATTTGGTGTACGGGTAAATAGTTGGAAAGAAGGAAAGTGTGCAATTCCAGTTTTCAAACTTTTGCTATTGTAGGGGGGTGCCGCTCACTAAAATTTTCGATTTGCCGAACAAATGAAAAACGCCTTCTTTACAATGTGATAGAAGCTTGAAATTTAGTATATGGGCTAACTATTTGACAAAAACACCAAACAGGAATACAGTTTGACAAAAATGTTCATTAACGGGGTGCTACACAGAAAAACGTTCGAAAAGTTAAGTGATAGAAAAAAATGCTTCTCGATAGGATAGAGACTTCAAATTTGGTGTACGGGTAGATAGTTTGAAAGGAAGAAAGCGTGAAATTTCAGCTTTCCAATATTTGCTACTTTAAGGGGTGCCGCACACTAATATGTTCGATTTTCGGAATAAATGAGGCACGCTTCCTTTTAAATGTGACAGAGGCTTGATATTAGATATATGGGCCAATCATCTGATAAAAAACCCAAGACAAAGAGAGTTTTTCAAAAATGTTCATTTATGGGTGTGCTTCACAGAAAAAAGTTCCAAAGGAGAAATAATAATATAGGGGTGTCTCGGGATGAGATAGAATTTAATGTAGTGTACGGGTAAATAATTCGAAAGGAAGAAATGCGCAAATTTAGTTTCCCAATATTTTCTTCTTTAGGGGGTTCTGCACACCAAAATATTCGATTTGTCGAACAAATGTGAAAAGCGAATTATTAAAAAATTTACATTATTCAGGGGTTGCTTATTGCGATACCGTTGATTTTCAACGGGTATTCGGCTAGTGATAATTCTAAAACTATTACCGAGGAATGTATAACATTTTAGAGATGTTTAAACCAGGCAATTTATATTTCAATGCCGTCATTTGAATGAAGTGCATTTTTTTCGATGAAGGTTTAAGTTTTCAAATATAATAAATTAATGCAGTATTGTGATAAGTTTCAAAATATTTTCGAGGAATGTATTGCATTTTAGACTTGTTTAAATAAAATTGCATTGAAGTTGGAAAGTGTTTCATAATCGATGCTTTAAGCATGATTGATCTTTCTTGTTATTTCATTCATCACAGTACTACAGTAGTTTATTCTACTTAAAAATTTAAAACCATGGAGGCCAAAGTACTAATTTAACTCTACGCATAAAACTTCATCGAAAAAGTCAGCCATTAAATCGTGTGCTTCCCTATGTAAAGTCAATGAATTCATATCAGCTATATTGCAGACTTCTGAGCAAAGTAATTTTGCGTTAAAGAAATCCAGCAATTCTTATACAACTCATCTTACAGCCTAATCAGTTTACGTACCCATAGGTAAAAATTAGGTTTCGTTGTAGAAATAATCAAAGTGTGATGATCATTTAAACTCAAATATGTTGTGATTGTGTTGTTTCAGAATACTGATGCACAGAAATTAGCAAAATAAAGCGGTTTTAGGACGGAGACAACACTAAATGTAAATTAAAAAGAACTTTAAAAATCACAATTTTGACACAATATGGATGATATTGTTCATTTAATCTCAAATATATTGTAATTGTGCTGTTTCAGAATACAGATGCACAAAAATTAAGCAAAATAAAGGGGTTTTTGGACGTATACGACACTAAATATAAATTAAAAATAATTTTAAAAATCACGATTACGACACAAGATGGATGCCACATTTCATTTTGAAGTAGGTCACGTGATCTCTTCATATAATGGTCAAGTATTCTCTTCATATATTGGTCATATGATCTCTTTAATTCTGGTCACGTGATCTCTTCATATAATGGTCACGTGATCTTTTCATATAAAGGGTGAAATTATTATTTTAATTGTCAATTAAAAAACTACTGAATATATTTTGCTGAATATTTTTTTTATATATTTTATGGGATAAATTGAATATTTCCTAAAACTTTCAAAGCAATTTGTAAATTTTAAATTCGCTTAAAAATGTTTGAAAAATTGGGTACCACAGGGTTCAATGTATCTCATGTTTTCAACCCGGGTTCAATCCAAAACTTATTGGGTGATATTATTCATTTATATTCCCATAGGTTCCACAGACAGTCTGAACAACATACTAAAATTTCATTTTGATAAAGTCATTTTTACGGCAGTTATCGTGCTAACGGACAGACAGACAGACAGAATGAACAAAGTCATAAAGACTTTTCAACTATATCTTAAGTGTTAACAAGAAAGATCAATCATGCTTAAAGCATTGATTATGAAACACTTTCCAACTTCAATGCAATTTTATTAAACAAGTCTAAAATGCAATACATTCCTCGGTAATATTTTGAAACTTATCACAATACTGCATTAATGTATTATATTTGAAAACTTAAACCTTCATCGAAAAAAATGAACTTCATTCAAATGACGGCATTGAAATATAAATTGCTTGGTTTAAACATCTCTAAAATGTTATACATTCCACTGTAATATTTTAAAAACTATCATAATACTACGATAATTTATTATATTTGAAAACTTCATCGAAAACAACTGAAATTAATTCAAATGACGTTATAGAAAAAATAACACGTCTGGATCTCTCTATAAAAACAGGACTTCATTCATAACTTTCTCCCATTCATTTCATTCATCACAATACTATAATAATTTATTTTATTTAAACATTTTGTTTAAGACCATGGAGCTACAAAAAATTAAACTCTATGCTTGAAACTTCATCGAAAAAAATCGTCCTTCTCTTTATGAAATCAATTAATAATTCATTCATATCAGCCATGCAGACTCCATGGACTAAATTATTTTGTGTTAAAAAAATACAGGAATTCTAATACAACTCATTCTATATATTTTGCTGTTTACATTTTACATAGGTGAAAAATAGGCTTAGTTGTAGAAATAATCAAATTTAGATGAGCATTTAAACTCAAATATATTGTCATTGCGTTGTTTCAGTATGTAGATGCACAGAATTTAAGCAAAAATAAAGTAGTTTTAGGACGGATACAACACTCAATATGAATTAAAAAGAACTTAAAAAAATCACGATTTTGAAACAAGATGGATGCCATATATCATTTTGAAGTGGGTCATTTGATCGTTTCATATCATGGTCACGTGATCGTTTCATATAAGAGGTGTAAATATTATTTTAATTTTTATTTAAAAAACTACTGAATATATTTCGCTGAATTTTTTTTTATATATTTTATGGAGCAATTTGAATATTACCTGAAATTTTCGAAGCAATTTGTGAATTTTAAATCCGCTTAAAAAATGTTTGAAAAATTAAGAATTATTGAAAAAATATTAAATTTTTAAATGTTGCCAAATTAACGAAAATCTCGCCAAATGGATAAAAATGACGCCCAATCAATGAAAATGACGACTCATTGAAGAAAATTCAATATCTTGAAAAGAATATAAGTATCTACTATAAGAACAACATTTTTTTAACTGCAAAAGTAGTAAATTCATTGCATTATATAAGGAAAGTCATGTGCTGCCCACATCAGATCTTTTAGATCCGTAGTTAAAAAAAAGGTGAAACAGCTTAGTGTATCCGTCTGTCACCCCTTCACCCTCTCCCATATTTTAAGTATGGCCCTCTCATTCGAAAATCCTAAAAATTGCTACGTAGATGTAGAATAGTTGAATAAGTCTGTCAAAAAATAAAATACATTTAAAAAATGGAGTAGAATATCAAACAAAAGGGCGCATCATAACATGGAGAAAAATACCAATTTTGGAGACAATCTGCATAAAATCTGTTTATAACCCCACTTTTTTCCAACCTTGTTATGAAATCCTCAGTGCTCATGTATTTCAGAATTTTTATTTAATAAGTATGAATTTTCTTTTTTATTTAATTAATAAATTAATTGTTTTATGAAAATTTACTTTTAATGCTATCAAAATATTCTGATAACATTGCCAAAATTTTCAAGATATGGTTTTAGTTAAAATAATATATTTCCATGCTTTGGCACCCCCTGACCCCCTCCCCCCCCTCACTCTAAATATGCCAATGGTAAGAAACGCTGTTATAAAGCGCTGTTAAGGAAAGCTGTTATAAAACGTTTCAAAGCTTCGAACTGCAGTTTTGAAACAGCCCCTTTTTACTGTAGCATAATATGTCATAATTCCTTGCGAACACTAGGTAAACTTATTAAACTCCGTTTTCATCCTTGTTTGTCTTTTTGAATCAAAGTTTTGTATACCGAACGTCAATGAACTATTTTCTAAGACTTCTGAGTCAACCTTCTCCCGACATAGCCTTTTACATCTTTTGTTCCAGATAGTATCAGCTGTGTTTGAGGTATTGAGATTGATAGTGCTAAAGAATTTCTTTTTTGCGGATATTCTATTTACTTTCAGGTCTGAAGGTTATTCCAATATGACGCATTAGAAAGCATACGAATAAATTAAGAAAGTATGCAGTGGTGTAATTTTAATTTGTTTTCATTACACAGATACACACACGCACACACACACACATATGTATATATATGTATATATAATTAATTATATATGATATGTATATATATATATATATATATATAAAATAAATTATTGATAATATTCCGGCATTGTAACCGTGTCTTAACACACGATCGTATGAACACACACAAGCATATATATATATAATACATACATATATATATATATATATATATATATATATATATATAATAATAGTAGTTTGAAAATCCAATGAACGAAAAGTAAGAAGATACAACACGATAAACCTAACTTTCTAAAACACCCACAGAGTAAAATATAATACAGCAAATCATCAATCAAATGGATAAAAATACAAAACACAAGCTATCAAGTTACAGAAAATCAACAAAATTCAAAGGTATGGAAACGAAAAAAGAAAAACTTAATAAAACAAGCTATATCGCTATACACGTGGAAAAAGGGCTAAGCCTAAACAAATGGAATTGTTCACTTCGTAAAATTCGTTCTCAAGTCCAAGTATTTTACGAAACAGACACAAAACATTTATGTTTCTGAAGAAATAGATAGATTATATCTATAAACTATTTCTACTTGGACGACATACATAAAGAAGGAATAAAAAAGAAAAAATGAATACCTGGAAAATGCACAGCATATGTACAAACGAGTCGAAACCGGGAACTCTGATAGAAGAGACCAGTGTTGCCATTCGTAAAGAAAAAATAAAAAACAATCTACTGTTGCCCTTCATAAGAATTGAAAAACAGTTAAGCGAAATGTTAAGATAAAGTAATAATATACAAAAAGAGCTACTAAAAGGAGGGGCTAATAATAGTAATGCTGTAGTGGAAGAGAATGTAAAAAAAATTAAAAATACAAGAGAATGGAGATGTCTGGCTAATATAAGATACTATGAATAGAATTATATGATACTATGAAAAGAATTATAAAAATCCAGCTATTTTAAATTTTTTAACAATACTATTTACTAAATAAGAGGGATATTTATATAAATTGTTAGTAATTTTGAGATTATTGATATGCATAGCATGAAATTTTTTATCAGATAATCTATAAATTCTAAAAAACTGATTGAGTATAATATTTCTAAACAATTGAATTGAGTTACTGGAATTAAATGGTAAGATTTTATTAATATTAAAATTATAAAAGTCTTTTTTATCATATAAATTTGTAACAATTCTATTAGAAGGATCGATAAAAAGATTTAAATCCAAAAAATTAACATTATTACTAATAGTAGCTTCATTAGGAATTAATTCCAAATTGTCTGGATAGTAATCTATATCTATGAGATAATTTTCTGTATGTACTAAGGAAATCAGATCATCAACATATCTGTAAAAAATATAATCTATTGAAGTAAATGACTTTTCATAATGATAAAGATATAAATTAGCTAACATACTGCTACTGCAGCCACCCTGTGGAACTCCTGAGACTTGTAAGTATAATTTATTTCCTTGAAAAATATAATTATTGAAAATAACAAAGTGAAGAAATTTAGGAAAATTTATAAATTTAATTTGATTTGAAAGATGTGTAATATAAGTATTATATAGATCTAAAATTACATCATATAGATCAGATATCTTAATATTATTAAAAAGATCTTTAAAATCAAAAGTTTAAAATCCTATTATTTTTCTAAGATATGTTAATTTATTCTTTAATTCTTTACTATTATTTAGAATATGGTAATTATTGCTAGTCTGGCATAAATTATTATTTATTAGATTTGAGGAATTTAGTAATAATTTACTCGCAGTAGTAGAGTAAGTATTATGGCCACTAGTTACTGTTCTAAATTTAATAGGATTTTTATAAAATTTTGGAATAAGCACTATATAAGGAAATTTAAGATATTTATATTTAATATTTAAATCACTATACATATTGATAATTTTCAATTTAATACTATTGATGGAATGTAAATCAGGTTTAAAAAGACTATTATTTTTTTAATAATCTAACAGAAATTGAATATAAATTCTTTTACAGATAATAGCATAATTATTAGAGACTTTATCAACATAGGTGATAACAAAGGATCTTTGTAAATCATTAATGGAATGTTTAATATTATCAATATTATATAAAGATCTAGACAATTTAATATCTCTGATAGCATTTTTAATAGATTCTAATATAGTAAATTTCCACATATTAAATGCCTCTAATGGCAGAGCGTATTTACAAGCTAATTTATATATATATTTATCAAGATCTAGATTAATTGATTTTAAAACTTTAAAAGAATTATTACAAGAATGCATCCTAAATTTAGTGCCAAATGACATAATGGTTCTTAACACATTGTCACTAACAATGTCTAAATCTCCTGTAACTATATGCCCCAAGTCTGGATTTAGAAATTTAGCAAATTTGTTTAATTTACAAATACATACACTATCTACAACTGACTGAGAATCATGCTCAATAGAGAGCGATTGTGAAACTTCATTATAATTAAATATAGACCTACCAATAGGCTTGTTGTATTTGAGAGTCTCTTTGAAACACATAAATCTCCAATAGGCAATAAATGTTTGAACTTGTTAAACAGATGTCCAAAATTTAGAGAATTATAAATAGGATGTTTGAAAGAGATAGCACAATAAGAATTAGTAGTTGTATTATTATAATGAAATTGATGTAGTTTTAAATTTAAAAAC